>OZ018309.1:25447520-26098470 GCA_963969455.1 Arge pagana | reverse complement strand
GAGAGAGAGAGAGAGAGAGAGAGAGAGAGAGAGAGAGAGAGAGAGAGAGAGAGAGAAAGAGAGCGAGGGAGAGCGAAGCCCGAGGAGCGAGAGCGAAACCGTAAATTGAGGAAACTGCCACTCTAACCCTCGCCGAGCGCGTACCTACCGATCCTCTCGCCATTTTCACCTCCATCCCCCCGAATCCCGAGAGATGAAGTAGCAGGTTCCCCTTCATCTCGCGTTCGCTTGATTCAATATATTTCTCCAAATGTCAAGGTGATTATTGTCACCGTTGAAATAGAATTTCGCAATCGCGACGCCAAATTTCAACGAATAAATTCAAACCTCTCGAGCCGAAACGATACTGCGATGGGCGAAGCGTGGCAACAACACTCTGTACAGAAATTCCTTGGAAAATCGCATCTCCCTCAACGGCGTCGAGGATGTTGGAAAAAGCTCGATAAAATCTGTAACAACGGCGAAATTATAGATAAGGCGCGGCTCGCTGCCAAAGTGTGCCAAACTGCAGTCGTTGGGTCGTATCGCAGACAACTAGAAGACGAGTATTCGAAAAATATCTGATAATCGCAGTCTGCAGCGATCGATTATTTTACGAATGATAGCGATCTGGTCTTCGGAAATCGCGGAATCGATGTTCTCGTGCAAAAAAAAATTAGCTTGCCGAGAAGTCGCGCGCCGGCTGTTATTTATTTATCGAATATCTCGAAATTGTTCGTATAGTTTCGTCGTTATTGGGGAGCTTAAAACTTCGGCCATCCAATAGATTGCGAACGCCGGTTCCGAGCGGCGATAAGCCGCGGTTATTATAATAGCGAAATGCTTCTCTGGAAATTGGATTTGGATGCTATTGGACGATGGTATTCGAGGTGTAACGCGATGGTCACGATCCGCAAACCATATTGGAATATTTCTTCCCCGATCGAACTCACGACGACTGTCAACCGACTACGCTCTCGTGTTTATCTATCCTGCGGTAAAAATGTGAAAACTAGCATTTTTACGCCTTACAAATCACACTCAGGCAGAAAATTTACACGGTTTCCGGCCAGAACTGGCCAGTTTTTATGGCGATTGGCCAGTTTATGGTGGGGTTACTTGCCAGAACTCGCGTAAAAAATGGCGAAGTATTGGGATCCATCGAATGGTATTAGAATATGGGAAAAATGAAGGCGCATGCAACGGTGAATCAATTGTGAATTGTTAACAAATGAAAATTGAAAAACTGACTTCAGGAATGAAAGTGCGCTCACTTCACTTTCCCGAAGACGATTAGGTACTACCAAGCTCGAAATTCGATGTATGTACTATAAAATGTGCAGAAATGGGATTGTATTATTGTGATACATTGGGCTACTTTTTTCTCCTCGACTGATGCGACAGCGAAAAAAGACGCCTTAAAACTACCGCAGTCCCTTCCTTTAACCTACCACAGGCTAACGAGAAACGAAATATCAGAGTTTCGAAGAGAAATCTTCAAAAACGTGAAGTTCGCAAAAATGTCAAACTGGATGATCGTTCGCCAAGGTCATTCGCCTCACAATTTTCATTCGCCTCACTTCATAATCTCGCTCTGCATGGATAGGTATAGGAAATAGTCCGGTCAATATGTACTTTTAATGCCGGTCAGCTTTTTTCTTTAGTTCGTTGGTCGTTCAAAATGGCGACGAAAGATGTGATGTTGCGTATATTGGCTATTTCGAATTTGATGGAAAAAATACTTTTTCTCGAATACCTCGGCCATTTCGAATTTGAACGAAAAGTTGTTGGGACAAAATTTGTAGCAAATTCAATTGTCTACAACTTTGTTCTCTACAAGTTTTCTGCTAAGATCGATATTACGCCACCGGCGAAGGGAAAGAGAACCGTCGAAATACTTTTTCGTGGAACAGTCGATAACCGAATGCCTGAAATTCCGGGACTTGAGCGCGTAAAATTCGATGGACCGGGTCTGGAGAATTTTAAAACAAGCACCAGGAAACTGTGGCGCACATATCTGGACGAGGAAAAAAATCGGGGCACGCGGGGGAGAGCAGGATTTGATGGGAAACATCGTCGGGGTTGAATTTTCGCGGAATGAAATTTCAACGCGTCTGGCGCGAGAGACGCGGGGGAAACCTATAAACCGTTTGCACGTTGCAAAACATGATCGCGCGAATTTATAGCCGCAGTTCTCCAATGCTGGTAAATATTTTCTCAAGCGGAAATTAACTTCCAACGTTTCGTTGTAAAATCGTTTATCGTGCCGCGCGGCTGTTGGGAAAGGGACGATCGACGCTCCGCTCCTACCTGCGGCTTCTTGTAACTCGCTCTTTAATTCCCCGCATTTTTTTTATTCCCGATTTCCTATCGTTTCCGCGAACCATAGTCGCGGCGCGATACGCCAGCGTGTTACGTCGCTCCATCGATTTTTCCTCCCCGGGAACGACTGTTCTCTCCTCGATATTACAACCCAACGCCGTTTTCGAACCGCGATCTGACGGATCGTTTATTTTTCCCTTTTTCTCATCGCCGAATCCGCGTTTCTCGCCTTCGCGACAAACGATCGAATATTTCTCGATCCCCGCGCGACAAGGGATGTTCCAAGCCTTTTCTACCAAACATATCGCATCTCTCTGCTCTTCATTTTTTCTTTTTTTTTTCTTTTTCTTTTTTCATTTTTTTTTCTTTTTTTTCTTCCACCCAGATAATAACGCTGGAAGCTTCTTCTCGACTTCCGGCGAGCTTTTGTGAAGTATTTCAGCGAATATTTCGTTTATTTTCCGGAAGTAAGAACGAAACTAATTCGCATGGAGGAGTTTGGAAAAGCAATCGTCAACTCTTCTTCTCTCGTTCCGTTTTGTTTTTTTTTTTGTTTTTTTTTTGCTCGCCGTTTTTCGCAACCGCGTCGTGAAACATTTGTTCCCTCGAGATCCTCGTATTTATCGCATTTTTATTTCTCTCGGTATCCATATTTCCAGCGATATTTTTATCATGCTGCGGGCGAATTTCAGGCGTCGCTTTTGTTTTGCAAATATTTTACCTCGTTATTTTGTCTCCGGAAACCTCGCCGATCGATGCGATCCTTCGTGAAAAATTTTCATCCGCGCATATTTACTATCCAATATCAAACGTTCAAAGGCTCTGGACTGTTCGAGTGACGGAAAAATCCAATCGCTCGGAAAAATTGCCCGGCCACTCGACTGGTCGGAGTAGATTCGTCCAGTTTCCGATCAGCCATGGAGCAGGGCGCGGTGTTCGTATATTGAAATAATAAAAACGTCGCCCGGTTCACATTTTTACGGGCGGATGAAAAATCGCTTTTTCCCAATCCACGTTATTCTTTCCTCTCCGAGGCGAGACATTATCATTGCTTGGGTACGTTCGAGATGAAACACGGAGGAAACGTTTCCTCGGAGTAGGAGAATGTGTACGAAAACAGGAGATGAGAACAGTTTCGTACTCCTGTGGTGTCTGTCTCGATGCCTCGAGCCTCGAGCGATTAAACATCGGATCACCGAACACCGACAATCCTGCGAGTCACCTTGTTTCTGCCATGCTAAACCTCGACTCTCGTCTCCCGTTCGAGCTGTAGAGCTCGAGTCATTCTCGCCACCTCCGTACGTGCTTCCTTCGACTTTATCGGAAGCCTCGTTTCGCCAGAGTCGGCCAAATTTCACCGAATCTCGTCTAGATCCGTTCTAGGGCTCGAGACGATTCCAACGACACCCAACACGGCGTACTTCCAGTGATCCGTTCTCGAGATATCTATGTTCAAAAATATCTTAAAAAACCGCGGTGTACTTTGAGTCGCGATAACTCGCGCGCGGCTCATCGAAACATGGCGATGTGCTACCTCGTTGGAATCGTCTCGGTGTCAGCTACGCGTCTAGCACGTCAAATCGAATGTTTATCGACGTACAATTTTTTCGCCGCTCCTCGTCGCCGCCCGAGTCCAGGCAGGATCGATAGGGGCGGGCGGGGGGATAAAAACGAAAAGATGCGTACACTTGCATAATTTATCACGCGGGTTTCCAGAGTACAAAGGACGTCGAGGCACGGAATGACAGGTATCGAAGCGGACGTAGTAAGCGCCTCGACTATCGATTATTCCCAAAAGAGAGCGACGCCCGCCGGTACGGAAAGAAAAACAACGAAAAAGCGTCGCGCGAAACGAAACCCGCGGCGAAAATTGCTGTTTTTTAATTTTCCAGACGTGAATTATTGAGCAGATCCTCGTAACGCTGCGAATGAAATTGGTGGCGAAACTCGCAACAACCGCGGAAAGTCAATTTACTCGATGCTACAACAGGAAGAAAGCAGCAAACGAATTGGGCTACACGTAGAAATGTAAATTTGGCAATTATCAACGGAGATTGCGAAAATTAACGAAAACGAAGTACGACAAAGTAACGCGAGCGGGGTGAAAAATAGCGAAGGGATGACGACACGAGGAGCAGTGGAGTAACAGGTGACGGGGGCCGACCTTTTTCCTCGCAGGAGACGCAACGACGCCCTCGAACTCTCGACGCTGTGTCACGGGTGAAAAGACTTCACCCCTCGAAGCTTTCGCGTAACTCGAACCCGAAGAGCAAACCTCGCGGTAATTAACCGTCCACCTCCAAAGATCCGTTCGCGGATTTTTTTCTCTCATTTTTTCCCTTTTTTTCTCCAAAACCCCGATAATTCGCGTTTGAGGTCGAATTTTCCTACCCTTCTCGAACGCGTTCGCCTCCGTTTTTTTTTACAACGTGACGATCGCAGTTGTCGAGAAAGCTGCGACGTTTGACAAGACTGCCGTGGCTATTCAATCACTGTCTTCGGGAGAAGCGCATCGCGTTGCTCTCTCTCTCTCTCTCACGCTCCTTCTCGTTTGTCGGCAAAAAGGGCGCCGAAAGAGAAATACGAAGTTTAGAATCAACGTCGTCGAAGAGATTGAAACGAGCGGAAAATCGCGGTGTAAATAATTACAAGCCCCTCGTAATGAAAGTCGACGAGTGACGTTCCTCCGCAAACACCCCGCTTTGGAAGAATTTTCCATTTGTTTTATCCGAAATCGGGCGGAATTGCCAACACGCTTTCGAAATCGACTCGGCGAACCCGCTGCTCGTGGTAGAGATAATCGAATTTCGACTGTACGCTAAACCAGAAACTGGCCAGCGTTATCGAGTAAAAACTAAAAATCGCGTCGCACACAACTGAGGCGTTACCAAGTTTCGTTTACACTAGCGTGCAGACGTGTCTTTATTTCATTCGGTAACACAGCAATAAACATTTTATTTTACCTCATTTTATTGTTAACTCGTTGTTAGCAAAATGTGTCTACTTCCTGCACGAGAACGAACAACAATTTTGGTACTCTTAAAACGCACAATTTACAAGTAATATTCAGATATTCAAAGGCCGCCATCTTCCATTGGACTTCTACTCTTACTGGACAAAGACTCCATTTCATTTGTGCTACGCAGTAAAAAAATGTCCGTGACTGTTTAAAGTGTCAAAATTGTTGTGCAGAATATTTAACATTTTAGCCTGTTGTTCATTAGCAGTGTTGTTCTCGAAGTGCGGTTTTAAACACACAAAAGTGTTACAATGTATGCAGGGTGAAGATGAAGCGAAAAATGTGTTAAAAAAATTAAGCGTTGGAAAAAATCGGAGGAAATCAAATTTTCGTGTGTCGAGAATATTTTTGTGGCAGCGCGACGCCGGATGAATTTTTTCGTTTATTTGTTTTTGTTCCTCGTCGCTGCACCGAAGATCCGTTCGGCGATCCGGGTCACGATTTACAATATATACATATGTATGTAGGCGAGGGGCAGTGTTTCGGTGTGCTCGCATGGAGAGAACGGGCCGGCATCAGCAGCGGTCGTCCTCTTGGTTGCGCGTGGGTGGTCGCGAGAATCGGCGGGGCGGTGGGTATCGCGCGAAGGGGGTGCGTGGATCCGCGCTGGCGGAGATAATTAATGATAAAATAGGTATTTCCTCCCTCCGCTGACCCCACGCGCGCCGCCTGCTTTGCCCAACTACACCGCAGCTTGCGTCGGAGCATTCGGATACCGCGCCGAATTGACTGCCGTACCTGCCGAACCACCCTCGCGAAACGCCCGGCGACCTTGGACCATCCGCGCGTGCACGGCACGTGTTTCTCGCGTTAACGTCGATAACGCAAATTCCGAGAGCAAAAACCGAAATCTCCTCTGTTTTTACAACGCTTAACGCGCATTCGTCATCATCGGTACACCGATCATCGCCGATATTCCCCCCCTCCGACTCTACCGAATGGCGCGAGGACAAATTATTCACCCCTAAAAAAAGCGGCAAACCCAACTTTCAAACATCGAATTCGAATTTACCAAAATTAGGTGCTTTTTAGGTTCAATTTAGGTGCGCAAACGATTTTCCAACAATTGACAAAAAAAAGGTTTGCCAGGACCTCGCAGTCCTGATTGTTGGAATCTTTTCTTTGCATAAAAAAAAATAAAAAACCCAACTTTTTGTCAAGCTTTTTGGAAGCACTCAATTAGCACTCAAATGTTATGCCTAGGAGAAAGAGATAATATCTACTTTTATACGACGGACGCGAGGTTGTTACATCTTGGCACACCTTTTTTTTTGGCAATTCCTGAAAAATCGTTTGCGCTCCTAAAAAGCACCTAATCCCGGCATGATCCAAATTCAATATTCTCAAGTTGGGCTAGCCATCTCTGTAGGGGTGATAAATTCGAAATGATGGGGATAATGCAGCGATGATCGACGTATTGCTGCGAAGCATACTTACGTGATTACAAAAACATTAGGTAATCGGTCACATCGCCGACGACTCGTTCTTACCGATCCCGAGGAATGACCAAAAAGAAAAACATAAACGTTTAAGCCCATAAATTCTCATTCCCGATTTTAAAACATTTTGAAGCTTTTTAAGTATAAAAACATTGGGTTTGTTTTATTTAAAACGTTTTAGGCATTTCAAATATATTCTATGCTGAAAGCACCGCTCAAACATATTTCCTTTCACAACGTGCATATTTTTACACAACTATGATATAAAACCCATAAATACAGCGCAAATATACGTGCAACGCAATTATGTGAAAACAGTCTGATATTAAGATTTTCTGCACAAATGAATATTCTTATCTCAGAAAAAAAACTTCACGCCAATCGACGTCGGCCACGTTTTTGGCCAAAATACGTTAAATTCCCGAGCACGGTTTTTGTCGTTGGTAGCTGCGACCTGCGATTCTGCATTAAGCACCGTTCATTTTTCCTTCCGTATCGCTCGCAGCTCGTATCTCGCAAAATTCGGTGATGCAGTGGTAGAAGAAAAAAATTGGAGTTTCGCGTTTTATTCCGAGGCCACTTGGAAACCACTCGGGCTACTGCGGCGATGCTGGTTTGAAAACGTTTTTATATTCAATTAATTCCGAGCATGTCGCGCGGTACGTACTTCGCGCCACCCTTCCTCCACCTTCGTACGGAACCATGAAATTTCACTCGTTCCTCGCTGAGGTTATAAACTTTACACGGTTTCGCGCCCCCGTACCTGCTTCAATTTCCCAGATTACGCGGCCGCGTGTTCCGCGCGTGGGGAAACTTTTCGACGAAATTCTCACCCCGACGCTCTCGCCCGCCACCGATCCCGAGTGAATGATTAGTCGCGAACAAACGAAAGCTAAGAAAAGCGCGTGTCAAAAAACGTGCGGCTGTTTTCGGCGAAAAAAATTGCTCACTTTTGTTCTTTTCTCTCTTAATTTCGCTCCTGCCCACCGACGTGGCTGGCTTTTTCCGTCAGCGTGACTGTTGCGCCGCGAAATATCATCTCGCGAGGGTTTCTCATTTTTCGGGAGACAAATGCCCGCTCGTTTGCTCGAGCGGAGCACAAATTAAAAAAGCGAAACGAATATCAAGAGAAAATTCGCGTACGTTTGTTTTATCTCCGTACCTCCCCGCTTCTTCCTCATTGCTCTCACCTTCTCTCCAATTTTTCGGCTAGCTCTCCGATTTTTTTGCCTGCCGCGGAAATCAGCTGATTCGCCCAGCTGATTTTCCGCGTAGTACACAATAAAAAATCGCAGCGAGTTTTCACTTCTCAGCACTCGGAGTAAAAACCAAAAAAGCTTTTTTTCCACAGAAAATAAAAAAAAACTGATACGTTTTTCCTGTAGTTAAAAAAAAAGAAAAAGGGCGCAATTTTTTTTCTAAGTAGTAAAAATAACATGCTTTTTTGTCTGTAGTTTTATCGATACTGGCGTACGCTGAATCCGCGATTCGAGAGGAGAGGAGCGCGAAAAAAAGTGATGACTCGCGGCGTATGCGCGTTGAACCAGGCGCGATAAATTATTACTCGATTCGCCCCCGCGGATTCCAAATTTATGGAATATGACACAGCGAAGGGTTCCTGACGAGAAAGAATTTGCGAGTTGAGTTCGGATACGCGGGGAGAAATAAACGAACTTCGCATTCAGCATCGGCCTTCATCCATCACCTCCCACATCTCTCGGCTCGATGTTTTTCTCCTCCCAAATCCATTCGCGATTCGGTACTCGAAAACTGGATCGCAACTCGCGTTGTACTTCGTCCTTGAATTATCATCCCGTCCTCGCAATTTCCCCGCCTCGTCAACGAATCCCCCGGCGCGTCTGTGGAAAATTGGAAAGGAAGGAAAAGAACCGGTCGAACACGCGATAGTAGATTACTCTGGTGCGATTAGTCCGGGATTATTCCGCTCTCCGAGCCCGGTGTAATATATTATTCACCGTTTCGCCAGCGTCGATCGACTCCAATTTTCCCGAAATCGAGGAACCGAAATGCAATTTTTGGTCCGGGCTGCCCGTATCTCCGATCGCTGTAACGAGCCGACCTCGGTTCGTGTACACACCGCCACATCGGGAAATCACATTTCGAACGATACCGCACTCACGAGCTAATTGCGGGACGAAACCTCGATTTTGCGGCTCGTGTACGAACGGTGAAAACTGTGGCGCGCGCAAGCTCTCGACTTGGAGTGGCTTCTGAATTTCCGTGCTCACGGTTGGCTTGCTGCAAGGCCAGCAATGTTCAGGCATTACGACAAAACGAAGATAATGTTTTTCCTCCAAGTGGACTCCGTAGGCCTTATTAAAAAAAAAAACTACCAAAATTTTGGTCCGTTGCTGAAAAAATGAAATAATAAAATTGTAATTGTATTTAATTACTTGTCCCAACGTAATGAAACGTGGAATTAGCGGATTAGCTTTGGAAATCGATGGTACAAAGGAGGGAAAACTTTTAGCTGGGAAAATATAGGGGAACTCTCACCATTGCATGTAAAAAAAAATAGGAAGAAAATTCAAAAAGTATCGATGTAGACTTGTTTGGCAGCGTTTTCGGAAACAAATCTTCAAGTGGTTTTCGGACAGCGTTCGTTTTCGTCACTTGTCTGGGCGATTGGATGTACGAAGAGATTGGATCCTGTCCACTGGATGAGATGAAAGCTTTGTGCTTTGTGACTTGTTTGGGACTTGGATGGGAGTCGTCGCGATCCGAAGGAAAGCTTTGTCACTCGAGCGTGCGTGCGAGGAGAAAAGTCTCGCAACTTGGATAAGAGCTTTATGACTCGCCTGGAAGCTTTTCGTTTGGATGAGAGCCTTGTCGATTGGTCGGAGGCTTTGTGGCCTTGATGGAGAATCGTGACTCGGGTGGAAACGTTGTGACATTAATGGAGACTTCGTGACTTCGATGGACGGGGGGGCTTCGTGAGCTTAATGAGAGCTTCGTGACAGTAATGGAAACTTCGCCCGCAGTTAGCACTGATTATTTTCTAGCACGACCGAACGAGTATGGAGTATCGTTCGCCACACTCGATGCAAATGCCTTACGCGACAGCGTACATTTTATTCTGAAACAAATTTACTTTCGATTACGGCTTGACAGACTAATCACGACCCGCGCAACGTTTGGAAACTATCCACACCGCGAAATTCAACGTTTGTCTTCCTATTTAAAAAAAAAAAAAAAAAAAAAAAAAAAACGTGTGCATTTTGAGTAGCGATATCTGGACAACTGTAGGCGGAAGTTGGGGGTTGTCACCACTCGTTGGACTCGTCGCGAGGCGCTCTATCGATCTAGAGGGATAAAAATAGTATTTGATGAATTTTGAGGCGAGTCATATTCGCGCGAGTCAACATGCGATGCTGGCTGGGTTTTTTTTCTTGTGACCCGTGATTGCCGAAATCAGTCGCCGATCGAGGTCGCGGGAAACCGCGAAACTGAGACGCCGAGGGAAATCTTATCGTCGCAGTTTGTCGGCTAAGTAGATCCGCGTAAGAGGTTGAATGGCTCCGTCGTCTCCTTTCAGAAACTTGTACGGCGTTAATCGGTGTTTCTCTCGTCCCGAAAGTTTCTCGATAACGCGAGCTTCGAGATTTGGTTCGGTTCGGTCTTCGCGAGTTAACGGGTACCCCGCGAAGAGATCTTAAGAGGATCAAAACCATCAAATATTCCACCGCTATGCATGAAACACAGCGTTACGCTTCCCCGAGACGCCCATTAATTATTTCCCACCAGCTTTATGGAACTGACGCGATCGCTCGCGCGAACTCTCCGAAAACTTGACAAATTTCGCGAAGCGATCTTTTCCGTCGAACTCGCGAGGCAGAAAAATAAATTTCAATACGACCAAACTTTCGACGTGTCGCTTCTGCTCCGATCGAGCAGATCTCAGCTTTTATCGTAAAATTTTACGCTGCGACATGTTCTCATTCAGAATTTTCCCAGATTTTTCGAAGCGTTTTTACGAATCGAAATTGATCAAAATATTTTTTTAAAAAACAAGTTTTTTTGCCATTAAAACGGCACAGATGGATATCGAATGCTGTAAATATTCGTTGAGCCATCTTTTGTTTTACTAAACCATAGAAAAAAAATTCGGCATTCGAAATTCGTTGGGGGCAGATTTTCCGTATCCATTGCGCCAGAGCCTTTGAGCCGATTATCGAAATAATTCGAGCGAATCGAAATGATGCGAAGCGGTGTAAATATTGGTAGAATGGAAAAAATCGCGTCGAAAGAGTTGGGTAAATTCCGAATATTTTTTCCCTCTAATTGGCGAATCGGAAGTTTACCGAAAACGACGATAAATAAATGTTTCGTATAATTTAATTCCCTCGCGAAGAATTAGTCGCCTCGCTCTCCGAGTACATTTGCACTAAAATGGGATTTCTCCGGACGCGAGAGACCCGCTGCAGTAGCTGATATTTATTCGTCCGTTAATTCTACTCCGTCAACTGGATTTCTTATCAACCCACGCGTCGGGCTAACGAAGCCGACTGTCGGTGGGGAAAAAAGCGTTGGAATCTCGACAACGGAGGAGCAAACGGGAACGAAATTACTGCGAGTCGATGAATCTCGTTCCAACCCAATTCTCATTGCCGGCGACGCACCTAATATCGCGCCGACCTCGACACCTTCGAACCCTTCGGCTTCGTAACGATCCCTAATCGCGATATCCTCGTCGTTTCCTACGATCCCGAGCTACTTCCTCCTCCGCGTCGCGTCGTCCACGCCAAATGAAACTAGCAGTAGCCGAAATTCCCCTCAAATCCCGTTTTACCGTGATCAGCGAATCGTACCCTCGCCAGTCGTTCATTTTATCCGGTTAAAATTTCAGCTTCGCTGTTTTTTTCTTCGTGTCCATACGCAGGGTGTTGGAAAAGTCTGGAAACGGTCGAATATCTCGGGAACGAGACTTTTCTGAGAAAAATATTTCCAACCAATGATGTAGGGTTTCAAGAGTTCTATTCAACGATCATATCCGTTTGACCTTGAATAGAAGCGTCGAGGCAAGATAGAAACCAACGTGATTTTTTTTCACGGAACACCCCATTTTTTATGGCGCAGTATTGAAGATGGCAGCGAGACGTTTCCAAAACACTACTTGAAGACCTGTTTTTGTTGAGAATTGCCCGAGTTATGAGCTTTAGAGTTTATGGTGCCGCGGCATGCCGCCAGCATCAGTGCTGCGGCATGCCGCGGCATGCGGCCAGCATTAGTGCCGGCCATGTAACCTCCACGCGGTGCATGTTGGATAACACTAATGCTGGCGGCACCGTAAGTTCTAAAGCTCATAACTCGGGCAATTCCCCACAGAAATAGGTTTTCGAGTAGTGTTTTGGAAACGTCTCGCTGTCATCTTTAATACTGTGCCATAAAAAATGGGGTGTCCCGATTCAAAAAATCATTTTGGTTTCGATCTCGTCTCGACGCCTCTACTCAAGGTCAAACGGATATGATCATTGAATAGAACTATTAAAACCATACAACATTGGTTCGAAATATTTTTCTGAGAAACTCTTAGTTTTCGAGATATTTGACCGTCTCCAGACTGTCTGCAACCTCGCCAAATATTGTCTCATCGAGATCGGCTATGGATCTTACGCTCGCAAAAGTTTTATCTTTTCGATGCATTTTGAACATTCGAAATCGGTCAATTTTCAGCCGAGTTATACACCGATAACTTCAGGCGCGTCTATATCCAAAAAATTTCCCAATATTTGGAAATTCATAACTTGCGAACCAAAAATGCTACCTGGCTGGTCCGCGCGAATTTGGAAAGCTCTTTCTTTTCTCTTCAAAATGCTTGGTCGTAGTTTTGTCCTGCGATTTTTTTCGACAGAGTTATCGAGCATCAAAGACAAAGTGTCGATTTTCTCCTCGATTTGAAGTTCTCGGGGCGAAAAAAATCGAAAGATCGCAAAGGTGCTCGGTTGATACGCCGAAGGAAAAAAAACGCAAGCATCGACGAAATATCGAGCGAAACGTGACCCGCGATGATTTGGGCAATCGCTGAAGTCGCTGTCGAATCGCCGGACACTTCTCCGCTTGCTTCCGCGAAAGATAAATTGCAGGATTTCGACACGCGACGAGTGTTGGGTTTTTCCTCGAGAGAAAAAACGGGGAAATCTCGCGATGAAATAAATTCGGTGATCGCTGCGCTTTTTTTCTTCTTCTTCACCGTTTCGAAGAGCGACGATCAGCGTCGTTTAATATTGTCCGGCGGTCCGACTGTATCCGACCTTCTCGATGGAACGTTCCAACGTTAACGAAGCGAATCAATGTTTGCGTCGACGCGACGTTCCTTCTCGCGTGTATTCCAACAACGGAAGCAATTAAGTTGATTGAGCTTCGATCGATTTTTTTCAAACTGCAGCTCCGTTCCTCTCGGCGCCTCCGCGTCTCCTTTCTCCGTTGCGCAACGAACATTTGTCCCGCCGAAACGGAAAGTATAACGAAAAAAAAAAAATGCGACGCCGACCGAGTTGTGAAAATCCAGAGGGCGTTCGCGGCCCACGCAGCGATTAAGCGAGCCTTGACTCTCGAAAAAGTGGATCGATCGGCGACCTTGACGAATATATTCACGTACATCGATTATTCATTGTGCTCGATCGCAATCGAATATCGTTCGCCCGGTTTCCAAACCACGCTTTTCGGAATGACTGCGTCGTCTTTTTTTTTTATGGAAAACGCTGTTCCTCGGAACATTTATTCCCAGAAGTGTACGAGCGTCCTTCGACGTTTCGTTGATTTACTTCCAATTTGTCGCTCGTGCGCGTTCGTCGGAGCTCTGCGTAATTCGACGAGCTTGTACGAAAAATGTTGCGACCTCGTAAATCGGAAATCCGTGGTTGGAATGTCCCAGAGAAATGTACGTGTGTGTAGATAGGTACGCGCGCGAATGTGCGTAGCTATATCGCGACGCGGCGTTATACCTGGAACGAGGGAATTATACCAGATTGGAGCAAACGAATATCAAATGTATATACGATATGAAACCCAAGCGGGAGCGGCATCCGCCCACGTGACTCGCGCAGGAGAATCTGGGTTGGTGCATTTAACTGGAATCCTCGGATTACGGGTTTGCCTATTGTACGGAAACCTGCGTATATTACCCGGGCGCGTTTATCCCTCCTACTTCGACTCGTCCGAGGGAAAGATTCGAGAGAGAATTGACGACTGTTTTTCCCAGAAAAACACCGATTACCACCCGAAGCAGCAAAAGTGCGCTGTTTCACGATCAATTTGCGTTCCTCGTTAATTGCTCAGGTGGTATTCCGGCTCGGGAGCGTATTACGCTACTGCTGAACACGGGCGCGATGTAAAATTGTGCATACGCGTATAATTATCACTAAACCGATAGGAATACGGACTATAAACGCGTTGCGAACAATATGCGTACAAGATGAGAAACGTTCGACTACGATTTTAACAATGACAAACCTGCGGTACCCATCTTGTTACAAACTGCAAGAGAACATAATATTTACCAGAAAAACTGCTCATCAGCTATATCTGGCCCATACAATGGATCCTCCTCGAACATTGTCTGCTGACAGGCAAAAAAAGTCCGATTTTATTAAACAGTCGCACCGGTGTGTAATAGTCCCTTGAAGCATGGTCGCGATACTTGTGCGCTTATTTCGCGAATTTCCGTCCTAAACTTCGTTACAATCCTCCGTTACCTACGTAATCAGCACGACCGAGTTTCTACTTTTTCATTGATTTGTCGCGAGAAACTTAAATTTTCCAGCGAATTTATCGGTACACTCGAACGAAAGATTCGGTTGTGGTGGTAGCGAAAAACGTTGAGAATCCGGGTAAAAAAAGGCGTTTCCGAGGGGATTGCGCCGTGTAAGGAATGAAACCGTTATTTCCCGCGGTAGATTCGCTTTATTAGTAATAATTCGCGGCGACGAAAATTTCGTGACGAGGAGTAATTTTTCATTTACGACGGCGTCGATGTAACGGTGTCCGTCTCTTTTTCCTCCGCCTAATTTCCTCATTTTCTCTCGTCGTCGCTCTCCGCAGGATTGGAAAGTTAACTCGAAACGGTATTTTTTCCTGATCTTTTTTCATTCGGAAATTAAAAAGACGAGCTCGTTTCATCGTCGTCATCGCGCTGCTGGCCGCGATTAAAAACTTCGACGGCGACTGAGAAACCTCGGAAACGAGGTAAACGGAGTATAAAAACGGAAAACCAAACGCGACGCCGACCAAAATTGATTCGAGACTCGCCACCGGCGCTTTGTTATTCGACACCGACCGACAACTTTTTATCGCCCATTCGAAAAGTATCCGCGAATTTATTTCATCGCTCCGCGATCGACGTGCTGGAGTTTTTCCAACTTTTTATGTCTATCCGCCGACACAGATTATTATTCGGCGATAAAGTAGCAACGTAAAGATACAGAAAAAGAAACATCGCCGGATTTATGCAGCATCGCTTTTTTTTCTTCGCGAGATTGGCATTAAAAATTAGACCGTTTGTGCGCAATATATATATATATATATATATATATATATATATATATATATATATATATATATATATATATCCATAGTATCCTCTCATTTGCAGGAATCGCTGGAAACGTTCTGACGAATTTTGTTGTTTTTTTGTCGAAAATTTAGGCGAATTCGCGGTTAAAAGGCGAAATTTGTGTTTCTGAGGAGAAAAATATTCGGACGTGGGGGAAACGATTTTGGAATATCGGAGGTAATTGAATGCGGACGACGACCGTGAGAATCGGAATATTTCCGTTCCGCCAGGATCCGACGTTGGTCCGCGTACTTACATGGAGTGGCAGTCGCTTCTGACCGGTAAGCCGTCTCGGCCGGATGATTTTTACAATCTCCGAGTCAGACACACCCGTTAGAGAAAGTACGCCGACTCGAATTCTACGCGTACACGATGTAGGTACTTTTATAACTACGGCCACCGATTTTTACGTACTTGACGATTCGTCACGATCGAAATCGCGTTACTTGCTCTAACGGAGCTGGGAGTTGGGCAACAGTCGCGAACGTTGCACACCAAAAAAAAACAAACGTATCCAGTTGGTAGCAACTATTTCGACTCTCCGCCTCGGTCCAATAAAATTGGATCCAGCGAAACGAAACTTCACGATACGGAATGTCCGAATAAAATCTGCCGAATTCGTCGCGTGATACAGTGCCGACTTTAGCGCTTCCAGCTCCCTGGGCAAGATTGCTACGCACCCCCAATCCTGAAAAGAACTCGTAACATGCTACAAATATGAATTTTGCATGATTTTGCGATGGGTCTTCCTCGTGTTTTCCGGATTTCTCGACATCCAGCGGACATAGATATAAGATCAGGTACTGTTTGGGATCCGCAAGGGTCGACTTGGATCTATTGGGCATGGTCCCGATGCCGTCCGACGACCAGAACACATCGAGAATCGCAAAAACATCGATTTTGCATGATTTTGCGATGGGTCTTCCTCGTGTTTTTGCGGATTTCTCGACATCCAGCGGACATAGATATAAGATCAGGTACTGTTTGGGATCCGCAAGGGTCGACTTGGATCCATTGGGCATGGTCCCGATGCCGTCCGACGACCAGAACACATCGAGAATCGCAAAAACATCGATTTTGCATGATTTTGCGATGGGTCTCCCTCGTGTTTTTGCGGATTTCTCGACATCCAGCGGACATAGATATAAGATCAGGTACTGTTTGGGATCCGCAAGGGTCGACTTGGATCCATTGGGCATGGTCCCGATGCCGTCCGACGACCAGAACACATCGAGAATCGCAAAAACATCGATTTTGCATGATTTTGCGATGGGTCTTCCTCGTGTTTTTGCGGATTTCTCGACATCCAGCGGACATAGATATAAGATCAGGTACTGTTTGGGATCCGCAAGGGTCGACTTGGATCCATTGGGCATGGTCCCGATGCCGTCCGACGACCAGAACACATCGAGAATCGCAAAAACATCGATTTTGCATGATTTTGCGATGGGTCTCCCTCGTGTTTTTGCGGATTTCTCGACATCCAGCGGACATAGATATAAGATCAGGTACTGTTTGGGATCCGCAAGGGTCGACTTGGATCCATTGGGCATGGTCCCGATGCCGTCCGACGACCAGAACACATCGAGAATCGCAAAAACATCGATTTTGCATGATTTTGCGATGGGTCTCCCTCGTGTTTTTGCGGATTTCTCGACATCCAGCGGACATAGATATAAGATCAGGTACTGTTTGGGATCCGCAAGGGTCGACTTGGATCCATTGGGCATGGTCCCGATGCCGTCCGACGACCAGAACACATCGAGAATCGCAAAAACATCGATTTTGCATGATTTTGCGATGGGTCTTCCTCGTGTTTTTGCGGATTTCTCGACATCCAGCGGACATAGATATAAGATCAGGTACTGTTTGGGATCCGCAAGGGTCGACTTGGATCCATTGGGCATGGTCCCGATGCCGTCCGACGACCAGAACACATCGAGAATCGCAAAAACATCGATTTTGCATGATTTTGCGATGGGTCTCCCTCGTGTTTTTGCGGATTTCTCGACATCCAGCGGACATAGATATAAGATCAGGTACTGTTTGGGATCCGCAAGGGTCGACTTGGATCCATTGGGCATGGTCCCGATGCCGTCCGACGACCAGAACACATCGAGAATCGCAAAAACATCGATTTTGCATGATTTTGCGATGGGTCTTCCTCGTGTTTTTGCGGATTTCTCGACATCCAGCGGACATAGATATAAGATCAGGTACTGTTTGGGATCCGCAAGGGTCGACTTGGATCCATTGGGCATGGTCCCGATGCCGTCCGACGACCAGAACACATCGAGAATCGCAAAAACATCGATTTTGCATGATTTTGCGATGGGTCTCCCTCGTGTTTTCCGGATTTCTCGACATCCAGAGGACATAGATATAAGATCAGGTACTGTTTGGGATCCGCAAGGGTCGACTTGGATCCATTGGGCATGGTCCCGATGCCGTCCGACGACCAGAACACATCGAGAATCGCAAAAACATCGATTTTGCATGATTTTGCGATGGGTCTCCCTCGTGTTTTTGCGGATTTCTCGACATCCAGCGGACATAGATATAAGATCAGGTACTGTTTGGGATCCGCAAGGGTCGACTTGGATCCATTGGGCATGGTCCCGATGCCGTCCGACGACCAGAACACATCGAGCATCGCAAAAACATCGATTTTGCATGATTTTGCGATGGGTCTCCCTCGTGTTTTTGCGGATTTCTCGACATCCAGCGGACATAGATATAAGATCAGGTACTGTTTGGGATCCGCAAGGGTCGACTTGGATCCATTGGGCATGGTCCCGATGCCGTCCGACGACCAGAACACATCGAGAATTGCAAAAACATCGATTTTGCATGATTTTGCGATGGGTCTTCCTCGTGTTTTCCGGATTTCTCGACATCCAGAGGACATAGATATAAGATCAGGTACTGTTTGGGATCCGCAAGGGTCGACTTGGATCCATTGGGCATGGTCCCGATGCCGTCCGACGACCAGAACACATCGAGAATCGCAAAAACATCGATTTTGCATGATTTTGCGATGGGTCTCCCTCGTGTTTTTGCGGATTTCTCGACATCCAGCGGACATAGATATAAGATCAGGTACTGTTTGGGATCCGCAAGGGTCGACTTGGATGCATTGGGCATGGTCCCGATGCCGTCCGACGACCAGAACACATCGAGAATCGCAAAAACATCGATTTTGCATGATTTTGCGATGGGTCTTCCTCGTGTTTTCCGGATTTCTCGACATCCAGAGGACATAGATATAAGATCAGGTACTGTTTGGGATCCGCAAGGGTCGACTTGGATCCATTGGGCATGGTCCCGATGCCGTCCGACGACCAGAACACATCAAGAATCGCAAAAACATCGATTTTGCATGATTTTGCGATGGGTCTTCCTCGTGTTTTTGCGGATTTCTCGACATCCAGCGGACATAGAAAAAAAAATCAAAGGGGTGGAGCACCTAATTGGGGCGATGGATTGTGGTGGAGCATCTAATTAGCACTTAATTCCTGCCCAAACAGTTTTTCGAAATTGGTCCTCCTTCGGTTGTGGTGTTTCTAGCATGATCTCAAGCTAGCAACACCACGGGTATTTTTCAAAAGATGAAGAGCACTTAATTCGGCAATGGAGCATTTAATTAGCATCTAATTAGCACTTAATTCTCAGATATCGCAGAATTCGATTCGATCACGTGGTGTTTCTAGCTTGATAGAGTTACTTGAAGCGGCACGCTGAGCAGCCGCCCAACCGCGTCCTGCCCTAACGCCTCTACTGCTGGCATAAATTCGACAAAAATTATATTATTCCACCCAAAATAAAAAATTATATCGTTCGACCCACCTCGCAGGAATCGACGATCCCGTTATTTCAAGGCGAGCCGCGTTGCACTAGCCGTTCTTCGACCAACTCGTCGATAAGTACCTCGCCTACGAAGCACAGTGGTCGATTTTTCTCGGGGAGGAGGCGGCGAGGAGCATGGAAAATCGTTCGTTTTTTCTCTCCCGTCTCGTCTTCCACGCGTCCTCCTCCGCTGGTTCCACTCTCCCGGAGCCATTGTACTCTCCATCATCCTCCCACGACTCCCCGGTCTTTTTTTTGTTTTTCCCAGTAACAACGAGCATGAAATTACCAGTCATCTCTTCCGCATACGCCGACGCGACGTATGGCGGCCCTCTGCTGCGCCCTCGTCTCCGGTTTCGCCCGTGAATAATTTGCGCCCCCCTGCTTTCCTCACCGCATACGCCTGCTCCTCCGCGCCGTTTTCCACGATATACGAATCGAAGAGTCGTAAACGTCCGTTTCCTCGTTACAACCCTCGTTTCGCATGCGATGCCACCTATACCCAAGGTCATACTTCTCGCACCCCAGCGATTCTCTGCTATTATCAACCCTCGTAATTACGACGTGTCGCCTATCCGTCCTCCGATCATCCAGCGCCGCGAAAATTGCGGTAAACACGTAGAAGAACAATAGAAAAGTGACCTGGGTCGTCGCTCATTTGCAACGTAGCAGCTTTTTTTATTTACCTGCGCCGCAGCTTTCGACGATGTACAGTCATTCGGGGTAGCCGCGCACAGCGGCTAAGTGCGCGCATCCCCTCTATCTCCAAAGGGGCAGTAAGAGGGACAATTCAAAGGTATATCAGCGGGGAATTAGTCTACGCCAGGAAAAGCGGCCTCGCATGATCCGTTTTTTTGTTTTCCAATATAACAACGAAATAAGTCCTCAGTGAAAAAAATTCACGAGATTGAGATAATTTGCTGTTGAATTATTTTTCTAATGATTCTGTTGTTTTTTAATCGCGAAGATTTCATACGCTATTTCTAAATTGCGCGAGATTTGACTTTTTCCATTTTTAGATAGCAAAACCGCGTTATGCTTTCGATTATTTGCGAATGTAACCAGAGCAATATTAACATTGTAACGAATACGAATACACTTCTCGCTCCGATTCTTGTGCAGCAAAACGTACGAATGCGGAAGCCAGCGAATCGGTGAATAATAACGCCGATATCGACGTGGCCGAAAATAATCGTGAAAATATAGAACTGGTAAAATAATGAACGTTCGAAGATATTTGGTCCGCCTCTTGACTTCGCATTCATTATCGCTTCTCTCGATTCGTTCGCGGATATTCGCGTCGATTCAGCTCTCCATTGTCATCCGACCGCATTTCAAAGCACCTTGATCCGTTCGTTATCTTCAAATTTTCTCGGAAAACCGAACAAGAATTTGCGGGAAAAACCGAAGAAAATTTTACAAAAGTGGAATAATCCTTTGTCGCGTTTGGATTTCTGCTTATTCCGGGTAAACTCGTATCCGGGTCCGCATCCCGCCGTTTGTGCCGCGTCGGAAGATGATAAATCTATCGTGCGGGCTGGCATGGTACGTGACATGAAACATGGAAAGATGCCAATACGCCAGATTGTTTTTTCCCCCACTTTTGTTTCCACGCGACTATTTTTTCCCGTCGGAACACTCTTCATTTTTCACTCGCACCGCTCGATCTCCCGGATGGGGAAAATAAAAAGCAACAGAAAAAAAAACCGACTCGCGTGAAAGAGGAACGCTGGTGGCCAAAGGACAAGAAGAACAGCGTTGGCTGGTTCGGCGGTGACGGCGTTTAATTTCGTTCGATTGATCGGTCCCCTATCTCCGTCCATGGGCGCCCCGTTGCTCGATGGCGCGTAACGAGACCGCGAATTCGTTCCGAACTCCGGTGAATTTTGCTCGAAGTTGGAAAAAGGAACCGCGAGGCGAGGAGTACGCGGCAGCTGGCAGCTAGCAGCTAGCGGCTAGCAGCTAGCAGTCAGCCAAAGCTGCAGCTCTGTCCCTCTCCGCATATAGCGTCGCCCTCTCGACGCGTGCAGTGACACGCGACTACCGCGACCCCCGGTACCACTGCGCGCCTCTCTACTCTTCGGCTCGGCGATGCACTCGCGAACGAGTGGAGAACGAGTGCGCGGCCTGTTCCAACGCTGTTTCTCATCTACTCCCGTTAAACTAGGTTTCGAAAATTCACCGCACCGTGATGACCAAGCAGGCGCAAAATTCGCTTCCCTGCTTCCATCACGAGGCCGATAGCTGCTGCCACGAGCGAGCCTCGTAGGACAACCCTCGCGCTCCTCTCTCTCTCTCTCTCTCTCTCTCTCTCTCTCTCTCTCTCTCTCTCTGTCTCTCTCTGTCTTCCTGTCTCTCTCGTTCCCTCCTCGTCCGCGAAGCTTTTCTAGATTCTTCTTAATCTCCAAAGTGACCCGCCCCGGTCTACGGAACCAATCTAATCTCCTCCTCGGACCTCTCCGCGAATTTCTTCTCCGCCGTCGACTACTTCGATCGAGCAAACAAGGGAGGGAGGCTGGCAGATTGACCCGCGATTCTCTGTCCCCCTTCGTACTTCTCTCGTTAACGAGAGAACAAAATGAATCGCGATGCCGTTTTCGCAACTTGCGCGAGTAGCAGCGGCTTTGATGTGCGCGCGAACGCGGCTCGACGGATCATCGGTGCAGAGACCTCGACAGCTTTTTACCGACTTGACGTTTCGAGCTGGTCGTCGTTCCCTTCGATTGCGGGACTAGAGAATCTCTATCTATCTCCACGAAGAGGGAAAAAAAGGTACAAATTATTTCCTGGAACAGGAAAAATTACCGTTCCTAATTGGAACCTTGTTTCATCGATGCTGTAACAACTGCGATGGAGAAACGATAGAAATTCCAAGTCACAGGATAAAAAGAGCGAGGTTGTTCGTTATCAACTGTTATAACATCTTGCTACTTCCATCTCAAAATGCACAGCCACCATTATTAAATTTTTCCACCATTAATTTCCTCGTTAGTCACTTTATTCTCACATCGAAATTTGATTTTTACGCTCGAGTTGGGTTCAGCATTGAAGCGTGCTTGTTAGTTTCGTGAAACTCTAATGTATTCCGGAATGCATTTGTAATAGGATTTCACCAGTCGAGCAAAAAGCGCGACTTGGGAATTAAATGTGAAAAACTCGTTTCTCAATCGTCACATTTTTCATCCCGGATGCCAATTTCCGGGTGTCGACTGCGTTCGCATCGCGTTTTAGCGAAAATTGTTTGTTTCGGGTAAATTCGCACTGCTAGTTTTTCGCACGTGCGGTTCCGTGCGCGGAGACCAGTGTGCTTTTATTGCTGACCGTGGCGCCAAAAATGAAGAAACGAGCGTCTACCGCGCGTCAATGGCTCCTCGTCTCTCTTTCTCTCTAGATTCTCGTCTGCTTGCCTCGCCTTTTCTTTTCCTACTCTCGTCCCTGATTTACAACTTGTTTCTGTAACATAAATCTGGTGCTCGACTTCCACGGCTGAATCGCTGCCATTATTCGTGGACTCGTGCGAGCCGAGAGATCACCGGCGACTCCGATATTCGGATAAACTTCTCCCAACGCTGGCGCGAATCGGCAGAAAACATCACGACTCTAATTTCTATTCTCGTTACTCCATTTTCCCCCTAAAATACTTTAATCAGCTCCAAATTGTGTTGGCAAAAAAAATGTCTTTTTTGGAGAACTGGCTAAAAAAATGCGGGGCGATTTTTCCTCCCGGGATTTAAAGGTAATCGGTTGGAAAATGTTCGCAGCGATGCTACAAAGCCGCGTTGTATCGGGGACATCAAACGAACGCGATTATACATCGGCTCCGTTTTATAACGAGGCAGCGCTAGCTTTATCATTCGTGTAACGGACTGTGAAAATATAATTCGATTCTCGATTACGCCGAAAAAAAGCAGAGTTGCAGCACGGCATCCGTTGGATCGCCATCGCCAGATCGTCGCTGTCCCTATCCGTATGTACGCGACCGCCAAATTACAAGGTTGGCGCTCGAGCGACGCCTCAGCACCTAATTTTGCCGCGAACCGCATTTGCAAGAAACGACTCCTTACCCGTTTCCCCGGCAATACTCTGCTGACTTGACGTCAAGTGAGCAGTGCACACAAAAATCAAACGTCTCTCCCGAAAGGAATGGAGCACCCAATTTTTGCATTCGGCACCCAATTAGCATCTTCGAGCACCTAATTCTGACGCCATCCACATTTCAATATTCCAGCATGGCTCGCTAACATGACTCGCGTCTGCCATCTCTGTCTATCGCTTATGTAGCATTGGCACGCCGCATGGCACCGTCGTCTTCGTCTAGCGCCGGCTGACCAGTAGCCAGCTGCCGCGCCTAGCGAACATGTTTCCACTCGCGATACTACTAGGACACGGAGCACGACCGTCCAGCACGCGGAGACCAGCCAGAAAACGGCTACCCAAGCTATTCTTTTTTTCCCAGTGTACTCGCGAGCCGCAAAATCTACCGTTCCGTTTCGGAACTCGTCGAACGGATGGCGAGATCTTGATAAACGTGTCATCGAGGAGTCCGTTTAGCAGCCTTACGTCGCATTCATTGAAGTTGGCAGGCATTTAGGATTCCGAGGTAATCCGGGCTAACGAGCCAGCGTATAATAATCAGCTTGCGCGTGCCACGAAAGAGAACAAAGTCGGCGCGGCACGGGGGAATAGGCGAGGCGAAAGAGCAGCAAATGAAAAGGGGCTGCTAGAAAAGGAATGGAGAAAACGGTGTGCGATGGAAATAATGAAAATGTGCTATCGCCGCGGCTGCGTTACAGCTAGTTGGAATTTTGCTCAAAAATCGATCGTTCGCTTGCGACGGAATCTCGTGATACAGCGTTCGACAATATTCTCCGGAAGTTCTCCGGAAGCGTTTTTGTTATTTTGCCATCAATACATACGTCGTTGACGAATTCATTTGCGAGAAAATCGCTACCGGAAAATTCTTAGTACGACGCGAACAAAATTACAAAATCGACTCCAACTCCGCGATGGAACGACGCACCTCGGAAAATGAAATTCACACTGATAGCATTCATTTCAAAGAATACTCTAGTTTCAAGAAAACACAGCGCTGACGAGAATTACGAGGAAAGTGTAGGGTACGAAACTTGTTTCTGTCTGCGCCTGCAACTAGGAGGTTTTTTTCGGTACAGTTTCCGCGACTCTGCACTCTTTTGCTCAGGTATGGCTGTGATCAGCATACCTAGGAGGAGAAAACGGCAACGACCCCTCGAGACACGCGTGCCTGCACTTGCCACCCCGAAGAGTTCATTTTCATCGAAATTGACGAACAACAACGATGTGTACCACGATTTAGAAAGTGTCTACCGAGTCAGTCGATCGCCGAAGAAGCACGTCGACGCGACGACGATGCTGCGACTAATCCGATCTCTACGACGAGGATCGTTCCCGTTTTTCTCCACCTCGGAGTACGGAACTTTTTACGACGTCGCCGCCGATTTCGAAGAATTTCTCTTTGACGCCTCGATCGATTCGGGGGCCCGCGAGGTATGCGAGAGGCTCCGTTTGATCCCGAAGACTCTGCTGGCCAGCCGACCTCGCTCGCTCGCAACAGTCTCCCGCTAAAATAGAGCTTTCAGCTGAAAGCCATTCTAACGCGGCACTAAATCGTCGACCCCGTATAAAGCTCCCTTTGTTTCTACCTCCTTCGCCAGCGTCTACGCGCGGTGAAGTGTCGCGTCCTGCTTATTTTTCTCTCTCGCGGTCAATGAAAATTCCACGCCTCGAAGCTCGAGCCATCGACGTCGCGTGGGAATCGGGCTGATTGCGAGAAAAGAGGATCGAAATTAGCGGTTATTGCTGCTTTGCGCGCACCTGGAAGGTGAACGAGTCGGGAAACGGGGTGAAAAAGCTGAATTGCAAATAGGACTTAGTTTCTACGATTACCGAAGTTATCGTTCGTTCAAACTTGCCGATGTAGTAAAAGTTCCCAAGCTTAACAATTCCGGGCGGAGGAATAACGAGAGCGAAGAGTGGCGAGAGAGAAGAAGTTCCTTGGACGATCACCAACTCCGCGATGCGGCCCGAGCGGATGGAATAGCCGACCTGGCGCCGATTCGCCGTTTAATAGCGTCGAGAAGCAAACGTTTGGGAGAGAAGAGCGCGAGAAAAAAACAGACACGACGCGAATCCTAGCCAAATATGGCAGCTAATTTACACGGACCATCGGAAATATCCTGCCAAATCTTTGGCCCGAATTTTAAACGACGTCGTATCGGAAATTCAATTTCGAATCGGGAGCACTGTGCGCTCGAAAGACGTCGATTATTTCGCAAGTTTCTCGATAATTACTTGGAACTTTCGAGTTCTGGGTGTAATTAACTGGTTTTAAGTGCACGGACTGCACAGAATTTTTCAGGGTTTGGATTTGTATCGAGTAAAACGGCGCGTCGCCGCGAGGAGCAGCTGTTCGCTGCCTCGGCCAACGTAAATAGAAATCGGGAGGAAATTAATGGCGAGAAGCAAAGGAAAAATGACGGCGAGCAGCGGGAAATAAATTGGAGGGGATATCGATCGACCAGTAGCAATTAGCAGACCGCCGATCGCCAATAGACGTGGGAAAGCCAGGAGAGAGAAGCGATGTACGTATATCGCGCGCGGTCGACGAGAATAAAAGTGACGCGAGCGAATAAATTCCACAATTGGATGGTGAAATTGAAAATCTGGGTGTTTCTCTCTCCGCTCGAATATTCGTATCCCGTCTGGTATTATACGACGAAAGTTTGCGTTTACGAAGACGCCAGCCGATGCGACGCGTTTGACGTTAAAACTCGGCCGGCGCATAAAATCTCCGTCTGTTTCTCCCAAACGTTGCCTGTATTCGGGAAGTATTTCTACGCGCAGCACAGAAGCAATATCTTTAGCGCGGTGGAAGAAAGCTGGTCGTGAAAAGCTGCGAGAAGGTCGATCGAGTCGAAATTTCGTGAAAATCGGCGCAATTGGCTCGCCAAAGCGTACCTCTGGTACTCTGCAACGATACGAAACGTGGAATGCAAAGGGAACAAAAATATTCGATTCGGCTGGTTGCAATGAGAGGGAAGAAAAAATACGGTAAATCGAGTTCCCAACCGACGGATGACGAAATTGTGAAAAAATGTGTCTCGATTGGGACGAATGAGAAATAAAGTTATCGTTTCGTACAACGAATTTGGAACGTCGAGGTTCCGATAAACGAGGTTGCGAAAATCGTGACGCGATTTTCTATTCGGTGGTCGATAACCTCCTGAAAAAATCGCGTGTCCAGTAGTCGAATTTTCAAAATGCATGCGAAATTCGGGCAGATTGGCAGGTCTGGTTTCCTGGACTTTACAGGGCAGTCTGACAAGAGACTTTTCGGAACGTAACACTCTCCTCTTTGTAGCCCCCGCAAGTTGCCAGACAAACTGTCCATGGCCCATGCACGACTTTGGGAAGTATACTTTTTTATTACACCCTTAATTCGAAATATAGAGTACACGCTGACGAACTTCGGTTTCATACCCGGAGAAGTATTTGAGATGCAGAAATTAATCGGATTGAGAATCAAGGACATATTTGGAAAAGGATCAAACTCATTTTTCTCTATCCATTTTCTGGTAGCGAGCTTGTAAGTATGTGGCAATTGCATAACGAATCTCGCTTTTAACTGAAGAATTCTGTTTTCTCGATGTAGCGTGTAAAATTATAAAATTGTCTCTAAGCTTTCGAGAAACGGGGAATAAAAAATGGCTTGTCTTGGCTCTTTTAGATTGTTGAAAAGTAAGCCAACTGCCACTATCGTAGAAGGCTTGATCTTTATGAAATGGACTTGCTACGTCTTTTTCCGCCTTCCAATTTATTTTGATCCTAACGTATGCGAATTTCAAAGAAATAATTCTTGGACTAGTAAATGAATTTATTGTCATGGCATATTTTACAAAATTAGGTTTTCTCTATAGACGTATTGGGCAAAATGAACGTATTCGCGTATATCCGAGATTTTTGGACGCAAGTTACAGGAAAAAGGCGCGCGCAGTATTACACAACTGCCGCGCGCATTCGCGAGGGTTCAGGCAGTTTTGTCTAGACAGGAAACTCCGAGGCCCTCGAAAGTGCAACGGGTCTGTGTTTTCGGAGGTAAAACTTCCGTCCGGGCCTGGATTTCCAGGGCCCATCCTTGAAAGTCTGGGATTTGGAGATTCTCACAAACAGACGTGAAAGGGCCATGAAAGGCCAATTCCCGCGGGACTTCGCCGATCAAGAACCCTGCGGCCTTCGGGGCAGTCTGAACCATTTCTACCCGGGAAGCGGAAACGCCCAGCTCGACCGTGAAATCTACTCCAGGTCGATGGGAAATCGTCGAGCTTCCGTGATTTTTCTCCCGAAAAATTCTGTGTCCTCTGATAATCGTTTGACCTTGCAAGGTCACGAGTAATTCGAAAATCGACGGTATCGTGTCGGTTCGGTGTTCCCGAAGCTTCCGGGAGACGAGTTGTTCTTTGGACGGCGAGATACGAGACGGTTATCGTCTCGTTTCGAAAAATGACGTTGTGCCAGCTGTCATTGCTCGGTTTATCGCTGCGCGTATCGCGTGCGGACGACGGGGCCGACGAAGACGCGTCGTAAAGAAAGTTGCGAGCGGAAAGTTTCCAACTTCCTCCTATCTACGCGGGATACTTCGGGACGACGGATGACCTGACACTTGCCGGAGACGGCTCCGAAAACTTGCACGGAATATCGTGAAACTTTTCGAATAAGTCGCGACACCTCGCGCGCGCGTCTCTGCGCCGGCGATAAATATCAAATCTCGCGATGAAAAATTTCCGCACCTTCGGATCTCCGTTTCTCGTTGCGAACGCGGGAAAAATAAGTGGCAAAACGGGAAAATGGGAAACGCGTGACGAGAAATCGATGGAAAACGAAAAATGAGAAGAAAATAAAAAATGGGGAAAAATGGAAAACGAAAAATGAGAGGAAAATAAAAAATGGGGAAAAATGGGAAACGAAAAATGAGAAATAAATGGAAAACGAAAAATGAGAAGAAGATAAAAAATGGGGAAAAATGGGAAGCGAAAAATGAGAAATCGATGGAAAACGAAAAATGAGAAGAAAATAAAAAATGGGGAAAAATGGAAAACGAAAAATGAGAAATAAATGGAAAATGACAAATGAGAAGAAAATAAAAAATGGGGGAAAATCGGAAACGAAAATTGCGAAATCGATGGAAATAAAAGCGTAAATAGGGGCAAAGCGTTCGACAAATTTGGGGAAAATGAAACGAGGGAAACGATTTTCTGTTGGTAGGGGAAAATTTTCGTTCGCGGCAGATGCGACGCGAGTGGAAGAGTCGAGTGCGCGAAGCGTTTGCGATTCCGACGAATCGATACTGATTTACGAGGCACAATGAAACTGATGATAATTCGATGAACGCGTTCCGCGTGCGCGGGGTCAGAGGTGACACGCGATACGCGGCTCGTCCGCACCGAGAGTCCCGCGGCGCGGCGCGCGCTCGGATTTTCGAGCGAAAAACGAAAATGAAGTCGGGAGAAAGGCACGGAGCGACGATGCGACAGATTTCCTCGTTTCGCGGGTAGAAAATCTCGTTTTCTCGATTGTCTCTCGTCGTCTGTCGCTTCCTCGCGAGCGTAGCCTTCGGCCTCGTAACGCGCGAGGTAAACGGCAATGGCGCGAGGAGAAAACGAGGAGAAAACGAGGAAAATGTGGGGAAACAAAAGGAGGCGAATATACTTTTCTTCGATTCACCTCAAATTCGATGCGGAGCAAATTTACATCGCTTTTTCTCCCCGCGAAACTAAGAATTCCCGCTTCCCAGGCAAAAAACACTCGGAATCCAGCTCTCCTCTCCCACGTGCAGAGGCGAGCAGTTATTTTTCAGCTCTTTTGCTGTCACATTTTATTCCCAATCGACTCTTGAGTGTCGATTTTCCGGATTTTCCACTTTTCGAATCTTCGGTTTTCGAACTTTCGCCGTTCTATACTGATCGTTCGTTTTTTCGAACGATCCTCACGCTATACTCGCCAGGTTTGGTGATCAATGCGTACCGATTGCGAAACACTACGATCCACTGACAGTGAACTCCGAAGACGCGAGTTGTGTTTTAATTTTTTCCAAACTACGTAAAATGCACCGTAAGCGCCGAGTAGCAGCAAAACGAGCCGCACCAAAAAAAAGAGACCGGCGAAACGGATTTTTTTTATCGACTCGTCGAAATTATACGTGTTAGGTAACCGTCGATCGAGCCTGAAATTATTTATTTTATTTTACCCGTGGAAAACGATCAAGGAGATACATCCAGTTTTTTCGGATGAAAATACATAGACGGAGTCCCGCTGCGTTCGATAACAAACAGACGCGTGTCAACGAGACTGGTAAAGCAAACCGAGTCTGGAATAGCTATAAACGTCGTCGGCGTTCGCCCATGAGAAAGAATTACGCGCCACGTTCCTGCATTTTTTTTTCTTTTTTTTTTTGGTCGAATCGTGGATTTCGTACGATTTTTGAACCGATTTTTGAACCGATTTTTGAACCGATTTTTGAACCGATTTTTGAACACTTCGACGTTCGAAGTGAATCGCGGTGTATAGCGATAGAACGTCGCGATCGCGATACGTTTGCACGGGTAAGCCTCCGATTTCTGCGATTAGGAAACGGAAAAAAGTTGGAAACGTGGAAAACGTCGATGGCGCGTCGATATATCACTTTAACAATCTCGATCTCGCGGAGCCAAACGCAGACGCGGTAAATAAAAGCGCCAGGTGGGTTTTTATCTCCTATTTCGTCTCTCCTCCCTCCGCGCGTATATCCAGTAATGAACGATCCATTGTGACGCCGAATGATGGGATGAGACGTGCATTTCCGATAGTCGGGTGCAGCGCGATGCGGCGGAGGATGAAAACGTCACTCGTTAATGGATCCTCCGTCTTCCACGTCGCGAGATTTTGACCGTTTTCTCGCGGAAAATACGTCTCGTTCCGCCGTTTCTGATCGTTATTATAAATCGCGTTGGAAGTTGAGCGTATGCTCGGCTGTCGTTACGATTCCTCTGACACTAACGATTTTTCAAGGCTTGTGAACAGTGTCTCATCGACTTCGCATTGCTTTTGCAATCCTACCCTCGCAAAAAGTCCAGAAAAATTAATAACATCGCACGGCTATTTAAAATAATTATTTCCCACAACGAATTGGGAAATAAAGTGCAAAACCAGGTTGACACTTGAAAAAAAAACCGATTTTTCGTTAGCATTTTTCAACGCTAGAAATAATTTTATCTTGCGTAGAGCGTTTTTGTCGAAATGAGAATTTTCAAGATTGGTTGCATCGTAACTCGAAGAGCAATCATCCGAATGACACGAAAATTTAACGGAGTACTCCCCAGTATAGTTACTCTACAATGACCAAGGATATTTTAGATTGGGGGAAAATTGACGATTTGCCATTGAAGAAAACGAACATTTTATAGACAAAAAAACAGACTTTTTATCGTAACTACGCCATTTTGGTAAATTTGGGTATTTTGCGAAAATACTACGTCATTGTACAGGAAATACCTTCCAGACTAACGACATTTCTTCCTTTTTCGATCTCAACCATTCGATCGGACGGAATCATGTCAGCAGTGGCGGAACTTTTTTTCTGCATAAGTCGCTTGCATCTCAATATTGTTAAACGAAAAAATTATGTAACGTAGGTCAAATATAGCCAAATATATTCCCAATTCTTCGAAATTTTTAAGTGAGTACTCTTCGTCCGAGAAATTCCGGAAAATCGCCAAAAACGGTGGCGCTGGTATAGCCGAAGAAACAGAATTTTCAGAATACAATCATGCAAGACGAAATTATAGCTAGTGTCAACTGAAAATTTGTAAACGGGGGGTTTCGGCTCGCTGATTACGAATTTACTGTCGCATTTTTGAAATTCAAAATGGAGGGTCCAAAATGGCTGGTAAAAATGTTGAAATACGGTCAAATGGTCTGAACACGCGAATGTCTCGCTGCACTTTTTCCCCGTACGTTTCCATGATAAGTTGGTATTTACGAGCGAAGGAGAAACCGGAGCGGATCGACGCGGGCCAATCGCGAGTTTCCACTCGAGACGAATTTAGGCCAGGCTGCGGCGTGCAATAATGCCAGAGATACGGGTAGGTACCGCTTAAATCTTATCGAGTCAAACCGGCGCCAAGGCGCCCGAGAGAACCGGAACGTTGCGTTTTATATTCTCCGTGCAGTCGACAGCGATGAATTCTATTTTTGGCACCCGATTCGTTTGACGCGTACCTACTCGTGGCAAAAAACAGAAGAAAAAAACAGAAAAAAAACAGAAAAAAAACAGAAAAAACAACAACGAAAAACACCTCGTTCAAGAAAAATCCGCGACCGAGCCGTAACGTCGAGTAATTTATTCTCCGTTGAAACGAGAGGGGAGGGAAAATCTATTCGGCTCGAAATCGATCGGAAAATCCGACCCTTTCTTTCTAGTTCACGCCTCATTGTCCGTGAAATTCTTAACGCTGGCGCACTCTTTGCCGAAACGGAGGGCGCGAGGGTCGGCGCTGTATTAGTTCGCGATAAGAAGCTAATTTACATTTTCCATCCGACACCCTCCGGGGCAACCCTTCTTGCCGAATTACGAGGCACACCGTTCGCTTCCGGTATCGCGTGCGCGTATCGCTGAACGCGACACGCTCGTCACAACAACGCGAATATTCCAAGCGTAACTGGAGATTATGAAAAATTGAACGAACATACGCGGGCCGATCGATCGGTAACACTAGTCGAGATAAAAAAAAAAATCCCTTCCTACCGCAAATAATTCCCACGTACCTACTAGAAATAATGTAGCAAGTGAAATCTTACATCCCAATTTTGAGTTGTATCAATATTTATATATACATATGCAACTTCACATTTTTAGAGATTCGTATTGCCAGCAAAGATTTATTATTATTATTACCAGCAATCTAGTCGCAGTAACTGGAAAAAGTTTTGTCGAATAACTTTTTTATTCCACTAACCCTGACTACGTACCATTTCTCTCAGTGCAAGTGCCAATTTTCGATCAATCTTTTTTTTATCTGATGGTCCATCAAGTGTCCGGGAAAAATTCTCATTTGTCCACCTTTCGCTGGGAGAATAGCAAAGATAGAAGATTTTACACGAACACAGTTTTCGCACCCCTCGTACGAAATGGGGCTGTAAGGACTGGTTAGTTCAGTTGTGCGACGAACGTCCGCAACTGTCCAAGCATCCTCTGCATTTGTCCACCTTTTGTCCAGCGCTGCAAAACGAGACGAGAGAATTAATCGTAAGCGAGAGATGCAGCTGAAATGTCTGTCTCTCGCGCGTTCTAGTAAAGTTCACCGCGCTCCGGTCAACGATCCGCGATTCGGCGATACAACGATTAATATTTGACGGAACAACGGAAGAGAGACCTATAAACTCAGCCTGGCATAATACGACGATCGACAACGTTGGCCCAACACTGGAGACAAACACTGGACAAGCGAGAGTGACTCGTCGATAGGTACGACGTTGGTAAAATACCTTTCACAAGGATCCCTCAGCCTGCACAACGGACAAAGCGTGAGCAAGGAGTAAACGCATCAACATTCACTCGTCCCAGATCTGGACAATTCAACGTAACGGGAGCGAGTACCCGCAAGCTGAGCATTCGTGCTATCCATGCAATAATGGACGTATCATCGTATGGTCAAATCGAATGACCAAGATGTGGACAATTCAAGGTCAATCAATCCCGATCCCGCCTTATCGACTCGCTTGGCGTGAATAGGTATGGCAAAATTACCCGCGGATGGGAAAAGCATGCTTGGAGAGTCGTGGACATTTGACGGACACTCGACAAACGAAGGAAAAAAAATTGATCGAAAATCCGCACTCGGAACGGCTGTCGGAGATCAATCGATCGAAGGTCACTTAATCGTTGCTCGTTCAACTATCGTCGATCTCCAATCTTCCGCGATCGACCAGATCCGGCCAACGGCGAGCAAACGAACGCGAACGAGATTCTGCGCGCTCGTGATCGATCGAAGCTTTTTTCGCCCTCTTTTTTTTTACTCGTTTTGTTAATTTGGTTATCCCGTCGCCGAATCGGCGCGTGGTACGGGAATAATTAAACGGTGATTCGTAAAACTCGTTTGCAGCGGCGATTGTTTACTCGCGGTGTGTAGTAACGAAGATCGCAGAGACGCGTCGACGCCACGTGCATAAAAATAGTCGGAATAAAATGGAAGAGATAAAATTAAACAATTGAATAAATTTTTTAAAAAATGACGTATAAGCTGCTATAACAAAGGTGACCAAATTGCGTTCGAACTATCAACGAAACGGGGAAACTTACGCAGAGGAGGGAGAGAAATGAGAGAAGGGGGGGGGGGGGGGGGCAGCGGAAACGGGAGAAGTCGATGAGAGTGATTCACCGCCATTACCGCTCGGTGAAAAAACGAGACAAAGAGGCGAAAGAGAGAAACAAAAGGGTATAGAGACAGCGATGGAACTTCTCTACAAAGGCGAGAGAGTTTCTCGATCCCTCGAACCGCGTCCGTCCTACATTCGATTCGACCATTCGTCTCGCTTCCATTCTCCGGCGACGTCGTTTGTTCCAGTCAAGATTTGAAACTTGGCCGCTCGCGGAGTTCCAGCGAGCTCGGCTCATCGTCATCGCGATGCTCTCCCGTAAATTTTAAACTATTTTTTTTTTTCCTCCAAATTTTGGTCGATTTCCTGGTTTTTTGCTTTCGTCTCGCCGGAGCGGCGAACGAGCGGAGATTTACTCTCGGTGCTCCCGACGCATCGCGATGGCACAGTCTCGCTTTCCCGATATTTATTTATTTGTTTCCTCGATGAGGCTAGATATTCCAGGAGAGAACGACGCCGGCGATAAAGAAGCCACGACTCTGCGCTCGTCGACGCCACCCTCGACCAAACTTCCTCGAGTGTTTATCGAGTCAAACTTCCCGGCCTCCGATCGATCCGAATTTCCTCGCTCCTTCGTTCCACTTTCCTCGCCCCGATTCAGCTTTCCTTCGACTGTGAGAAACTTCGCGTCGCTGGCAATCACAAAGCGCGCGGTGAACCGAGGAGAAAAAACGTAACGGATTCGCCGTCGCGAAAATAATTCCGACCATTCCCAACGTCTACGACCACGTCCACATTTCACCAGCACACAGAGGCCTTTACCATGTCCTCCTACTAATTACACCTACGCGAACACAGGCTGCTAAAAAAAAAAATTGTACCAGTTTTGAGCTGCAACCCTAATTTGAAATATTTACCATAATTTCTGGAAATTGTAGGATGTGTGCCTATAATTACGTGGGAATAATTCCCACGTGGATATAGGTACCATTCCTATATTCGTTGTCTCCGCGTAGCTACTGCTCACTTTAAAAAAAAAATACACCTCCGAAGTTGGGTATTTTGCACGTTTCTAACCATATTTCGTGTCTTATCTGTTCGCAGTGTCGGTAATAAGGCAACCCGGAAGCGGCGCGGTACAGAATCTCCTGCGACTAATGGCGGCCGCGAGTTTCCCTCCGAATTTCGCAAACGTCGGTGTATTGGAAAACTGGTGAGTGATTCGACCGAGCATTGAAATAATTCCGATTCGCTGTGTTGCGTACTACCACTAGGATTTTTAGGACACCACGTCGAAGCTCGTACCTACGCGTACGAATACTAACGATGCCCGCTCGTCTCGCGAATAACGCGCGGATAATACGTCGCGTAACAACCGTATTGTTCCGCCTCGCGTGTACATACATTTATCCCGTCTCTAGGTATTTTTTCTAGGCGTATTGTTTTCTTCTCTCGCAATTGGTTAACGTATCGACGGCTATATCGGCTGATCGAATAGATGTGTATATCGTAATCGTAACGAAACTTCATCGGCAGTAACGTAGTCACGCTCTAACCACCGTATCACGTATATAAGATTATACATAATTAGCGCATGGTAATTCACTCGTCTATGAATCGATTGAACAGCAAGTAGTTACATATTTTGCAAAGCATAATTCCTCCCCAACAAAGTACTCGCCTCCCACCCTCGTTTATTAATCGCCATCGCGTTTAACAATTTTCCACGCTCGACGCCTCGTTTCTCGCCATTTCTCTTCGGTTCCCAACTTTATTTCGACTCCTCTCTCCCCGTTCGTTTCCCCCGCATTTTTCCTGTTCGTCCACCATTTTTTGGAAATTTTGGAAACTATTTTTTTTTTTTTTTTTTTACTTCCCATAATTTTCGTCGCTCGATTTTTTCCCCTGTGTCTAGTTTTTTTCCCGCCTATCCTAGAGAAACTGGTGAGTAGGTATCGTCGCCGTAGAGTGATATACATATTCGAGGTGACGCTAATTTTTCGTATGTTTTTTCCGCATTTTTGTAAATTTCATGGTGCTGGGAGGAAAAAGGAAGCGAAGGGTCTTTTTTTTTTGGTAGGCGAAATTTTGGAGAGTTGGGCTTTTCAGGAAAAAGGTGTAATTCTCGGCTTGATCGCGCTTGACCGATTAATGTTTCGGGGCGCCCGCTCGATTCCTGATTTTGCAAATGCAAATCTGAAACTGAAACTCGGAGGGACGTTCGCGCGGGCAAATATGTACGCGAGTAACGTACACGAAGCGCAGGGTAAACGGTAAATATTAAATTCACCGCCCCACGCGAAATCACATCGAGTCCGTTCTCGTAATTAATTACGAAAGCAACAGGCAAACGTCGCCCGATACGCCGCCAATGATTCGATCATCCGACGCCGGGCGCAGCGAGCGGAACGAGGTCGAGGGAGAAAAGGAAGGCGCGACAGAAATACTCCTGTAGATATACGTAGATACGCGCTGGTAGCCGATGCCGATTTCTCGCTCGAAGATCGCGCGTTTTCCCCGCGATTACCAAATTATCGGCGAATCGATTCGCCTCGTACCGCCAGCTCGTTATTTGTTTGTCGATTCGTCGGCTGATGGCTCGCGTGCAATTCTGCTATTTGGCCATTCGGCTATTTATTTTGCCGATTTGTTATCTTTATTCTGCTATTTGGCGTACTTTTACTTCGCCACTCTGTTATTTGTATTTCGTTATTTCTCCTGGCTACGAAACGACAGCGAGCAACACACTTTTATATCATTAACTTCTCCATCTATCTATCTCTCTATCTATCTATCTCATTCTCCTCTCCCCTCTTTTTTTTCATCAGAGGGATTCTTCATCCCTACATTGGTAGCCAGTTTTTCGCTTCATGTCTCGTTTCTGACGTTTTATACCTCTGCTCATGCAGTCTACCTTCTGTTTCTAACTCCACCTTTCGTTTACATTATTTTCTTGTCTGTACCATTTCTTGCATTTATTTCCTCCCTGCTCACCTGCTTTTCTGCTTCTGTTTCTCTCCGCCTATATGTTTGTTAATTGATCGGAAAACGAGGTGTTTTCGTGAGTCTTTTGTTTTTTTCTAAAAATACCTGCAACATTTTTACTTTTTATACGCCAAGGGCGACATTTCAAGTTTCTTTCCTTTGATCCAATTTTTAGAACATTTCCAACTAGTTGGAACGTTTCCTCGGCGATAAGCATCTTCGTTGTCGAAATTGAAATTGGAATGGCAAAATATTTGCGAAAGGTTAACGTGGAAAACGACAAGTCGATTTTTTCGAAAATTCCTTTTCTATACTCGTCGATGTTTTATCGCTATGGACACGATAAGTTGTATCTATCTGTCTCTCCCGTCCCTGCTCTCTCCGCGTACGCGTTGTATAAATACGCAAATGCACGGCGAGTAATACGGCGCGGCGGTGCGTCGCTTTGTGGGAAGTGGAGCAGGCAATCCTCTCATCTCGTCACTCGAGTGGAAAATAAGAATTTCCTTCGGGAAAGCGGCGATCCGTTTCCCACCTGATAGCTACTATTCCTTGCCGCGACACACCCACGACCTTCGTTCTCACGGGTTCGGATCCAGAGCCTCGTCGCAGACCCGAGGGCGCGAAGTTGTGCGAATTTGTCTCCGCCGAAAAAACCGAGTGCCAAAAAAAAAATGAGAAATGTAACAACAAAAATGGAGCGTCTATTTGGCGCGAGCGTGTGCTCGAAAAGCGTGAAAGTTCACGCGTAACGCGTCTAAGCGCGGTGCGCTCGGTTTCGTCGAGACGAAACGTCAAAGCACGCTGCAGCAGTTGAAGTAGGGAACGAGAAAGATCTTCGTAATGGGTACCGAAGAGCAGCAATGGAAACTGGAGCCATTGTGACTTTTCCAGTTACTCCTAACGTCGCACCGAGCGTTTTAAACACGCTGCGAAGAAAAAGGTTGCGAAAAAAGAGGGGGGGGGGGGGGGGGGAAGCGAAGCTTTCGGAATGCCTACGGAAGAACTCGCCGATATTTCACGCTTTAGGAGCCACGATCGTCGTGTGACCATTTCGACGAACGAACGTATGACTCGAGCTCTAATGGCTTCCGTTCGTCGAGGAGGGAGTTCCAGCTCCGATCGCTTTGCTCTCCTCCTCTCTTTTCACCCTCTCGCGAAATTGCTACGATTTTTTCACGGAAGCAACGAACGTTGTTCCTTGAACTGCTCGAGGATCTCGTCGAGACCGGGCCCCTAAGTAGTGTGCGGTGAGAACGTAACGTAGATTCTCGAGCCTATCACAGAGATTCGAGTCTGTATATTTATTCGTTGTACAAAACTGAGAGCCACTCTCTCCATTTCTGCGGCGGAAATATGCGTACGCGAGATGACAAAAAACCCGACTGCGTTAAGAGTTATTAAGTAAGAAACGAGTAATTAAAATATATACATACCGTGATATAAATATACCCTGAATGTGGCATTATGGTCCCTCTCTTGCGTATATCGCGAGGGAGGGAATTACAGCTGTGGGCATTTGGCCCACGTGAAATGTGCCTCTCGGGGTTTCACGTCAGTGCGATGATTTGGGACAGCAGGAAGGACTATTCGTGGCAGGACGAACGACGATTTTCGTATTGAAAAAGTTAGCCAACTAACGCGAGTAGGGTGGCGAGGCGGTCAAGAAGCGACCTGCTGAGGAAGACAAGTAGTATGTACAATTAGTAGAGAGAGGGAGAGAGAAGGATCCACGGTCAATCGGACTAGAACCGACAATGAGATTGATCTCGAGTCGAACCCGTCACGAGCCCAGAACGGACGGCGATAAATTTCAGCGCGGACTCGAAGGTAACGGAGTAGAGAAAAATGATGGCATAGGAAGACAAAAGAGAAGGGTGCGAGACGGGAGTGAAAAGTCACCAGCCGGACGAGGATTTCCGAGTGCTGGACGAAAGTAACGAGGAATCGAGAAAAATGGTGGGGAGAGGTGTAAGACACGTTGCTGGGGGTTTCGTTTTTGGAAGTTGACGTCGTCGAATTTGTCCCGTAACAGGTGCGCGAGGTCGTCAGCTCGTCAGGCCGATTCAATTACCGCGTCAAAGCAGCATTCGCGGCGCCATGATAAATCTCCGGCGAAATTTTCCCAGGCTTCGGGTGCGGTAGGCTATTGGAATTGGTTGGAGAAAACAGGCGGCCTAATTGGACACGGATCAAAGGTCTTGATATCGTAGTAGGTGAGGCATCGCGTGGCTCGGGGAAACTCGATACGCGATACGAATTTGGGCGGAATCTCTCTGCTCCGCGTTTTGGCGCGCGCGCCGGTGCCTACCTCGGACGTCGTCGAGCTTCCGGGTAAATTCCTCGCAGCTTCCGACCGACGAGGAGAGGATCGTTTTGGGTAAAAAGGAAAAAAAAAAGTTCATCGCGTGGGAGCGAGCAGATCCGCCGTCGCTGAAACGCCCGGGGCGCTAGCGAGGCGCTTCCGGTCGGAGCTCCAAGTTGGCTCCGTGGCTCCCATTCACGAGGGGAACAATAAAATAGCATAGACAATGTACGCGAGGCGCCATTGTTGTCAACTCAGAGGCTGAGACGCGTGCTATGAAAGCTCGCGCGCGCGAGCTTCGGTCCTTAGAATGGGGCGCGAATGAAAAGTAGGTCCTCTCTACTCCCTTAGTTCACGGTGCAGCCGCCGCCGCCGGTCGCCGCCTCTGCTCGTTTCTTCCCTAGCAGTATATCTAGCTTCTCCTTGCTCTGCCACTCGCTCGCTCGTTTGTTCCTCTCGCATTCCCTGGCAACGCGGCAGTTCTGATTAAAGTTCTTTTCCCAGGGTTAGTCGGCCATGGAAAGAGATATATATACCCACCCGCTCGCCCAATTTTCATCCGACTCGCACATTTTTTACCGTTACAATTCCTCCGCGCCTTTCGCTGCTACCCTGGAAATTACATCCTTTATTGTTACGCCGCGCCGCAATTCAAGCTCGTCACTCCTCGAGGACAGCCAAGAAGCGGCGTCCGAGTCGGTTCGACTAATTCGGTTCCACCTAATTTCAAATTAGCCGCGTCAACAAGTCGCCTGCGCCCGTGGCGTCGCGACGCCGAACGCGGCGAAAAAAAGCTTTTCTAACCTTTTCAGTCGCAGCGGCATACCGGCCTCCCGCCATTGCTGTTTTCCCATCCCTGCCTTCCCAACAATCCAACAAGTAATCAAAATATAACAATAAAATTGCCTATCTATTTGCCTAACTATTTCCAAGAACAAATTAATATGAAAAAAGCACAAATTTCAGAAATAATAGCTAAGTATTAGCTGAACATGTGTGTACGAAGGTTTTTGAGCTCGCCTACTATGCATCTTCGGTCAAGTTTGTGAAATTTCATAACGGCGACTGAAAATGTTTTTTTTTCCGAAGTTTGTGCAGGAAACCGAGCAGGAAAATTGAACGTTCTCGTTGGAAACCCGCGACTCGTTTTCCCCTCCGCGAACCGTGAAGAAATTCGCAGATGCGTATTGCATTTCACGGGTGTGGAGGAATCCGTCGGCGCGTGTTGAAAAATAAACGGAGTCGGAGATTTTAATAGCTTTAATCTCCGGGGTAAATTCTTTTGGTGCGAACAGGCAAATCGCTCGTTGAAAATTCCTCGTGGAAAAGAATCGCGCGAACTATTTTAATTGTCGGTCAGAAGTTTGCCCTGAAATATTTAAAACTAATGTTGCCCAGCGCGGCGAGTTCCTTCCGGCTGGTGGTAGTTATTTTGACGAGGAATTCCGCGCGTTTCGGTTTCTTTTCACGGGGAAAGACGCGAAAGAAGGAGCAAGAGTAGCGGAGCGGGGGGTGGGGGGCTTTGTCGCGCGACACGCGTGTACGGGGCGACGAGAAAAGAGGAAAAGGAGGGAAAAAAGGGGAAAAGAAAAACAAAACTGGGGAGTACTTCGCGTCGGTTCGGGAGGAGTGGATGGATGGATGAAGGGTGCGGGGAGACGGAGGATGGGCTCGGGATGAGGGTACAGCGAGAAACGGTTTAGGATTAAGGGTAAGAGTCCGAAGTGGATAGTTGAGCGAGGATCAGGGGTTGCGACGACGCCGACGCCGACGCCGACGACGACGACGACGACGATGGCCGAGTTTGGCCATGGTTGATCTTTTGTTTTCTCGCGCTTTTATCCACGCCCTCGGCTCACCTACAGTCTCTCCTCGCTTTTCCCCCGGCAACTCGCTCCTCTCGAGCCGAATGTTTGTCTTTGCGAGTAGCTCTTACAGCAGAATCGTACAGGGCCAAGCGATTCGCAGCGGTGAATATCGTTCGGAGGCGGCTCAGAATTTCATTGAAATTTGGGGAGCACGCGAGCAGCGTCATCCCCCGTTCCGGATTCCTGCTGCGTTGGAATCCGCGTGATTCTTTTTACCCCGGAATCACACCGTGGAATGGAACCGAGGAAAATGATATTATTATCCGTGGTCCTCGGTAGCAGCTACCTATCTACGTTCTCGCGCGGTGTACGCTGGATACGATACTGCGGGAGAGACGCGTAGGGGCGCGCGAGGTATAACGTTTGTTATTCATGATATGTACGGTGCACGTTGCGTAATGTACAATTTAATAACCGCGATACACGAAGCTCTCTCCCTCTCTCTCTCTGTCCGTATGCCACGCGACGATCCTACGGTGGAGCAGCAAACGACAAACGTCGTACGCTTTCCGGATTTCCCTTTCTCCAAAATTTATTCCGTAAAACGCGACGAAGATTCGCTGCCAATTTTCGGAGTCTAGCCACGAACAATTTTTCGCGCTCCTTGGGAGTAAAGAAAAATACCGGTGACAGTTTTTCCGAGTTTGTAGGCCGACAACGAGCTATTTTTTGCGCCTGTCAAGTTGTCGTAAGAATCCCAAATCTGGCGTCGAAAATTTAACATAGCATCGTGAGATCCCGTCTGCGATGTGAAAGTCGGTATAACTCTGCGAATATGGATCCTAGGGTAAAAATCATAAGGACCAAACTTGTGGCCAATCACATTTCCCGCAACTTTGGACTCCTTCACTTTCGCTCTAAGGTTGTAAATTCGCGAGCTATTTCGGAAAAACAAAGAAAATCGGCCTTAAATCAAGATGACGGCGGAATAAAGTCGTTAACGCAAATTATTGCGTTCAATTCGTCGGAAATTTGCTTACTGCGTACGCGCGTATCGGGTTACATCGATGTGCGTAAAATATTTCATCGCGATCCGAATTGTGGTCGATTTCCCTCTACGATCGCGGGTTAGTATCAATAAGCTCGCGGTCCAATACGGTTCGTACGCGTTTCGCGAGTGGGTATATTCGTCGGCGCTCGTTCTTTCCACGGTGAGTTTCCTCCGGCTTACTTTAGAAGCGAGATAATCCATCCAGCCGCGGGGGTAAAAAGCGCGAGCGTTATGCAAATTGCGATATATCGTCGAAACGGGCCGCGACGTTAAACGAATCTTAGTATCAACATTTTCGACTTTTCCCGCGCCGCGCATTTTTTCCGCAGCCCCCCTCGAAACGTTAGCAGCAGCACGATAAGGCGTCGTTTCGTGGGAAACTTCCCGAATCGTCGTAAATTCCAAAAGTTTTTCTCTCCTCGAAGGGCGGAAAAAAACTCCTCGCCTGCATATCGCGGTCAATTAATCGCGTTCTCTCGGCATATTCGGGAAAGCGTGGAGCTTTCGCGGCGTAGGAAACAATCGTCGCGACGAGGAGGGACGGTGTCGCAAAAACGGGAGAGCGAGAGCGTGGTTCTCCTCGTCTTCACGCGAACGCGGACATCACGCGAGTTGTGCGCACTCTTATTCCGACTTCAAGGTCAAGGCCGGTCGGCGTTCGCCACGTGGCTCCGGAGCGTAGTACAGTCAACGGGGAGCTTGGCACTCCTATATTTGGTGCACTATTTTAAGGAGTCGATTTTTTTTTCATCTGCTGTAGTATCGCTTACCGAGTATAAAACCACAAAAATCGGACAAATTGTGCCCCGGCGTCACGCGCCATCTTGAAAAAACGTTATCGGCCGATATCTCGGTAACTATGCACTTGAAGCCGAAAATCATCAGAACCATTATTGTAGAGAACGAAATTCCCCATCTTTTATTTCAAATAATGTTTTTCATAAAACTTACCCTTTGCGATTTATGGCTCATTCAACGAACAGGTTTTTCTCTTTCGGTCGATAACTCTTCGAATAATCGATTAAACAATGAAATGCTTGAAACAACTTTGAAAGATCAATCAATTTACTGTAACTTTTACACGAAACTTTTTCTTCTAATATTCATACCTTCGGAGCTATAACGCGTTAATTGTCATAATGCGCCTTCTCCGGGCGGGTGACGGCGCCGTCTCGGTAAACCTCTGGCGAAGTTTCTCGTATACCTGACCTCGAGCATTGCTGTACGGCTACCACCGCCGCTGGTCCCGTGACTGGTCCGATTGCGCGTGTCCCGCTGTGCGAGAAGCATCCGCGTGCCTCTCGACGAGATCCGCGACCGCGAGGAGAGGATCGCGAGAGGGAAATGGGCTCGGGCACGCGTTCGAGTAGGGGGCTTAACGACGATCATATTCCCTCCCAAAGATTAGGTTATCCAATTACCGGGTCGTTAGACGCTATATATTTCGTTAATCCTCGACCAGCGACGGCGGTGGGATTTGGACGGTGACTCCGCGGTAGGTACTCGCTGATTCTTCTTCCTTTCCTCTCGCCCGATGTTCGTCGCGGTGGATCGCCGATAACAAGCCGGCTTAGGCTGACAGCGAGTCGCCCTTTGAACTTCTCGTTATTCGCGCTCGAATCAATATCATCGGATACAAATTTCGATGCCGATCCGCTCCGAGGATAACGATTTTATTTTATCGTTGGCAATTCCGTTGCTTAAATCACGGAAAAACTACCGCATCGATCAGCGTCAAAATTTGATCGTTTGTAAGTTGGGAAAAGCCGCGTTGATTGAGCCCAATTTGGTCAAAATCCGCCCACTCGTTCCAGAGATATCGTCGGGACAACGATTTGATCACGTACATGCTACACACCTAGGTTCATGCATGCGTACAGACGTTCAACTAAAAATGGTCGGAAGCGATTCTCCGGGACTGGAAAAGTGGAGATCCCGTGAAAACTCACAATGACTTCCTATTTTCTCTGAGATCAGAGAAACCGGAAGTTGAAAATAATCTGACGCGGATAGTTGACTCCTTGAAAAAAATAGGAGATCTGGTCTCAAAACTGTACAACATCTGCGGGCGTTACTTGTTCGTTGGAAAAAATTATAACGTGCGGTAGACAAACGTTATGTTCTTCTAGAAAACGTCTGTATCGACAGGTTAACAAGTTTCCGGTAATATTATGTGTAAATAGGAAGAAAACGACACGCTCGATTGGGAGGTGGCTCGTGGAATAATGAAAAGTCAGGCGAAGGAAAATGAAACTGAGTCGGTGCAGCCCGTGGAATTTCGATCGACGCGTAATTGAGTCGGGTGTCGAGGAAGGAATACGACGACGTGTTGCCACTTTTGTCCGACTCAACTTTCCTGTTTCTGCTCGGGGTAAGAGAAACGCGAGTAACGCAACGCGGTTCGCGAATTTAACTGGCGTCGTATCTTCGATCTCGTCGCGTTTCTTCGACGTTTTTTCTACCCCGAGGTTCGGTGAAAAATGTAATTCGATAAACTCGAGCCCCTGGGTAGGAGAGCGCCGCGTATCGACGTTTCCGAAAAATATGCGGCCTTGGCAAGGAGAATAATAAATGGAAAAATACAAGGGAATACAATACGAGAAACGTAGCGTTTCTAGAGAGCTTCGTTCGAATAATTTTGCATGGCATAACGTCGAGGAGAAACGAGCGGAGGCAGGAAAGAAATGATCGAATAACAAAATATGCGAAATCGTAGCTCGCGATTTTAATATTTATGCATACCAGCCAAATACGTTTTTCCCCACGATTCTCGTTAACGCATCGCTGATAATCACTTTTCGACTTGTTCCCCCGGAAATTACTCCAAACGAAAATAAACTGGACTCAAAAAAAAAAAAAAAAAAAATCAAATTTTAAAAAATCGAGAAAAGAGATCTGATTTCGAGAAACAGTTGACATCCGATTAGCACCGATAAATCTTCCCGTGCTTCGACAGGGGGACGCGAAACGAGAGGATTACGTGGCGCGGATACCTGCCGCTGTGCCGCGACTCTTCTCGGCATTTTTCCTTTTAATCTTACGGTACATAATAATGACTCCGCTCTGCGCTCTTTTCTCCCGTTTCACCTGACCCCCCACGTTTTCTTCATTGTTCAAAAAACTCGCCTCTAATCTATAGTTATTTATTCTCCCGTCGAGCGAGAATAGAAATCTCTCTCTCTCTCTCTCTGCCTTTATCATTCTCGTTATCTCAATTATCGCATACTTTCCCGCGCGTCGGTCGTTATTCGCAGCTTACTTTGGCGAAGCGCCGCCTCCGCCTTATTTTTTCTCGTTATTTTCCCCGCATTATCCGTTTACTAAATTTGTTTATTTATTTTTCTCTCCTATTAATCTCCTCCTCGTTTCTTCTCCAGCCTCCCGCTGCTCGCTTCCTCGCAGCTTTCCTTCCCTACTCTCCTCACTTTTCCATCTCGTTCTCGATTGTTTCCTCGATTTTTCGCAGCTCCCGTCTACTCTGACTTTCTCTCCGCTGCCTCCGCCGCTTTCCTCGCCCCGAAAACCGGGACGAATCTACGCTACGTTAACTCCGGCTCGCGACAGCCTCCGCTTATTACGCGGAAGTCGAAGGGGCGAAGCTGAACAAAGCAGCTTTTTCCCCTCCGCAGGCTCGAAACGCGAATCGATAATTATAGCAGCGAAGAGAAAGAAGAGTAGTAGTAGCAGTATTCGCCCGAGCAAATTTGCCGCTGCCTGGTTTGCGGAAGATGGTGTTAAAAAATATCCGCGATTTTTCGGGCACCTGGAAAAAATAAAGAAAATTGAAACACAGAGGCGAGCGAACAGAACAGACTCGTAGTCGCCGAACGACCGCGTGCCACAGTCGCGATTAGACGCCGAGGGGTGGTTTCGGGGTGCTAAGCGAGTTTCGCGGTCCGAGCACGATGTGCTCGCGCGGTCGGTAAGCGGCTCTCTGCCTTACCGACGCCAGCGGCGCGCGAGGCTTGGCGACTCCGCCGCGGGGTGGCCAACCCTCGCGTGTCTCTCCCTCGAGCGCGTGACTCCCTTATAGCGCCGCGAACAGGAGTCAATGACGAGGGAAAATTGGAGAAAAACCGTCGTAGCCACGAGAACAAAGGGGCGAAGGAGAGACGCGAAAAATACTAATCAACCTCGGTCAACGTTTCTTTTATAAATCGATCGCTAACTCGTCAGCGGTTCCGCGATCGAAGAGAGACGAATGTACACGCGGCTCGGACTAAAACGTCGAAACGAAGGGAACCGCGCTCGTGCGTCACGAGTTGATAGCAGCGAGCTAAAATGCCGATCTTGGGAATAAAGGTGCGGGGTAAACCGCAAAACTGAATTTATTATCCGTACCATTTTCAGCTTGATTGGGAACCGCGTTTTATTCGTATAACAATGAACTACCTACGGAAAAAATCGACGCGGTATTATCTCGTGGAACGTGGAGCTGACCACGTATTTATAGAATATTCCGAAATCGTAATACTTCGTTTCCTTTGCCTTCGATTGATGATAATAAAAAGCAAGGCGTAGATCAAACATAATCTAAATTTAAATTACCTTCGCGGGCGTTAGGTTTACCGTGGGTTGTGCCCAGAGCCCGTATCGCGGCGTTCCTTCCCTCGATACTCTTTTTCTTTCCCTTTTCATCCCTCTCTTTCTCGTTCTCTCCGCGTCAGCGCGACTACACACTGAAAATAACGTTGTAAAATTGGCCACAAAAATTTGTATTCACGACTTTTTTGCCACAAAATTTATGTTGCTCCGACACAATCTGGCAAAGGCTCTAGGATGCACAAAAAGCACGCTCGTGCGAATTTTCTTCCAAGTACCCTATTTATCAATGTGTCTACAACTTTCGTACATTATGGAGTAATGTTTCGAGAATACTCTGTAAAATTTGCATTGGCATTTGTTTAACATTAAGCCTGCTAAAAATGTTTCCCTGCGGTGGTCAGGAATACTCAGGACAGCTTCATCTGAAATTGAGAAATGTGAACAAAAATTTGAACACTCTTTTTTAAGCGTGTATCGTGGATTCCTCCGAGAGGAGAAGGCCAGACGTTGGGAATTCTTTTAATTCCGACCCCGTTTTCGAGCTTCTCAAAGGATAAACGGCGAGCTTATCGAGTAGCTCCTTCGTTCGAGCGAGCATTTCCATCTTGTTTGCATTGGGGAGTAGCTCTTACCGTCGTGAAATGCATTTACTACACGTCGATCGAAAACCCGCTTGATGTTCCTGTCCAATCGTCGACAAGCGTACACATCTCAGGTCGGATCTCGGCAAGCGTTGGTTGCTCGCTCTCGTTGCCCCGCCAACGCGTTCGCGGCGCCTGCATTTTCAAGAAGCCAACTTTATTACGACAACTTTCCAACCGACCCGAACTTCGTGCCCCGCGGGAGGGTGGTCTCGGGTTACTCGACGATCCCTCGAGCTCGAGGAAACGGGCGACGGAAATGTCGACACCGATAAGAATTAAGCACTCGAAGCCGTCGAGACCGCGAGCCGCATAGTTGGGTGCCGTTAGACGCGAAGCTGACGAGGAAACGCGGAGAGTCGAGACTCGAGGATCGACCAGTAGTCCGAAACAGACACTGTATCGTGCTCGACACTCGAGAACGAGGGGTTAACGTTTCTTCGCTCGTGCTACGCGCCGCGGAGCTCCTAGACGCACGACGCGAGCTTTTGGTACCAGGCGGCGGCGATGGCTCTTGAAATGGCACGGCGCACCGCTCGCGATAAGCCCAAACTTCGAGATATGCGTGTATTTAAAGAAGCTCCCGTGCTCCCAAGTGCCATTGCCGCGACGCGTCACGCGCACCGGCGAACCGTCGTACCGCGCGCCCCAGACGACGAAGCTTTTTTCACGATCCGACGAACAGTGTCGCAACATAGCCCTTTTCAATCCCTTTTTCCGGACCTCGACAGAGAACCATAGAAAAATGCTACAAATATTCAGCAATTGCCAAATTACTCGTCGCAAAAAATCCCGACGAGCATGTTTTTTAGTTTTTTGCACGTTTTCGAAAATTACTTCTACTTATGAGCTAACAAAACCCCCAAAAATTGAACCACTTAAACAGTATCAATTATCCTAAAAACAGCATTCCTTCCTTTTTTTTTACAGAATGATCGTTGAAAAATTAAAATGATGCGTTTACACGATTGATAAAAACTTGCCATGATGGTCAAAAATTCAGACTTACAGGGGCGAAATAATCATCCCTTGGGCATGAAAAATCTGAAAAAAAATTCGGGTGTGCTTACTGCTATTTATGAAAAAATAACCCTCCATTTTTTTTCTCGAATTAACGTTTACAAAATAAATAGTTACTATTGACACCGACGAGTAGGTAAATACCGAATGTCTTCCAGCGTTGCCTTCGACAATTTTACCCCTAGCGAAGTGAATTTCGCTTACGCCAACGAGTCAACGGTAAATGTGTCCCCGTTTCACCGATATTAGAAATTTTATCTCGCGGAAATGTTGTTTGCAAAGGGTACGGAAAGGACGGATAATAATTTCCACGTTTTCGTCCTTTATCTGTGAATTTTTCACTCCAATATCCTCGAAATATCCTCCGCGGTTTGAACGTCGACGAAAAAATTCTCGCGTTCTCCCCAATCGAAGAATTGTGTTGCGAAAAAAGTGTAAATAGCCTATTTGTTTTTCTATTATCGTACCTATGAATTTTACCGTACAAATTGGTTGCGGAAATCATTCCGCCAGACTGAATGCATTATTTTACACGGTATCATCGACTATTTTCTTTTATTTAAGAAAATAATTTGCTCAATTTCGCAAAACCGAATTGACTGATTTTTTCATTAGTCGTATACTTTTTTTAATACTTTTTTTGATACTTTTTTTAATACTTTAATTACTCGTTCTTCTTCCTCGTAGGAAATGGCAACGTTTAGAGAGATAAAATTGAAATTGTTGGTCTCATTTTCGTGAAAACGAAATTAAATAATAAAAAAACTCGCTAAAATCTCGATACGCATTTGAAATCGACTCTGCCAACGGAAGTGAACGATCATAGGCGCGAGACGACGAAGCTGGTCGCGAGTTCGTAAGGCGGCGGGAACGAGGAGGATAGAAAAAATGGTCGGCGATGACGATCGCGAGGACAAGAAACATTGGTGGTCGCGATAGGCGCAAGGCGGCGCGCCGCGAGATGAAAGTCGTAGGGGTAGAACGTTACATCTCGAGAAACGGAAGCGAAGCCTCCGCGAAGCCTTTCTCGAACGTAGGTATACCGATAACAAAGCCGATAGTTATGGCCGAACGAGTTGCCTGGCCAGATTCGATTTACGACGCAGCGCCGTCCCCGAGATATCGCGAACAGATTGCCGTTCGCTTCTTCCGTCGCAGCTTCGTATTATTTTCCTCTCCCTCCCTCGCCTGCCCGTTGTCACCCTTCGCCGCCGCCCTTTTTCCGATCGCTGCCTCCTCGTCTCTCCTTCCTGCCGCCGCCAAGACTCTCCTCTCCCGCCGCCGTCGGCGTGTATCGTTATCGATCAGACAACTGCTGTTTCATATATTCCGCGTCTCTCGTCGCAGCCGAGAAACGCTGCCAGCAGGAATCCGGAGATATTTTCGCGCGGCATTCCCTACGCCGCTCCTCCTCGCGTCTCCGATCGGAAATCAGGCTGCGGAAAGTTTAAAAATCACGCTCTTCCCACAATTTTTTCCAAACCCTCCTCCCTCGCGCGCGGTTTTTCCAAACTCGTTTAGCGGAGAAAAAACGTCTTTCCGAAAAGGGTATCGTTTTTTAACTCGAGATTAATTATCGGCACAAAATCGCGCCGCCCTTCGAGGATGCTCGCCAGCGACGAGACGAGTGGCGGGTGAAAAGGAAGATGGCCGTCGTTAAGGGATGTCTGAGGTTTTTAATCGCTCGCCAAGCCGGATAAAATCGTGGGAATTAACGTTCGAATAAACATGCGAGATTTCAACGTCGCTTCGTTTTATTCCCGCGCACGGCTGAAGGAAAAAAAGTCGGAAATCCGATAAAATTGCGAACTCATAACGCGGGAATTTACATCTCTCTTCCTCGTGCTGATTCCAAAATCTTTACAATTTTTTCGATTTTTTTCGCGCGTCCCGCGAAAATTTAGGATTCTATAATTACGTGTGTACTTCATCTCCCTATGGGCGCGTACGAACGAGCGTTGCGCGCCCGATAAAATTTTGGCCCGTAATAAATTTTACTAGGATGCTCCGGTAAAAATTGATAGGCAGATTCATGGTATTCATTTTCGAACACGCTGGAATTTTAGTGGTCAGTTTATGAGATGTAGTCATCGGTAAATATTCGCAGGTTCGACGCGACATTTTGTCATCGTAGCGTTATTAAAGTCGGACTGTGATATGCCACCGTAACACGTTAAGAAGCGCTCGGCATCGTCTGAGAAATCCCGAGGGGAAAATCGCAACGTTAAAACGGCACTTCGGTGCGAAATTGACGCGAGGCAAAAAAAAGGTCGGAGCGAAAATGTCCAGGGGTGCAAGTTCGCCGAGGTCCCGTTATTTCAGGCGGGACCTTCGATAGGCAAGGTCAGGCCCGCGCGAGGTGGGATAAATCGAAGGTGTTCCGGGGAATCCGATCGAGATTTATCGGCCGTCCAACGCAACGAGAACTCGTCGGCTCTCCTCGCCCCGGCGATGCGAGTGGATCCCGGACGTCGCGACGGGCCCGTGTGTATTCGCGACCACTTGCCGCGAGATCTCGACCCTTTTTCATCCCCCGACGATGACGACGTCCCTTTCCACGACTTCGGGTACTCGCTCCGCGGCGCGCATCCTCCGTACCCAAAGAGTTGCCTCTCCTCGAATAATCCGACCCTCGAGACGCGTAAGACACACTTCTCTCTCGCTCACTCCTTTCGAAACGTTGCCTTGAAATAACTTTAAAAGGGGCTCAAATTCCCGCATCTTCAACGCCCGACGCACTTCGTCGTCTTTCATCCCATTTTTCGCGTTTTTTCCTTTCTTTTTTCCTCCCCTCGTTCCTCCGCGCTTCCGACGACGAGGATCCAGCGGTTCTCCCCCCGAAACGCTTCCCAACGTCGCGGGAAAATATTGGCAAAATTTTACCCCCGTTCGGGAAAATCGCACCGCGGTGATGCGAAGTTACTGTCAATTTGCAAATTCCCGCGTTCGTATGCTTTACTCGTGTTTTGTACCCACCTTCGCGGCTCCCCGATACGAGAAACGTTACTTTTATCGAAATTGAACGACTTGCCCACTCATTAGACGAAGGTTGACTCGATATTTTCCCTACAACAGAAAATTTCACTCTCCCAAATCTTTGTCAAAGCAAAACATTACGTTTAGTTTCCCATAATATTGTATTCATACGTAAAAAGTGGTCAATATAACACAAACTGTCCGATACAATTTTTTTCTACATGTTTACGTACGTGCATCTAACCATGCATATACCAAGCTAACCTGAATTCTACATACTCAACCATGCCAACCAAAGATCATTGGCTCCAAAAAAATAGCAGTCTTTTTTCATGCCTCCACGGCCGAACGCTTTACTCCTGTAATTTTGAAGATAGAATAACGAACCATGGAAATTTCGATTAAGCATATTAGGAGCTACAACGGTACGTAGGGTTTTTTTTCAAATTGATTTTTGGCTCAATGGCGACATACTGGAAAAAAGGTCGAAAAACGGCAAAACATTACTGCGAAAATTGTTAATAATAATTAGAGTATGCAGAATAAAAAAAAAAATCTAGGTACCGTTATGCAGAAAGTAGTTCTGAATATACAGCCCAAATTTCAAGCCGATCGGACAAAAACTTGTCGAGATATCGGTTCGGCCAGCTTGAAAATTGCTGGTTTGAGAAACAGACGCTTGAAGTTTGAACAATGTGAGGGACATTTTTAGAGTACTTATCAAGGTGCATTTTAGCCAAACAATTTTTTTTTATTTTAACGATATCTCCGATAATTATTTCACGCCTATGATTTTAATAGTAACATCAGTTTTTGGAGATACAACTAAAATGAACGGATACGACAACCAAAGTTTCGATTTCACGACCAATTTTAGTAGTATTAGCTGTGGAAAGAGCAGCTAATCGTAAATGAAACGGGAACCATTCCTGTGGATCCAGGACAAAAATTATTTTGCTATCGCTACTAAGCGGAGTATAATCAAGGCACTTTGGTTATCGCGTCACAATTTGTTCTCTCCGTTTTAATCTTCGCCTCATTTCTTCGCGTCTTTCCTACCTGTTACTCGATGTTTTTCCTCGTTTCCTGCTTCTATCTCGTCCGCTTCCCTTCCTCTGGCCGCATAGTTTTCAACGAAAATCCCGAGTAATATATTTTTCCGATTACCCTCCTCCCCGCGTTTCTCGTCGTTTTATCGCTTTCACCGTTTCGTGGAAAATTCTTCGCCGCTTCGTTATTTCTCGAGATTATAAAACGTCGTCGTCGTCGTCGTCGTCGAGATGGTTTCGAGGAAATATTCCAACTCCCAGACATCCGAGCTCTCCGCCGTTTATCGCTCGGACTGTCGGTTGACAGTCTCTAACGCTTGAATTAACGATACGGTGCGTTCCCCCGCGCGCGTCGTAAATCAAATCTGCTTTACGATTCCATTGCTATTGTTCCGCGTTTCCACAACGTCCTCCGCCTCGCGAGGGAAATTCGAGCAACGCGCGATGCCGAGCCCGTTTTTTTGTTTTTTCTATCTCCTCGGGAAATCGGCTGGAAATGATCGCCCAAATTTTCCTCGTCGGTCCATAAAACAGCAAAAAAGCCCGCGAACTCGTTCCCACAACGACGTTTTCGATGGAATGAAAAAAACGACGCGGCGCACGCGATGGACGAATTTGGGGAGAGCGCGGTAAATCGCCGAGGGATCGAAAAGCTCGCGATCGTCGCGTGCCGGTTATCGCGTATCCGTACGAATCTACAGCCAGGCATTAAAATCAAAGTCTACGACCAACAAATGAAAATCTATTCCCGAAACGCGGCGATGTCACCTCGCGTTCCTCGGCGATAAAGCGAAAAATCGACGTATCAGCGCGCCTGGAAAGGGCAACTTGCGCTTCGTAGATAGTCGAGAAATACAATTTTCTTATCCAATAGTTTGGACACTTGTGCCACTACTGCCTCATTGAAAACCACCAAAGTGGTCCCTTTTTTTCGAGGCTCAGCCTACCGTGACGAGCGTCGTCGTCGCCCACTGACACACCAGCCCAGCGCAACTCGAGTCCAAGCTTTTGTCTTGCGTCTACACGGTGAATCCTTTAACTCTGTCAACGCGTCACGGGTATGTTGGGGCTGCTCGGACAAGCATTTTCATGTAACACACTTATGGTCGGAAACTCCTCCCAACGGCTGTGGAGGGCTTTGAAGATTTTTTTTCCTGGTACCCAGGGTTTGCTCGTAGGGAAATGAATCAGAGGTGATTACTCGCGACCCAACGTTTCATTCAGGCGTGACCGATTTACAAATTTGTTACGTGATATCAACAAAATGATAAACTTCGAAGAACTTTTATAACAATGAAAAAACTAACAAAAACAATTCTTGTGGTACGGAAATTTCACGTTATTAAACTGATCTTTCACAGTCGATGTTCGAAGTGTCCGCCACCTTGAAGAAGACACTCCGTGGAACGGCTGGTCATTTCCTCGGGTATTCTAGCGAGCTCGTCTCGAACGACGTCGCTTGCAGCCATAATCCTCGCCACCAAATCCATCTCCGTGGCTACAGGTCTACCGTTTTCGGGGTATACCAGATCTTTCGTTCTGCCCCACTTTGGGTCGAGAGTAATCACCTCTGCCAAGTTTCTACACTACTTTTAAGACGGAGCTGCGTTAGTGGTAACAGAGAGCTGGGTTAGTCTTAGCAGACAACAACGCGCAGTGTTGCTTCGCCAGTACACACGAAGCGTGTCGAGACGACGCTCGTTTCGCGTAAAACGAAGTCGTCGACGCAATTTGTTGCGTGAAATTCGAGGGAAAAATGTTGTTACCGCGCGCGCTGCCGACAGCCGGAAAAGTTCAACGATGCAGGGATTACGAGGTGTTCGCAGTAGGTGGAACGTTATGCAATCTGCATATAGAGTGGGGCGGGGTGGCGAGGACGTTCGGTTACGCGTAAGTTAGATTGGATTAGGCTGGGTTGTCCTCGTCGGCACTCGATCGATAATCCCCAATTGGATTGGATTGGTTCGAATTGGCCGTGAGCCCCAGAAGCCATCCATCTCACCGTGTTCTACCGAGCTGATTGGCACGCAGGAACGCGCCACGTAGCACCGTTCCCTCTTAAACGACGAGAGGGAACCCCCGGGTCACCCGACGTCGTAAGACGTGTTAATTGTTCGCCGTGAAAAACCCGTGCGCCATGCATTCCACGCCGAATCGGCGAGCGTGTTTCACCCGCAGAGATTTACCGGATTCGTGTCCCCTTCGATTCATCCCTCGACGCGACTCCTTCGCCTTTTGATCAAACGGCTACCCCGTTTCTTCGTCTCGCCGTTTAATTAATCTCCTCGTCCAGATCTCCGCCGATCTGCAGACGAAAACAGATTCTTCCCAGCGATCGTGACTCGATCGTGACTCGACAAATGGCGAGAGTCTCAAAGGTGTACCAAAAAAATGCCAGCTTTAACGTCGCGCAGACGACCGAATCGCGACTCCTAAAATGTATACCTATCTTATAATTAGCGCTATCCTAAGTGGAACATGTAACCTAAGAAAACAAGAGACGATCTTTTCATTCCTTTATTCCTCAATTTCGGCATACAAAAATACGTGGGATTTAGGCGCATGGGTTGAGCAAGTCGTTGTCCCCTGCTATTGGTAGCAATGGTAGATACAGCGCTCGCATGCCCGTCTCGCGGAGGTGCCAGGAGATCGACGAAGTCGCGGTAAATTACCGTGTATATATGCATATACATATTGCTCAACTATCCAAGTCCTTCTGGCTTCGTCGAGTTTCCTTGGCTACACAGCCTCCAGTGAACGTTAGTTTGGCAAACTGCTTACGCGCTGGAACCTCGTTTACATGCTCGTTGTCGAAGTAATTGGCGGATAGGGTCGCTGAAAAATGGCGACGACGAGACTCGTCCGTCGCGTGATCGGCAAGCAATCGAATTTGAGATCCGATTCCCCGCGGAGAAAATAAGCTCGATCGCGTTCTCCACGACAGGAAATAGAACGTCGGAGCCGCGCGAAGCAGGCAAACCGTAACGAGTACCCGTGCACGGCTTCTCCGCAGTCGTACCCACGTACCTACACCGAAAGAACTGTTTATTAAATTTTCCTGCTAAATTCGATAGAAAAATGCTCGTAGTCCGCAGCAATCGGTAACGTAGATGCTTCTCAACCCGTTACTTCACTCTTCGTTACTATACACACTGCGGAAAATTTGCTACAACTACGGTCAAAATCTTTCGGGTCTATCAATTTTTTCAGCGCGAGGACACAGTGAGAGGGATGAAGTTTTTCCTTAATTTTTACATTTTAACGGTGGTTTTTATTGAAAACATTTTTCCCATACATACCTACCGACCTACCTACCAGTCGCTCGTAGCAGGAGGGAAGAGTCGTCGGTCGGTTCGCGTCAGGCGGCAGGAACTACGGCTCCTGGTCCGAACAGCTGACGACCACCGACGGCTTCGTGGTAACGACCCTTGGCCCGTGCCCACCTGCGCCTAATCCGACGGAGCTACGCGACGCGCGACGTCACGGCGATATCCCCTTGCGCCCCGCGCCCGGTCGCACATTTCATTCCACCGTTTCGTATTTCGTGGGGACGATCGTAATAACGATAAGCATGTGATCGCTCCGTGCCAGGTATAGCGTTATTGTTAGTCCCGGCCGATCGAAAGGTTTCGTCCACCAGCCGAGTTCTTCCAACGATTCGCGGATGATGAGCGGAATTGTCGGAGAACATGTTTTTTTTCGAATAAAATTCATAAATTCGTAACCATTGGATTCCGTTCGAGTTGTTAGCGCGTTACGTCGAACAACATAGTTCGAAATTAAGTTTCCGGATTACTAGGAACACGAGACCGAAGGCGTTGTCGCCGACAGGTTTCCCTCTACGCCGCGAAGCCTCGATGATGCTATCCAATCCGTCCGTCCTTCCTGTTTTTCATCGAGGAGAGTAGAGAGCGAGAGGGGGGGGGGGAGAGATAGCGAAAACGGGAACGTTGCTTAACGCAACATCGATACTGGGTCGTTCGCGGATGGCAGAGTTGTATTATTATAAAGGCATCCTGCTCGCAGGTCCTAGAGAGGTTGGATTACGAAAGGCGGACACCGGATACGCCTGGCGTTCGTTGGTACGTCCTTCTAGCCTCGAGCTTCCGGCTTTTTGTTCTCTCCTCTTCGCGATACCGTCGGAGGGCTTCGTCCGGCGGTAGAGTAGATCGGAACGACGCCACCGCGGAGAGGGCTCCTCCGCGAGGAAGGTCGCGAAGAGTCCTCCGCGCGGACCACGAAAGCTGCGGCGCCAGGCTGAGGGAGAAAAATTGATTGATTAGTTGATTTATGCCTTGGAAGACCTCTAGGCAAATAGAGATAATACAGTATTGCAGAGGAAGATGGAATCACTACACGTAATGGGGAGAGAATCAAACGAAGGGATGATGAAGAAAAAGGAAGAAGAACAAATGGGGTACAGTTGTGTGTGACTGTTAATTGGTAACTTACACAAATGATAAGTATGAAGATGAAGAGGACGGGTAAATAACTAGACTGTCTCACAGTTATCGCGGGTAAATAACTATTCCAAGAGAGGAGATTCGAGGATACCCAAAACTGGAGCCAATTTGACGTCCACAGGCAACGAGGGATGAGCGTGGTGAGTTAGTTAATGTCTACACAATGTGTCGTGCAGATTTGAAATGATTCAGCAAGCGGTAATTACGTAGTAGAATCAGTTGGGTATACAGCGTTACGTCGTGCGCGAGTGTGGGATGCCTACAACAGCAATGCCATTTTCCAGGGAAAGAGAGAAAACGGCCATCAATTTTCACGTCTTACCCGTTTCTGTCGAATCCTGTCTCGTCGCCGCCGTACGTTTCGATTGTCTTCCGCGCGAGACGGAACGTCTCTCTTTCGCGAATCTCCTTTTCCGATACGAGGAGGTCTCCTGGCAGAGACTCTAGCTACGTCGCGCCTCGCTGTCCGTTGGAAACTGGTCGAGTGAGAATTTACCGATACGTTTGATTAAAATTCCCGATTTTTGTTGGCCTTTTTCGACGTGGCTCGTAGTCACGTTTCACGAGTCGAACGATATCGGCTTTCGGGCTTAATTTCACGGACGAGTCCTTGGTTATAGCCTACCTGGTCGGTGGAGCTGTAACGGAAGGTTTCGAGGTCCGAACGTTCGAGATTCGTCCGTAGACGAATATTTGGACAGTTAACTAAGCCGTCCCCCCAACTATTTCTCTCTCCCTCTCTCTGTCTCTCTCTCACTTTTCGCGAGAGACGAATTTTCCTGGGCATCAGCGGCGCGTCTAATTCGTTCTAAAATTCAAATATCTCTCGCCGTCCCCTCCTCTCTCTCTCGTCCTTCCCGATTTAACGTCGTAATTGCAGCTTTAAGCGGTTCCATCCCTCGCCCCCCCAGCCCTCCTCGCCCAGGCATTTCTTTCTTCTCCTTCCGCTTTTTATTTTGCATTTTTTTTTTAACGGAACGCGCGAAATATAAGGCAAACGGGCGAGCAGCTTTTGGCGCGTATCCAAACGACAGGGCTTCACCTCGTCGACGGCGTTTGTCGTGTACCTAACGGCCGTTTTCCTCCCCCTCCTCTGACCGAGGCCTCGACCCCCTTTTCTCCCACCAGCTATGAGCCGCGAGCCCCGACTGTGTAAACGAGCCGGCCAAATTTGACCATATTTTGCAACATTTATCAACCTGATCGTAAATTTTTTCATTTTCACGAACCTACCCGTTCTTCGCATGCCCGCTTGCTATCCTACTACAGTTTACCTCTGCGCGCATCTAGACCTCTTCGTATTCTTAACCCTTCAGGTCATTTCGACCCTCTCATCGACACTGACCGAAAATATCGTTCAGGCGTTTGGAAAAAAGGCGGTACCCTTCTAGACCTGAAGTTCCGAAGTTATACTGTTATTGACCCAGATTATAGAAGATGTTGGAAAAAATACTGTAATTAATTAATTAATTACGTAGTGTAAAAATTGTGTGCAGAATATTGACCATTTTACTGTGTTGGTTCGACCCGATCCTAACGATGGTTGTTGTCCTCACAGTCCGTTTCTCAACACAGGAAAATGTCTTTTGACACGAAAGTAAGACTTCTTAAATGTTACTCCAACATTGGTTTGTCTTACTTTTAACTCGGAGCTGTGGCAGTTTATCACTACGCGCAAGGTGTGTCGAAATGACACTAAGTTTGTGAAAACAACGTCGTCGGCGCACGTTTTTGTGCTAAACTTGGTGGACATTTTTTTGATTGTGTACGGAGTCTTGCGCCCACGCCGTTAGGATCGTCCGCAAGTGTCGTACAACCATCGATGTAAATCTCAAAGCTAGTCCAAATTTCCGTAGGATCGCGTCACTACTCGGAGGATTCGCAAAGCCTTCGCTGATCTCCTCCAAACCTTCTCTCTCGCGGACGTACAAATCGCGCGGACGGATGATACACGTGTCGCGTGAGACTTTTTTGTCTCCCGAATCCTCTCGCGTAGGCCGGCATCCGTGACCCATGCGCGTGTTTTTCTAGAGTCCGTAATGGTTCTGAAGATACCTCTGGCCTCTGTTCACAAAGTTTATGTAAATCTCTTTGTACTCTTTCCAACCACTGCGCGAGTCTCGTGACCCGCCCGAGCTCCATATAAGCCTTTGTGGCCGTGTAAGTCGCCATGGCCTCCGCAACTTCCATGCGGAGCTCCAATTAGTGACGGATAATACCGAGTCGAGCATATCTCCTCGAAGCTCGCCTCGTTTTCGGATACGGGCCAAATCAGAAACGAAATTGTCCGCTGCTATCGCCGAACAATCATCGCGCTCGTTCTCTTCCTCCGCAACCCAACCTCTTTGCTCTCCACCCGTCGCCATCCTCCCGGGCGTTTCGCCACTTCCAGCTCGCCTCGCATCCATCTCCGTACTCGAATTCCGCAGGAATCGGCCAACCTCCCAGGACCCTGGAATTCACTCGAAGATTTTTGCCGACACACCTGCGGAGACACGCGCCAAGGACGCGACGCGTGGCCTTCGTAAATTCAGCCCGGCAATCCGCTTTCATATTCCCCGCTCGAACTCATCTCCGACCTCCAGCGAAATTTCCCGAGGGCGCAAAGAGAGACGCTCGGGGCTCGCGAATCCGGAGTCCAGCCTCTGCTCGCGCGTTGGCGCAGCTCGGCGGCCAGCCGTGACTCTTTGTGCGCGGCTGGCCAAACTGGCCACAGGAAATTAGCAGGCAGGAGAGAGCAGGCGTCAAAGGGTTTACACAGCCACGGACGAAGGGACAAACGAATGAAAACAAACCTCTGCAAAGCATCGCGCCGCGAAGCTGCCCCCCATTTCACACGCAAAAGCCGGCGAATCACGAGTTCTCTCTCCTTCTCTGTGGCTGTCTTCGTCGTTTTGGACAAATCTGACGACGAAGTGAAAAAGGTGCGTTGGATTTTTGCCAACAGTGGAGTTGTTCCGCTATCGATGGATCCTTCGTGAAACGGGGAAGGACGGTTTGCTGCAATCTCGAAGCGATGCTCTCCGTTTGGAAGAGATCTGTAATTCGCCACGCTCCCGTCGTCGATGGAGCTCGGGATCGTGGAAGAATTGGTCGTCGCAAAAACTGTGGGCGAGAGCTGTATATCGGCTTCTAGGCAGGATGCCGTTGCAGCGAACCACCAACCCACGTCCGCGATGCCCGGGTCTTTCTCCTCTACCTACGCTCCGACTGTTGTGCATTTGCAATCCGGATATGAAAAGACCAGGAGGGAGACCGGAGAGGTGGAAAGTGAAGGAAGAACGGTGAGGCGAGACGCGGACTGGAGCGGCGAGGAGGCGGAGAGGACTGGAAGGGCAGCAGCAGCAGCAGGAGAGGAAGCAAAGCCAGACGCTGTTCCGGACCTCTGGCGTCGGAGTTCCGTGTCTCGCGTACCCCGTCCCGATATTTTCCACGATACGGAGAGATATCGACCACGAATCTGATCGAGGAATGAAAATGTAGGCTTCCCGTATGCCGTTATCGCGCGATCGACAGTTGGCTCCAAAGATGACTGGACTGTGAATCGGGGAAAAATGCCTACTTTCGTTGGCCGAGCTTAATACGGAATTCGTGTGGAAATTAGCAGTGATCGAAACTCTGTTTTACGTAGAGTTCTAGTAAACAGGGGTATGAAGAGATGAGCTGACTAAACAGACTTACTTAGCTGCATGTGAAAAAATTCACATGCCCTAGTTGGGATGGGCTGAGTTGCTGGAAGCAGCTGATATAGTCGAACTGAGAGGAGTCGGGTTGTTATTTCTCTAGAGAGCTGAATGGAAAAACTTAGCTGGATGCCTGTGAGAAAATGCACATGCGTTGGGTGGATTGGTAGGGTTGGTAGTAATTGATAGTGGAACGAAGAGTTTGTAAACCCCAGCGATTACTTAGCAGGTATGTAGAGGGTCAGATGAAAGTTCCACCGGATGCGTATACGGTATATATTTAGCCAATATCATTCTGGTCCGTATTTAACCGATACGAATGACGAACGTGGGCTGTATACAGCGTGGACAATTTAACGTGACTACCCCAAATTCTTTCGTTGCCAAAATCCATTGATAACCTCAGGAACGCAAAAACTATGACCCTGACAGAAATAAATTCTCTACCACCGTGTCAGTCCTTCGAAATCAATTAAATTACCCCGCGACACTTTTTTCGTAACCCTAAACGCAGCCGAGATATTTGGGGTGGTCCCCTTAAATTGTGTATCCTGTACATCAGGATACACATCATGCTCGCGCTAAACACTAGTCAGAACGGGAAGAAAACACCGAATCAATGCTTCTTCCACCACTTTCCAAATTATAGTCGTAGGGGGCTGTGGCAAATTGGGCGCGGATTCTCGAGCTCCCGTGTAAATTGGGCAAAGGGCCAATGTCCACTAATCCCATCATCCTCACTAGAATGTAGGCTGAGCAACTACTCCCTAGACCATCGAATTCGGCATCGTGGATCAGCGGACTTGGCTCCTTGCTCGTTTGCCCAACTTACACTCGTCCGCCCAATTTACACTCGTGTGCCCAATTTACACTCGTCCGCCCAATTTACACTCGTCTATGGCATCTCATCGAAGCACCGATTGTCTCGACGAGAATCGCTGCTAGACAGCGACGTTGGCTGTCCCGGAGAGACGGAAACAGGTTGTTGACTCCAGAGGAGTCGGGCTATCGTTATGTGCTCGTAAAGTTATGGTTCGAGAGGAGACAGGCTATCCTCGTGACGAAGGGATTACTATCGAGCAGAGACGTGCTGCGTCCTACCGCCAGCCGATGTGTACCGACAACTCGTCGAAGATGACGACGCTTCGCGCGAGACCTGACTCTGCAAAGTTCTCGCGCAAGTTCGCGCTACTCGCCTCGTGAACCAGAGGTGTTGGTCCCAGGCTCGTAGCGTTCGTACGCCGCGGCGATACGCTCCACCCTTTCTCTCGGTTGTACGTAGTACTTCGGCGCGTCTATCGCCTGTATCGTCGTAGTCGCCGGCGAGCGAGAGCAAGAGCGAAAGCGAGAAGGACGGAGTTTACCGCAAACAATGAAAACTATTCCAGCGAGCGTACGGCAATACCAGCGTCAATTAGGTTCGTTGAAGCCGTTACGCGCGATAAATAGAGTCGCGATTTCACCGCGTAACACGCTCATTTTCTGCCGTGTTTCTGCACTTTCTTCGCTCGGTCGCGGGGAAGCTCGATGAAAAATCTCATTCGAGTTGGATTGCGTTACGTCACGGATCGTATCGTTACGCGTTGAGCGGAGCTGCCAAGTTCGCGGTGAGACGCGAGTAGTAGGGAGCGATCGGTGGTGGCGACCGCGTTCCTATCGAACGTACGCGGACGCTCGCGGCTTTATACGGTCGCATCGTTGCAGCTATGGACTTTCAACTGTAAACAGAAAGGTCCAATTATGCGGGATCAACTGTTATTGTCAAACCCATTTCTACGACGGAGGCTTTCTCTACTCGAGATTCCGCTAAATGGCTCGACGCCGCGACGCGACCCGACTCGACTCCGGCACAGCCGAGAAATACTCATCGGCAAACGCGTGGGGAGAGAGTAGTAAACCTGACGCAATTATATTTCCATTTTCATCTCGAATTCCGCGCAACTCCCGCCTGGAAGAGTGGATTTGGACAGGAAAACTGATTGCTCGGCGAAAATAAGAAAGCTGACCGTAGTCGTCGGCGTGCGCGGTGAAAAATTCTCCTCCTAGCGTACAAAACGTTGCGTAGAATATTTAACATCTTAGCATACTCGGGTAACACTTTTTAAATGTTACTCTCGAGTGCGGGGTCCCATTCTGCCCCGCGATCCATTTTACCCCGCAGTTACAAACACAATTTAAATTCGTACTCGACCTTCCGAATTTTCCTGATTATTCTACGGAGCAAATTTGGTGATGTCTTGTGACGTGCCCGAAGGGAAGCAGCAAAGCCTGGATCGTGGACCGAAATATTAAGATAAGTTGTTCGTACTACTTGAATTATTATACTCGCACATCTCTCGCCGTGATCCCAGAACTTGTAACATTTGTTCATCTATTCATTTCGCGCATTGGGCTTGGTTTGCTGGTCGCTGCATAATTTCAGTCCACGGCTCGCTATTCTTGTAAATTGTTAGGTAATAACCGAATACTGTGTGGAAAAGCAAGGCATATTAATTATCGTGTGATGTTTTATACGACCAATTCGCTGTCTGTGTCGCAGACAAAATTTACCGTGCAGCTGATTTCATATTCTACAATTATGGTCAGTAAAATGCCAGTTACGTATTCGTCCAGTGATTTACGTACGCGGCAGTGCCATTACATTGATGTATTACAAGTCGTTGGCGTTGTTGATTGCATCGTGCGGGAAAATGGTAGTTACAGTTTCTGTATCACGTGGAAACCAAAGCACACGTGTAAATAGGAGACGATTCCTTTATCACGATTTTTTCACGTATTACAAATAACACTTTAGTGCGTGTAGAATTCGATGGACGGGTTCTAGAGAGTTTTAACATTGTTTCGCGTTACTTTAAACACAGAGCTGTGTTTCTTGGTCACTACACGCGGAGGGCGTTGAATTTCGTGTAAAAAAATCGTTGACGTAAATTCTCTGATTGTAAGAAGTAAGATGCACGAGAGCGTGGAGACGCAAGGTGACGATGAGGAGCGGAAGTAAAAAAATATACGACGAAGATTGATGAAATGACGTAAAATACGAGAAACGTTCGATCGTGGATGAGAGAAACGAAGCTGGAGGGAAAAAACGGATTTCGAGGGCCGAAAGGATATCGAGTAAACAGTGGGGCATTGAAAAAGAATCGAGAATGCTGGAGAAATAACAAACTTCAAACACGAGGTTCGCGTAGGTAGGAGGACAATCACGGATCGTTGGGTGAAACAAGAAAGCGATGAAGAAAGAACAGTGATTACTGGAAACGAAGATGGCAAAAAAATGGTTAGCTCGAGGCAGAAGAGAATTCCGGATTCCGTAGAGAAACGAGGCTAAGCGCGGAGAAGGATATCAGAGATAAATTGAAATTCGTGGAAATATCGAGGTTTTTCGAGGGGGAAAAAGCTAAGAGTCCGATAATCAGCAGAGAAAGGAGCAGTGAATGCAGGGAGAAGGGAGACCGAAGAAAATAGGAACCTTGCCGTTTCCTGCGTCTTTTTTTTCTCTATTCCACGTTCATTTTATCGTCTCGCGTATAAAGGTGCGGAACGGAGACGTAGGTACGGGGATAGGGAAAGAGCAGCGGTAGTGTAATTTGTGCGCGAATCGTTGCGCATCGCGGCCGCGAACGTGAATCGCATTACGGAATTGACTCGTTATAAAATCGTAGCGACGTTTCTCCGGCGGTAATTATTCGCCGATAATTATTTAATTCCCCGAGTATTTCGAAACGTCAGGTGAAACAAAAAAATGGAGAAAAAAAAGAGAAATCTCCGGCAAATTGGCGTTGGGATGGAATTTCAGCGAGATAAGAAATTCACCTGCTGCTGCTGCTGCTGCTAGCAGCTCGGATAGACGTGGGCATATATCGACCGTCTGAAGAGCGCAGAAATACTTAATTACGAGAACTGTATTTACAAGCGAGTCGTCTCGGTGGGATCTTCGGCGGGTATGCAAGACCTCGCTCGCGCGTCGCGAGAGACGTCGATACCGTCTGGTGCGTAATCCGCGCCGCGAATTCTGTATTTGCATTTTTTTTCCTCGACCGATTGAAAACTCCGGTGGGAAACAATGGCTGCGAGTAACGAGGCAAATACAAGGTATTCGGAGTCGAGTCAATGACGTTCGACGTCCGTGTCGTCGTGCAATGGACGCGAGACGAATTACGAGACACGGGGGGAACAAAAGTTTTCGTCCCTGGCGTCGACATTCGACGAACGAACGACGTTCGAAAAGTTATCGGGCGCTCTTCGCGACCAGATGCATCCTCGAGGATACGCTCCGTGCAGGACGTTCGAGGCGTCATTAAGATCGGCCCTTGGCGCGCCCTTCACGAAAACTGGTTGCCGCCGAGCTCGGGAAAATAATTTACGCATTTTTCGGCCGAACTGGTCGGCTTGCCCGAAGGGTTACCGCAAACGCGAAATAAACGTGGACAGCGCTTACAAAGTACAATACGTGCCGAGAGAACATTGTTGCGCGCTCGGACGATTACGCGGTAAAAAAATGTCCGTCTTATTCGACACGAAAATGCGTGTTACGGAGTTTTTGTACGCGGAATTAGTGTTATCTCGATACACAAAACCGATGTTAAAATTCTGTAGAACCGGTCCATCGAATTCTACACCCTAAATTTGAAATATTCTACTCGGAAAATCTTGCACTTTGCACAATGACGAAATTTTTTGTACGGCGTACCATGGCAGTGTGGGATGAAAATGCTCGAGTGAATCGTATGCTGGTGTTTCGCATCTCACGATGAGTGGTACGCTTTGGTTGCCAAGTTTTCTTACCGATGCAGAGAACCAGTTCTTTCGGTGAAATTCCGTCTGTGATTTTGCCTTTTTTCATCTCGTACCATCTTTTTCCCTTTCTTTTCCTCAGCCTCCTGTTTTTCTCGGATTGATCATTATCCCGAATTTTTTTTTGCCCCCGGATCGAGAAGAACGTGATCTTTTCTACGAAGCATCGCCAGAGATGGACTTTCTTTCCAGCCAAGAAAATAGGTCGAACGTTGACTATTGTCGTTGCGATTACAATGTACCGCCGATACAATGTAAGTTTTCGTTATCTCGCGACAAAGAGGACCTTTCGGAGCGCTGATATTCCACGAATACAGCTGTCTTATTTCCACAATTATGAGGAAATGATTGATAACCGCTGATTAGTGGTGACCGTCGAAGTAGCGAGAAAATCATCGAGCAACCATCTCGATGCAGCGATTAGAAAAGTTATTGGAAATTGATCGGTACTCGAAGGGAAAATGGATGCATGGAAGCAATTTTGATACTCGACTAATCGCAGATATGTGGTAAATGAATGTGCGTCGTTAAGGAATATATTGTCGCGAAACTGCGGTAAATAAACGGAAAATCGACAAATCAGCTGTTGGTGATACTTTCTATTGGTGGTTATGCCTACGCTGCGATTAAGTGTCAGCGTCACCGGTGAAATGATAGTAAAGTTTGACGATTTTAATTCGGCTCGATAACGTTGTACCGATTCGCCGAATTATAAATGAAAAAGGCAGGAAAACTGGTTGGAAGAATTCGAAACAGTTTTGTAATGGAATAATTTCGTTCACCGGCCAATCGATACAAAGTCCATTAGCGAACGAACACATTGAAGTTTGCCGACCCAACCACGCTGCTCGTTCCTACGGACAAGAATCCACAAAATGCTCGATAATTACGAATTTTTCACCGCCGCTTTCGACAGTTTTATTCCCGTTTCGACGGCCAAAGCTGCGCGTTATTCGAGATGGAAAAAGGGGGGAAAAATGAAAAACAAACACTCTATCACAACTGTCTCGTTTCGTATGCTTCGCGTCGTTCGGCGCCCGTTCGACCGACCGCGCTACCCCGATGCAATTGCAATGAAGCCATGTGCTCAATCGCATCGCAAATATACACTCGTTCACTGCTGTCTACTAATATTTCAGGCTCATTGCCAAGCAATCGCGTCGCTCGATAACCTCCGAAAATCTCATTTCGAAGATCAATTTGCAAACATCAAATGTTCGCGTTTCCCGGATCCGTTCAAATACCCTCGTGCCATCGCGATTTTCAGCTATCTCTCGTCAAACGCGAATTATTGCCCTCTGCCGCGACCAAATCACAGCCGTTCGATGAAAACTGGCCGTTCCAATGAAAATTCAACTCCATCGCGAGATCAATAAATAAAAAAACATCGCTTTAGAAAAAAGATTCAAAATTTCTTCTCCGAAAGTAGAAAAATTTGCCTCCGTTTCCTTTGCCAATGAAATCGAGTGAATTTTGAAAATTTTCATCTCGCGGCTCGTTTCCCACCGAATTGCTCCGAATATTCGCGATACCCTTTTCCATCATCTTCGCCTGAACGAGACGGTAAAGCAAGGTCGTCGCGTTTTTTGTCGAAAAAGCGGTAAAAAAAATCTCTTACTTCTCGAACAAAGAGCCCGAACTATCCTACGGGATATACAGCGGTTGAGAACACGCGTATCGGAGCGATCAAGAACGCGTTGAGAAACTCTGTAAGGACCGTACGCGTGCAATACAGCCCCGAAGGGCTTCGCTGGCACCCGCGGGGTTTCGCCGGTCGTAGTACGGTCTACCGCCGTCGGGGCGCGGGGAGGCGCCCCGTGCGTCTCTCTAGCATCCCCTCTCCAGCCCTTCGGCTACGCCGGTTCCCCTCTTCGCGTCGCCCCCCTCCCCCGCTGCCCTCCCCCCGCGCGCGCTGTTCGCTCGTCGAGCGGCAACCGCACAGCTGCCAGCCGACGCGAGAGACGCACCGCGACTCTGCTTGTATTACTATCGTTCTCCGTTCTCTCCAAGCGCGTAGAGATTTGTGTATTTATTCGTGTAAATTTTATTAACCGAACCGCATCATCTCACCTGTCTGTCTGTAATCGCGCGGAGTTTCGCGTCGCGCAAAGAAACATACGTATATACCGCGCGTAGAGTGATAATACGGGGAGAGAGAGAGAGAGAGAGAGAAAGAGAGAAAGAGAAAACCGGCGTCGTACACGTGTCTCTCTGCGCGTATTGATTCGCAAACGCGTGTGTGCATCGAGTGTGTGTTGTTCCCCTCCCCCTCCCCCCGCCCCCTGCCCCCCGTGCGCGAGTGTATCGCTCTCTTTGCCGATTCCGAGCTTGTGCAGTTTATATACTTTAAAACCATCGTATCTGACGAGCAGCAGTGAGAGAGTTTGTTGTCGTTCGCCTGCGTGATTCAACCACGCGGCGAAATCCGAAAGGATAACGACGACGACGGGATCCGAAAACGAGAGACGGAGAGAGAAGACTCGTCGTTGATCGACAAAGCTGCGGTGTGAATCGTGGAAGAAAAAATTACACCGCGCATCGTCCTCTTGCCACGGAGGATGTTTCCTTACACGACATTCCCGGCCGTGGGGTAAGCATACTTCCACATTCAACGCGACCGAAACGTTTAGATTCGCGCTCGTACGGCATCTCTCAATCGGCGTGTCTCGTTCATAGACGTATTTTTTCCATCCTTCTCGTTGTTTATTTTTTTTCTCTTTTTTTTACTTATACTTCTTACATCAATCTCTCTTATCGTGTACTGTTAGCTGTTGATTGTCGGTGTCATGCTCGCTAGACATACTTATTTACATATTACTATTACTCGCTCCTCTATGTGCACGCTGCATCGTTGTTTTTCTGTCTCTATGGGGAGAATTACGGAAATAAACGTGATTTTTTTACCCCTTTTCGTTCGCGTCTGGAAATACGTACCGAAGTATCGACGAAACGACAGCGAGAGAAAGAGATGAACGCGATTGCCTTGTCCTTCGTTGCATTAAACGGAGGCGATAAGATTAAACTACGCGAAAATTGTACTCGTCTGACACGAGATACATACATCCTTTTCCTGGCGATTAACAAACTTATACGTAGAATTTGTAAACCCTCTGTATTTACGGTGAATTTCGAATGTTTACGTGTCGTAACCTGTTCCTCTCCTCTCGTAAACATTATTAGCCACTGCGTCGTACCTCTATAAGCAAATGCTAGTCAACTCGTCGGCGTATTTACGTTTCGCAGCCATCCTTGTTTTTTTCCCCTCTAACCTAACTTTCTCGTTTGATTTTTCGCATCGAGAATCATACTCGCAATTCACCGGTCTACTTTGTCGCGATTTTTCGCTACGCAATGCCATCAACGATTGAAAATAACAGTTTTCCGGTCTCTCTTCGCGTTTCACGGTCCTTCCATCGCACGTTACGCTCCGAAACAGCCATTTTGTGACCTTGTTGATTCTCTCCGCCTTGCCTACACGCTATTTTCCCTTCGGCGATGCGGTTCTGTCAACAGCGCGAAGAAATCATATATATTTCATGTACGCGCACGCGGAAACGTTTCTGCGAATTGAACCTGCCTTATCTGTTCGAAAATGATGGATTTCACAGCTCGTGCTCGATTTTTTAACGCGTCGTTAGCTACGGTGACGCTATAGCGAAAATTCGAAACATTTCGGCATTGAAATCGTCAAACTTGGCTCAATTTTCTCCCCGCGTGTCCGTTTCGAGGCGCTTTGTCGCAGAGACGCTGCTGCTGCTGCTACAATCGAATGCGACAGTTACCTACTACATTGAGCGAGAGAAATTGCAGCATAGAGGTCGAATTTCGTAGATCGATGCGAAGTTAGGTTCGGTTACGCGTGTCCCATCCTTGTGAAAAATGACTATCGGTTGAAAAACGAGCGACGATCGCGGAAACAAAACAACGTCGGCATCGCGTCCCGCATACGCTCGCGACAACGTTTACAACTTCAATGTGGGTCGACGATTCGCGAATTTTCGTTACGAACCTCGAGGAAAAACAACACGTGCAGTTGACAAATGTTCGTGGATTGAGCGTCGGTTCGTTTGTGCTTCTCGGAAAAATACACGGGCGTTGTAATTATTTTCGTGCGTTATTTAGAGCCGGGGGAAACAAAGGAGCCACGACGTACACGCGAAGAGACGGAGACTATACAAAGGTTCGACCCGAGTGCCGGCGAAAAAACCGATCCGATCTCTCGTTATCACGACTAGGCTCGTTCTCGTTTCGTAACAAAACTCGAATCTTCGGACTGATTTCCGAACCTCGCGACTCCCGTGACAAAGAAGAGGGAGAAAGAGAGAGAGAGAGAGAGAGACGCGAAGCCAGACTAGCGGCGGTCGATGCACGTGGTGGCTGACAGTCTCTCCGCGTTCTCTCTCTTCTCTTTTTCTATCCGTGTGTTCACCTCGCTCTTTCTCGTTCGGGCTCCACCTCGCGTCCTTCCCTCCCATCCGTCTCGCAGTCTGTTGCTGCTGCTGCTGCTGCTGCTGCTGATGCTGATGCTCGCTCGGCGCACGAAGCCGAGCGCCGCGAAACTATTGTCGCACCCGAGCTTCGCCGAACGGGCAGCGGCGGGAGAGGCGACGCGTTTCGGGCGTCGAGCGGGGGGCGAGGAGAGTCCTTTTCCCGTATAGGTATAATATACCTATGCTCGGATACACAATGCGTTTCCATTGTTTCCGCTCGCCGACGAACTCTCCCGAAACTGTCAAACTCGCGGCGGTCGTTGCTCACTGATCTCCGTTGAAGCGTAAACATCAGCGTATCGACGTCGCGTTACGTATCGTTCGCGCACGTCGACTCGCGGGAACAAAACGCGTGGGAATCTCCGTTGCGTAAAACGTTACACCGGACAGAAATTCGCAAGAAACGAACCGTGTTACGCAACGCGCGACGGGAAGTTGAAAAACGAGGAAAAAACCACTAGGAATAAATAATCTAGTTCGCGACATAATAATCGACACTCGATGCGAAATTTCGCTGTTGCGGTGAAAATAAAAACTGTAGCTTTCACATTTTTTTTCGCCGGACTCCGCGATCACTTTTTGCCCATCCCGATCGCTCGTTCGGCCAAGTCCGCAAAAACTGTCGGAGTTTCGTTCGATCGCGCGAACGAATTCCGCCTACGCTCTCGCTCCTGCTCTCCTTCGTGTCTCGCGTGCGAGGTCTCTCCGTGTTTTGCAATTTTTACTCGCGGCTCGAGGATTCGCGATGCGAGGAGATGAACAACTTCGTTCCGCAAAGCCACGCGAAACTGTTGCTCGACGGCTAATTTCCACGAAACTTTCCACATCCCGAGAACATTTTGTTTGTATTCTACTCTGGAAAGCCTCGCTGCTCTCGCTCGGTCCCAACCAACCGAGGATATAATGCGAAGCCGGGTGGAAGTGCAGCTGGTTCTCGTCGCTTTCGATACTCTCCGAATCTTTTTTCTTCTTTTCCCGTTCGTTTTTTTATTCCTCGCGACTCGCGACGTACAACGCGTCGCCGGTTTCCTACGGGGACAAAACTTTTACCGCCCCGCTTGTTTGTCTCCCGCAGCACCGTCGTCAGCTCGCGCGAAATACACAAAATGCAAACGCGATCGACACCTTGGATTACGCGAACAACTGGTTCAGCTTTTCTCTCCGAAGATTCGAAGCCGCGCCGTTTTTTATCTCCCTCTCCGTTAACCACGAGATGAAACGAATTTGAGAAAAACAAACGCCAACAAACTAACAAACGTTACCTGTTCTCCGAAACGGGCAAACGCCAGAGAAAATTATGGTAATTCTGTTGGAACGTGTGTAAGACGAAAAGTCGAGCCATCCGAAATCTGTGCGCCGATTAGACAGTTAATGTTCGATGCCGCGAAATTGGATTTTTTTGAATCCCGGGAAAATCGGCTCGATTATCGTGCTCGTGGCCTCGAGTTTTTCGTCGTTCGCGAACGAGAGCGAGAGTCCGAGGGACGTGGACGCGCGCGCGAGAGGGACACCGTTGTCTTTATCTCTCCTTCTCCGCGAGGAGAGCATGTAGCGCGGACGCGGCAACGGCATCGTGTCTGCGTAAGCGTCGAGGCTGCTCCGTCGTCGTCGGCGTCGTCGTCGCTCGTACGGCAACGAGAGTTGTATTGGCGTGGTCCCGAGACGCCAAGGCCAAGCATTCCTTTACCTCCCGTCAGTTTTTTTTCCTCTTCTTTTTTCTCCACTTTTCACTTTTTATTCTCCGCGGCCATTTCCATTCCGGTTCGTCTTATTGTTCGCGCGAGCCGATGGACGCTGACGCGAGTACCGCGAAAATCTGTACGGTAGGCGGGAGTGAGAAACTACAATATGTGCCGCGAATAAATACGATGGGAGGAACGAAAAACGAGTGTTCGTTAAACTTTCCGTTTCTTCTCGCATCTCATCGCGACGCATGATTAGTTTATTGATCCGTCGATTAATCGACCTATCAACGTCACGGAGAAACCAAATATTCTATCCCCTCGACGTTTCTCGTTTCGATCAAGCTTCTAGATTTGTTCGGGAAGAAGAGAACAAAATTATCCGCCGACAGAACAAAACTTCGATATTTTTAAATTCGCCTGGAAAAATGTAAAAATTATTATTATTATTATTATTACTATTTAAAAAAAAACTCCTTGTTTTCCGAAGACCGTTGTAGACAACAAATTTTAAAAAATGTTTTGTAGTCGAAAAATGCCGGGGATCTATAAAAAAAAATTGATATCGAGACATTGGAAAAAAATGGGTCGCTGGATGGAGGAAGAATGGCCTCGTTTATGATATTTGTTCGAGGGGTGACCATTTCCAGACGGTTCGAACTGCTTAGTACCGAATCTTGTTGGACATGGGAATGAAAGGTTCTTTCGTAGATGAGTAGCCGTAGGGAATCGCGCTCCGATGAGAAAAACGAAAAGAAAGATCTGAAAAACAGGAAGAAAAAGAAAAGGACAAAAGGAAAGAAAAATACAAAACGAGTTGACGGAAATGGAAAGGATAGTTCTCGGTTGTTTCGCAAATGCCTCCGGCGGACGTCGGCGGCGTTTTACGAAGCGCGACAGTTCTCGTCCCACGGGATAAAATGCCGCGAGTTTTCCAGGCCGAGTGGAGAAACGTTTTTCGCGATAGGCGAACCTACTTCGCAGCGCGCTTTCGACGATTCGCGAGTGACGAAAAATCGCAGCTTTTCGTTTCCTCGTTAATCGTTGCTCTCGATTTTCCCTGTTCTCGTAACGAATATAGAGAAAACAGTGCGGGGACCACTTTCGTTCTCTGTCCGAAATGGCGGGAGAGTGCAAAAGAGAGGGGAAGCGAAGGGACTCTCAGGAATGCCCTTGTCCGTTGAAACTAAACTACCCTCCGCTCGCCTCGTCTACAATAACCGGTCTGTTGCCGCGCGCGCGCGCACGTTCGAGGAGCGAAAGGAAAAAATTGATACGTAGGGTTGGCATCCTGGAAAGAAGATAGGATCGAGTGGATATTCTCGTGACTCGTTCGACTGGTCCTCCCGACTGCGCGACTAGACACCGAAAGGGCGTCCGTTTTTTCCAGCGAAACGTCGCTCCTCTCTTTCACGTTTCCACAGAAACTCGTCAAAATGTTGATCCCCGTTATTTCCGTTGCCAAATGACAGCGCCGACGAGGAGCAACAACTTTTCCAAACCAAAAAACTCTACACATCGATTCGTCCCCCTATTTCACCTCCGCTTCTGTCGGATACTTCTCTTCGGTTCTATCGATTGACCCGACGAAGAATTTCGTAAGCTGCTCAGATTTTCGCACCCATCGCCAAAACCAATCACAAGCGCGGCTTGAAGCGACGCGCGAGCTAAACAGAACAGATCCGAGAATAGACGAGAGGAGTCTTTGAAATTTCACCTGGTATCGTTTTTCACGACGGTGAGACAAATAAAAATGTTCCGAGGAGGCTGAAAGCCTCGGTTGGCATTCGGTTCGCCGCTTTATTTAGGAATGTCCATTATTGGCATTCGTCGAGGACAGTTTTTATATTTCGTCGGTTCGATTATCGGCCATTTTTACGATCCCATCAGTCCGCTTCGACAAGATCGATGACCATTGCCGCTGTCGCTGCTCCGTTCCTTGCTGCTCTCTCTCTCTCTCTCTCTCTCTCTCTCTCTCTCTCTCTCTCTCTCTCTCTCTCTCTCTCTCTCTCTCTCTCTCTCTCTCTCTCTCTCTCTCTCTCTCTCTCTCTCTCTCTCTCTCTCTCTCTCTCTCTCTCTCTCTCTCTCTCTCTCTCTCTCTCTCTCTCTCTCTCTCTCTCTCTTCCCCCCTCCTCTTTTCGCCGTTTCGCGTCGATTCTATTATCGGGTCGCAGCTGTGAATAATCGAACGTGAACGTTCGGTTGATCCGACGATGCAAACGGCGCGATGTTATTGTAATACGTGTACGTTGACCTCGGGATTATCTAGCATGCGTTAGGCCACGACTCTCAACGTGACATAACATCTCCCGCATGCCGAAACACGTGACGAACGACGCTCGCGCGAAAATCACCGTTTTTGATCTGACCACTGTTTTGGGCATTTAAATTCAACCCAAAAATTTGTGTCAACGACTCGCTTGTTTTTGCTAAAAGTTACCCGAGACGAAATTGGCGGTTTCATCGGCAAACAAGGATATTAAGCGTCAAAGATGTGCGTCAAAAATGGACACATTGGTTCCCACTTGTTCACGCTGCACCGCTGCTGATACCGATCGACCACCTTTTCTTGTATGAAAATCGGCGCTCTCGCCGGGGAATAACGATATTCCATGTTCAAGATCTTAAAAATGCATGGTTCGTATCTGCATACGTGTGAGAGCGCGCGGTTACTTTTCGTGTGATGTTTTTCTCGTTGCGGTTTATATACGTTACGTTTGTGGTATCAAAGTGAGGTGAAGGTAATGTTGCTTCTTGCTATACGCAGGCCAGTAGCTCACGAGCAGCTCTATCCGTTAGATTGAATAAAACTTGATTAACGTATCCGTCAATGTATAAATTTATGAATTTACACGCACACGCAGACACCCACACGATACTATAATCAGTATCGGTAGCAGTACCACGCTGTGATGTGGCGTGGAGTCTGAAATAGTGCCAATATCTGTGTTTCTCAATGAAACCGCCGATTTCGTCGCAGGGAAAAAACGCGTTGAATGAAGGGGCGTTAGAAAAGTGTGAAAACGGTCAAATATCTCGAAAACTAAAAGTTTCTCAGAAAAATGTTTCGAACCAATGTTATAGGGTTTTAAAAGGTCTATTGAATGATTATATCCGTTTGACCTTGAGCAGAGGCGTCAAGGCGAGATCGAAACCAGCATGATTTTTTTGAATAAAATCCTATTTTTTCTGACACAGTATTAAAGATAGCAGCGAGACGTTTCCAAAACACTACTTGATAGCCTATTTTTGTTGAGAATTGCCCGAGTTAGGAGCCTTAGAACTTACGGTGCCGTCAGCATTAGTGTTGTCCAAGATGCACCGCGCGGAGGTTACATGCCGCGGCACTAATGCTGGCGGCATGCCGCGGCACCGATGCTGGCGGGACTCCAAGATCTAAAGCTCGTCACTTGGGCAATTCTCAACCAAAATCGGGTCTCCAATAGTGTTTTGGAAACGTCTCGCTGCCATCTTTACTACTGTGTCCTTAAAAATAGAGTTTTCGATTTAAAATTATCATGTTGGGTTGGATCTGGCCTTGACGCCTTTACTCGAGGTCAAACGGATATAATTATTGAATAGAACCTTTGAAACCCTACAACATTGGTTGGAAACATTTTTCTCAAAAACGTTTCGTTTTCGAGATATTGGACCGTTTCCAGGCTTTTCTAACATTCTGTATAAAAAGTGGTTCTTTAGTATCAATCAACATTTTTGTGCAACACACTACAACGTTGAATATTCTACCCAAAAATGATTACACTTTACACGATGACGGACAATTTTTTACCGCGTACGAATCTTTTACCGTACGATAGATATGAAACCTTTCAGAAACAGTCTCACGACGATCTCCAACACCTCGTTTCTTCAAATTCGTTCTCGCGTAGGAATTGGAACAATGATTAGATTTTATTCACGTTCTATTTTCACTAACGATGTTTTCGCCGTTTATGGATCGTTTGTATTTCACTTTCGCTCTTTTCGGTCGCTTATAGTCACCACGTGGGCGCGTTTTCGTCGTACTATGTGTCACCACGCGCGAGTAGTTGTTTTTTTTCCTCTTCCTTCTCGATGCCACGCGTAGCACTTCGGCTGTCACTTTTCTCGGCGCCACGTGACTCGACTACCGAATTGTTATCGTCGAAAGAAACTGGTATTCCAGAAATGTTAACGGTACGCTTGCTCATCTACAACAAATAGTCTACGGTATTTTCGGACTCCGGCCATGAGAAACTATTGACGAAAAAGTACGCGCGCGCGCTCCCGCTCTACCACGCTTATTTACTCGTGTGCGGACAAAAGAGAAATTAATGGGATTCGAGTCCGCGTCGCGAAACGTGTATATTGGCGCCAGACGAGAAAAAAGCGTGTCATTTCATCCGACGTTGGGGCATCCTTGTATGGAAAATTAGCTTGGCCTCCGTTGGCGACCGAGATACAGAATTTCAACCGCGTTCCACCGACTTTACGTCGTTCCTTCGTTTCGCGCCTGCGATTGCGAAACAGAAATCATCGGACGAACGTCTATCTAGAATGTATCTAATAGATTCGTCGCTCTCAGCAAACCGAATTCTATTTAAATTTACGATTTTCTCGTGATGCCTCCTCCAGTTTTTCTCTAACTTTGCCCAACAGATTTGAAAAATGAACACTGAAACCAAAATTTCGTTCTACGCGTCTCCGAACATTTGTGACAAGTGTCTTCGAATATTTTTCTCTCCTCGAACGTGGAGAATAATTCGCCAGAACGTGAAACACCCGTGCTAGCAAACATCCGTTTGCCTTCGAAATTACCGCACACCGGTTGACAACGAATGGACGTCGAGAAGGCCGAAAATAATGACGGAAGGTTGACAGATGCGCGAGTAGTTGCTGCGACCAACAATCTCGTCAGGCAGCAGAGCCAAAACTAATTGTCAGATATCCGACTCGAGCTACTGGAACTACTTTCGTAACACTACATCAGCTCTAAGTATTTTTCCCAGCACCCTTCGCTCTATTTTTCACTTTCTACCGAAAATTCGTACCTCTCTCTCTCTCGATCTTCACTTCATTCTTCTCTCTCGTTATTCTCTACACGACGAAAAATTGTAAAGTGTAAGAATTTTTGTGTAACATTTTAGTGTGTTGATCAGTATTGTGCTCATAGTCCGTTTTTCAACGCACAAAAACGTTATTTTTATACTATAACACTTTTAATGCGTCACATTCAACACAAAAATGATGCTTAACTGACTTTTTTTTACACAAAATTAGTGTTACTTCAACGCACTTCGCGTGTAGTGATGAGGTAACACAAACCAATGTGAGAGCACCATTTAAAAAGTGTTGCTTCGGTATTAAATAATATTTCTGTTTGTTGAAGAACGGACTAATGGAACAACACGTAAAATGGTGAATATTCTACATCAAAATTTGTACACTTAACACTAGGACGCAAAATGTTTTACAATTAGTGTGTAACATTGGTCTGTCCAATGCTACCTATCAGTATACACAAAGTGTGTTGAAATATCACGAATTTTGTGTAAAAAAAAGTCGTAATCCAGTCTACGTGAAACAAACGATCTTCCAGTGTACCTATATCTATTCGCGATCCTCGGGGAACTCCACGGCCATTGGTACCTATCACTGATGTGTCTCTGACAACGATGAATTTTTGCATAGATGCCTCCGTATCTGTTATATCAGCTAACTCGAAGATCCGTCTCGATTGAGAATAGTTCGCGGCTTTTCCACCGACCGGAGATACCGATCCGCCCTCCGGAGTCGTCAGTCTCGTTGAATCGGCTCGCCTATTAAAACGTCGCCGCGTTTCGTTGATAATACGTATTACATATATATATTATATCCGAACTTCGCCGCGTAATACGCGAAGCGGAGTAACGCAACGCTTACGACGAAGGGGGCGCGCGGCGCGTCCCTCCCTCAACGGGGGGATGGCAAGCACGCGTGTCCCGCTCCTCGTACGCGACGCGGCGGTATGCCGTGCGGTAGGATCGGGAATAACCGCGCGCGGAGGAACCTACGGTCGATCGGAACGGTCGACAGCTGTTCCCCGTGGCGCGGCGCAGCTAGAGACGGGAACCGCACGGAATGCACCTGGTGAAAACACGCGTGCGACTCGTTGTATACAGTGGCGGAGGTCTAGCGCTAATTAGGTAAACGTCGATATTCACGCGGTTCCGTATCGCCGTGCAAATGAGATCAAAGGACCGGCCAACGGATCGTTTATATATTATTATAAAATCGAGGCAAATCCAACCCCGAGTCGGCCCTTCAAACGCGTTAATCGCGTTTCACCCCAATTATTTTACCGTATCGAATCCGAACGTATTTCGCCCGCGCGTCTCTGTCTCGTCATTTTCCGACGCCCCCTTTTCTCTCGTTCGTCGAGCGTTGCGCTGCCGGACACCGAAAAGTCGAGCTTCCGCCCCGCGACCGATTTTCTCGCAAAATAGAAGAGACACGGAACCCAAAAAAATCGCGGACAAACGCGTTGATCAGAGCTCGCCTCGTGGGAATTTTAAGGGAACTCGCTGGAAAATTTGAGGCAGGAATTGTAGAATATTTTTTCCAACGCTAAAATGACGAACAACGATATTCGGACGTTGCAGCTTCGTTATAAAACTCGTATCGCGCGGAAAACATTTTTTTTCTTCAAATAAAAACACGAACTATGAAGAAATTTGTTAATTGGCAAACTAGAATAAATAACGGAAAAAATTGGATGCCGTGTTTATCTGCTACCCGAAGTGGTAATTAATGGAATGAAAAAAAACCAGCGAGGAAACACGCCGATTTTATTCGGAGCGACCAGGTCATTTGAAAATTGGCAATTTCGACGAACTGATAGGCAACTTTGAACACAGCGCTCGTCTACGTCGAGATCCGCGAGGTTTCGACAATTTGTCGGCTAGGCGCGACTGCGTTGCGTTTCGCACGGGTGTTTCGCGCCGAAAGCCACCGCTACGATACGATCTCCGCGAACGGTATCGGTGCAGGTCGAAAAAGGATTCCCTTTAATCTGCTAATGGTAGCGACGATACCTGTCCGCCCTCGCGCCCCGTCGCCTATTCACTCGCGCGAGTATTTCGCGTTTCGCGCGGAGACTCGTTTCAGCGCAAGTTTTCTTACCCGTTGCGTTTCTTTATCTCTCCTTTTTTGCCCGCCGTCTGCTCGTCCGCTCCTCGCACTTTTGCACGAGTGAATAGGATACGAGCGGGGCTTATACGCGCCGCGAGCGACGACGGAGACGGGAGAAGACGCGCGAAATGGGATATCGAGACGGGAAGAGGGACGGCGGAGGAGGTGGCCGGAGACGAGCGCTGAGTGCAGGTCTGGGTCGTCTCCTAGTCGTCTCTCAACAGACAAGGCCGAACATTATGACGGGCTACTAGGCGTCGCAGCAGCGTAGACTACAGACGCTGTCTGTCCGTATCGCTGAATATATCAGCCGGAGACGAGCCTCGACTCTCTATTTGCGCATCCGCCCTCCTTTTTTGTATTCAATTCCATCGCGAAAAACAGAGTTCCCTTCGCCTCTCCGTTCTTTTTCCTCCCTTTGCATTCCACCGTTCAAACGAAATCTGTCCAAAAAATGAAGAAAAAAAGAAAAAAAAGGATACGGAAACAAATTTTCCTCCCTCCTCCGGCCCCTCGCGTCGAGAGATGAAAATATTCCTCCTCGTTTCCTCTCCCAACGCACCGATTATGGCGCGTCTCTCTCGTCGATCATCGCGCAAAAATGAGTTATCGCCGAAAGCTTTCTTCGTTCTGTCTCCCATCAGCCGCGCCTCCTCGTCGTCTCCTCTCTCGCGGAGAGATAGCGACGTACTAAAAAGGAGAGCAAATTAATTTAACTTCGTCGCGAGGTACTTGCCGAGGGAGGACGGGGAACACGCTCGTCGACGGTACCCAGAGCTCGAAAATACTGAAAACTTTCCTTTCGGTTATCACTTTGATCTCTTTTCCCTTCTTCTCCGCGATACGAGTGCCCTGAAATTTGGACGATGCGATTCCTTACATTTTTCACTAACTTCGCCTTGGATCGTTTCCTTTCATTTCCTACCAACAATCCGTCCACGAGCCACGAAACTCGAATCCTCGAGGGACTCGAAAAATAACGAGCCGAGAAACAGATGATGAAAACCACTTCTTCCACGGGGCGGCAGGAGTTCGAATAATACTTACTTACGCGAAACGGGCGGCTAGAACACGCGGAAAATACTACCCTATCGAGCCGAACAACGACTATTAGAAAAACACTGTTATTATTATTATTGTTGTTATTATTCGAAGAAAAATACGTGAAGGCCTGAAAAGGACAGGGTTTGTTTTTTAAGCTTTGTGGGATTTTTCGTGAAGAGTGATCTATTTTTCTTGCGTGAATTTTGTGAGCTTTTTACGTGGGAACGAGGAGACGCGTTATTTTTATTTTATTCTTTTTTCTGGCGACTACGAAAGCCTTGCGAAAGTTTTGCACGCTTCGACGCTCCCTGAACCTTAATTGATCGGCTCAAGGATTTACGTGGATTTTTATGGCCGCGAAGCCCTTAGACGCGGAGGGTAAGAATTCAATTTTGGCGAAAGTCGAGGGGGAAAATTGATGCCTCGACTGGTTCTGAGAGTCTGATTACAGCGGGATTATTGAAAATGTCGCGGAAAACAAACAACAAAAATGTTTTTCCACGGTTTTGAGCGCGCGGACGAGATATTTGAGGGGGCAATTAAGGCTGGGATATCCGGAAAAATCGGGACGAAAACGTGGAAATGCGGGAGTTGGGGGGGGGGGGGGGAATGACGTTGATCGGAATTTTGGTATCGACGGGTCGAGATTTATCGACGAGCGAAATTGGCCGGTGGGCGGACGATGGAGCTTTCGACGTTGCTGATCGCGAAAGCGCGTCTCCGTTCTACGCAACGGGGTCTCGAGCCCCTGCGAAACGTAAAAACGTTTCGGCTTCGGACGAGGGATCGATCGGTCGATATGAGAAGGATTTCCCGCGATATTTCCGGCAAGGGAGGAGCGAGCGCTATATTAAACTCGATCCGCGAGCTGACAAACAAATATTCCTCAGGGTTACGAAACGACATCGATAGACTTGGCTCGGAAACTTCTTCCTTTTCCTCCTTTTTTCCCTCTTTTTCCCCCTTTTTTCCCCTTTTTTTCTTTTTTCCCCTTTTTTCCTTTTTTTTCTTTTACCCCTTTTTTTCTCATAGAACCATTGCGGTCAAGTCTGCGATTCGCCTATGAAAGCAAACAAACCACCCGGCGAAAAAATTACTCGACGCCCTTGAATTTTTCGATCGCAATCGAAAATCTACAACGCGAAAACGAGGAAAAGCGGTAGAGAAAATTAACAAAAGCCCGTTGCCTTCATCTTCTTCAAAATATCGATGCTCTAGTTCTCGTTCGCGTCCCCGATTTCCTCCGTCACGTTTCCTTCCGCGTCGAGCATCGGCTCTCCGCGCATCAGTCGATATCTGTTGTCCAGATGAATAGCCGGTGCCCAGTTATGCGTATCGGGTATCTGAAACATCCGAGCGAAAGCGATTTTTCTTCAATTTTCCAACTCTTCTTATCGGTCGATCGTCAAAAATAATCCGACGACCCACCGATTTTCTACCGCACACGAGTAAAAGTACCGCGCAGATTTTCATCGACGAGCAACTCTTTAAAAATTTCCTGTTGAAATTCACCACGCCCGCATGTTAGAGTCCCACTTTACAATACAGAATTTAGTAGTACGACGACAAAGTCTGCCAGTGATGGGTACCACGGTAAAAACTGATTTGCAAGACGAATAAAAATTCGTAGAATATTCTCACCGTGTACGTGAAAAAAAACGTACGTCGTCTTATTGTGAGTATTGTTAAGGATAAAATTAAAAGAGGTAAAAATATGCGGTTTGGTTGGAAATTGGTAAAATTGGGTACGAAATTTGTTGGGGAAAAAAATGATTGCTGCTGCTGTTGCTCGTTAGAGTTTGCGGCGAGGAAAATGTTTTCCGCGGGGAAAAATGTCGACGGCGAAGTAAGACGGAAATCGTTCCTCCCACGCGAAATGTCGCGTACGCGCCAAGTCGAGAGAAAGGCTGTTTTTTATTCGAGGGGCGAGGGGAGGGGGGAACCAGACGTTTCATCTCGTTTTTTCAATTCCGTTTCGCGGCCGGCGAATCGCGTCGATTTCTCGTTCATTGGAAATATTATTAAGAGGGAGATACGCTCGTCCCGTTTTTTCCGTCGCCGGGGAGGATGAAAGTTGGAGAGCGGAGAGCAGCGTGTAACGAGTTTTCCGTTTCGCACGATCGACTCCGCGAGTGGAGCGAGATTTATGAAGCGGCGAAACGACAAAGACGGCGTAAATTAAAAGTCACTCTTACATTTTCATCCTTTCAACTTTTATCATCCTCGACGTTCGAAGGACACCGCGAGATATCAAATTCACCGCGGCTAAATATTAAAATCTCATTCGGGCCAAACTTTCCGTCTCGCGAGTTTCCTCGCCAGATTTCTCGAGCCCGCCGAAAGCGAGAAAGAAACGCGAACGAGGAGTTTTAAAATTTCATAACTCGCCTCCCGCCTCCCCCAAACACCCTCCTCGCGCGCGTCGTTTCCGTGCTCGTCGACTCGATTCTGAACCAACCGAGTCGCCGGTCTTTTCCCAATTCCTCGTGCCCATTCCCAACGATTTCCGCACGCGGCTAAAAATACTCGAAATCCAACGTGGCGCCGGCAAAATGGCGCCCAGCACAAGCGAAGCGAGCGCGCGTCTTCGGCTCGGATTTGCTGCAGAGGGACGAACTGCATCGCGTCGGCTAGCTTTCCTACGCTAATTTCCGAGGCGTTCGCATCGATTGTGTGCGCGCTGTTGTATTCCAGGATCTCGAAGGGTTTCTCCGTGCCTGGTGCCGGGCGTCGAGGCAGTACCTCCCGTTTTACCTGGCACCCGACGGCCACGGCGACGTCTCCGCCTGCCGTTCGCCTTACCCTCCGAACACCCCGACTTATCCGCGTCCCGTTCGTCTCCCTCGCATAATTCACCGGAATCGTAATATACATCTATCCATCGGGACGAAAAAGCTCGTAAAGCTTCGCGAGCCAAGAAGTCTATCGCATCCGGAAATAAAACCACAGAAGCAAGAGAATTTGCCAGAGAATAGACAAATCCGCCGAGTGCCAAAACCCAAAGCACGAAGAAAAACAAACATCGTCTCATTTTTTACTCTAAAAAAATTGAATTTTTTTCAATTAAAAAATTGAAAGAAAAAAAATTAAACGAAGAGTTGGAAGGAAAGGCGTACGACGAAGAGGGAGAGTTGACGTTTCTTGAGGGAAATCCGCTTCTCCCTGCCCGTCAAAGAGAGCCGGTAGCAGCAGGGAGCTTGTCTCCCTGTTCCACGCCTATCAACGTCCAACGTAAGCAGCTTATCAGTTTCGCGTCATCCCGTCGCGCTTTTCCATCTCGCGCGAAGGTTACTCCCGTTATTCCGGCGATAATTGACGATTCCGTCCGGCACGAACGCGATGATTTTTGACACCCCGTACGTGAACTCTTTTCCAAACTCGTCGTCGCGGAGAGATAAGAAACGCGAGCGAGACAAACGGTCTTACATCGGCTACACCGCGAGGCGTCGGCCGCCTGCACGTGAACGTCGAGAGGGTCTCGTTCCGTCGACAAAGGAGTCCTTTGACCACGGCAGAGAGGACCTTGGTTCCAAGTGAATTCGATTAATTAACGGGTGACCCGAAAATAGACGATTGTTTGCCACACCGATTTATCAGCTCTCGTCGCTGCTCCTCGTCGTCCTCGTTTTGCTAATAGCAAATACGATACCTCGTCGCTATTCCCTTCTCGTTGTTGCTCCGCAGCGATACGCTTCCCTGCACACGCTTCGTCCTTGAAACAAGTTTTTCTGTCCACGTTATTCGCAGCGGCGAGGAGGATTTTTCTGGAAAATGTACATCCCCCTGTTTCCGTGATTTACAATCGATTTTACGACGCGGAGGGACTGCTGATCCTTCCGAGTATTCACCCTCGAGTGGAAGTCCTCTAAGCTCGAGCAACGCTCGGCGTCTTTTACTACATTTGACGGGAAGCCATTGATCGGCGGCGTATTTTTTCCCCCTCCAATTTGTTTCTCTTCCTTTTCTCTCTCACTCTCTCTCGTTCTCCATGCCATCTCGCTTTGTCACTCGCAGTTTATGCTCGCCAACATTTTCTGTTCGCGGTCTTTCGCTAGTTGCGAGGAATCGGAAAGCGAGAAGGTAGAAGAAGCGCGCGGTCGGCGTAATCGGGAGACAATCGAATTAGGCGCGTTACGAGGAAGCGAAGAAGCCGTTGAAAAATGAAAGCCGGTAAACGGGCGAAAAACCGGGCGGAGAAGAGAGGGCAAGCAAAAGAGAGCGAAGAAGCCATCGAGGCGATCGAACGCATCGACAACGAGCTACTCGTTAGCCGCTGTGACCCGGTTCGCAGGGCTTCCAGGATCGCGACCCTTCCGGCTACACTTTTTCCCCCGCTTCCGGGTCACCCGAACCCTGGAGACGACGCTTCTCGCGTGAAATCGGCACGTCGGCGAGGAGAATCACGCGAGAACGGAGAACGCCGCGCGAGAAAAACGCGCGAAGGTCGGTGTCCTCGCGGAGGCGTCGTCCCGCTGAAATTGCCCGATCGCGCGCCTCGATTGAAAACGTATTAATTTACCCGGCGATACAGCGATCCCCTCGAGGGTGGACGACCGCGCGAAAATGAACCTCGCGCACCCCTCGCAGGTGACCGAGTAAAAAATCGACACTCTCCAGGCCAAAGGACGCGCGAGACGAAATTTATCTCGTGTTTTTCCACGAGGGTGAATCGCTTTGAGAAAAAAAATTAACAGTCGAACAAATAAACGAACAGGTATAATTTTTTTTTTAATGCGGATAAAGGAACGTTTTTCGGGGGACGCACATTTTTTTTGGATGTTCCGTTTCTGGCAAATCTGTCCGGCGGTTCCTAATTTAACTATGTCGAGCCGTAAACGGATCGCGTATCGATAGTATTCGACGTATTTCCCGCGATCCCGTTTTACCCCGTCGGTTCGACGCGCGCCACGGCGTTGTTTCGCGGGACACCGTCGCGTCTCCCGGAATTCCTGGTCCCCGATATCCCGAGGGTCGCTGCTTGCCTCAACATTTTAAAGAAGCTTTCGGAATACCAACAAGCCTCGCCGCTCCTCGGCTTCTGACCGAGCCCGGCCCCCGTTAATTTTCTCCGGAGACGAAATATTTGTCTCGTCATTCTCCTGCCCGTTCCGTCCGCGTTCCTCGCTTCTGATACCTACCTCTCGTTTCGCCCTTTGATTTCAAGGGGAATTTTAAATGGCAATTGTCGATCTCTCGGGTCAGTTTCGCTGCCTTATCGCGGCATGAATTTGTAAAGAGTCGGACAGTACGGCGAAAGCATCCCCCGGGACGACGGGGCCGTCGCCTTATCGTCTGGGATCTCAGCGAGCAGCAGTCGCACCGGCGAGCGCGCCCTCCGCCCTTCCGCGGCTCCCTCGATCTTGCAGGCGCGACAGAAGTAGAAAACAGAAGTAGAAAAGAGGAAACGCGACGAGCCACACGAGGACAAAAAAAAACGCGGAGTCCTCGGAGCAAAGATGGCTGGAAATTGAAATCGCCGCTCGACTTCGTTCGCCACTTTATCACGGCGAGTAAAAACAATTTCTCGTTTCCCGACGCGAGCGATGAAACGAAGTGGCAATCGAGATGACGACAAAGATGGGGGGAATAAGAGTGACGAAGGGAACGGGAAGAGGGAGTGAAAATTGGGAGTGAAAATTGGGAGCGGATGATATGGAAAATTGATGGTAAGCGTCGATAGCGAGATTAATAATAATTTTCTGATCGTTATCGACGACCGCCTGTACGTTTTCTCGCCTGGATTCGCGCGGAACGGCATCGGGAAGTGCTCGGCAATAAAAAGTAACGAACGAGCATGACGCTGCGATTCCCAGGATCGGATATCGGCGGTCGCGTGTCGCGAGGAGCGTTTCCCGAAAATCGACCGAAATTCGCGATTCGTCACGACTCCGCAACGAACGCGTCTCGAAACTCCTCGCTCCGCGAGCAGGATAGGATCTGAAAATGAACACCCGGCTCTCTCCGTACTGCGGAAACCCTCGTCTATGGCAACCGGGGGGAACCCCTGTCTGGCCACCCCTTACCCGAGTATTGATCTCACGGATGATTTTTAAGACAAAGTTTACACCGCCCCTCACAGATGGCTCCACCGGCCGATCTCAACCTCGAGTCCCGCTCGCTTTCCCTTCCACCTCCGCCGCCGCCCTTTCCCTCCGACCCCTCGACCAACGACCGGTTTTGACTCTTGTCTCCGGGGACTCGCGTCCTTTCACCCTCGCTCGCCCCTACCCCCGAAAAATACGCGCAAATACCACGCCGAGTACTACTCCGTCCGCGCCCATCATTTTTATCATCCCCGATCGCTGTTTCGCTACTTCCTCGCACCCTACGAAAACGCGGTCCAATTTAATACAAAAACGCGCGTCGACGAACATTTTTTCCCCGCGCAAAATTAGTGTCATTTCAACGCCCTTCGCCCGTACCGACGAAGTATCTCGACTAACTCCGTGTCAAAAGTAACGCGAACCACGATTAAAAAGTCTTGGCTTAGTATCAAAAAGCTGCGTTAGATCAATACACTAAAATGTTGGATCTTCCGCACGAACATTCTCACACCTTACAAAATGGCGGAATGGTGCGATTTCCCCAGCCTGTTCGCGTCACCGTCGTCTGCATTTCCGCGTACTTTCTTGTAATCATCTTACCATCGTCGTACTTTCAAATTCGGGGAAAACTAATCAAAAATCCCAATTTCGATCTCGATCCGCATCCTTGGTACTTCGATAAAAAAAATGACCGTTATTATTATCGTTTCCATATTCGTCTCGTGATTCTAATGGGAACAAAATTCTTGTATCGCTTCGCAAAGTTTTTCGAGGCTCGTCCTTCGTAGTAGGCGCGAAAAAATATGATCCTTTTGTTACAATGAAATTCCGTAGCCGGAGACTCGAAAACGAGCCATCGAACGAGTCGCGATAAATTTTCAATTTTCATTACGTCCGAATAATCATCTTCGTTCTCGCATCCCTGGAGTTACTAGAGCTGGAAGTTATCCCTGAGCAGGGTATACGACGAAGAGGGAGAGAGGGAGACGGCGAGAACGCGCGCGCGCGCGCCACGAGCCGCGAGAACGAGACAGGGAAGACGAAGGGGGAGACGGAGAGAGGGGGGTGGAAATCCCTCGGGAGAGTTTCCGGGAAGCAGAGGACGAATCGAGGCTGAAGTTGAATCCACTGATAACGTTAAAATTCCTTTCCCGCAAAACAGTAGATTCGCAGAGATTCTCAACGTTTCGTTGATGAACTCGATTACTCGAGTACTGCCTCGATTCTCGGTTTATTTCGTTATCCTTTCGCCCACATTCGCGTGCAGCTCGTCGACTCTGCGTATTAAACGCACTCGAATTATTCGTCGTCCCATCGCCAGCGCCGGATTTCAAGGCTCACTCCTAATAAGAAGGGTCGCGCGCGTTTTTCTAGGGGTTCTCTCTCACCCTCCAAATTTTTTAAACGCGTCGCTAATATCATTCCTCGCGTAGACGCACGCGGGTGGATTTTTCCTCCTCGCTTTCCAATGTAAACAGGCAAAAAAACAAGTTGTTATCGCAACGTCCTCCACCTATGTAGGTACATTTTCCGAGTCGTTCGGCTCCGCTATTTTAACGGCGCGTTGGTAACAAAAAGTTCCATCTATTATATTCCACGCTACGCTCGAGATCTCTTTTACGAATATTCCGCGAAATCCGTCCGGCTATTTATTTATATTTTGTTCCCTGCAAAATATTCGTCTCTGGTCCCATTTGCATTTGTTATTATTTCCGAAATTAAAAATTGTCCGCAAATTCGTGCACCGTTATTATCCGCCTCTTTATTTGCGGAACGCAAAGTACCGCACGTATTTACTCATTTATCGCGTAAATATATTACGGTCGGATGTACTTGAATTGTTGTTGTAAAAAAACTGTCTGTCCATCCGAGAGCGAGAAACGAAGGTGATATTTTGAAAATGGAATCGCGATTTTTTGGGACGCTTGCTGAAATTTTTGGGAGTCGTTGTAGTGAATGAAATTTGTGGCGAGCGTTTCATGAATGGAAAGAGAGGGTCGTTCGAGTCGGTGCTAGATGTTGCTGGAAGTGGAGTGGAATCGGTTATCGCGTCTCGCGTGTTACGCTCTTTGTTCCTATTATTCATTTATCAGCTAATTAGCTAGATTCGTGACGCTCGGAGGCGGCGCGGGGTTCGTGGATGCTTGATCGATCGGTCACACGCGACGCGGAGTACTAGTAACGGTGGTGCCCCGCGCTCGGAGTTTTAACGAACGTCGAGTCTGCCGCGGCGCGCTTTCTGTAGCCACGCGATATCGACGAATTCCGCCATTATCGCGACGCTAATTAAGAATCCGTTGCTAATTGGAAACGATATCGGTCCCGGCCTCTGCAATTTCCACCCTCGACGAGTCGGGTCGTTGCCTCCGATGTGACGAACGAAAACAGCCCTTCCGGAATCAAAAACCCCCGACGAATCTTTGTTCCTCCAAAAAAACGAGAACACCGCGAGCCGAATGACGTGGAATCGAAAGGGGCGAAAATACGATGCGAGGGGGGACCATATTTTTCTTTTCCACGCCGTTATCCGTTACTCGCCTTAATGCCGCCACGTTTCGGCAGTAGTTCCTAGATTTGTCGTTGGAAATAATACCTACTCTTTGATGTCTAGCTGTAGATTTGTGTAGATACATATGATAACTCGCACGCGACGACGACACTCGCAAGCTTCTCAACCCTCGACGCGTCACGTTCGACGGCCAACGTCCCTTGCAAACGGTTCACCGCACTTTTTTGTTTCTCCCTCCAAAATACAATTCTTCGTCTCCAACTTTTCTCTTCGCTGCGAGAAAACCTCGAGATTTCTTCGCTTTCCGACAATTTTTCATTCAATTTTCCTATCCACGCTCCGTGCGCACTTTTCCGGGCGGTAAATATTTGCCGATACATACCTCGAGCGTTGCTGCTGTATTCCCTTTTTGTCCTCGTTGCGGAGGGAGAAGACGTGTTTTTCTATAAAATGAAAAACATGCTCGCGAATGGCTTCGGTTGATGAATAAAATTCAAACGACTCGCGAACACACCCCCTCGCCACTTCAAATTAGAGCACGTAGAGCGTTGAATAGAATGAACATTATCCCACGTTGTTACTAAAAATTTATCACGATGTAGATATATATATATATATTACGTTGTCTGGTCAGTACTCGTTTCCTTTTGCACACACACACACACACACACGCGCACACCCAATTATATCACGTCATGTTCAGCAGCGAATGCTTTCATGCGTACCACCTAGGTACGTACATCGAGGCGTATCGCGTGCATACATACACTCTCTCTACACGTTATATGTCTAGAGCCTAGAGAGAATCTCGTTGTATCGCATAATCGATTATTGTTAGTTGAACGTATGCCTTATCGACAGTGTTAGGATTGTGTTATACGTGTAGACATGTAACGGCTATACAACCACGTCGACGCGCCGTTCGATCCTCTTCCGCTTGCGCGACGTTTCCTTCATTATTTCTCTCGTCTTTCCATTAACCAGTTTTCTCCTCCTTTTTTTCCTACCTCCGCTGTCAATTCTCTTCCTATCCCGGCATCGTCTTCCTTTTTTTGCCCCCTCTCTCCCGCCCCACAATTTTCCTCTCCTTCCATCTAACCGTCTACAATTATCCATTTCTCTCTCTCGAATCCCCCCTTTCCAATTCCTCTTCTCGCTAGTCCATTTTTCTCCCATTTTGAACGATACTCCACTTTTTCGAATCATTCTTCAATCACGTTTTCTGTTTTATTCTTTCCTTTCATTTTGCCTTTCTAGTCTTTTTTCCACCGAATCACCTTGCCCCCCTCTCGCTCTCTCTCTCTCTCTCTCCGCCTTACGTTATTACTTGTATTTTGAATTTTATTATCCACCCTATTTTTCGAATTACCTTCTCTCCATGTGTTTCCCTTATTAGTCGTTTTTTCCCCTCTCATCATTCTCACCGCGCTACTGACTCGCCTTTATTTTTACCCTCCCGATCCGCGAGGCACGTAGCGCGCTTTATCGCCAGAACCACACCTCGAACAAAAATCGAATGGATCGATGGATCGCCATTTTCCGAGTACCGTACGTTTATCTTTATCGTAATTTTCCTCGCGGTTCGGCACAATCCACTCGACTTTTGGCTCGCCAACGATCGTTTCCCATCTCTGGAATTCCCCCGTCACCTCCGCGAACGAATTCGCTTCGAGGAGACACCGAGGTACGAAAGAGAAAAAAACCTAAACATCCATACATACACACATACATATACATATATATATATATATACACACACACACGTATATGTATGTATGTATGTATGTATGTGTGTGTGTGTGTGTGTATGGAGAAGGAGTGACAAACACTCCGTGTACATATACTTACTATATGTGTCGTAGCGTGTAACGTGGGCGTGGGTTTGTACACAGTAGGTATATCATTCCGTACGCATATATTTATGTATATTTCATACATATATATATATATATATATATATATATATATATATATATATTTATATATTTATATATACAATCGCCTAGTTGACTAAAATCCGCACCGTAGCTTCGTAGTATTCCATATACATACATATCTCAACACGTACGTACATGTATATGGCTAATATGTATGTGTATATAGCCGTAGCTCGAGCATCAGCATCGCTCTGATTGTAAACTAACTGATGAACGATTAAAACTATTGTTAGTCGCACCGTATTTCACTGCCGTGAAGAGATCCATTAACCACCAGTTGTGTTAATTTTACAGGAGGATTTGTACGGAATACGTCAGATTATGTAAAATAAAAGGGAACGATCGATACAACGATGCGTGGTGTATCGAGAAACGTGTGAATTTTTCCCGTACGAAACAACGACCCTCCTCGTTTAACGGATGTGTAGAGATGCTCTCCGCGCGCGAGGAGCGTCAACTCTCGTCGCGGCGTCGAAATTGGCTATGATTCTTCGTGAAACGTGGCAAAAAAGGAACGCGATCGAGTACGCAAAGCGTGAAATGAATCGCGGGGCGCGCGACGAGAGTTGACGAGTTTTTTTGTTGCTTTTTCTTTTTTTTTTGTTGCTTTTTTTCTTCTCCTAACAGAGGCGCGTCGTGGATCACGCTGGCCGAAGAATTTCGAGACACTGCCGTGTATACGATCGCCGTAGAAACACGGACGCGCGTATCCGACACGTTCGTTCCAGATGTCGTGTGCAGTGACGAACTGAATTATGTTTTTTGAAGGAGGCAGGTAACGTTACTGCGGATCAAACGGCTTCGTAAACGCCGTGAGATGTTCGCTGGGAATCGCAACGGGATTCAAAATCTGGACCATCGCTGAACAGTCCTTACCTCCGACACTTCCCCATCCAGGTAAACGCAATGAACAAACACAGCAACGATGCGCCGACACGAAACAGTAAAGAGAGAAAATTTAGTTGAGCATAGAAAAACAGAAATAAGCAAATATTTTGGAGAAAACACCGGATAGAAGTGGAATTGATGATGATATAATGACGATGAACGGGTGTATCGCGCGACGGACCGTGGGAGACGTTTTCCTCGCGACAATTTTCGTTTCTTCGCGATGCATCTGTGCGAGTCGAGTCGCTTGACGCAACTTGATCAACGGGGAGAAAAAAACGGATAGGAATTTTTTGAAAAATTGACCATCGCGTAAAATAGAGTTGTCAGACGTCGCGTGTGAAAAATAAATGGGGACGGAAATCCGACGCGCGTTGCTAGGCAAAAATCTGCGGCGACGCGATTCGAATTTGAATATTTACACGCTGACTCTAGCCAACTCGAGTGAAAAGTTCTCTTTCGGTTTCCGAATTAACTTTCTCATTTTGAGAATGAAAACTGATTTTACTTGCAACTTTGAGACGATGAATTTAACCTGCGCGGATCGTGCAGTAATCTCGTTCGGAGGAAACCAGATCCCCGTGCGAAGTAACTTTGTTGATTTAAAGTTACTCCGGAAAGAACAGCAACGTTCTTCGAGTGACTAGAATATCTTCGAAGTTCTTACCTCGAGTTTCGCGCACGAATATCTCGAAGGTCGCGAGATTCGCGTGGATCGTTCCGAAATACGTCGTTATTTTTTTATTAATTTCTCTTCACCGTCCGAGTATAGAAAAGCGAGGGGAAAAAAACGTATCGATTCGGCAATCGGTTTTTCCTTCTCAAGATGCGCTCCTCTCGAGGCTCGATTTTATTGGAATTATTTTTGCAATCCAATTAGCGTAATTGACCGAGAAGCCAGCAAGAATCTTCGCTTTAAAAAGATGCAAAAAATTCGGGACGAGCTTGCGACCGGAGCAACTCAAAGACAGGCTTGCATAAAAAATGAACGAAATGAAAATAACTCGGGCGACCGGCGCTAATTTTCGTGAATTTTCCTTCGCAAAATCTCGAAGCGAGACGAGAGCATAAAAAACAGTAGTAGAGGTCGCTGGCGGTCGGACAATGATACGAGACGCGCGTAAGGCAAAGTGGCGGGCGCAGGGTTTAGTCGGACGAGAAGTCATGTGGGTTGTCTGTCCCCGACCGTCTGCTACTACTCGTAATCGGTCAGCGCGGCCGACTCGCACGATACGTCGAACCGTTTCTCTCGGTTCTTTCCTCTTTTTCAATTGTAATTTCAATTCTTATCGCGTCATCTCCCTCGTCCGTCGCATTTGTTATTAGATCTCCTCTCACCTCTCACGTAGCTCTGTTTCCTCGATACCTATGTATCTACATATCTACACACATACGTACATATCTTTCTCTATTTCTATTTTTTGTACCTTCCACACGGACACGCGACACGCTCACACTCACACCTCATGTATGTACGCGTACACGTGTGCATACGTGTATATTTTGGTTGGTTTGGACTGTATGGTAATGACTTGATTAATAAAAATCCTAATTACTGTTACAATTAATATCACCGATGTACAAGTTATTCTCACTCATTTGTCATGTAGTGGTGTTGATTGATATTTCTTCGGTGTTGTCGAAACCCTCTCGGCACCGACCGTTTCCAGTCACATTTCTCCGCCGCATTTCGCATCTTACTGGCAAAAATATTCTGTCGAGCCAATTTGTAACATTGAATAAAAAAAAATACTGCAAATAACAAAACGATAAGTTTTTTTTTTTTTGAGTTCGGAAAGACCTTGAAATTGTGAATTTTGCAACAAATTGTCAGCTTCTCATCGATCACGCGTTTCGTGGAAACTAGACATTGACAAATCCAGTTTTGGGTGGTCGGTGCTGAAAGGGACTTATCAAAATGTCATTAGCGTACGTTTCGTGAGAGAAATCGGCCAGAAATAACTAAACGCCTAATTGTCTTACAACCATAAATTAGAGGAGAGATTAGTCTAACATAGAATTGGAATATTTCAACCCATATCAATTGGACCTCGCTACAAAACGTCGCGTGTTTCTCGGAATCAAAGTTCCATTTGTCAACAAGTCGTCCAGAAATTTTTGTCTCGAGGAAAAAATCGCCATCGACTGAAATTCGCTTTCGCTAATTTCTAGTGAAATTCTGTTTTCATTTTTAAATACAAATTATTGCCATCTCAATTCGATCGGCTTTCTTTTTTCATCGAACTGTTTTTTCAACTTCGAATTTTCGACGGCTCATTCCAGCGCTTTTTTCAGTGTGCTGGAAGCTCGGGAAAATCAGTTTTGTTGAAAATATCGCGCGCCTAATTCAATTGTCGGATCGATGGGTTGATACGTTGGCGCGAGGTCACGTTCGTATGGTTCTATAGGAATAATTGATAATATAACTTACATAGTATGTTGGCTGTACTGATAAGAATGTCTATGGCATGGTACCAGATTTTGTAATACAGTTCTCGTCCCACAATCGCATCGACAAATTTCCACGTGCAGAATGATTCGATCGACGTAAATCGCAGCTCGCCTCGATCCTCCGCGATAGAGGACGACTACAGAAATCCAGGAGAAAAACAATCGCCTCGCTCGGCCAATCCGTTCTCGAGATATCGCGACTCAAAGTGCATCGAAACGTTTTTTACGAGTATTTTGAGTAGCTATATCTCGAAAACGAATCGTCGGAATCGATTCGGTTTTTTTTCTATCGTTTTCTCTGACCAAATTCTCGGTTCTCTGTCGATTTCATGGTCCATCGATTCACGCTGCGCGACGATATTTTACATCTTATATCTCGTTACCATCGTTATCATCGTCTTCGTATTCGTTATTATCGTTACGATTAGGAATTAACAATACTAGTGTTACGATATTCTAGCAGATTTCTTAGGTTTCGTTGATATTTCCGAATATATTTAATTCGTATGTAAATTTGGATAATCGACAAATTTATCGTAGCTATTTATAGACCGGAGATCGGTGAACCCGAATCGGCGAGACGAATTCGCATCGCCGATATTTTCCCAAGTGCGAAAACCGGTTTCATTTTTATTTCGCACGACGAAAAAACCGCAAATTCGTCGCCGACGAGGGTTCATTATTCTCCCAGCGGAGCAACGTTTTAAGAACATCGCTGAAAGTCAACCGATCGCATTTACGGGATTCGCACTTCGATTCGTCGCCGTTTGTTTATTTTTTTTAAAAAGTTTTTCATTTTTTTTCTCCAATTCCGTCGCCCAGATGAGGCTTTTGCGAGAGCGGAATGGGACGAACGAATGCGGCGAATCCGATCTCCCAGAGATGTAGGGAACCGGTGTACCTATATGTATGTGGATTTTGGTTCGCTGCGAAATTCGACGGAGCTTATTTAATGTTTCGAATAAATTAATTTTCGCTCGAAGTTTGAAGTCGCGGTCGCTCGTTCGCTCGCTCGAGCCTTTAATCTTTGACTTATTTCGGAAAACTCATTACCAACGCTCCGTGCTCCGCCCTCGGTATTCCCCTCGACCGAAAATCGAACCGGTAAAACAGGCCAACGAACGAAAATCACGAGAACGTCAGAAATGCCAATACGAACGAGCGAGAGCTTTCGGCATTTCGATACGTACCCGAAGAAAAAAAAAACGGACTGCTGAAATTGCAGGAAAAAAATGTCCAGTACGTAGATCAGGCAGTACGAAGAAACTATCAAGAGAATTTTAAAAAAAATGATATTTCCTAGCCAAGATTTTTTTTCTTATAGAAGATTATTTCCGGCAGAGTCTAACGTATTTATAGAGCTATTAATCACGTTCCAGAGACTTTATGCGAGTCGATAAGGAATTTTACGCGGGTAACCGGTTTATGATGCACTACCGATCGATCGATATTACTGCCTCTCCGCGCTGAATGTTGAAACGGGAATTATTTTTCCAGCGGCGATGGACAATCGCGTCTGCGATTGACACAAATTATCGATCAATTATTCCGATTGGAATTATTTTCGCCCGCAAATGCCGAACGCGTGCTCCACGATACGAGTCATTCTTACGCGCGTGCGAGCGCGCCCACCTGATAACGTTGCCGATATCGAATTAACGTCAGCTGTCGGTGCAGTGTAACGTAATTTCCGACGAACGTTTACTAATTACTCTGCGAATTGAAATTCCGATAACGACCATCGAATTATTCACGTACGCGTGCGCGTACCGCTCGCCCGCGTACACCTCGTACAAAATCGTCCTCCCCCTCCCCCCCCTTTTTTAATTCGTCGTCGTTGGACCAAAGCGCAGCGGATCGACGGCGAGCATCAGCCACCGTCGATAATCGGGGAACAAATTTGCCACAACGACGCTCGTTGCGCGTCGTGAAAGCTCCGGAAAACCCGAGCTTTTCTTCCCCTCGACCGGACCCAAACGTCGTCGACTCAAATTCGATCGAAGATCTTCACGCCATTTTCTCGTCCGCGGTAGCTCGATGACGTACCACGCGACCAGTGTTGTAAAGTCCCCACGTACTTTTTTCGTACCTAGCTACATTTTCTAGTACCTACCTATACCGTACCTAGGCACTTTCCTACACAGACACCCAGTCACGTTTTTGGAGTAACGTATACCTATTTATTCGTGAAGATACCAGGTACTTTCGCGAACATAAAACTTCACTCGTCTCGCAACCTTCGTACGTCGCAGTAATAATACTGCTAACCGCTTTCTGTGAAGGATCGGTATAAAGCTCCGTTCCGGACCTACGTACAGCTGCCATGGCAGCGAGTCGATACAACTACTGTATACAATTATTTTACCGTATCCTTTTTATCATTGATGTAAAAAAAGTACCTCGGTACCTTTAAGTAAGTACCTGTAGCTGTACCTGGGTGCATTCTCCAAATGGTACCTTCACCCCTACCTAGGTACTTATTTCAGCGAGTACCGGTACTTAGGTACTAAATAAAGAGTAACTCTTACAACACTGGACGTTGTCTAAAGGACCTAAGCTTAAAGTCGCTTGAAACTGCACACGGGGTCACAGCAGATGTCGCACGCGCTTGTGTTTACTAGTTCGAACGATATGAAATTTCCCCTTCCAGACTCCCGCTTATATTCGCTGGGTTCTTGGGCGATTTTTCCGCGAGACTCGAAGTTTATTGATGCCAGGCAGCGCATATTGGTACGAAACTGCTGAACACGCGCGCAGAATTCACCGGAAGCTGGTCAATAACGAGCGATATTCTGAGTTTAGATAACCTTTAAATCCATCAGGTGCAATGCTTCTTTGAATACCAATCGAAGTGCACAGAAACGTAGTCACTTACGCGAACACTGTATGTCAAGCTTTCGACTACTCGAGGGAAATTGACGCTTACCAAAAAATCAGTCGGGAGTCGACAATTTCAAGACAATATTCTCCACGCGAGAGAAATGTGGACAAATCTATATTCCCTGCGCGCTTATGTTATAGCCACGTTGGTGTGATGGAAACTCGCCGAGCATTAAACAGTGGGGAGAAAACAATATGAACAAACCACGCAAAATACAATTTCTTCGTTTTCTCCTCCGTGCAGTCAGAAGTAGAGTATAATTGTCCGAGAAAACAAGTGAACTTCCTCGTTTCGTTATTGTCAAATTAGTTTCTTTCCATCGAGCAATTCATCTCCGACAATTATCATCCCAAATTATTATCGTGCAGTTGAAACGTTTCCAAGGATTACTAACTCGATGAATTAATTGGGGACTCCACTTTCACGGTCAGAAAAATTCCGGTAATTACGTAGCTCGAGTACTTTTCCGAAAAACGATGCAAAAATGCTTCTCGGTAAAGCGGCTACAATTTGTCGGTTCGTTAACATACAATAGCTGAGAATGGCTATTTTTTTTGTTGGTGTGTATAGATTCGTTGGCGCATTTCCGTCGTTCCTGGTGAAAGTAACGTTTGCGTTTCGTCGCTAGACGAAACACTACCGATTCGCCCACGTGGGAATTGGATGATGCTACTACCTACGCAACACAGAGGAACGTGGGCACCTCGCGCTCTTCTCCGCTGACGCGGACGACAACTTTTCCCCCGGTATATCGGTGTATATTCCGCGGAATCTGCCGGTACGCGACTCCTAGATTTTGGCCGCGTCGCGTTTCGGGATTTTTCTTTTCGCGGTGCGGAGGGAGAGACGCGAGCGAACCGAGCCGTCGGCGATGGCCTGAATTATCGTTAAGATTTGTTGCAGCGCGATCGATTATGTTGAGATATCAGCTCGCGATCTGAATCGTTACTCGAGACGACGCGGCCTTTCAGATCTCGCAGTTGATACGCCGGGCGGGGCTCGGCTGTAGGTTCCGTTGCGGCCGCTCTCTCTTCCATCTTCCCTTCGCTCCGTTCCGCTCGCGTCTCTCGCCCGCCCGTCGCGGGTGTAGAGCTAATCCCGCGAGTATCAATGCGTTCGTTTAATCGTCGCGCGCCCCGATGAGATGTACGTTCCGTGGGAAACGCGCGATCGGTCTTGATGCCAACTGTCTGTCTGGTTCTGCCACCCCTCGCTCGTTTGCGATCGCTTTCGCGATCGATCCGCGACGAGGAACTCGCGGATTTCAATGACGCTCGGAATAACAACGATATTTCGCCGTTTCTCGCGGAGAAAAAAAGTATCCCGGTGTTAACGAGACGAGCGATGGGAAATCGAGCAAAAAACGTCTTTCGCTATCGAGTATCATGAACTGTAGAGGAAAAAAAATCCTTCCATCGTTTTCTCACGCCGATGGAAGGTAATCTCACAGATTTCCGTCATCTTTACCTCGTAAAGAGAAATGTTACTTGCGGAATTCCCTGATAAAAATGATGGTAGCTACACTTTCTGTGGGAAAAATGAGGGAAAGAATTTCTCGGGGGCAACGAGAATAAAATGGATTTCTTACCGAACCGATGTAATACACAGAAAATAAAATGCTGCCTCATCGAATTATCAGAGCGAAACGCGAATCCGTAATTTGGAAATGAATTCCAAGTTTCGTCGTTGCTGGAACGTTTAATTCCCGCGACGACTAGGCGTACGCTGGGAAGAAATCTATCCCAACTCGCGAAACATCTTTTTCTTCCGCAAAATCGAGAGCGAAACCGAATTTTTCCAGAGGAAGCTGCGAGTTTTTTCCGTCGGTAAAGCAGAGAATGTCGCGTCGCGCGCGGTGTTATCCACGCCGTTCTTCGCGTCCGACCGAGTGACCCGAGCATCAGCTGCTGCGACGAAATCCGCGATCATTCCTTTCGCGAGTTGGTATGCGGAAAACGAAAAGAAGAAAAAAAAAACGGGAGGCAAAGTTTCTTCGTAAAACGCTGCTCTTCTCCCTGTGCCAAACAAATTATTCGGCAGGTAGCATTGCAATTGGTGCCTTCATCTTATCATGATCAAATTTACCCGTAAAATGTTCCTCCCTCACGGCAGCTCTCAATTTTATTGGAAAGATCTATATATTCCGCTCGACTCGCTCTACCAAGGCTTCTTTTTCCTCTCGGCATCGGACGCAGCTCGGAATGAAATAAACTCGATGAGAAACGAGCTAAAAAATGAGACTCCACAACCTCGCAGCTGCGCTACCCTCCGTCGATAAAACAGATGACTGTTTTTCCACTTTTGTTCGAACTTCCGCGTGATATATTTTCCCACCCCGAACGGCAATCGGTCAAACGAACTGTCACCCCCGCGTAACGAGGATCGTTCAGTCTTCTCTACCTGCCAGTTCCCGCTGACTGATCACTCGACAGGTAGAAAACCGCGACGCGTTACCATCCACAGCTACGATACTCTTCCGGTGCCACATGCTGGAGAACCCTACTGATATTTTCACATCTATACACAAACATACGGCGTCTCATGCAAGCAAACGAATCTCGCGATATTTACAACTTCCCTAGTATTTCCGCAACTTGCATCCAGCATATTTGTTTCATCCGTGTATCAGAGATTTGCAACGTCTCTGTACACAAAAGATCGCGTTGATCCTTCAAATCCTGTCGACTTCTTTGGAAAGAAGATTCGTTTTCCCGAGTATTTTCCACGTCGATGCAACGAGACGATCCCGTAGGTTTATTCGGTTCGATTGTTCTCGAAACAACCCTCCGAGACATCACCCCCCCGCGTGACGCAACGGATTTTCTACCTTGGAATAGACAAATGAATGGATCGAGTGGGAGGAAAAGTCGGTAGGAACAGAGGAAGGCGAAGTTTTGGGGGTGAAAACCGAAGACGATTTTTCTCGGTAGCGTTCGATACCGTCGATACGACTGTAACATCGATGGTCGTCGGTAATGCAGAAATCTGCGTAGATTCGTCGCGTTACGATCATCGAGACGAAGCGATTGTCGCGCGAGGGTGAGACGACGAAGAGGAGGACGACGGATCTGTGTATCTGGTCGGGCGCGCGCTCGTCGCGAGTGTAAATGAAATGTTTCCCCGTGTAGTTTGCCAACGGTGGTGTTTTCTGTTGCCGGCCATCTGTCGAGATATATCTACCCTCGTGGATTAATTGGACCTCGACGTATTGATCCAATAACGGGATAGAGAGAAAAAGCGTGGGCGAGAGGAGGGCGATCGTCGGATGAAATAACGGCTCTCGCGTACAGCCATCCGAGTGTCTATACGCGTCGCGTTTTCGCGGTGTAAGAATAACAAAAAAAACGCGTTCCTTCCGTCGCGCGGAAATTCTTTGAAAATGCCTGTTCTTTGGCAAATTAAATTGCGGCGTGGCAAATTCCGAGATGGACGCGGAATTTGTATTATTTGTTTCGCCCGAAAAGCGTGCAATTTTCGTTACAGACGATGGCGCGAACGCGAGTGGGGGAAACGCGCGGCTTGGGAATTAATTTATTTGACGGAATCCGAATGAGACGTCCGACACACGAGTGTTTTCGTGATTTCTGTGAAAACGGAGGAGAGAAACCGGTTTTGCGAAGAAAGCTGGCGATTCTCGTCCGCCGCCACCCTCCTCGCGGTTAACGGGATAAAGGTGCGGAAATTGTGAGACGGGGAAATTTGCGCGCCCGACGTCATCCGAGTTCGTTAGGCGTTAATGAAAAATTAAGACCCGACGCGATTAAGCGAAGCGTCGGAAATAAAATTTGGGAAGCGAGACGTGAAACGTGGGAAAATCCTCATCCGGCGTAAAAAAAAAGTGGAAAAAAAGTAATAGTACGTAAATTAAGCTCGAACGTCGCGAAGGAGGGAAAACGGTAATTCTCAAACGGCACAGATTCATACAAATGCGATAATTATTTTATTTCCATTTCACATCCTCCAACTCGACCATCAGGAATTTTTGCGATTTCGTACGACGAACAAAAAATAATAAACATCTTTACTCGCTCGTGTGTATATATATATACACGCGCGCGCGCGCGCGTCTTTGTTACGTGGCGTGCTTTTTTCGGCGAGACTACAAAAACAGTTTGAATATGCTGACGAGTTTTTTCAGCGTCTCGACGGAGCAGTAGGCCGTAATGAGCGCTAATTATACCATCGAATTACATATCTACGGTGAATTCTAGACGACAACAGTGAGCTACGGTTAGTCGAAAGTGCCTAGTCTACGCCATTCTACGTTATTTGCCGTAGAATAAATATAATACATGGACATACATTCACGAATCTCTCGATTTACTACGGCTACGTACATAGGCTCTCTAATTTGTATCAGACTCTCACGTTCTCGTTAATTCGTCGCGCCCACGACGAAGAGACATCCTCGCTATAATCTGCTCCCACCTCGAACACTCCTCTCTTTCTCTCTCTCTCTCTCTGTCTCTCCGCCTCTTTGGCCACCGCAACAATGTAACGGCTGATCTTATTCTTCGTCTTCGCGCACAGTGATCATTTTTCGCCGCAACTCGCACATCTTTTCGTTTCTTCGACTTCTCGCCTCGACTCTTCTCCGTTCCTCCCATTTCACCAGCTCGGAGCGTACTCAATATTTGTTCCCCCGATTTTGCACTCGTGTTCGTCATCTTTTCTACAAACAAGCGACAAACTTTTTCTTTACCCGTGTCGGATCGATTCTTTCGCATCTCTTTATTCTCCTTCGTTTTCACTTTTTAAGAGTACGGTTTTCGAGTTTCTTCGCGGCTGTTTGGACTCGCGCCTCGGGGCAAGTGGCTCTATTTTTCTGGAATTTCTTCGGTAGCAAAACATCGTGCCGAGTGTTCGGATTTCGCCGACGTCCGAGTATCGATTCCACCACGTTCGTCTGCCTCCGAGCTTTTTAGCAACGTCGGTCGTCGAACGTGCTGCCACCTGCTTCGGTTTTCCCGAAGAAACTGGGAGCGGAGTCGTGATTGGTTGCTGGCTGGAGGTCGCGCGGGGTCACGAAGGTCGCTCGGGGGTTGGGAGTTGCTGGCCGAGGGACGGTGGCGCCATCCAGTGGCTGCGCCCTTTAGCAACCCCCCTCGTATACATATTTATTACATGCACGTGTACGTCTCTTCTTCTTCTTCCGTTTTTCTCACTCGACCCTCGACGCGATGCCTACCCTTAAAAATCCGCCCCTTTCCCTGCGCTCGAAACATGTTTATACACGCATACGCGCACGTATACATATATGAATACACATTCGTGCGCGAGTGTACGGTACACTCGAAAGTAGCGAACGAAGGGGAAGAAGAGTATCTTTCAATAATTAATAAATTCATTGGCACTCGTTTGTTTCGGCTATTTTGTCTGTTTCGTACTTCACTTCAGTTTCGTCGAGCTTCCTTCTCACTGTCGATTCACGGTTGTTTTTAAGACGGATCTCGAGATTTTGTTTTGTTCTTACTTTACCGGAGACGAGAGAGAGAGAGAGAGAGAGAGAGAAAGAGAAGCAGAGATCTTGCGCCGTGGAAGATTGACGTGTCCTCTTTTGATTTGGTCGACTCGATTTCCCCCCCCCCCCCCCATTTTTTTCGTGTCACTTGTTTGCGTCGAAATTGGTCGCGGATGTGATCAGAGAAAGGTCGCGGAAGGGCGATGTTTCAGAGCGCTCGAAAAGGTCAGGGGATGATTAGAGCGGCGAGGATTGGCGAGGAAATTACTGCGCGCAGAGGGAACGACGGGAATTGAAAAGGAGCAATTAGGGAAGCTGAATCGCGGAAAAATGTCGCGAAACGGATGGAAAGGCGGGTGAAAAATGTCGGAATCGATAAGGGGGAGAAAAGACCGTCGAAAGATCCTATAAAGTGGCAACAACAACAACAAAAAATGCCTCCGACAAGAAAACGGAAGAAAAGGGGAAAAGACAAGACGAAGCGAGAGGAAACCCAAAAATGGTGTCGCAATTTCGAAAGCGAAAGATGAGGAAGATCGGAAGAATTCGGTCGAAATTTGCGGGCGGAGACGATTATTTTCTCACCGATTTCGCGGCGCTCCGTCGAAGATTGTGCGGGACGAGAAACAGTCTTAAGGAGAAACGATGGAGCGTGAAATTTTGCCCGTATTCTCGTTCGTTTCCGAGACGCGGAGGCAACGCAAACACCTGAGGGTGATCGATGCAACTACCAGGTGGACGGACACCAGCCGCGCCTATATCGACCGGAAACAGTTTCCGTTGGAGCTCGTCCACGTTGACAAACCGCGACTCCTGCCGGAGATTTTCGACACGAATTTCTGCAAGGCTTCACCGCGTGCCCGTAGACATTCCACATCGCGCGAAACATTTTCCAGTCCAACCATCGATTGAAACTCGGGGAATCCGAAAAGGGGCTCGGCTACCAATCGTGCTGCTGGTACACGGACGAGAGAGATATTTCGGAAATATACGAGCAATCAACCGATACGAGCAATTTGGGGAAGAAAATCGTTCGTTCCAAAAGCACTTCCCTGATTCGAGGCGTTGAAAGAAAAAAGTAGAGATAAAAGAAGAATCAGAAAATGATGGCGGAGAAAAACCGGAGAATCGGTAGCGGAGGAAAAATTGGAGTTTGGATTTGCGGGGGGAAAAGGAGGAGGACGAGATCACTGCGCCGAGTCCAAAATCTCCGTAGTTCGAGCACGAAAACGAAGGTGTGGGAGTTCGTGTCGTTTGCACCAAATTGAACCCGGTAGGCAAGAAACACTCTCGAGTTTGCGCGTCGTTCGTCGTCGTGCTCCTCGTCGCGGATGTCGTCGATTCCGGCTTCGTCGAGTTATCCGAGCTCGAGGACAATGTCCTGCCACACCAGTAACTCGTTTGGTGTACTGCTGTGACAGGACAATATCCCCGTCCTCGGCGTTATTCCTTGGACATCCTCTCCTGGCAGCGTTCCTCCGAGCGATACGATCGCCGGCACGTCGTCGTCCCCCGTCTGCGAGGATCCGGGGTTCCTCGTTGAGAAAACGGCGCGGTAGAGGTAACTTTCGCGTTTGGAAATCCTGTGCGATCGGAGTGGAAGCGAACCGCGTCGAGTCGGCCGATGGCGGGTGTTCCGTGCGAACGGGGGAACGCAGCGTCGAGGACGAGGGACAGGGGAGATTCCGAGCGACTCGGTCGAGGGTCCCGACAGCACTGCGTCGCTCGCGCAGCAGCGGCTCGAAACCCCGAACCCCCCGGACACCTCGGCGATGTGGAGGTCCGCGAGAGGAGGGAGGTTTGGTGGCGAACCGAGCGCGGACGAAGCTTCGGAGCTTCGGAGCTTCGGCGCTCGTAGTGGGGTGGATGAAACGACCCCTCCGTGGCTTAGGGAAAGCGGGGAGTATTGATCCGCCCAGCTGCGTTTCTCTCTCGCTACGCGTCTCCCTGCCTTCGCGTGCGCGCTCGTCCTCTGCGGGGTTGCGAAGCTTCGTAGCCTCGCGGTATTCCGGAGGCACGAGAGGGAGCGAGATGCGACGGGGTGGAAGAGGACGAGAGACTCGGAGGACGAAGGAGTCGAACGAGGCGTCTCGCGCGATGGAGACAACGAATCGTTTCTCGTCTTCTCGTTCTCCGCGTACAGGGCGACGACGACGCATTTTGCGCGTCGTCGGGCAAACCATATTCCTCGTCGACCACCCGACCAAAAGCCACCCACCCGCGAAGATTAAACGTACGGGCGATGAGAACCTGGTCGACGGGGCTAACGGCTGGTTAGCAGCACTTACGCCGAAGCTGTACGCCGAGAGAGTAACGCGGCTCCGGGTGTAACAAAATTTGGAAGGTCAACGCGTTGGCGCGCGAGAAGATGGACTGATCGAACAACGACGTTCGATGAGATGAGAACGATGAGAACTGTTTTTAGCGCGTCCCTATTCATTTGTTGAGCTTCGAGTCGTGGATACGATTTTAGCCGAGGATAGCGAGATTTTTGGATTCTCAACGAATCGTTGGGTAAGAAGTAGAGAGGAAGGTCTCTGGGTAATTTTGAGAGCAGTCGCGTTGGAATCGGAGGCTGGGAGGACCGGGCTACAATTGTCACTCGAAAAGTGGTGAGAAAAGATTGTTTACCGTACGCGTGTTCGCGTGACGATTATTCTGCTGCGGTTGGCATCGACCGGTCTCGCCGACGTTCTCGTCGTAGCCGCCGCCGTTATTCTCGAGCCGAAGCGTCGGCATCATCCCGGGGTCGGGGTAAAAACGGTAATTGGTAAGAAAATCGGGAGCGGTGAATCGCGGTTCTCGCATCGTCATCGCGACGTAATATCGCAAACTTGCCTAATCGTCGCGCAATTTTCCCAATCATCCCCGTCGCTTTGTATCGACGGCGGTTGTTGGGTATAACGATTCTATTCCGTCCACCCTCTCGGATCCTCCGCTCGCCCTCTCCTTCGGAACTATCCGAACGACCGGCGGTGGAAACGCGCGCCACGCGGCGTAGCGTACGCACTTCTATATTACGTACGGAGAGATTTAGACAAACGTTACGTAACGCGGGACACGTCGGGGCCAAATCGAGTTCGTAACAAATTTACATACTTCGACGTCGTGTCAGACCACTTTCGATCGACCGACGGCAAATCTCATTCTCACGAGCGTCCACCAACGGACGTTTCGCTCACCTTCAAGCTGCGCGGATTCCTCAGATCGAAGAACTTGGACTTCTCGCCGATTTCCCATCTCGGATATTTGGTCAACCTGCAATCGACAAAAACCAATTTTATACCGCCCAATCCGAAGCCGCAAACTAGTCGCCAACGAAACTAAAATTCTCGGCGTTTCGGCTGATCAGATTCGATGCTCGTCGCAACTCCGCGAAATATCAGTCAATTTTTCCCCCAAATGGCGGACTGATTAAAATCAAATCCGCGAATTCCCAACATCGTTCTACGACCACGGAGATAATTCACGATGAGGATACATCCATCACCGTTATTTCTGGACAGGCGTGGAAATATCATTGAATCCGATGGCATAGAATTTGCCCTCCTCAAATTCAAAAGTCTACAAAAAATCGCGCTTCCTAATCAAACCAAAAATAGTATAGATGATAATTGTAACAGCCGTAAATTTGGACAGATTTTTTTTTTAAACATAAAATTTATGCAATCGAATAGAAGTCGAAACATTCTCGTCGTGAGGCCTGAATATTCCCGAAGGTTTTTCCATCCGAGAAGGGAATTCATTTCGTGGATACTGGATTGCTAAGTTCCTCTATCGTCGTATGTGCTGGAGGAGTTACTTGGAACGTAATTTTGTACTTTTTCAATTTTCTCTCGCTCGTTTTTTTTTTGGCGCGAATTCGTCGATGCGGCACCCGACGCTGGTGTACGCGTCGTTGCACGTCGGTATGCATTATTTGGGGGGGAATACGCGCGGGGACTCGGAGTTTGTCCCGCGTCTCGGGTAGCCTTTTCTCGCAATTCTAGGGTCCGGTGTGTCCCGAGGGAATCGTAGTTCCTCCGGGATCCGCGCGCTCGCATCTCCGGGAGAGTTCAACTCCGTTCTTCTCCCCACGCTATAAATTTCCTCCGCTCTCTCGTTCTCTCCCGTTTCGCGTGTCTCTCTCTCTCTCGTCGAATTTGCGCGGAGAAACGAGAGAGAGGAGAGAGAGAGAAAGGAGAAGGCGAGGAGGACTGTTATGAATCGTAGCAGCCGAGTCGAATTGTTAATTCAGGGAGTCGAGTTTCGCGAAGATGAGAGTTCGCAGGCGGCTGAGATGCCGAGGCGTCGAATTTGATCGAAAGCTCCGTCAACTTACCGAAGCTCGATCGCGGACCTCGCAGTCGAGTGCCAGATCCAAAACGCGATTATTCCACCCGCGAAAAGCTTGCACGCGGCCACAGGAATCAACTGAAACAATAATCGACGACGATGAATTGTTACGATTCGTCGGAGAAAAGTGTCGACGTTGTTGCCGTCAAGCTTTCGAGACTTCCGCGAGCTTTTATAATTCTCCTGCTCGTCCTTGTGTTACAGCGCCGGAATGGAGGCGAACGGTACCATCGAACACGATTTTCACAATGCTTTGATACCGATAAACGGCAGCCACTCCGGAAGCTCGGGCAGGAGTACGCCGAACGGCGGCGACCCGGCGCCGGGGAAATTATTTGTCGGCGGATTATCGTGGCAGACGAGCAGTGAAAAGCTCAGGGAATACTTCGGCATGTTCGGAACCGTCACGGACGTCCTCATCATGAAAGACCCCGTCACGCAGGTTAGTCAATTAACTCTCACATTTTTTCCTTTTTTTCTCTTCGAATTCCGTCACATCCGCGACTCAAAAATCGAATTTCACTCCTTTTTTCACTCTACCCTTGTCAACGATCTCGTTTCAACCCTCGTCTACAAATTTTCCCGGTCAATCCGGATTTTCCCCTCCATTTTCCCGCTCTCGACGAATCTACTCGTCGATTCCACTTCTCAATTCAGTCCTCGTCCCAAAATTCCTGAGTCTGGTTTTATTTTCCTCCCCTTTTTTTCCTCCCAATTTCGAGCCCCGTAATTTGCGAAAGCGTCTATCGTTTTTCCCGCTGAAGCTCGATTCTCCGAGTGTTTTTCAGACCCAGTTGATAATTCATTGAACAAGATATTATTGTTTTTACGCTATTCAATACAATTGATCGGAAATGTGGACGCTTATTCGAAAAACATGTAAATTTGGCCGAGTTTGACGTAGTCGAATCGAACGGAGACATTTTTGGTTCCGAATTTATTTCCATCCAGCTATCCCAAAAGCTCGGTTGAGATGGGATCACCATCTGTTTCCTCCGCGTCTGAAACAGACGACTTTTTCTTGGGTAGTTCTCCCTTTCGCTTGGTAAATAGTCTCAGTATATACCGGGTGTTGTAGCCCCATCCCTCGTTTCGCACATTCATCATACAGAGACTGATATAAGCGGTCGAAACGGAGACTGAGAATCGATAGTACGCTGAGAAAAATGGTACCCACTCAGGGTAACTAGGAAAAAAAAAGTTGTTCGAGAAAAGCACTTGGAGCTACTTTGTCTAGCTACCGCGACTAGATTTCTGGTAATAGTAACCCGTGAAGGTAGTTGCTGTACCCGATTTGAGCTTTCTGGTATCAATGATGGTAACCATTTTTTTTTTTTTTTAATGCTTGCCAATATTTCACAACCATTGCAACTTTCCGGTTTCGATGGGTCAAAACTTCGGAAAGAATAACAATTTATAAAATATTCTCGAAATAATAATTTTGGTCAGACTGTTACAATAATCGCTGCATTCTATTTATCGGATATAAATTTTTATAAACTTTTCATAATTTATTTAGATGATTAAAAAAAAAAAATCAAAATGTCGAGCATGTTTTTTTCGATCTTGCTTCACATTCCGATGGTTAATTCGACGCTGCCTGTAGAGTAGATGCTTCGAGACTATAAACTAACGACGATTATCGACGCTTCTCGACGTTCTCCGAAGTTTTGACTAACCGAAATCAAAAAGTTGCGATATTCGCGAATCGTTCAAATCGGTCGAGATTTGGGTAGTCGGTCTAATTTCTCGCGAGTGAATCCAGAATCGCGCGGCAAAAATGGAGACAACGGAAATAAGGAGAGAAAAAAGAGAGAAAACAGGTGAAAAATTGTACAAGCGTCCGTTTGCTTTCGTGTTTCAGAGGAGTCGCGGTTTCGGTTTCATAACTTTCGCGGAGCCTGGTAGCGTCGACAAAGTGTTGAAATGCCCGATCCACACGCTCGACGGCAAGAAGATCGATCCGAAGCACGCGACGCCCAAGAACCGTGCGAAACAAGCGAACAGAACGAAGAAGATATTCGTCGGTGGCGTGAGCCAGGACACGAGCAGCGACGAGGTGAAGGCGTACTTCAACCAGTTCGGAAAGGTGGAGGAGACGGTGATGTTGATGGACCAGCAGACGAAGCGGCATCGGGGCTTCGGTTTCGTGACATTCGAGAACGAGGACGTGGTGGATCGCGTCTGCGAGATCCACTTCCACACGATCAAGAACAAGAAGGTCGAGTGTAAAAAAGCTCAGCCGAAAGAGGCGGTGCAGCCCGGAGCTTTGGCGCTCGGTAAACGCGTGGTGCTCGGAGCCCTGGGCGTGCGGCTAGCTCCGCAGCCGCCGATCCCCGTCGCCAGTCAGATAGTAGCTGCCCAAGCTCAAGCTCAAGTTCAGGCCGCGGCTGCCGCCGCAGCGGCGGCTCAGGTGCAGAACGCCGTCGCCGGCTACGGAAAGCTGTTCGGTAGCTATCCGGCACTCTCGGCGTACAGATACGCGCCGTACCCGATTCCCGGCACGGTAGCGGCCGCCCCGCAACCCCAACCGCAGCCGCAAGCGGCGCAAGCTGCGCCAGCCCCTGGGAATCCGTATCAAGGATACTCGTTGACCAACGTCGACATGTCCAGCTTCCAGGGTGTCGATTGGGGATCGATGTACGGAATGGGAATGTACGTATAAGTGTGAAAAAGCTCCGTCGCTTTTCGACGTAAAACGAGAGAGAGAGAGAGAGAGAAGAGGACCGCGCGAATGGAAGACACGCGAGGAGGCCGATCATCAACGCGACGAACAAGACTACTCTGCCCGAGATCGCGCGTCGACGCTGCACACTCATCCAAAACACACGCGCGTACAGAAAAACAGCCACGGAACAGTAACGCGGAGAGCTGCGCGCGGGGAGAAGTAAAGCACGGGAAGCGCGACGAGATACGTAATATGAAGGGGGGAGTGTTCCTCGTTTTCGGGACGAATTGTCCCGTCTTAGGAGAGAAAGAGAGGGGGATCGAGCGAGTTTGAGGACGGAGGAAAAGTAAGAAGGAATTATGTGGAGATTTCGGTAATTTTGATGCCGACTCGCGGTGACCTTGAGCAGCGTTACATTAGTCCTTAGAGGTGTCGCGACGCTCAGCTATATATATATATATATTCGTACATGCGCACCCATTTTTTTGGTCTAGTTTGTCGCGTTCATTTTTTTTCTTCTCTCCTTTCTCCGCGCGGGATCGGAGAGGAAAACCGAGGCAGGATCGAGGCGACCATTTTCGAGGCGAATCGCGGCCCCTCGTGGTCGGGCTTTCGAAGCGTAGAATAGTTTTCCGGATTTTGGGGAGAAAACCAAAAAACGACGAGTCCGAGGAAAAACTGGATCCGTTTTCAGTTTTTTTTTTTTTAAACCCTTCAACCGATAATAGGCACGGAGAGAGATGGAGAAACATTCCCGCGGCGCCAGAGTTCTTCGATCCTGTGGCCTGGAGCGGCAGTTTTTGCGAACCGAAGAGGCGATCGTAGTTTTTTTTATTTATTTCATTTTTTCTTCATTTCCGCATTCGAATTGATCGGCCCGTTCTTCGGCGCGTAGGGTAACGACCAAGCAATTTGATCTCACGCGCGTACACGCGATACATACGATAAAAATCCTCGATCAAAGCCAAAAATCGCAAGTCTGAGGTGTTACGATATTTTTGTCCTACTTTTAATTTTAATCTCTCGCTTCTTTCCTCCCTTTCTTTCTCTCTCTTTCGTTCTTCTCTCCGACACTTCCGTTTCTCGTTTCTCTTTGCCATCATTTTTCCCACCTTCCATTCCATTCGATACGTTCACGTTTCTTCCTTCCATCCAAACCGCCGAAAGGTGGATATTCATGCTACTTTCTCGCTGCAGGAAAAACCGATCCGCTTCCGATATTTATTTTTCCAACCTTCGATCTCCGACATTTTTTTTTCGCCCACGAAAAACATTGCTCCTCGATTATTTTTTTTGCAAAAAATTAAAAAAAAAAAACAACGAAAGAACGCGTTCTCCAATTCGAATAGGCGAGTATGTTTTTCGTGTCCGAAGAGGAAAAGTCGGGAGGAAAGGTAAGCGAAACGGAAACGAGGCTACAGCAAGTGAAAATAGAGGTGAAAAAAAAAAATGTAATCCAAAGTCGGCGAGCTCGCGTCGATCCGTATCGATCGGTGGTCTGTTCCTATATTTAATCGGTCCTTATCGTAGGCATCCCTCGTTTCCGTTTCCCTCGATTATCTCTAGTTCTTCCGCCAAACGCGTCCCTCTTTCGTTTCATCGCCGTTTTTCTCGACATAATTCCCGCTCGTTTCCGAAGCAACGAGCGCCAAGCAGCTAAAATCGGGAGAATCGTAGCGAAGCCCGCGCAAATGCAGGAATAGGCGAGGAAAAGAATGGAAACCGAGCAGAAACAAAGTTCGAAACGTTAACGATGCGGTCGTGGAAGTACGTATGGAATAATTGTCGAAAAGCAGGCGAATATACGTACCGACTCGGTTGAGAATCCGCGATCGAGGGCGCGAGAGATGAAAAGGGAATCCGGTCTCAGCGAACTGGTCCGAAAGTTGATGATGAAAAGGTTGGGAGAATAGCGAGAGAAACACTCGAACGGTGTATCGAATACTTAATAGTTGATAAAAAAAGGAAAACAACTCGTATAGAATAATAATCGTTAAGATAATAATACGACTAGTAATACTACGAATAATAATAGTAATAATAATGACGATAAGACGATAAGACTAAACAATAAGCTGCGAGAATAAGTTTCGCTCATCGATTAAGTCGTTACTTAACTTATAAACAATACCATGATTATTACTGATAATATTAATATTAATAATACCGATAACAGTTACGAACTAAGTTAATTATTCGTCGTAAAGTACTCGTAAGCGATGAACAAAAAAAGAAAAATATCTCGTGATGTTAAGAATAAGAAAACCGTAATAAAGGGACGATAGGCTCGCGACGTTAGTTGCTCTAAGACGTATTTTCAAGACTCGAGTCGAATCGAAGTAGAACGAGAATAAACATTCGAAGGAACAGTGAAAATAATCGTTGGGTCGGTGACGACGAGGTAAATAGAGAGGAGATGAGTGAGAGAGAGAGAGAGAGAGAGAGAGAGAGAGAGAGAGAGAGATAGATAGAAAACGAGGGGGGGCACGAAAGCTGCAGGATAGAGAAACGGGAAATGGCGGGTGAAATCGTAAATTCGAGCAATAAGTGATTTACTCAACTATACTTAACAATAATTAACGAATAATAATGAATAAATAACAATAATAACGTTAACGTAGATTAAGCACCGCTTGACGAATAATCAATCCCGTTTCCAGTAAGCGAAATCCGAGGGACAGCAACGACGACGGGGGGAGGGGGGGGGGGGGTGGAATTAGGAACGGAGACATGAACAAGTAATAATAATATTAATAAGAATATTACATTGCGATACGTGGCGCTTTTTCGCGGTTACGAAACCATTTATTTTTAATCTCGACTCTCGAGTCGAACAGTGAGTGAAAACGTAAGAAAATCAGTAACAGTTACGATAACAACGATACCGATAATTATAGAAGGACGCTGATAGTCGTGAGCGTTGTGTCGAGGAAGAATTCCGAGCGTAGTATTATTAATTAAGGTAGAACGAGAAATGAAGAAAAAGGAAAAAAACGAAGAGTCGGGGAGGAGAAAAACAATCAATTTCCTATTTTCAACGTTGAAACAACGCGTTATCGAACAAACAGACCGCGAGGGACGTGTATGTTCAACGTGTCCGAAACGAGGAGGCATTATCGCGCGTATACCACGTCCATCGTCTACCGGGTGTCCCCGAAATTAGTCACGAATATCTCCCCGCAGTTTTTCCCCCTCGAGCATCGACGTTTCATCCTGAGGCCTCGATACGATCGTGGCAACGCTGCTCGCCGGTGTCGCGAAATTTTTGTTGCGCGGACTGAAAAAAACACGGTCCATTTCCCATTTCGAGTGTGTTTAGAAAAATTCCGCCAACGTTTTTGGGAAGTAAAAAAAAATGATCTTTTCGAATTGATCGGGTGAAAACTACACGCGTGATAGTTGGTATTTATAAATGTGTGGGAATTATTCTTATTCGTGGAAGACAGGAATATCAATTTAGAAAAATGTAGCGCGAATTGATATTAGTAATAGCAGTATTAGCGACAACGATGTCTCGCAAAAAACAGATTTATGGATTTTCTCGCAACAGTATTTTGTCGGCGTTATTTTTATCCGTATTTTCGCGAGGCTTAGGCTCCGCGGCGGAACTGTACGGAAAATGGAACGCGAAGGACGAAAAGGAAATTGGTTTTTCTACCTCGCGTGGCGATCGATCGCGAGATCTTCGTTCGTTGGGACACCCGGTATACGCGGCGAGGTACGTTTCGAGGGGAAACGTGAAACCCGAGATAATGGCACGCGCGCTGTACGCTCGAGAGCGATGATGATATTACAGAGAGTTCGCGCGCGCGGAGAGATGAGCCATCGAAATCAAGCGAGCTTGTCGCGCGAGAAAAAGGACGAAAACGCCGAAAGGTGAGAGGAGGAGGAGGAGGGGGGAGGAAGAGAAAGAGAGAGAGAGAAAAAGGTAAAACGTTTGAAAATAGGCTGAGGGAATGAGATCGAAGGAACGCATGAATTGTTGCTACAATTTCCTTTAACGGTGTAATAATTAAGTAATATAAACGCGCGTGTCTGGCTTGTCTCTGCTGTTTGTCTGTCTCTCTGCTGAACGTGGCTGCACCAAGTGCTGTAAGCGACCTCGAAAGACGAGATATTTCGTATTTTAAGCGTACGATTAAACGATATTATGTATTATTCGTAAAGCTGTAAGGGCGAATGTGTCAACGAGAGTTTGTTTGTAGATTAATCTTATAGATGGTAGTTGAAAGTTGGATGGTCGTGAACCGCGAGCTTCTTCGCCGCTCGACGTCGCCTCGTCTTCTCGTTGGTCTCGATACGAATCATCTATCGATTCGTTTCCCCGCGTTTCCTCTCCTCGTTAACGAAACTGTATTTATTTATTTATTCATCTCACCATATTCAACTCGATCGTTCCTTTCGCCAATTTCCCCCTCCCATTTGATACATCCAGTCGAGTCGATTTTGTCTGAAAAAAAAAATCTATAACGTAACAATTTTGATTCTCTAAAATCACCCCTCATTTCAAAAAAGAGAAAAAGTACCTAACTGGCTTGGATGAACTTTGCACGAATTTAAAAAAATGGCCAGGTGCCAAGAAAAAATTCTGATAATTTTTGGAAATGGTGGGAAAAAAAAAACAAAAAAAAAATGAAGCGAGGGAACGACGATCGGCGAAGCTCGGCACGACCTTTAGTAATATGTTAAATAATAAAAACTGAACCCGATAGACTCCCGTAACGTAACTTAGCGTAATAGACCTGTAACACAATAGATGTTTAAACCCTGCACTGTAGTTGCGCTCTTTAGAAATATTTGGTAAAGCATAACAACCATCCCTGACCCACGAAACTGACTGAAACGCTCCTCCGGAAAAACGAGGGACGATCGCTGAAATCCCACTACTTTGGATCGTAGTATTCGCTCGCGGCAAGACGAGTAAGACGGAAAATAGAGACGGGAACGAAGCAATCGAGTAACGAAACGAACGAAAAAAAAGACTTGACGCGACCTCTCGAGCCTACCCGTTCAAAAATCACCTCCCACCTATCGTAACGGAAAAAAAAGAAAAAAAAAAACAAGAAAAATACTCACGACGATTACTTGATCGATTCTTAATTCCTAAATAAAGTAACTCGACGACGATATGTACTACTACTACTCCAGCTACTTAACTATCGAACTCATATTTCTCCAATCAACGTCTGTCTATGCTCTCGTGAAAATCTCCGCCTGACGAACTTCGCGCCCACCATTGTTTTACGTTTGTTTTATTTTCAGCGGGACGCCAGCGAACAACTTATTCTCCGTTTCTATTCGCTTGATTTTTTTTTGAGTGGTTCTTCGATTTTTTGCCCTTTGATTTGGATTTTCCTGTTTTTTTTCGCGCTTGCTCCTTTAGTTCCTCAGCCGCGAGGTTCGTTGGGACGAGGTTACACGTTGGACGAGACGCTTAAGTGATACGCATCTTGAAAAGGAGCAAGAGACTCGTTTGCAATTGTTGGTAATGCATCGTTACGGAAGAAACGAAAGGAAAAAAAAGAAAAGAAACGAAAACGATATGACAAAACATATTTAGTTTACGTAACTGCCTAGATAAATTGCCAATAAAGTAGTCGATAAAACTTATATAGTAGCATAACTCGTTGTGTTTCCCTGTATATTTATATCTCACTATCACCGTAATTATTTAATCTGTATTATTACCTGTATTACTACCTGTACTTATTATTCGCATCTCTTTTGTTGACTTATTTGTTTGTTTTTCTAATCACTGTCGTTAGATGAATAGATTAAATATTAGATACACGAGTAATCATTTTGACTGGATTCATTTTTGTTTCTATCTCGAGCATTCTGTGTTCACTCGTTCTATTTTTTTTTCTTCAAATTTCTCTCGTTGTTTTTTTGTTCTCGTTCACTTAACCTTCTTTAGACTAGTCATAGATATATACATACATAGTACTTGATCATTCGCCTCTTGTCTCCCGACTGTCCTCTGGTCTCCATTTTCGTCGTTGTACCCCCAATTGTTTCCCTCTGGTTTGTTTTCCCCCCTCCTCCCGTATTTTTACCCGTATAGATCTTCACGAACGAGTTTAAAAAATATTCGTCTGCGTACCTCGCCAGATATCCGCGATAGTACGTGACTGTGATTTTCGAATATTTGTCGAGGTATTTTCGAAAGTATTTTCGTCGCGAGTGCTACGCGCCACGTAGCACGTTTGTTAATTGACTGATTAACATTAACCCGTAATCAGGCGTGCTCTGGGTCGGTCGGGTACTCGTGGCGCGTCCCATTCTCGTCGGTTCATCAATTATTTCCCGTCTCTTCTTATGCATCGTTCGTCTGAAAGGTCACGCTGGGTCAGACGTTGCCACGAGAAACTCCCTCCGCGGAGAACATTTTTTGCACGAAATTCCGACCACCTTTTCGTTCGCTTCTTTCTCTACGTATTAACCAAGAAATGAGAAAACAATACGAAGTAAACAAACAGAAGAACAATGACCGTGGAAATGAAAATTAAAAAAAACAACGCGTCGTCTGACTCGACGTCGACCTTTTCTCCTTCGCCTCGTATCGCTGCGCCGCGTTTCAGTTCACGATTTTTCACGAATCTCAACTTTTACGTACGAATTAAATCCGATTGCAAAATTTTTACGAACAATCGAATTTTTCATTTGTGCAAACACATCTTTTGATTCGTCTTCAATATTTTCTTCCGTAAAAAATTAAATTTTTCACAAAAAAAGTTTCATTGCAGATTTAATTTTGCCGAAGAAAAATAGAGAATCTTTGATTTTCTTGGGGGAAAAAAACGGTCGAGATAAAAATTAATTTAAGAGAGAAAAATCGCGACATTCTTGAAAATATTCCCAATTCCAAAATCCATTTTCCACGCATCGTAGTCCCAAAGAATTCTACTCACGTATATTTTTTCCGAGAAACGTTCACTTCCAGCATGAAAATGACGCACTTCGTATCTATTAGATCCGATAATCACCCTTGCATTCACGTGCACGAGTAATTTGTCACTGCTGAAAAAAAAACAAAAGAAAACAACAAAAAACCAACTCCTCCCCCCTCAAAAAAAAAAAGAAAAAAAAACAGTGAACAAACGTAAATACCAAAAATTCACCCATCTCCGTGTTCCCGTCGAAACGAATGTCGATAGCCGAGTGCCTTGATATCCTGTAAACTTTTCCCGTCGCTCGCCAAATTTATCCGTGAAGTTTGCGCGCGAGAGAGGAAAAATGGGAAGCGAAAAGGAAAATATCGATCTCGATTCCCATATTTTCGTTTCGTTTGTTTATCGTTTGCCTCGCGATTCCATCGATCCAATCTGTAATATCGGTGTGCCTCGGCGTCTCGGCAAACCGCATGCGAGGCTGCGTGATCCCCGTCAACCAGGTAAGATATGAATACAGTAGATGATATCCTTACGAATTAGCGATCCTGTTGCATACATAGACATTTGTATTTGTAGAGACACAACGCTGATACGAAATGCAAGGAAACGTATAGGAGTGGTATTTGGTGTAGTCGTAGTTAATTCGTTGTGTTTAACAGCTTTTATGACTCGTGAGCTTAATTCCTGACTCGTTCACCTTCAAATCTGTCGTTGTCAACGAGCCGCAAAATCACCCATCTATTTTCTCTTCCCCAAACATTCAACCCAACAACGAAAAAAACAAAGAAAAAAAAATAGACGAGCTGCGTCTGTTCGTCTATTTCTTTTACTTGTTCACAAATTCGAAAACGGACGTTCTATTTTCTTGTCCATTTTTTCACCTCAAATTGCACGAAACAAAAAACTATCGTAAAGAATAATATTTTGTAGATTCGACAAGTTTTCGAATCGGAAAAAAGACTGAATGCATATATTTTTTATTCCATTTCGAATGAAAAAATGTTACAAGTGAATCGAATCATTCGCTTCCGTTTGATTTTCTTCCAAGGACGGAGATTAACAAGAAGTTGTATTTGTGAATTTTATCCGGTTCTCAACTCTCAGCTTCGGCGAAACGGCAGTAATTCGAGCAGATTTCTGACAAATGTGTCGGGATCACGAAATTTCTCGTCGTTTTTGCACGCAGATTTTTTCGAAAACGAGTCGCATTTAAGTTTTTCAGTCACGTTACGCAGGGTGCACCGTGCATGCCACTAACCACCTGGTCAAAATAAAGTTCGAGTAACGACGCGAAACGCGAATTAGCAGTAGGAAAGGTACAAAGCAACGACTAGGCGTTGCGGTTTCGTCGCTTCGCTTCGTCGTCAATTTTTACGGGTCAGGAGAACGAAGTTCAGAAAATTGGAATTACTCCGGAAATTTTAGACTTATCGCGACGTCACGAATCACATTCGACTGGTCGATCGTTCCGTCATTTTGCAATAGCTGCAGATTTTCCTACGATGGTCCTACGAATACAATTTTTTTTAGAAAGACGTATTTTGGTTGCATGATATTTTACGATCTCGTAGAAAAAAGTTGAAAAACACGAATTAGAAACGGAATCATTTTTTGCAGTAACACATTCCGAGGGAAATTGGCACGACGGTGCACCCTTCGTTTTTCAACTCTCTCGCGATTATTCGACAAACCTCGTCACTCTTCGATTCGAGAGCCAAGTTTCACACGATCGACGATCGGCAACAGTTTACTGTTTTTTTGGAAGCTGCAACGATCGCTTCTCGACACGTATCGCTGTATCGTTTGCAATTTTTTCGAATCATCGTACCGGTCACGCGAATTGCGAAGAGAGCTGCGCAGTCCAAAAATACAAAATCAAAAGACAAACGTCTGCCAAATGTAAGAAAAACACAAATCGCACGGTAAACGAAACGCGACGTGAATAAAAAAGGAGCGAGGGCAAATGCGAACGAACAACCGAAGGAGTATCTGGAACGCAGGGGAGAAATAAGCAACATTGGCAAAAATAATTTACACGAAAATAAAATCAGAGCAATGCGGTAGAAAATTAGAAACAAAATGCGAAACGGAAAGGCCTGGAGGGAAAAACGAGCTGATACATATTAACGAATCGTTGCAAAGTGTAGGAAAACATAAATGAAAAGGTTGTGGAGAAATTAGGTCGAAATTGGTGAAAATATCGAGAAATAGCGTTGAACGAGAAGAGACGAGTGATTTCGATCAGGCGCCGTGGAGTAGTTAAAAATTGCGAAACCTGTTAGATTCTCTCGTCGCGGCTGATCGAAATAACGAATGATGAGAATGAGAGAGAGAGAGAGAGAGACAGAGAAGGATAAATTATTATTGTACTTTTCAAAGATTTTGGACAAGGGACCCACACGATTCGTATCTGTTTTTTTCTGGCTCTTAGTTTTGACAGGGGGCCATTTACTGCTCTTCCATAACTAATTCTATATATATATATAAATATATATATATATAAATGGTATACCTATATTTGGTATACATAAATGTATACATTGCTACTTGTAAATGATCATATATATTTAATATAGCATTTTAGAAGTGGAGCCCGATCTTTGCGATTCGTGACGAGATTTTTCATCCCGTCGCCCCGCGAATCGGTGGGAGACAAGAGTATCCAACAAATCCAATGTCTTTTGCGAGGATGAAAAATGTAAAAGTTGTATTTACCCGCGAGGAAAAAAAACACGAAGCGAACGATTTGATCGATTGGGTCGGAGAATTTGTAAATATGTGGAAATATCTCTAGTCGCGAATCTCAGACGTGCGAGCAGCTACGAATAATTTATTTATTTGACGAATGATAATTTATTTTCTATCGATCTCCCGCGGAAACGTACGAAATGAAAAACGCGAGGCGACGAGGGAACGGGAAAAATGAGGAAATAAGACGAATGCGAAGAGGCGGCGAACGAATGATAATTAAAAATTAATCGAACAGAGATGTCGAGCATAGGGATAATTTTCCTTACGTCAACGACGTAACAACCGTACGGGAGAAATTGATGTACATATATTTTCTTCGTACCTATAACGTATGCATAAAATTGCGGTAGTTAATAATCTAGTTGTTTGAAACGCTGGCAAGACAACAACAACCGTGATTGCACACTAGATTACAATGTTTTTAGTATTAATAGCGAGTAGCGAGTAGTTATACGTCTTATAACAAAATTACAAGTAATTTAACGTATTCATATTAATTAGATATATTCCATTGATATCACTACCGCCGTAGTTTACAATTTTGCATTACGTGTGCCATTTTTACGAAACTCTCTCCCCGAGACTGATGAACGAAAAAACAATTTCCCCGTCTCGCCACATCAATTTTTCGACGCGCATACATTTTCACGCGATTTTTATCCCGAGGAAAATTTCTGATTTTATTTCCAACAATAACTGCTGATTTTTTTCATGAGCGGTAGACATTTTTCCAGAACCTGATTTTTTCAGATTTTCGCGGTGCAACATTTTTTCGTCATTTTATTACAAAGTCGAATATTTCAAGGTCAACGCTTTTTTTCTTTGCCGAACGTTGCTGGAAATTGTATTTTCCGAAGCAGGATCGGGGAACCAGTGAGATGCATTTTAGTCATTTATTTATTTATTAATTTATTCGAACCAATAAAACGAACGTATATATATGAAAACGAGAAAAGAAAATGAGAAAAAAAACATTGAAATTATTTCGGAATTGATATTACGCCGTGAATATCGATTGATTGTTCCGTGTTAGTATTTCGCAAATAGTTTTTCTTTCACAGCTTCAGCGTAGCCTTCCTTTGTGTCTCTATCTTTGTCTGTTTGCCTTCCCCGCGGGTTACGAGCGAAAATTCTTTTTTGATAATCGAGTCGCGAAAGGGCGAAGCAAAAGTTTTTCAATTTGTTGTTGTGGGAAAAGAGAATTTGATAACCGACAGGTTTTTATTTTCGATCTGTAAACTTCTCTCTCGCTCGACTTCGCTCGTGACTCTCGGGGATTCGTCTGTCGAGGAGCAGGAGAAAAATCGGAAAAAAAGAAAAAGAAGAAGAAGAAGAAGAAGACGACGACGACGACGAGAATCACAGATTACTAGTGAGTAGCGGATAGCAACGTGTGTAGCGTAACGAGTACGTAATTATTATTATTATTACTAATTGGTAATCCGTAATGAATTAAGCTAACCAGATACCGAAGAGAATAACAATTGCAAGCAGTATTTCAGTGGGACGAACGGAGTGGGTGAAGTATTCTTGACGTCGTATTTTACCGCAGGCTGTACCTGTTGTTGTTGAAAATATTAAAATACTCTTATTCCATGCTATTCGCTTATCAACTCAATTTTTATCCCCCTCCCAACGTTTCACCCCCCCATCGGGGATCACCTCTCCGCTTCAAACCGCCAGACAAAGTGTCGTCCTTAGCTTTTCGGCCTCGAAGAGCGGTGAAATGCCGAAGACGCTCGCATTGCCACGACCTTGAAATCCTCAAAAACGAATTTGACATTTTTGTAACTTTTTTTTCCCCTCGAGTAGCTGATTTTTGGTTCGCGGAGAGACTCTCGCGCGAGGACGCGAATAGTCAGAATTATGGTGGAAGGTGGACGCGGTATAACGATGATAAAATTGATATTTGCGACGATGACGCATGGGCGGAGAGGCGCGTATCGTATTCCCGAACCGTTCCCCGATCCGCGACGAGAAGCGAAAGAGAAAAGAGATAAAGAACGAAGAAATCTCGGATTTAGAAGTTGGATGGCTTCGCGAAGAATGGCGGAGAAGCAAAGAAACGAGGGTTAGAAGCTGTGGGACTCCATCTTAGAACTTCCAAAGAACCTCTCCGACGCCCACCATCCTTATCCCCATAGACGTAACACTACCCACCTATATATCCACGTGCAAATAAATACGTACGGCCGCGTAGATGCTCCCCGTATGTATTTACGTGTACGTTCACTCGTCGATGTCTCTATGTGCAGGACCTCGGCGAGACGCGGGCGATGATTTGTTACATTTTCTCTCCCAAATCCCCGCGTCTCTGTCCTCGAATGTCCTGTACGTACGTCATCGCATATGTGTGACATACATATCTGCTATAGATAATTGAGTATCGTAGGTGTACAATATACTAGCGCAATTTTCGTTTATTACCTTTTCTTTCACGTTCTATTAACCCTTCGATCGAACGGGAGGATACGTTTCGGACCTACTTCCCCTCAACTCGCCATTTTCTTCGTTCCAACGTAATTCTCCGATTCCGATATCATCAATTTCATTCGCATCGACTCTCACAATTTTCGCGAAATGAATAATCTGAGAACTTGTTCCGGCTAATTGATTCCAAATTTTCAAAATTGTCCGAAACGTATCGAATCATTGAGAAGCAATCGAACGAACTCTTTGTTTTTCTAGTTTGACAAGCTTTGATCTTTTATTTCTTTTTCAATCGTATTTTTCCTAACTCTGCAGTATCATTGCCGTAAAAAGAAAGCATTCGGTGTAGTTTGTTAAAAACTAACAGTAGTGTGGTTAATTTGTTGTCTCTGTGGTAGCTTGGCTTCACTGTAGAAGAAGATATATGAAGATCTGCATCGCGATGAATTGGGAGAAAAAGAGCGAAAAATGTAAACATCCTCGAAACAATGATCTTCGAATCTCATATCATTTTGTCGAAAAGCTTGCATTTTCTCTCGAAACGAATAACAATAATAATAATACTAGGAAGAAGAGGAGGAGGAGGAGGAGGAGCAAATGATAACTCTTCGAATATCGTAATTTGTGATAAACGTGTTTCCGGCGACGATTTTTCGTTGCGTGGACAAAAGCGCCGAGAAAAAAACGGGACAACGCAAAGAAATAACGGGGGAATGAAAAGTTAACGAAAAAAAAGACCGCAGCATCAACGAAGAACCGGAAGAGAATAGAAGGAAGGACGAAGAAAAAATAATTAAGCCTTAGATCCGTGAACATGTGAATAACAACAATAATTGAATGGGAAATAAAAACTAGTTTTTAAGCAATTTATTAAATGTTAGAGAGAAGAAAACAAAAATATATATACATACGTACATACATACATCCATATGCACGCGTGTACAGGTACATATGGATGTATCTATATATATATATATAATCGTAATGTAAGTGCTTTTATATATTTACCCGAGTACAAAGTGTACATAAATAATAATAACGATGCGTGCATACGTACGCGATGAATTTGAAAATAACGTTCGCATAGAAATTTTAGCGGCGCGTACGCCGCGTAGATGGTACGCGCACGAGCGCGCGTACATCCGCGTAGTTTGAAAAAATGCGTGTCGAATGTAACAATAATTACGATCTAATGTTTTTAATTCTAGTCATTTTACAAAAAGATAAATGAACAACAATCAACGAATCATTCCTCTGAACGATGTGAAACTTATACATATTTGTCGATATTTATACCTACCTAAAGATAATAATTAAAGAAAAAAACTTAGGTATTAACGCATAATCATTTTTCTCCACGAGACGAGAAAGGAAATTATTGTATCTCTATACACGACCTGCGTACATATATTTATGATCATTTAGCTGTTAAGAGTCGCGATCGTTGGATCTATCTGTATCGATATTATTACCATTATTATTGCCATTATTATTATTATCATCATCCGCATTATCATTATACACATAACATATATATTTTAATCTTATACACGACTTCTATTGTCCCACGTCTCTCCGTAGATTGTCTATCACGTACGACCTGCCGAGCGTGCGGCGAACACGCGTCGATGGACTATCGACTACGACGATTTTAGTTCGCCTCGCGATCGGACACGGTTAAATTGTATCTTCGCCGAGTTTCGCGTCTCTCGTTTCGATCCCCGCCGCCCGGTAGTGTCGTTATCCGTTCATCTGTCAGCCCGGTCACGTTTCGCGCGTGTATAGATCACACGGTGGCCGAGGTCTCCTTACGATTTCGAAACTTTCCTCGCGACTGCGATAAGATTTTATCGCGAGTTTATCAACGACCCATTTTTATAAAACGTAATTTTGATAAGTTACGGCGTTGGTATTTTGTCCTCGTCTCTATCAACCTCTCGAACACGAGTCTGGGAGAACGAACAATTTTTTCAATCCCTTCTACACTTTGCCGAATTTTTTGCTCGGATTTTTACCGCGACGTTCGGAAAGTCGTGTTACGGAGACAGTTTTATTTGCGGGGTTTCCAGGCTTTTTTCGAGCTGGTTCTTCTGAGAATTCCGGGCTGGTTGGCCGCTGCTAAACATTCTGTAAATACCGCGAGGGCGAGAACTCCGCGTTGGCGGTTAGAACGGAGGGTTTGTGAAACGTCGGGGTTGATTCACGCTGGGTCTGGGGTCTGTAGGGGGGATCAATATTGGGACCCCCCAGAGGCACGCGCGCACGACTCGACCCAATGGAACCTCGCGCGATGGTCGTACCTCGCGCGAAACCTACTCAACTGGTGTCTAAATTGCAGGAGAAAATGCCGGGCGGATTCCCTCCGACGTGGAAACCACCCCATATTGTTTCCAGCGTCTCACGGTATTACCGCGCCAATTCTTTTTCCCCTCTCCTATTGGCCTTATACGTATAAAAAAAACCGTGTTGCGCGATTCCATTAACAGATTTTTCTCGGCATCTCTATCTCCGATTTCTCCAGTGCCATCGGTACTCTGCGCGCTCTCTGCCAATGATTTCAATTCCAATTATCTTATTCCGCGTTGACCCGTAAAAAATCCCCAAAAAAATAAAATCCGAAGGCGCTGAAAGAGAGGCAATTTTCGAGACAAAAATATTAGAGCGGGGCTATTTTAACGAATAAATTAATTGGGCTCCGAGGATAATTTCGATCGAAGACTGAAATTCCGGGAGAAAGTTGGCATCCCGCCAGCGACCATCGATCCGGGATAAAAGAGGCTAGCAAAAGTATTTCCAGCGGTAAAGTTCCGCGCAAACGTGAGGTTCGAGGCAAAAGTTGAGTTTCGGAGGAAAAACAACTTTTGCCGAGTAGAACATTTGACGAGGCGCATTCATCAGCGGTAAGAAAAAAAAGTGAATTCTTTTTCATTCGAGTCTCCTTCCATCGTCTGGAGTGCTTTTCGAGGATCCGAGTCGGAAGAGAGTCGATGCCCTCAATTATAAAAAAATAACATCCGCGGATCTCGTTTCTCATCCCCCTCGTCCTCCTCGCGAACAATAACTTCCCTTTCAACTCGACAGCTTCTATTTATACCGCCATGATTCCCGAACATATCCGTGATATTTTTGGTTTCGAGGATTATTCGATGGGTGTTTCGCGCGATCGGCCTTCCTTCTCAAAAGCGGATCATCCCTATCGAGTGTCATTTATTTATTCGTCCTGGCAACTTCACGCGTTAGTCAAAACACCGAGAGGCGAAATAATTCCAACTTCCGGCCGGAAAACGTCGACTTATTCGTTTTATCGCGTCGATCCTTACTCCCCGAGGAGTCTAACGACGCCAAAGACCTATTCAATTCGTTATTAAAAACCATTTCTGTACGGGCTAGACGACGTTGATCTATCGTTTTCCCACGATGGATTCGCGCGAAAGAGAAATTACGGTAATCGGATTAAAATCTAAGTCCGACAAATTTTTTTAACACGTCCTAAAACCACTAGTGAGATACTATTTTGGCGTGATAAAAAAAAATTGAACGGAGGGTTCAATTTTGTCGAGGGATAAAATCTGCATTTTTGTAAAATCGATCCAGGGATAATCGAGTTGTTTGTTTTATTTGTCGAGAAAGGAGAGGCGGAATTTTCGCGGAGGTAGAAATATCCGAGTCTTGCGAGTTGTCGTCAAATCGAACGCGCCGGCCATCCCCGAGAGTTCTGGCTGCCTATACAACGACCATTACTACTCTTCCGTTTCGTACAACCAGCGTTACGCCGCTCCCAGATCGATGCCCGCGTTTCTCCCCTCGCCTCGCGTTCTTCGTCCGTTTTCTCCGCTCCGCTCCTTCCCAGCCCCTCTGACCACCCCTCTCGCCCTTTCGCCGGCGTCCGCTACCAGCCCCGTCGCCTCTCGACCTCCCTCGAAGCGCGTTACCCGCTCCGAGTTGCGAGTTACGCTTTACGCTGTGTACGTGCCGGTGACACTCCCCAATGTTCTCTCGATCCTCAGCCGTATACCGCGTACCGCGTACCGCACACCACGGGGACACCACCTCGCCTATCAACGGATCGAGTTACCGCCTCCGATCCGTGTCGTTCGCGTTTTCCCGCGAATCGAAATAACTCGACTTCCGCATTTTCGCCAGGCTCGGCGTAATGCAAGCGTAATAATAAATCCCCCGAATATCCCTTTTGTCTCCCGTGAAAAATACCCGTCCATTTCCGCTCCCCGATATTTTCCTACCGCGATCCTCGTTCCAAATTTCCACGAGTCGCGACAACATTTCTCGCAAATTCCTCGCGCATCGAAACATTCGTCCTCGTATCTCTGTCACGAACCGAGTTTGTAATCTATTCTAATTGCCTTTCGGAAACTTCCCGCGAATTATAATCACCGTAACGAGTTTCTTTCGCCGCGCGATCGAAAATCGATCAGCGTTCAACATTTGTTAATTGCCAATCTTCGATCTAATTACGAGCAAAATGCGATTTTTTACCGCCGAGTACGATTTTTCTCTCAAATCCACGCTTTTCCGAATTTATATTTTGAAATCGTTGGTAACATTTCAAATTTCACAATTCGAGAAATATTCTCGCACAGAATTGCTTCGATCCCAGTTTTCCAAACCGGTATTCGTATTGCTGTACATTATTCGTTTCATTCCAAGTGCGACATTTTTTAATTTCGACAACCAGCTGACTGGTTCAGGATCTTCGTTCGCTTGTTATAATATTACACGAGGTGTCTGCGTTCTACTAACTATGCGAGTGATAATATAGTCGAGTAAAGCGGCAAAGCGGTGGGACGAGAGCTTAGGGTTGATTAGCGTCGTTTATCACGAGTCAGATCAAAGACGAGTAGACCAGCACGGAATCAGTCAATTTTCTCTATTTCTTCATTTGTTTAGTTTCTCATCAAACGAAATGTCCATAAATTTCGACAAGTTTGAGTAAATCGAAGCGGCATTCGGAGACAGGAGAGTAATTATGGTATGAAAATTTTATCAACGGGGTGAAAACCATCGAGGAAAGAGTCAGACTGGTCGGTTGGATTTTTTCGGTATCGTTTTATTACGAAAGAAAATTCGGTACATGATTGGGAAGATAATCGTCCTGTTTGGAGAGACGAGCTCGTATAGTCCGCTGCGCTCCCTTCGCACCGGATTTATTTCGCGGGTTCGCTCCGCCGAAATTGATTTCGTTTCCGGCGATTCGTCACGTTTGATCGGAATTCTCACTCGCTGTATCCGTAAGCAGAAAATCGTACGGCGAGTATGGCCAAGAAGATACGCGATCAATCGAATGGCATTCGAGCCGTGTTCCATCCTTGATATCCGACACGCCGCACGTGAGAGGACGCTCGACGCTCTGGGAATCGATGGATAACATATTTCCACGTGCCGATGGTATTTACTACTATTTACTCAGCGATAGAAGTTCGCGGAGACGGACCCCGATGGACGGAGGGATAGACGGAGAGCCGAGAAGCAGAGTATACGTGGCGTCGAGGAGGCTCGCGCCGCGGCACACCCAAAACCATCCCTAATCACGTAGATGTTCTTCGGTCACGCTACGAGAATAGCTATAGAATTACGGATCCTATTCCCATCGATTTTCTCTGCCGCGACCACGGGGGACGTTTGGTGTTTTCATCTCGACATCTTTCGCCTTTATATCCCTTTGCATTTGTCAAATGATCCCAACATTTTCTTTTCCTCGACACGACATTCATATTTTCCGACTGCTCTCCCCTCTCCATCGCGGATCAATGCTCAGTCTCTCTTATCCTCGATGCTCCATGTCAGTCCCGTTGTCCTTGATCGCGTCTCTTCCAGGATATTCCTTCGACTTCCAGGATTTTTCTTCCGTCAATAAAACGCAACCTTTGCAACGTTTCCCCGTGTCATCATTCGCGTTTCCTTGCATCACGCCATTCCTTGCCTCTCTTTGTAAATCTACTTGGGCAGAACCAAACGTTACGTGGTAAGAAAACAAAAAATGATATAGTTTGTCACAATTAAGTTGTTCCATCGACTAGAATGTTATTAACCCAGATAGCAACGTTCTCGAATCTGGAGCTCGACGCGTCGAAGAGCTTCTAAAGCGACTTTTAGCATGCCACCGCAACGGCCGAGTAATTAAACTAACGATGACGTTTCAGTGCGAGTTTTGCACCTCGCGGAGATAAAATTGCGGCGTGGCGCGTGGTCTCGGAGTAATTTATGGTAATTGAGACGAGGGCACGAAGACCGCGAACTCCTCGCGTGTCTCAAACCGCGCGATTTTCCCCATTTCCACGACAGATTTCGATACTCCAGTCGCGCATTTTACGTAACAACATCGTCGCCGCCGGTGTAAAAGAAGGGTCGCTGCGATTTCCTAGGACGATCGGTACGCGCCACCCTCGTGCCTCCTTGATTTACCGCCATTTTATTGGACGAGATAAACCATTTACGACTCCTCAGACTTGCCACGAATGCGAAATGGCGAAGCTCTTTATCCTGCCATCAGCAGCAATGTGCTTCGTCGATATATTTCCGCCAAATTGACGTGTACCGTTCGTTCCCTGTTATAAAATCTGTTACAAATATCGGAACCTCCAGCCAGTAGAGCCATTTCGGTGGGCAAAATACAAAGCAATCGTAAATCGAACAGAAGGTGGAAAGTCGGTGATTTGTGTGCATTTTTCCTTGGACAACGCGAGGCGGTTCTTCGGTGTTTAACTCTCTCGTTAAAAAGTTCATTTGCATCCATTGGAGGTGCACGCGGAATACCGCACTTTTTAAACGGTGTATAAAAATGTAGAAAGTGTCGTAAGTCGGTCGACTGCCGGCGGAACCAGCGAATCGCAGAGTTCAAAAAATGGTCTGGCTGCTCGTTATCCGTGGTACGACGTCGTCTCCGTCGCGCTCTCGCCTCGTTTCTCATTTTTCTTCCGGAGCCGCCGTCGACATCGAAGGGTTCGACTACCCGATCTGGCCTTCCACTCGATGCAAGATCGATGATTCGTCGTCCGTTGACATCGGGAAATGACGGGATCCGCGTCGATGCGAAGGGACAACGAAACTGGGAAATACAATACATATATCGTTTCCTCTCCATCCTACCGGGAAAGCCTCTCGGTTTCTTCGAGGACCGGCGAAATCTCTGTTTCACCCGTGTCTCAATATTCTCCCTCCGGTGTACCGTGTCAGGCGACTCCGGAAGGAATTGATTGTTTCCAACCCCGAGAAAGCGCGGAGAGGGAGGCGGAAAACAAAAACGAGCCCCGTCCGTCGAGTCGATCCTTCTGCTACGACGGAGATACTTCGACCCGGGAAAGAATGGCAGGCGCAGGGGAGGCGAGGTGTCGATAATAAAATGTCGAGTCGCGTTTGGGGTGGTAAAGTGGTTTACGCTACGCGCCGCGAACTAGGTGAGCCTAACCGAACCCGATGCGGTCGGATCTCGACCCGACGTAACTGCCACGCGATACTGACGAACCTGCACGAGCGCAAACATACTTCTTCGGCTCCACCATTTTTCCCATTATGACGATGGCACGACGAATACGTCCGACTTTCACGGCTCGTCTGCTCCGCACATACACTCGCTCCCTCCGAATTCCCAACCGCCAAATTTCACCGCTACGACACGTGACATTCCATCCTATTATTTTATTCATTCTCATCATTCGCGCCGTCTGACGTCGTTAATTTTGAAATCCTCCCCCTCCAAAAAAAAAAAAAAAAAAAAAAAAAAAAAAAAAAAACAGAAAAAAACCACCCCTCGCAAACAGGTTTTCCTAGCGAAGACAGTAATTGCACGTGGAATGAATTCGAGTCGACGGAATTTAGCGCCGTACGGCAAAGAGGGACACGAATCGAGATTACGTCTATTATCGTTGTTATTATTGTCATCGTCGAGCGAAATCGCTCGTCTCATTCCATCGTTGATCGCTGTGCCGAACGGTCGTCGTTGTTATCGGCCGCGACTGTGTGATGTAAACATCTCTGGCCCGAGTTATGTTTGATATCGAGGCGGAGAGTTTCTCCTTTAATGAACTTTGCAAGCTCGGTGAATCAAACAATTACCGAATATTCGCTCAAAAATACGTACAGTAATATTCTCCGCGATTCGCGAACCGATGTTAGACAAATTTAACGACAACATTTTTGCTTGGAATTGCGTTCAGTGCTCCGAGTGACGGTGGTTGGCGAGTTTTTTGAAAAAATTAAAAAAAAAGTAACGTGCACGCGTCAGAAATTTGAGTTCCGCCGTTTTGATCGCGTGCCATGTAAATCGAATGTTCTAAGATCGACTATTCGGTGGGGTATACGCTTCTGACAAATCGTTGTTCCTTTTTGTTTCATTTTCTTGCATCGTAACAAACTAAAATATTGAAACCGATGAGAGGAAAATAATTGACACTCGTGCGGCAAAGTTGAAAGAAAGTTGTGTTGTGAAATAACGAAGGTGCGGACATTTTGCACGCGTAAAAGTATGAACGAGAGAAAAAAGTCAGGAGACGCGTTATTTTTGCGAAAATTAGACAATTTGTGAAAAGGGGAAATCTTAAGTTTTGGGTGTATTTGTGTACCGATTCGACGATTGCTTTCGTTTGTCGGAGATGAGGCAAAACTGGGAAGTAGTCGCGAGTTTGTATTCCGGCGGCGAGTCTGCGAGGCTTGGATTTCACGGAGGATGAAAAAATCCGCAGGAAGAGGAGGAGGAGGAGGAGGAGGCGAGAGGCAGGTAAGTAAGTACACGTATAGCGACGCGAGAGGATCCTTCAACCGAACGTGACGCGAGATCCCGATGGCGCAGGCCCGAACTTCGTCCGGTTAAACTCTTTCGTTACATAATGTAGCCGGCCATATTGAATATTTTCCGGGTGTTAAGTGATAAGAAAAGCCTGAGAAAGCCGGCAGTCGACGTTCTCGGAATATTACGAAGCGCCACCGGTGCGCGTTCGCTGCTGTTAAACGTCCGCCGGGACGACGACGAGGGGTGGAAGAGTCGAGCGTAGATACGCGAAGCTGAATGAGAGACGTTGTTGTCTCTCGCAATTGGCCGCAATTAATCGCTCGATCAGTTAATCAACAGCCCTCGAATTATACGTCTTCGTCGGAAATAAACCGTCGCGCGTTGCCTAAATACGAATCAAGAATCCGCGCGAATTTGGAAATGATAACCGCAACGAATCGTGGTCCCAATTTTTTTACCACCCCCAATTTCCATAATTTCTTTTTCCTTCTGACAGTTGAATTCTGTTGTTTTTCCAAGTGGAAATAGTTGCTAGTTTCCAAAGAAACGTATTCGTGGAAAAAATCGAGATTCATTGTCCGTGCGGAGCGTTTTTTTTGCGGCCAGAACTCGAATGACCGTGAGATCAAAAATGGCAATAAAATAAAAACAATTTTTATCCTGCTCGACGGAGAAAAAAATCACGACGAGACAGCAGGATCGTCGTTATTATCCCGTGCTTTTTCATTCCATCGAGAATGCGCGTCGAGCCTCAACGAACGTGACGTAAGAACGTGTCTTCACTGTCTTTGAGTACCTACGCGACGCGAGAGTAATTTTCGAACGACGTTAAAATTATCATGAAAGATGGACTCTACGCAAACATCAATTTCCTCGTTTTCCATCCAAATGCACGCTCCTAACTCGTCTGAGACGCTGCCTACTCGTGCAACCCTTCGAGGGTGGGTGAAGTTATTCGCGAGCTTTCGGTAACTCTCGGTGGCGCTCGTCGAGTCTCGGAACAGTTCGGAAGATCAGGGGTGGCACGAACGTGAACAAGAAGGTTTAAATCTTTGATGTCCTCAGGCTTGGGCGGACGTTGCGTTTTCTCCTTAACTCTGCCATTTCTACCGCCAGTCTCGACGTCGCAATATCTGTTATCCCCGCATAAATCACGCCCTTTAAAAAATGCACAATCACTCTACGTATCTTCGTATTTTCCCTCGCTTCGTCCCAAACTTTGTTTTACCTCTGATCTATTTAGATCGCTGGTCTCAGAAATTTCCGCTCTCTCGCTATATCTCGAGAATTCGTTTCCCAAATTTTGTTTTTAAACTTGTTTCCTGAAGAACAAAAAAAAATAGCAATTTGCCAGCCAACAGAGTACGTTCCTTGCTAGAGTCGAAAATTACCGCGGCAATTTTCTCCAACTCGTTATCACCGCGTAAGACTGGAAAATAACAGTCTCCCTTGCCTGATAATACCTTTGTTGAGACTTCCACGCAATTTACAAAAATATCGGTACCTACACGTGTAGCCGGATCACGAAGCATGCTCGTGTAATTAACGAGAAGTCGTGCTAAGAAGGAATAAAGAACGTCGAGCAAGCGAAAACAACGACGTTATGAATCATTAACAAAGAGTATCGTAAGCCTAATGGTATATCCTCTAGGGAGAGAGAATTAACCAGCAATACTTTAATTGCGCAGCGAGTGCCAAAATTGCCTCGCAGTACCACGATACGTAGGTCGTTTCGTTGAATCATTGAACGTCTCCGGGACGGTATATCTCCCAAGAATGATTTCTCCCCTTGCAGATTTTTGCTGCCATCCAGCGTCGTCGGCTAAAATTCGTGTTCCAGTTTGCGTATATTTCTCGATATACATTCGTTCCCTAATGATTCGGCCGATTAAAACTGCCTCGCTCCTCCTTAATTAAAATCTATATTTAAACGCGCTACTTTCTCGCGAAGATGCGATTCTCGCTGTTCGCCTTTCGAAAGTTTTCATCCGTCGAGATTCTAAGCGTGTCGCGTGGTAGGTGTGCGCGGACGTGTGGTGGGTGTGCATAAACGCGAGTAGATAAACGCGGTGTATGGTCGGGCGTAGCGGTTGGATACGTACTCGGCTATACCTATGCCGTCTGCGTTGTATGCCGTATGTATAATATATTAAATTGTACATGTAGAGTGGGCCTGGGCGATGTACAGTCCGTTTCGAAAGCGCTGCGCCGAGTGAATTTCTCGTGCCTGCATCGTATCGATCACGTGGCGCGTCAGTTGATTCCGCGTTTGCTCCCCAAGCCGAGCTTGAAGCCACTGGCCGACGGCCCCGCAGCCTCCGCGCGAGCTTTCCACCCTCGAAGCACGGGGGCGTTGCGTGTGTACCTTATTCATTATATCGCGCAACCTCCCCTCGCAGAGCTTCGCGGCGTACCGAAGCCGGGGGACGGGAGCGTGACGGGGGGATAGAGAACCGGAAACGGGAACACGCAACAGGGAGTGCCGACGTGTACCAACGTTACGTTTGCCTCGCGTGCGGAGAGGAACGCGCAGACTCCGCGCGAGGTTCTGGCGGGTGCGCGCGATCGGGGCAGGCAGGTAGGTACTCTCCGCGCGTCAATGTCGCGACGTTTGATCGAGCATCCGCCCTCGATTGACCTCGTCTCGATTTTCTTATCGCTCGATCTCGCCGACGCGGACGGGGAGACGTATAATAAACGACGAGCTTGGATGAAACGGCGCGTCCTTTTCTTTACGTTTTTACGACCGACGCGTCCAAGAATGTCGCGATCAAGCTTCGAGGCTCCTCGGACCCTCGAATGAGATATTCCGCGGAGTCTCGCTCGAATTAAGATTTAATTACCGGTCATTTCAGCGCGAGCCGTAACTTCTTCATTTTCTACCTTCCTCGACGTCTTTGCCACGAAGGGCCAACTAAGATCGCGCTGCTTCACCAATAAAGTGATCAATCATATTTTTCAAATTGTCTTTACAAAATTCACGCTGATATTTTTCTTCTCTCTTTGAGGGGAGAAAATTCTTTGAAACTGGTCGATTCGGCGAAGTGGTTTTCTCGCAGACTGGTAGACTGCTAGAGTCGCGTATGTACGTGTGGTACGTGCAATTTTAATAATTCATATGAAAATGTATTGCATTTAAGACTGCATTTTTAACTCCACCTCCCAAGGTTCTCGAAGTTGCGTGAACATAAAATGTAAACGCGCCTACGTTAAGCTACAAAGACGTAATATCCGCTGCCCGGAATTTTCCGAGAAGCGGCATAATTTGTAATTAATGTTGATTGGAAAGATAAGAATGTCGGGCTAATGAAAAGTGGCATTGAAATCGCCGTGAATTTCCACGAAAAAATGTAATACGGCGCATTGTACGATAAAGTGGTCGAAGCTTTCGCAGAGGAAAAATCGTTGAGAAGGAATTCACGGAATTCTCATCGTCGCAATTCCGATAAATTTACATCTTTGGGGTTTCTTTTTGATTCTATCTTTTTTTTCTCAATTCCATTACTGTAAAATGAGGCAACAAACTAGTAAAATCGTGCTTTTCTGTAACTACCATTTCCGGACGTGGCAAAAACGACTAAAAAAAAATAAACAATAAAAATCTGAGAAATATGGCGTTGCGAAATTCGACTCAGAGGTAGATCGATTTATTTTTCGCGATGACTGTTTAGTCACGGAAGTTTTCGTACTGCGCGTAATCAAGTATCAAAATTAAATTGCAACTGAACAAATACCAAGCTCTTCACGTTTTCTGAACGAGATGAAGTTTTCTTTGATCTCTCTAGGGATATAGCGTCGTCCTTGCAAAGGGGATCAAAGGGTAACTACCTCGGCGAGTCGAACGAGCTCGTTCGACCCCTCGGTCATACGTAGAAATAGTAAACCGTCGCGCGGTGCTTTTTCCGCGCAATACACGACGCTATTTTTAAATTTACTACCGTTCTCATTTTTCACCCGGTAAACGTCGCGTGATTCGAACGCCTTTTCGCACCTTTGACTAAAATGAAGAAAAAAAAATTGGAAAAAAAACGCAACAACAACAAAAATAAAATTGGCTGTATTACGCGAACTTAGCCAATGGACAACATGAGCTCAGAGTCGCCTACCACCGCGATCGCGCGACCCCCGGTGACAATTTTGCCCCTTGGGCCACTTATCTCGCAACCCAGTCTACTCCGATTAGTGTTTTTACACCGCTCGCTGCCGCGACGCCATAAACGTGATATTGGTTAACGAATTCACCGTAAACTCGTATCACTATGCAAAATGTTATCCGCGTTTTTAATAGATTCTCCTTCTTCGATGGAAGTCTGGCGACTGCGAAGATATTCGCGACATGGGATATCGAGGAAACGTGGTTTTATTGCGCATTAATCAATAATCCAACAAATAAGCTCGAGTTGCAAAATTCGCCCGGAAATATCGTTAGAAATAGCTATTGGAGAAATAGAAATAAAGATAAAGTATATTTCGAGGGAAGAAATTTCTGGAAGCTTTTTCTGAGCACTCGGTAATAGCGAGGTCGTATTATGGATTGATCGCGCGTCGAATCGGGAGAAGGACTCGACGACGCGTTGTTGTTGTTGTTTGGTAGCGTCGATCGCAATCAGTTATCATCAGATGAGCTTTGGCTCCGACTGTGAGACGTCGTCCGAGATAAATCGTGAGGCGGAAATTTCGCGCGGCGGATTGCGGAGTACACCTACGAGGTTTGTCTGAATCTGTTCCTTGAGTTGAAAGAATCGCGTGTCGAATAAGGATTTTATTCTAGATTTCTCGAGTAACGTGTACTCCAAGGAAATTCTAGCATCTGCTTCGTTTTTCGATGGCTGCTCGACGTGAAATTAACTGACCATCGTGCGAGGCAGAAAAAGTGCAATTTCCGGTCACACGAAGACAAGAATCGGAAAAATAAATAAAAGCGGACGACTCTCGCGGTGCGTATTAATAAACGCGATATGGAATTTAACAATATTTCCTTTTTTTTATTCCATTCGAGTGCCCCTCCTCGTTCTTGGAACCGGTTTTCAGGTTGCTTTCGCGCGTGACGGCTCGCCAATACCCATCTCCACGGACGCTACGGCTGGGCCCCACGCAACCTATGGCAAGTCTTTATAAAGACTCATTGGAGAGAAACGAGTTTGGCTAAAGGTGATTTACCGATAGGAAATATGGTTTCATGAAATCGTCGATCGTACTACGAGATTATTTTACGTGCTGCTACCATTCACTTGTGCGCCGCGTTGCAAAATTTTGAAAAATTGCTCGCCTGCTTACCTCAGGATATCGTTTCATCGCTGATCTCGTGTAGAATTTATCATTCCACGACCAATTGGCGGAGACACGCTCCATCGCGGAGCAATTCATTACTTCCGGTCGACTGTTTCGCGACCCCATTTGAAAATTACTGTTGGAAAAAACAAATAATGTTGCGTGGAAAAAAACCAGTGCTGACCGACCGCGAATCGTGACGGGTGTCTGATTATATCGAGGTGATATGAAAAAACGTGGACCAGTTTTCGAATAGAGAACAAAATATAAATTCGCTTCGAGTAATTAATTGCTGGAAACATTCTTATCTGACGAAGCATTGTAGCGATATTGAAAAATTCAAGGGGCAGTGGACCAGCAAACTTCGAAAAGTTTCCAACTGTTTTCTCATTTCCTCGGGAAGGTTACATTATTTTTTTTCGAGTAAAATCATTTCAGTCGAAGACTCGCGATTTTATCGATTGGCTTAAGAGCCTTTTCAATGGTAACGAGACGTTGATAACATAATTCGATAAAAATCGCTGAGCGGATCGTTGCCGGCTAAATTAAGACGCTGTAGAAACAGACTCGTACGCTAATTTCATTAGTAAATCGATTCACGCACCTGTGAACTCCAGCCTAATTTGCTGCTCCCGTATTTTTTCCAATTAATAGATCGCGATAATAGTCGACGTTATTCGGACGAAAAGTTGTCCCACTATTTTTGTCAGGAAAAAAACACGTTTCGCAATACTTACCGGGAATTCGCACTCCCACTGGAATTCTATCGACGGAATGATATTATCAGCACCGAATGAAATGACTCCGCGTGAAATATATATTTAAAAAACAACCAAATTAACGTTCTCCGTTATTCGCGAGATGAATTTTCGTCGCGATGCGTCACTGGCGAACGTTTTTTTTTTTGACAAATACGTAAATACGATATCTGTCTGTCGTTGACGTATCGACGATTCGATTGTCATTGCCAACTCGACGAATGACGCGTGCTCCAATTTTCAATTTATTCAAAACCCTATCATTTAAAAAAATAGCCAGCATCAGAAAAAAGTGAACCTCCACTTTTTTTTTATAATGTTGTCGCAGAATGTAGTTAACTTTGGATTCTCATGCACGCGGTACGTTTTTGGACGCTTTATTTGCGTCTCCGTGAAATTTTTGACTTCCAAAAAAGAAACAAAAAAAGGTAACAAAAAGAATTAATTGATTTATTTATCGGATGTAATCAAGAAAATGTAAAAATCATTAGCTTGGAACACAAATAAGACATTCTTCCACAATGTCCTATTTCTCCACAACTCTCGTGTTTTACATGCAATACCAGCGCAGGAATAATACCTTCCAATTCCATAAGTGGAATCTTATTGTTGGATCGGGGAAATTCCGATCATCTGATGACCACCAGCTGTGAACGAATTTCGTATGCATGAAAAATGTGCTCTCGGTATCATTAGTATACAATTAACTTCTTTAATGTATTTTAAATGATAGTTCGCGTTAGGCGGTATCATCCGAAGTAATAATAATTGTGAAGCGAGTCAAACTAAACGAATGTCATTTCCAAAAGTGTGTATGGAAATAATTGATATTTTTCGACGCAGATGGTTACTTCCACGTCACGTTGATTCGACATATCGCGCCAATTTTTTTCCCCAACGTTGTGTCGTTTCGCAAAAGAGGTTCAACTAGCGCAAGGACTCATCGTTCGTTATCATAATGAGTTTTTTTAATTCTTCCGCCGTTGCCTCGTATTACTTATAAATTTACGTACAATAGATGTCTATTCGATAAGAATAAGGCGTTCGTATTTATGAAATTACGTGACCTCTGTATTCGATAAGTAAGCAAAAATTAGTGCGACGTTTCGAAGAAATTGTTTTTCCTGCAAATGCAAACAGAGTATTCGAGTGTAGAATAATTCGAAAGTGTTGAAAAAACGTTGAGAACGGCTGGCCTTCGAAAGCTTCGCAGGAGAACACGAGGACCGCTAACAGAGGCGCAACGGTACAGTCGCATCGCTACGAAGGAGACGAACGAGGCCGAGACTAAACGAAACGAGCAGCAACCCGATCGTCTCGATCGGGACAGCAACAGAGCATCGTGTAGCGCGCGCGAGAGAGTAATAAGAACAAAAGGTGTAGAGCATCGCTGTCTGGTACAGTTATTTTTAACGTTTCAATAAAGGTAATAAAACTGAAGAAACACACGGGACGTATTAACGATGATTCGGTTGATTGTGAAATAGATATGCACTCGAGCGCTCGATGACCGTGCAACGTGTATTGCCCTTGTATTGCCTGCACCGTTCCGCGGATACTCGCGTTACTTATCGTCGTGTGATTGTTAATCTGGTCGGAAAATAGGAGTGTCATCGTCGCGGCAGAAGAATTTGACAGATCGTTTCGTTTTCGTGGTCAGCATCGCGTTATCAGCGTCGCAATTGAAGCAATCGGGAGTTAAAAACGACAGCACGAAGTCGCAAAAATTGTTGCGTTCGCAAAGTGATAGGCGTTATAGTGTTACAGCTTTCACCGAAATAACCTCGAAATAAAATCGTCTCTGTGTATTTCTCACGTGGAATCTAGCACGACTATCGTATATTTGAGACTCGTGCCACGCTCTAATCACGATGAACGTGCTTACTTCTAGGACGTATAGATAGATATTATGTCTTCGGTGGAAAGTTTTACACCCCGCGTCACATAACCTCCAAACAAACAGGAAAACCCTTCGAGGCAATATGGAGAATTCAGTCGAGAATTCTGGTGAAAAGGTACAAGAAAATGGAAGCCAGAAGAAATCTTGGTCCGAACTCAGAGGCATCGTCAGCGAGCTACGGCGAAGGCTGGCCGGCCCTTCGGTCAACTCCGTACCAGCATCCGTTACTTTTCGTACGCTTCCCGATGGCAGGTGAGATTAAATTTTCTATGGCTAGTCTGTTAGACCGGTCGAGGCATTGACCACGTGTTTCTTTTGGTTTCTAGGATGAGAGTGTATTTTCTGAGCACTCCGTGGAATGGCTGGGAAACGACGTTGTTGTACGTTGATATCGCTAATTCGGACAATGCTAATGGATACAAATTGAATTGGCAACCAGTTATAGAAGCTAATTTTCAAAGGTAATATGTTCGTTCTTTCGAGGATGGAAACCTACGTTATCCTAGAAAAATATCCCACGACCTGTTGTCTGAGGAGAGAAAACTGAAATGCGATAGTCGTTCGCGCGATCGAACAAATTATTTATGGAGAATTGTTCTCTCGACAACCTTTCAGCGCCAATTTTACAATGCAAGCACCTAGATACAATGTATGATTTTTTGAATCAATATAATTGTTTATTTTCTTCTCGTTTCGCGATCGCTCCGGGAATTTTTATCTTCGGATTTGTACGAGCGCAAGCGTGAATGTGGAGCAAGTAGTTCGTGTGGTATTGAGTTAGGTGATTCATGCAAGTTCGTTTAACGATGGTCAAACTATATGATTTTTTAGTCTGTCCTGTGGCAATCGTCTCTCACGAGAAGAGCAGCTTTTGTGGGAGAGAAAGAGACTGGCCACGTGGGGCATAACGAGTTATGAAATTCACGCGGAAAGCGGCAAAATTGTTTTCCCTGCCGCTAGTAGTTTGTACCAATGTATAGACAATGCAGTCATGGTAATTATCGCATGCTGATATTTATTTTCAGGACTTCACTGAAATATAAGAGGTACAAAAATCTGTGGTATTTTTTCAGCCAGGTCCACTTTTTCCGTCCGAGTTGAGAATGTCTACGTCAGGCGCCAAACTATGTCCTCAAATATGCCCATGGAATCATGCATTAGTTGCGCACACTTGCGCTGGAGATTTACATCTGACGCACAGCATTACCGGATCATCTGTGCGGCTAACGCACGCGAGAAAAGGTAGTCGAAGCCTCGCTGACGATCCTCTCACAGCTGGAACTCCATCTTACGTGATGCAAGAAGAGTTTACAAGGTATGACAATAATGAAAAGATGTAGAAAGTATTACTGAAAAAGTTTTGGTTCTTTATTTGACTCTGAAAATACAAGTTTCTATTTTCCCTTGCAGATACATCGGCTATTGGTGGCAACCGAAATCGCACGATGGCATTTACAGAATAGCGTACGAAGAGGTTGACGAAAGCGACGTGAAGATATTCTGTTTCCCATCTTCGACATCTAATTGCGGTGAAATCGAAGAGTTCAGATTTCCTAGAGCTGGTACATCGAACGCGAGAAGTCATTTGAAGATGGTGCAATTCGAGTTGTCCGAAACCCAACAAATAATAAACATCAAAATCTTGGAGCTACAGTATCCGCTGCACATGTTGTTCGACTGGATGGAATACATGGTGCGAGTTGGATGGACACCCGACGCGCGACAGTAAGTAAATCTTCGAATTTCATAATTTGTCAAAATCTAGCTATGAAACATCTCGGCCATTTTTTGCAGCGTTTGGGTACAGTTACTGAATCGAAGGCAGCGAAGGCTAGAGCTGGTACTTTTATCAGTGGACAATTTTTGCGAGCCACCGCCAAATGTGTACAATTCCGAAAACCATGTTCCCTTGTCTTCAGCAAGCGTTCGCGTGATTTATGCTCAAAATAGTCCTACAATATGGATAAACGTGAACGATTTATTGTATTTCTTGCCCTCCGAAGATCCAACAGAAGTGAAATTTATTTGGGGAAGCGAAGAGACTGGTTTTAGACATTTATATCTGATAACTTCGAGTATAGCTGGTGAGTCCTAGAGCCAAACGATTAACGTTGATCGATTATCAGGGTATCTCTAGGTTCACCTTTTCTTATTTCAGACGTGACCAACGGTATCGAGGAGCCTTTACCTGGCATGGACAATGTTTTCTTGGAACCTAGGATCATATCCAAGGTTGCTCTAACAAAAGGAAATTGGGAAGTCTTGGGCAGAAGTTTGTGGGTTGATGAGGCGAAATCCATTGTATATTTCATTGGGTTGCGGGAAGGGCCACTAGAGCAACACATTTATGCCGTATCGTTGCGACGTCCTTTGGAAATACGGCTACTTACAAGACCTGGATATAGTTATACCAGTGTTTATTTCAATAAAGAATGTACAGTTATGGTCACTGTTTACAGTTCAATCAAGACGTTACCGACTTGTCAGGTATAGTTTCCATTTTTTTTACCATTCTCGCGTACATTATTCCTGTATTTCTAATATTCATCACATTGCAATGCACACATATGCACGAGTAATAATAACGTTTCGTTGTTTCTTGTAGGTTTTTAGGATATCCCAATCGGATTGGACAGTGGAAAGTATAACCCTGACTCCCGTGGGTTATCTCCTGGAACCTTCGGCCCCGGAGTCCGAATTATTTGCGCCAGAGATTTACACGCACAAAATAAGATCGGGGGACACGATATTCTCAATGATCTTCAAGCCGCATAATTATCAACCGGGGAAAAAATACCCGACGATATTGAACGTTTACGGAGGTCCTGAAGTTCAACTTGTATCTAACACGTTCAAGGTAAGTTCGCAGCCCAGTTGTAACGATTATAATAATACTTACAACGCAAATAATTCTGCAAGTCACCCAGCAAACGAATTTCGATGTTGTATGACTCGTTGCATCATATGATAGAATTAAGCTTTTCGCTAACTGTCTTCCATTGTGACATTTGATCTTTTGAACCGTGACTATCAATGTTGAATTTACTATTGACCTATGTAAAGAACAATTCTATTCAACGTATCATCGTTGAATCATGAATATTTATAGCAAGGCTTTATAAGGTACTTTTGGATTGAACTCCGTGCTTGCCCAACTTTCAAGACGACTCGCATTTAAATATGTAAAATGATAATCAGCGAAGAGCTGTTTTAAATTAGATCGAGCTTCGATCCAAGAATCATTGAATATCTATACATTTTTCAACAGGGCATGAGACATCTACGCATGCATATGTTAGCTGCTCAAGGTTACTCGGTTGTTCTTATCGACTCGCGAGGTTCGCAAAATCGTGGCTTACTATTCGAAGGCTACTTGCTGGGTCAAATGGGAACTGTCGAAATAATTGATCAGGTTGAAGTATTGCAATGGTTGGCGGAAACTACGGGCTGCATCGACATGTCTCGTGTAGCTATACACGGGTGGTCGTACGGAGGGTATTTGAGTCTGATGGGTCTGATCCAATATCCGGAAATTTTCAAGGTATGAGTTTCATTGGAAAATTCCGGGATTATCATTGGAAAATCGTAACATGGAATGAAACGAGAACGAATTTTTGTTTCGCAGCTTGCTATAGCCGGAGCACCAGTAACATCATGGAATTTGTATGACACGGGATATACGGAGCGTTACATGGATCTTCCGGAAAGAAATCCGGCTGGATATGCATCAGGCTCCGTTCTCAATTACGTGAATAAATTTCCCGAGGAGGAGAATCGTTTGCTCATAATTCATGGACTGATAGATGAAAACGTACATTTCTTTCACACGAGCCAATTGATCAATGCTTTAGTGAAAGCTGGAAAGCCGTACGAGTTACAAATTTACCCGAACGAAAGGCATAGTTTGCGAAATGTTGATGCTAGTAAACATTATGAAACGACTGTTTTGTCCTTTTTGCAAAAACATTTATGAATCTTGGAGAAAATTTCTTATCGTAAATCAAATTCGATGGCAGTTTAGATAATTGTTGATCAATGCGGCAGCGCGATCGTAGTATAAATTCGATTTTCGAAAACGTCTTTTTATTTTGATTCACGTTATTTTCTAGTATCGTTATTCTACTCCAAGTATGATTAGTGCCGTTTGGGAATCTTTGATACGTCCACTTCGTTTCATTTATTTGTAACGCTCGAATAAAAAGTTTACCGAAACGACGTTCGACTGCTGATTGGGGTATCATTATTAACGATCAAATGAAACATACTCATTTTTTGGATTCAATGCACGTTTGTCAAAAAATAATTTGTTATATCTAAACTGTCCAAGAATAATTGAAACGCAAATAAGCTGCCATTAGATTATGTACATAAATAAATGAATTTAAATTTTAATCCATTTAGATTTTGTCGCTTCGAGCCAAAATATCGTTTTCTTATAGCGTGTGTGCCGTGGGATCTCTTTGGATTTCAACGTTCTCAATAACGGGTGCCACTAACAGTATTAAATAATTTCACTGTCGCAATTATTTCCATAAACTGTGACCTTTTTTCACTTTCTCAACCACTTGAACTTTCAAAATTTCGCCTTTCAACATTTTCTCACTTCGCATAATGGTAATGAAGTTATATACAATTGCATTTTCGATCTTCATTTGTACGCGATGAATTTTTTTTCCATATCATCATGGTGTTTAAATATTCAAAATTTGAGAAAATATCATGCTGTCAAAATGAGTCTCGCAACTGTTTGTATAATTTTTGGTTGAAAATTTGCCATTGTCAGTTTATTTTTGTGAATTGTACTTACTTGAACCGCACCCTTACGTTGAAAACTTTAGGTTGGTAATAGATTAACATCCCATAAGATTTTTTTGTCAACAATATACTCCCGATTTTTGTAAATAAACATTGTTTTCTCTCTCGTTACGATAATGGCGCAAGGATTCGCGGCGTATTCGCGCGCTCCGCAATTGCGAAGCAACTTTGTATATCCGTTGGATAATAATTATTATTATTTGTGAACAAATAAATTTACTATTTTATACATCCTCGAAGATATCGAACGTTATCCATGCCATCTCTGCGGAAAATCACGTCGACTCAAGAACTTCAAAGTTTCCAGTTGATTAAGATGCGTTTTTATTTCATATCTCTAATTACAAGCGTGACTGTAACTTATTTTATGTTCTAGACATGTATGTTTTCGTTTTGCGGTTGAGGAATCGGTATAAATATGATATACGCTTTTCTAATTGTTTCCATTTTGTTGGTCTAGCTAGAGGATATATACCTGGAGCAAGCATTTTACGTTTACGCAATAATACTTGATACTCATTGCCACCGACGCCTCTCAACCAGTGCGGAACGTTGTATAAAATTCTTGTAGGATGAATTTTTCCATTTCCTAATATGTCTATGTAATCGTTTTGTCCAAACAATGCTTTCTTCTCGTGCCATACGTCTCTCGGACGGTACACAGGCATCGGGAGCCGCCGGCCGCTATCCGTGCGAGGCAACAGGCCCGTGAAAGCTACTTCGTCTTTGTACCCGTATCGTCTCATCAACGGCCCTTTAGCGACTTTGTCCGCATGATATCGAAAACGAACGGCCGTCAGTTGCGGTGTCCACGAGCGTATCGCACCAGCGATAGTGTTTGATATCCAAGACATTCTGAAATGGAAATTAATTTCATTACTCTCTCTATCATTGCTCGACTGAGTTCAAGCAAATATTTTGTAACCTGAAAGATTTTTTTTTTTAATTCCATCAGTTTCCATCAACGGCCCCGTGCAATTACTTATATAGTTAGATTTCAGAACATAGCAAAAGTACAGTGGAACCGCAATTGGAACACTGTTCAAAAACGAGACATGAACTTTGCGGGTGATATGGTTCCCTAACCTCAAACTTACAGTGTTCTAAACAAACGTATATTCGGCATTCGCGAATAACATTGAGATATCCTCGTGAGTTATACATGTCTAATTCTGGTTTAGCACGTTACCTTATGTCACGTTAATGACGCTTTCAGTTTTTCAATATTTGTTCATTTTGCAGAGTCCGTACGTGACCGTGCGCCAGGGGATACATGCAGTCAGGGTCAGACACGCGCTAGCGGCGTACAGCGGCAGCGTGCGCAACTAACTCGAAGATGTTGACGCGCATGGTGATTCACGCGGATAACTATTCAACGAGGCTGATGTTGAAACTCGCTCAAATCCTAAATCTGAGGTTTGGGATTTGTAAAGCTCATAAATCAAAAACTTTTTTATAGCGAAACCATGTCTAAACCACTTTTCGTTTTCGAAATACGAGCGAAAAATGCCGATTTTGGAGAATGCCAATTTCAATACTTTTTTCACTTCAACTCGCTGCCAATATTTTTCTGTCGCATCAAACCGGACCAATATTTTACCAGTACTTGTTTGGAGTATTCGGCGAGTGGTGATGCAGGATACAAGTCCTCATCTTTATTGAAATTTGATTTACAAATTTTTAATATACCAAACTCGAAAATCTCGCTTCATCCACTTCAACAACAAAAGTTGTGTTACGTATTTTCAAACTTCGTAAATCTAACTATTCAGTATTTAAATTCAATACTTCAAGAAGTTTTCTGCGAGATTTCAAGTCTCCATCTATAAAATTCAATGAAAGAGAAGGATTTTCGTGTTCGCAGTCGCGGACCGCCTTTTGAAAAGCTACAGTAAGGTCTTTTCAAATACGTTTGTGAAAATTAATATTTTTCAACTGTAGTTCGATCCTCAGCAGGGTTACATTTTCATAAACGTGGTACAATTTGCTTCGGCATTTGAATACTTCAATTACAATTATTGCACAACGGAAAATTTTGAAGCCTATAGCCTTCTCGTTTTTGAAATTTCGAAATGCAGTTTGTTGCTCGTAATCAGATCAATGTCTCCTCAGTTGGTAATAAGCGGTACGAATTTGAATAATAATTCCCAATACTTCAAAATACTTACCTCGTTGTATTTGTAATTTAAAATCCATAATCCTCAACATTTACTCGATCGATTTTTGCATTCGTTATCATGTACAATGAGACCTCGCTGTACTTCCATTTGATAAAGAATTTCTCCATTTTTCGAAATGATCAGGATTCGAATGGCGAAAGAAGAGCTCGTGATCATTTGAAATTACGCGATGAATGTTAAGCAGTATTCCTTTTCCGCGGTAAAACCGCAACGTAGTTCTCCTTCGACACTTTGAGCTCAAGTCAAGACTTACAAAATTCCGGTAAGCTTGCCTAGTTTCCTTAAATTACGCACAGCGTGCTACTCTTCGAACTTACGATCTCCGAAGTTGTCCATTTCCTCCCGGAAATATCCTTTCAGTTTACTACCGAGCGAGATATTTTACAACCGGTTTCTCTATTCCCAAGAAATACATTTAATCCCTTTTCCTCCGAGCTCCAGCTTACTTCTCGTGGCCACTTTATTGCTACTGGCCAACTCTACATAAATTTATATTCATCAGAATCCGTACTTACCTGTTATGATTTCCTGTAAATTTCAGCATCGACCAGCAACGAGGTGTCGTTTCCTCGTGTATCAGGTAAAAATAAATGAAAGAAAATGTTCTACGTAGAGACCAATAAATTTCTGAAGATGTGAAATATTCGTCGGATTTTCGCCAACGTTGCCTTTTGGTAGAGAGCCTGCGACGTGTGCAATGATAACGAGTAATCTGAATTTTTGGTATGTTTAATACAAAGGACGAGCATATAGCGAGAAACACATCGTTCGGGTTTAATGAATTACACATCTCGTTATAATTAAAATTCTAATAAATATTGTCTAATTATTTGCTCAAGATGAAGAAAATTATGTACAAGTATCAGTGTACGAATTACAGTCAAGGAAGAGCATCTTAATATCGATTACCTATAAATAAATTTCTCACTTAAATACAACTAACGATACATTAACTTATCGATTTTCAGTCTACGATTGATTTAGATTGAGATTGACTTTTTTTATTACATCGTTAATGCTTCGTTTCGGATATACATATGCACACGTTCATCGATACGAATTCCAATCTTTCATCGTAATCCGGTAGAATTTCTCGTAAAACTAGACTCATCCGCGCTGAGAAATATTTTTTTACAACGATTTTCACATACCGAGGAAATCGGCTAACGGTAATCATTGTCATCGAGCTATTCTTCGCGCATCGATTAATTACATCGTATATTTACACGTCGCGCCCGATTTTCTATCGCTTTTTTATAATATCGCTAATACATGTATGTATATATAGATACACGTATTTGGAGGTAAAACTTGACTAAGAATGCACAATCATTATTAACGTCCCGACTACGGATTCGTGAGATACGCGAATGATTGTAGAAGTATAATGATCTCTCACAAATATCAATGCGGACATGTCGAGTCGTGCATTTGGAACGCTTCGATCGGTTAATCAATTCGGATCCTTGAAAATACGATGAGATTTTCATATATTTGGTGAAAATCATCGACTGCAGTCGAAAGCTACTCGCGCGGCGCGAATGAAAGCAAATCAAGGAATGAATGGAACTCGGCTTCGCGCCAGTGAAAAACTTTCCGCTGATTTATTCTATTTGCGTCACGATCGCAACGCGACTCGACCGCGTTTCAGAGATACGGGAAATTTCAGACGTCCAATTACCGATATTCCGTCTCGACATATTTTCAACTTTTCCGCATCGCGCTCGATTCGCGTCGACGTGAAAGTTTCCGAAACACGAACAGAACAGATTTCTCTCACCAGTAGCGCAGAAGCAAAATATTTGTTGACAGGTGAGCATCAAAAAATGAAATAAAAAAGCGAGTAAATAAATAAGTAGATAAACAAATAAATGGATAATTAAATAAATAAGAAATTGCGAGTCTCTCGCTCGAGTTGTGGCGAAAAGTTGAAAAGTTACGTGAAGTTTCACTCGTAAATGGGAGGAAAATTCCGTTGAACAACGTTTTTTGTGGGGAAAGCTTCATTTTCATTTTTTTATCACTCGCTCGATCGCGACGCCAACGAAGTCGGGAGAAACTGCGAGGGATTATTTCTCGTCTGCGAGTTTTATCGGTTTACAGCAGTTTTATATCCCCGCGATACATATATATCTGTTTAAGCGGATGTACGACTAACCGGAAGTTCGAGAACTCCTTGACTACGGAATAAAAAGTTGTCTGCCGCGACTGCTCTTACGTGAATATAACATTTTCAACGAATTCATGCGTAGCGCAATAAACATGTCGAGTGAAATGAATTCGCACGAAGATAAATTTCACGTCGAATACAAAGTTGCGTAAAATAACGTGTAGGTATATAAATTAAGATTAATATCACAAATCGAGAATCGGTCTCCTTATCGATACAAAGTAAAAAACCACAACAAATAATTGCCATCGCCGAAGAAGGTCTCGAATTTATTTACGAACAGTCGAACAAAAATATAAATCACCCTGGATGAAACGAATGACCATGGCGCGAAATACATAGACGAAAGAGGGGGGAAGATGGTGAGGTAATTTTTGGCCATATAAGGAAAAAACGAATTGAAATTCTCACAACGAAACGAACGTGGCGAGGCGAATATTTCGCAACGAATAGACGTGATGGATATTTACAGGATTTTGGCAGCTAAGGCGTCGAGATTCTAGTCGTAATAATAAGAATTATGGCAGCGTCATCGTCCACTCGGCGAATCTTTGGACTTGGCCTACCGACGAGCTCGAACAGCTTCGCTCCAGCGCGCGAACGTCGATGAGTATTTCGATGATCATCGGTGAGTTTTGATGTCGTCGACGCGGATGATGACGAGACTCCTGCTCCGTCAAGGTCACGCTCAAGGCCCTCCTCAATGTCGCGTCCAGGGTAGTCTTCGAGGCGACATCCAACGTCAGAGGAGTCGTCGTGGCCTACAATCACGTGTCCCGGAAACGGATGGCCCGGTCGCGGCGTGGGCCAGCGGCGCGAGCCCTTGCGTGGCGTCACATGTTGTCGACGGTCGTCGTTCCGATACCGTCGCTGCTTTGGCTGACGCTACTGTAGCTCACACTACTCGCAGGACCCCCGGCGCTCATGCCGGCCGTATACTTGAACAAAAAAAGATGACGTTCTCATTTTTGCCACAATTTGATATCGAATTTAATCACGCGCCGTGAAGTGTTGATCACACATGCATAATAAAACATGAAGAGAGCAGAAAAAGTGTCGACAATTGTTCTTCAATTTTCTGTAAGACAAAGTTGTTAAACGTTGAATACTATATTAACAAGCAGAGAATAAATCACGTTCGACAATTCGAGATTCGTTTGTGAAGCATTCTTCCTCGATTCATCCACACATTTTTTTTCGACGTCTTTGATAGAAAATGCTGAGTTTTTTTTGTACTTTTCTAAGCGTTAAATGGGATTTCAGTAATTTTTCTTGGATTCTCTCCGAAGCCTACTCTCGTCCCGATCTCGTGTTTGGGTAGGAAACTTTCAATTGTCACATAACTTGACCTGGAATGTTTTCGAGAAAAAAGAGTGCCGAAACGAAAAATGTCAGTGAACATCTAACTTCATCGTCGAGGTTCCGTAGACTTGAGAGAGAATTGCGAAAAGTCCAAGTGGTAGGTAGAAAAGTGTACAATTTTTCAGAATTTGCAGAGGTATCGGAAACAATACGTAGCTGGATGAGAAAAGAATGCCTCATATGTAAGACTAAAATGCGAAACGATAGAGATCGTGACCATGGATGTACAAGATACAACGAGCAGAGTATCAGAATCACGAATCTGATACATGGTTGCGGAATCGAATCGTTGTTTGCAGAACTGAATTTAGAGATACAGTCGTGATCCAAAATTTCTGAAGTCTATAGCCTTCTCATTTTTGCGAAATCGAAAAGTCGGTTTGTTGCTCGTAATTTCTTTCCTGGTTGAGATATCGACCTGGGACCTACGCCATTCGATTCTACGCTTCAAAACACGTCAGGAAACAAATCGGCGATCGATTCTGAGATGCGTCGAAAATCTGAGATTTTTGAAGGCTATAGCCTTCTCATTTTTGCGAAATCAAAAAGTCGGTTTTTTGGTCGTAACTTCTTTCCTGGTTGAGATATCGACCTGGGACCTACGCCATTCGATTCTACGCTTCAAAACACGTCAGGAAACGAATCGGCGATCGCTTCGGAGATGCGTCCGGAATCTGAGATTTTTGAAGGCTATAGTCTTGCCGTTTTTGAGATTTCGAAAAGTCGGTTTTTTGGCTCTAACTTCTTTTCTAATAGAGCTATCGACCTGAATCCAACGGGAATCGATTCTACGCACCAAAATACATCAGGAAACGGAGTTTAGATCAATTCTGAGATGCGTCCGGAATCTGAGATTTTTGAAGGCTATAGTCTTGCCGTTTTTGAGATTTCGAAAAGTCGGTTTTTTGGCTCTAACTTCTTTTCTAATAGAGCTATCGACCTGAATCCAACGGGAATCGATTCTACGCACCAAAATACATCAGGAAACGGAGTTTAGATCAATTCTGAGATGCGTCAAGAATCTGAGATTTTTGAAGGCTATAGTCTTGCCGTTTTTGAGATTTCGAAAAGTCGGTTTTTTGGCTCTAACTTCTTTTCTAATAGAGCTATCGACCTGAATCCAACGGGAATCGATTCTACGCACCAAAATACATCAGGAAACGGAGTTTAGATCAATTCTGAGATGCGTCAAGAATCTGAGATTTTTGAAGGCTATAGTCTTGCCGTTTTTGAGATTTCGAAAAGTCGGTTTTTTGGCTCTAACTTCTTTTCTAATAGAGCTATCGACCTGAATCCAACGGGAATCGATTCTACGCACCAAAATACATCAGGAAACGGAGTTTAGATCAATTCTGAGATGCGTCCGGAATCTGAGATTTTTGAAGGCTATAGTCTTGCCGTTTTTGAGATTTCAAAAAGTCGGTTTTTTGGCTCTAACTTCTTTTCTAATAGAGCTATCGACCTGAATCCAACGGGAATCGATTCTACGCACTAAAATACATCAGGAAACGGAGTTTAGATCAATTCTGAGATGCGTCCGGAATCTGAGATTTTTGAAGGCTATAGTCTTGCCGTTTTTGAGATTTCGAAAAGTCGGTTTTTTGGCTCTAACTTCTTTTCTAATAGAGCTATCGACCTGAATCCAACGGGAATCGATTCTACGCACTAAAATACATCAGGAAACGGAGTTTAGATCAATTCTGAGATGCGTCCGGAATCTGAGATTTTTGAAGGCTATAGTCTTGCCGTTTTTGAGATTTCGAAAAGTCGGTTTTTTGGCTCTAACTTCTTTTCTAATAGAGCTATCGACCTGAATCCAACGGGAATCGATTCTACGCACCAAAATACATCAGGAAACGGAGTTGAGATCAATTCTGAGATGCGTCAAGAATCTGAGATTTTTGAAGGCTATAGTCTTGCCGTTTTTGAGATTTCGAAAAGTCGGTTTTTTGGCTCTAACTTCTTTTTTAATAGAGCTATCGACCTGAATCCAACGGGAATCGATTCTACGCACCAAAATACATCAGGAAACGGAGTTTAGATCAATTCTGAGATGCGTCCGGAATCTGAGATTTTTGAAGGCTATAGTCTTGCCGTTTTTGAGATTTCGAAAAGTCGGTTTTTTGGCTCTAACTTCTTTTCTAATAGAGCTATCGACCTGAATCCAACGGGAATCGATTCTACGCACCAAAATACATCAGGAAACGGAGTTTAGATCAATTCTGAGATGCGTCCGGAATCTGAGATTTTTGAAGGCTATAGTCTTGCCGTTTTTGAGATTTCGAAAAGTCGGTTTTTTGGCTCTAACTTCTTTTCTAATAGAGCTATCGACCTGAATCCAACGGGAATCGATTCTACGCACCAAAATACATCAGGAAACGGAGTTTAGATCAATTCTGAGATGCGTCAAGAATCTGAGATTTTTGAAGGCTATAGTCTTGCCGTTTTTGAGATTTCGAAAAGTCGGTTTTTTGGCTCTAACTTCTTTTCTAATAGAGCTATCGACCTGAATCCAACGGGAATCGATTCTACGCACCAAAATACATCAGGAAACGGAGTTTAGATCAATTCTGAGATGCGTCAAGAATCTGAGATTTTTGAAGGCTATAGTCTTGCCGTTTTTGAGATTTCGAAAAGTCGGTTTTTTGGCTCTAACTTCTTTTCTAATAGAGCTATCGACCTGAATCCAACGGGAATCGATTCTACGCACCAAAATACATCAGGAAACGGAGTTTAGATCAATTCTGAGATGCGTCCGGAATCTGAGATTTTTGAAGGCTATAGTCTTGCCGTTTTTGAGATTTCAAAAAGTCGGTTTTTTGGCTCTAACTTCTTTTCTAATAGAGCTATCGACCTGAATCCAACGGGAATCGATTCTACGCACTAAAATACATCAGGAAACGGAGTTTAGATCAATTCTGAGATGCGTCCGGAATCTGAGATTTTTGAAGGCTATAGTCTTGCCGTTTTTGAGATTTCGAAAAGTCGGTTTTTTGGCTCTAACTTCTTTTCTAATAGAGCTATCGACCTGAATCCAACGGGAATCGATTCTACGCACTAAAATACATCAGGAAACGGAGTTTAGATCAATTCTGAGATGCGTCCGGAATCTGAGATTTTTGAAGGCTATAGTCTTGCCGTTTTTGAGATTTCGAAAAGTCGGTTTTTTGGCTCTAACTTCTTTTCTAATAGAGCTATCGACCTGAATCCAACGGGAATCGATTCTACGCACCAAAATACATCAGGAAACGGAGTTGAGATCAATTCTGAGATGCGTCAAGAATCTGAGATTTTTGAAGGCTATAGTCTTGCCGTTTTTGAGATTTCGAAAAGTCGGTTTTTTGGCTCTAACTTCTTTTTTAATAGAGCTATCGACCTGAATCCAACGGGAATCGATTCTACGCACCAAAATACATCAGGAAACGGAGTTTAGATCAATTCTGAGATGCGTCCGGAATCTGAGATTTTTGAAGGCTATAGTCTTGCCGTTTTTGAGATTTCGAAAAGTCGGTTTTTTGGCTCTAACTTCTTTTCTAATAGAGCTATCGACCTGAATCCAACGGGAATCGATTCTACGCACCAAAATACATCAGGAAACGGAGTTCAGATCAATTCTGAGATGCGTCAAGAATCTGAGATTTTTGAAGGCTATAGTCTTGCCGTTTTTGAGATTTCGAAAAGTCGGTTTTTTGGCTCTAACTTCTTTTCTAATAGAGCTATCGACCTGAATCCAACGGGAATCGATTCTACGCACCAAAATACATCAGGAAACGGAGTTTAGATCAATTCTGAGATGCGTCAAGAATCTGAGATTTTTGAAGGCTATAGTCTTGCCGTTTTTGAGATTTCGAAAAGTCGGTTTTTTGGCTCTAACTTCTTTTCTAATAGAGCTATCGACCTGAATCCAACGGGAATCGATTCTACGCACCAAAATACATCAGGAAACGGAGTTTAGATCAATTCTGAGATGCGTCAAGAATCTGAGATTTTTGAAGGCTATAGTCTTGCCGTTTTTGAGATTTCGAAAAGTCGGTTTTTTGGCTCTAACTTCTTTTCTAATAGAGCTATCGACCTGAATCCAACGGGAATCGATTCTACGCACCAAAATACATCAGGAAACGGAGTTTAGATCAATTCTGAGATGCGTCCGGAATCTGAGATTTTTGAAGGCTATAGTCTTGCCGTTTTTGAGTTTTCGAAAAGTCGGTTTTTTGGCTCTAACTTCTTTTCTAATAGAGCTATCGACCTGAATCCAACGGGAATCGATTCTACGCACCAAAATACATCAGGAAACGGAGTTTAGATCAATTCTGAGATGCGTCAAGAATCTGAGATTTTTGAAGGCTATAGTCTCGCCGTTTTTGAGATTTCGAAAAGTCGGTTTTTTGGCTCTAACTTCTTTTCTAATAGAGCTATCGACCTGAATCCAACGGGAATCGATTCTACGCACCAAAATACATCAGGAAACGGAGTTTAGATCAATTCTGAGATGCGTCAAGAATCTGAGATTTTTGAAGGCTATAGTCTTGCCGTTTTTGAGATTTCGAAAAGTCGGTTTTTTGGCTCTAACTTCTTTTCTAATAGAGCTATCGACCTGAATCCAACGGGAATCGATTCTACGCACCAAAATACATCAGGAAACGGAGTTTAGATCAATTCTGAGATGCGTCCGGAATCTGAGATTTTTGAAGGCTATAGTCTTGCCGTTTTTGAGATTTCGAAAAGTCGGTTTTTTGGCTCTAACTTCTTTTCTAATAGAGCTATCGACCTGAATCCAACGGGAATCGATTCTACGCACCAAAATACATCAGGAAACGGAGTTCAGATCAATTCTGAGATGCGTCAAGAATCTGAGATTTTTGAAGGCTATAGTCTTGCCGTTTTTGAGATTTCGAAAAGTCGGTTTTTTGGCTCTAACTTCTTTTCTAATAGAGCTATCGACCTGAATCCAACGGGAATCGATTCTACGCACCAAAATACATCAGGAAACGGAGTTTAGATCAATTCTGAGATGCGTCAAGAATCTGAGATTTTTGAAGGCTATAGTCTTGCCGTTTTTGAGATTTCGAAAAGTCGGTTTTTTGGCTCTAACTTCTTTTCTAATAGAGCTATCGACCTGAATCCAACGGGAATCGATTCTACGCACCAAAATACATCAGGAAACGGAGTTTAGATCAATTCTGAGATGCGTCAAGAATCTGAGATTTTTGAAGGCTATAGTCTTGCCGTTTTTGAGATTTCGAAAAGTCGGTTTTTTGGCTCTAACTTCTTTTCTAATAGAGCTATCGACCTGAATCCAACGGGAATCGATTCTACGCACCAAAATACATCAGGAAACGGAGTTTAGATCAATTCTGAGATGCGTCCGGAATCTGAGATTTTTGAAGGCTATAGTCTTGCCGTTTTTGAGTTTTCGAAAAGTCGGTTTTTTGGCTCTAACTTCTTTTCTAATAGAGCTATCGACCTGAATCCAACGGGAATCGATTCTACGCACCAAAATACATCAGGAAACGGAGTTTAGATCAATTCTGAGATGCGTCAAGAATCTGAGATTTTTGAAGGCTATAGTCTCGCCGTTTTTGAGATTTCGAAAAGTCGGTTTTTTGGCTCTAACTTCTTTTCTAATAGAGCTATCGACCTGAATCCAACGGGAATCGATTCTACGCACCAAAATACATCAGGAAACGGAGTTTAGATCAATTCTGAGATGCGTCAAGAATCTGAGATTTTTGAAGGCTATAGTCTTGCCGTTTTTGAGATTTCGAAAAGTCGGTTTTTTGGCTCTAACTTCTTTTCTAATAGAGCTATCGACCTGAATCCAACGGGAATCGATTCTACGCACCAAAATACATCAGGAAACGGAGTTTAGATCAATTCTGAGATGCGTCCGGAATCTGAGATTTTTGAAGGCTATAGTCTTGCCGTTTTTGAGTTTTCGAAAAGTCGGTTTTTTGGCTCTAACTTCTTTTCTAATAGAGCTATCGACCTGAATCCAACGGGAATCGATTCTACGCACCAAAATACATCAGGAAACGGAGTTTAGATCAATTCTGAGATGCGTCAAGAATCTGAGATTTTTGAAGGCTATAGTCTTGCCGTTTTTGAGATTTCGAAAAGTCGGTTTTTTGGCTCTAACTTCTTTTCTAATAGAGCTATCGACCTGAATCCAACGGGAATCGATTCTACGCACCAAAATACATCAGGAAACGGAGTTTAGATCAATTCTGAGATGCGTCCGGAATCTGAGATTTTTGAAGGCTATAGTCTTGCCGTTTTTGAGTTTTCGAAAAGTCGGTTTTTTGGCTCTAACTTCTTTTCTAATAGAGCTATCGACCTGAATCCAACGGGAATCGATTCTACGCACCAAAATACATCAGGAAACGGAGTTTAGATCAATTCTGAGATGCGTCAAGAATCTGAGATTTTTGAAGGCTATAGTCTCGCCGTTTTTGAGATTTCGAAAAGTCGGTTTTTTGGCTCTAACTTCTTTTCTAATAGAGCTATCGACCTGAATCCAACGGGAATCGATTCTACGCACCAAAATACATCAGGAAACGGAGTTTAGATCAATTCTGAGATGCGTCAAGAATCTGAGATTTTTGAAGGCTATAGTCTTGCCGTTTTTGAGATTTCGAAAAGTCGGTTTTTTGGCTCTAACTTCTTTTCTAATAGAGCTATCGACCTGAATCCAACGGGAATCGATTCTACGCACCAAAATACATCAGGAAACGGAGTTTAGATCAATTCTGAGATGCGTCCGGAATCTGAGATTTTTGAAGGCTATAGTCTTGCCGTTTTTGAGTTTTCGAAAAGTCGGTTTTTTGGCTCTAACTTCTTTTCTAATAGAGCTATCGACCTGAATCCAACGGGAATCGATTCTACGCACCAAAATACATCAGGAAACGGAGTTTAGATCAATTCTGAGATGCGTCAAGAATCTGAGATTTTTGAAGGCTATAGTCTCGCCGTTTTTGAGATTTCGAAAAGTCGGTTTTTTGGCTCTAACTTCTTTTCTAATAGAGCTATCGACCTGAATCCAACGGGAATCGATTCTACGCACCAAAATACATCAGGAAACGGAGTTTAGATCAATTCTGAGATGCGTCAAGAATCTGAGATTTTTGAAGGCTATAGTCTCGCCGTTTTTGAGATTTCGAAAAGTCGGTTTTTTGGCTCTAACTTCTTTTCTAATAGAGCTATCGACCTGAATCCAACGGGAATCGATTCTACGCACCAAAATACATCAGGAAACGGAGTTTAGATCAATTCTGAGATGCGTCAAGAATCTGAGATTTTTGAAGGCTATAGTCTTGCCGTTTTTGAGATTTCGAAAAGTCGGTTTTTTGGCTCTAACTTCTTTTCTAATAGAGCTATCGACCTGAATCCAACGGGAATCGATTCTACGCACCAAAATACATCAGGAAACGGAGTTTAGATCAATTCTGAGATGCGTCCGGAATCTGAGATTTTTGAAGGCTATAGTCTTGCCGTTTTTGAGATTTCGAAAAGTCGGTTTTTTGGCTCTAACTTCTTTTCTAATAGAGCTATCGACCTGAATCCAACGGGAATCGATTCTACGCACCAAAATACATCAGGAAACGGAGTTTAGATCAATTCTGAGATGCGTCCGGAATCTGAGATTTTTGAAGGCTATAGTCTTGCCGTTTTTGAGTTTTCGAAAAGTCGGTTTTTTGGCTCTAACTTCTTTTCTAATAGAGCTATCGACCTGAATCCAACGGGAATCGATTCTACGCACCAAAATACATCAGGAAACGGAGTTTAGATCAATTCTGAGATGCGTCAAGAATCTGAGATTTTTGAAGGCTATAGTCTCGCCGTTTTTGAGATTTCGAAAAGTCGGTTTTTTGGCTCTAACTTCTTTTCTAATAGAGCTATCGACCTGAATCCAACGGGAATCGATTCTACGCACCAAAATACATCAGGAAACGGAGTTTAGATCAATTCTGAGATGCGTCAAGAATCTGAGATTTTTGAAGGCTATAGTCTTGCCGTTTTTGAGATTTCGAAAAGTCGGTTTTTTGGCTCTAACTTCTTTTCTAATAGAGCTATCGACCTGAATCCAACGGGAATCGATTCTACGCACCAAAATACATCAGGAAACGGAGTTTAGATCAATTCTGAGATGCGTCAAGAATCTGAGATTTTTGAAGGCTATAGTCTCGCCGTTTTTGAGATTTCGAAAAGTCGGTTTTTTGGCTCTAACTTCTTTTCTAATAGAGCTATCGACCTGAATCCAACGGGAATCGATTCTACGCTTCAAAATACATCAGGAAACGGAGTTTAGATCAATTCTGAGATGCGTCAAGAATCTGAGATTTTTGAAGGCTATAGTCTCGCCGTTTTTGAGATTTCGAAAAGTCGGTTTTTTGGCTCTAACTTCTTTTCTAATAGAGCTATCGACCTGAATCCAACGGGAATCGATTCTACGCACCAAAATACATCAGGAAACGGAGTTTAGATCAATTCTGAGATGCGTCCGGAATCTGAGATTTTTGAAGGCTATAGTCTTGCCGTTTTTGAGTTTTCGAAAAGTCGGTTTTTTGGCTCTAACTTCTTTTCTAATAGAGCTATCGACCTGAATCCAACGGGAATCGATTCTACGCACCAAAATACATCAGGAAACGGAGTTTAGATCAATTCTGAGATGCGTCAAGAATCTGAGATTTTTGAAGGCTATAGTCTCGCCGTTTTTGAGATTTCGAAAAGTCGGTTTTTTGGCTCTAACTTCTTTTCTAATAGAGCTATCGACCTGAATCCAACGGGAATCGATTCTACGCACCAAAATACATCAGGAAACGGAGTTTAGATCAATTCTGAGATGCGTCAAGAATCTGAGATTTTTGAAGGCTATAGTCTTGCCGTTTTTGAGATTTCGAAAAGTCGGTTTTTTGGCTCTAACTTCTTTTCTAATAGAGCTATCGACCTGAATCCAACGGGAATCGATTCTACGCACCAAAATACATCAGGAAACGGAGTTTAGATCAATTCTGAGATGCGTCAAGAATCTGAGATTTTTGAAGGCTATAGTCTCGCCGTTTTTGAGATTTCGAAAAGTCGGTTTTTTGGCTCTAACTTCTTTTCTAATAGAGCTATCGACCTGAATCCAACGGGAATCGATTCTACGCTTCAAAATACATCAGGAAACGGAGTTTAGATCAATTCTGAGATGCGTCAAGAATCTGAGATTTTTGAAGGCTATAGTCTTACCGTTTTTTGAGATTTCGAAAAGTCGGTTTTTTGGCTCTAACTTCTTTTCTGATAGAGCTATCGACCTGAATCCAACGGGAATCGATTCTACGCACCAAAATACATCAGGAAACGAATCGGCGATCGATTCTGAGATGCGTCGAAAATCTGAGATTTTTGAAGGCTATAGCCTTCTCATTTTTGTAAAATCGAAAAGTCGGTTTTTTGGTCATAACTTCTTTTCTGGTGGAGATATCGACCTGGGACCTACGCCATTCGATTCTACGCCTCAAAACACGTCAGGAAACGAATCGGCGATCGATTCTGAGATGCGTCGAAAATCTGAGATTCTTGAAGTCTATAGCCTTCTCATTTTTGCAAAATCGAAAAGTCGGTATTTTGTTCGTATCTTTTTTCTTGGAAGATTTATCGATCTGTGGCCTACGGCATTTGATTTTACGCCCCAAAATACGCCAGGAAACGAAGCAGCGATGGATTTGGAGATGCAGTCGAAATCCGAAATTTCTGAAGTTTGGTGCTCACGCGTCGTATTCAACGTGAAATAAAATCTATCATCGAGTTGGCGTGATTTTGTGATTTTAAAGCCAATAAATAGACCGTATCTTGCGGGTGGGCCTTCCAAGCGTGTAGAGTGCCATTTCAATTGTCGGTACGAATCGTAGGATCGCGCTTATCAAAGGACTCGCATCACGGTCGAGTTTTAATTGCCTCTCGAAAATCGAATTCCCATCGCGTCGTTAACGATGCGATGGTAAAAACGAACAGCTATTGGAGTCATTCGACTTGCTGAGACCCGATTTCAAAGTAGCAAAACGTAAGCAACACAGAAATACTATATTAAGCTGTAGGAAAATAATTCACTTGGGCCGCAGCTAGTAAAACGACATCAAAATCCATCTCGAAAACGAAGGAAAGAATGGCGAAGCTCTTCGTAGTAGCATTCATGTTCGTCACTTTTGGAACCCTGGAATTTAAAGAACGTTGATAAGAGGGCGCAGATGACATTCGCGAGAGACCAGAAGTCGCGCTCGCGATACAATTGAAACTTGGACGGTTTCGGCGAAGTTTTACCCCGATGAAGCACTGTTATGAGCACAACGTGTTCTCGTTCGGTGAGTTTGGTTAACGACTGGCTGGAGGCGCGACCCTAAACTCACAAGATTGACCTTGGAACGTTCAAAGTTATCCAATTCGATTAGCTCGATGAGGAAAAAAGCGATGCTGGAAAAAATGGGGAAAAATAAACGGAGTAACGGAATGACATTTGATAAGTGGGAAAAAAAATGGGAAATGAAGAGAGAGAGTTTGAAAAAGTGTATTGGCTGGGTGGAAATCGTCTGTCAGGAGCTACGACGACCGAGCAACGACGCGTTGCTTAATCAGAACTTCAGTCTCGAGCTAATTGAACGGCGAAGGATAAGTGAAGTCAGAAAATAGTTTTGTTCTGCACCTCCTCGTACCAATTTCCGTTCTAATCTCACTATTCCGGAATAATTTCCTCGAACTTTACGGTTCCGCGAGATTTTCTAGTTACCGTCGCCAGAATAGACGAGCTTCCGCATAAGCATTCGGCTCGATAAATATCCATTCAATTTATCACCCGCCGAACGTAAATTCTCCGTAACGTGTCACTTCATTCTCACGTTACATACATATATATATATATATATACGCTGAACGTTGTTCAATAAGAAAAATCCCTATTTATCAATAGTCCATAATCAGCGAAGCTCGCGTTAATTATCGGGGAAAATGTAGAGCTTTTGAAAATCTGAATCTCGACGATCGAAATTTATGGGAAAGCTCCATCAAATTTTCACTTTTATGGCGGAACGTCGGAAAATCCTTGTTGAAAATTAAGATGGACACTTTTAAACAAGGTGTATACATTTCGTGGAAAATTGGAATCACGCTTGTCGCAAACGCTGCATTTTTCGAGAGATCCGTTCAATGACCGCGTTACGGTGGGTACGAGAATAAAATAATTATCCGTAGGAGCGCGCAAAACCGTGAAACGTAACTATTTACCGACCCGCGATAACGCAACGTGGTTTTTCCTCTGGCTACAGCCACCGAGCCCATTGTCACTTTTATTACCTCGATAATATTTCACCGTCATAGCTATCGCGATTGTGGAATGATAAAATCAACGACGGGATGTTAACCCAGTTAGCTTTATTAAAAGCATAAAGTGTCGCTTTACGACCGAGCAAATTACGCGGATACATCGATCTTTATTTATTTTCCCACGTAAAAGCCGTCGCGCGTCGATTTCATTCTGTTTTTCCTCCACCACCCCATTCGGACTTGTCTGACTACCATTTCTCATCGGACACGACAAACCGGATTCACCGCTAACATCGCGCATAACTAACACAGCAGTGAAATTCACGCGAACACGTGGGCAAAATGTATAATATCAAAACCTTTCAATTTATCGTCTTTCCGCCCGTCGTCGTTGCTAAACGTCTTTATCACGAACAACCCTGTGACACTGTTATCTCATCACCGGCGATCAACGATCGTCACGCCATTACGCCAAACGCGTCGTAACGTGGACTGGTAGAAATTATCGCACCTTCGCGATCAAGCTTCAGTTTTGCTGACAATTTTTTCTAAAATATTCTACTATAAAAATCCAAATACCAGAAGCTGTTTGTCGATAAGAACTCACGACTTTTGTCCAAACTTCTTATTTTTTGGGACGTTTTTTTTTCTCCAACTTTTGGAATAAGTCGGCGTTTTTTGTCGGATAGACGGTGAATTTTTGGGTAAAAAAAGTAGATCGAAATAATTGATTATTATGGCGGTATAATTATTGGCACGATTTATAATCATAGCTGAGTACTGGTAGAATTTTTGTACGGCGGGTGAATTTTTCCCGAGGAGAATTTCGCGTGCTCCGAGGGATAATTACGACGCGGTGAGATTTTGGGTTGGTAAGAATGAACGGGAATGACGAGTGGATATAATTAATGGATGGTTGAAGTCGATGCGACGTGAAAAAATGGTTATGGCGGAGGCGGCATGTGTTCTCCCTGCAATTGCAGGAGTCCGGCAGTTTTCATTACTTTCCTTTGACGCGAGTGAAATATGTGGTCACTTTTCATCGGCGCGGAACAGTGAGAGAATCGTGAAGTGAGGAAAGGAGAGAGAGAGCGCGAGTGTGGAGAGAGAAAAATAGCGAGTGGCGGCGGGTTTGGCGAGATGGAAAAGGTGAGCGAGACGAGGAAGGGAAAATAAGCAAGGCGGCGAGTGAAATATTTCGAAAAGTAACAACGGCAACGGGGCGGAGAAGTCTTTGACCGAGGCAACGGCTACGTTTCGATGCCGTTTCGCCGAGACAAACTTGAAATTGTTTTCCAAACTTTAAACAGGAAATATGGTTATCTGACCGCCTGCGTCTCGGCTTCGAGACCTCGAATGCGAATGACGGAAATACTTTTACCATTTCGAGGTGTGGGACCAAAAGCAAATCGAAACTACTGTTCCAACATTTCTGCTGAAAATTCCGCCCACGCAAAATTCTAGGTAACCGTAAATCGTGAAAAATAATTTAGAATAAACTGAAGCTAGTATAATTAATGTTTAAGACGTGTATTCTGAAAATTTTGCCTCTGCTGGTACTAATTTGTTATTAGCAACATTATTATTATTGTTTAAAACTCGTTGGATCAAGAAAAGGTAAAAAAAAAATATAGAGCTGCTCAAATGAGAGGTAAAAAACGTTTTATTGGCGCGGCGTTTTATTCCAAAATGACTTTTTGGAACGCGAACAGATGCATCGTCGAGTAAGTGAATGAGAAAAAAATGATTGAATAAACGGAGGCAAATGTCGTCGAGACTCGCTGATTTTCCCGAAGCTTTGCGCTGCGTCCGCGGTAAAAGCTTCGGTTGCTCGCCGAAGCGAATTTCGCGTTCGGATCTCGGCTTATCCTTGCCGTTTAACGCCGGGAACTTATAAAGTTTCAGGGAATCGCAATAATGCGGGTCGCGCAACGTTTAAGTGAATTATGAGGAGCGACCGTCCGGCCGACCTATCGTTGGGCCGGATCCCGGAACCCTGGCTCTCGGGCGCCCCGCGATTTACCGCGTCTTCCCGAGTCGTCGTCGTTAACGCGAGAGCAACTCGAGGAAACGAGACGACGCGAGATCCCAGCTGACCAAACTCCAATTCCCGCGAACGCTGCCTCGACAAACTTCTCACCACGATTCACCTGCGCATCGTCACCCTCCAAACTTCCCCTCCGCTCTACACCCAATTATTTTCCCTCGTCTATTTATTTTTTCTCACGTTACTCAACACCTTTCCCCCCATCAAGTTGCGCGTCACCTGTTTGCGGGCACGGCAACAACCTTTACAGCACTCGATATTTGTTTTTTTAGTAAGTCTCCAAAAATTGACGAGATGGGAAAATAAAATGTGGAGTAAAAAACACGAGGAGGGGAGAATAACGAGAGGTAAATAAAGAATGTAAATAAGGGAAGAAAAAAAGTGTAGAGAAACGTAGGTAACATTGTTGTGGAGATGTAAGGAATGGAAAAGAAAGTAGAACGAGTCGATGAGATGGCGGACGAAAAAAAATGTGAAAGGGGAGCTAATCGGAATAATTCGTCGTCGTCGTGGTTTTTGGCGGGAAATGAGTGGAAAAATCGCAGGGATGTGGGCGGAAAAAGGATGTGGTGGGTACGAATCTCGTTGGGAGTTTCGTTAGAAGTCTGGGAATCCGAGTCTCTCGCAACAAAACAGAGTTTCGAGGAGTTATAGGAATTCCCGAGGGCGTTCGAGTCCTCGTATAGATCCTGCGGCGCCCTGTCATCCCGCACTTAATAAAGCATCCCTTCGTTGGCCCTTTCGCTTCGCGCGACTATTCGCTCGCGTGTGGATGTATCTCGCGTTTCGCAGCGTCAAAAATTCGGCGAAAATAGCTGAAACTTCATCGGCGACGACGCGAATCGTTCGGTGTCGATCGTCCTGGATGTAGCGGGTGTCTGCTCGACTCGAGTCGGAATTTTTGAGGAATCCGAGGGATGTCGAAAAAAACTCGTCGAGCGATTTGCGGTGAGAAATAGAGAAAGCTAGAAGGTGTCCGCATTTTCGCCCTAACTTTCGCGACATCGGGGACGGGGAACGAGATAGCCGTGGAAAATCCATCAACGAGTGGAAAAAGTCTGACGAGAAAAGAAGAGGAATTCACTTAGAAACTGGTCTCTCGACGTCCTGCGGATTTATGTTTGGCCACCGGCGAAAAAAGCGATCGAACGTTATTCGATGAAAATCGTATCGATATCCCGCGCCAACGAGGCCATTCACGGTAGGTACTGCGCATGCGGTCGTTTTTCGTGGAAATTGACAAACATTCGGTTGGTCGAGGCGCAAACACACTGTACGCACTGAAATAATCTACGTTATTCGCATGCAACAAACGTGCGCGGTGTGCTTGTGGGAGAAGTTCGTTGGAGGCGCCGGAAATAGTATTTTCGGGTAAATGGATAAAAAAAAATCGAAATGACTTTTCGCAGCCGGACTAAGAAGGGAGAAAAGGTCAGCGTGGGGTAAAATCATCTCTGAGAAACTGTGATATCTGATAATAAAATGTCCACGGGTATCGAGATATTCGATCTATATGTTTTACACTGCAAAGACGAATTGCAAAAAAATGTGGGGTTATTAAAAAAAAAAAAAAAAATGGAATTTTTCCTTTAAATAACTGAGATTCGAATTATGGTCTGCGCAGGTCGGATGAAAAATAATTTGGTCATTGTGGAAAACTGGTTTGGAGGTGAGTGCGTTGTTCTGTGTTGGGAGCAAACGTGTGCACAGCTATTAGGGAACATAATGACGTACCTTCCAGCTGGTCTCTCGCAAATTCGGGATTAACAAAACGACGAGCATTGGATACAGGGGATAGATGATAGATTTCGCGTTATAATGTCGTTACATTTTGGACAACGCTTATCATTTTCCAAACTATTTTTTAATTCGATCACGTACATATACACGATAAAAAACATGGAAAATTGTGGCTACGTGTTTTCCGATGGATTCCGTGGAATTGACGACTTAGGAATTACGAAAAAATAGGAGAGAAACGACGAACAAAAAAGACAAACAACCAAAGTTTAATACATTAGCATTTTCGTTCGAAAAGTTTTTTTCGTTGCTAAAAAAATTCCGATATTGTTTAAGAAAATATTTCTTAAAAAAAGGTACAGTTTTCGAATTGTTCGTTAAAGATTTGACGCTGAGAATGAATTTTCAAAATACTGTTAAACATCGCGCAAAGGACGAAACTTTTTTTTTCAACGTATCATCAAACCAAATTTTCTCAAATCCATTTTCCAACTAAATTTTCAAGGTCGTCGTGGCAGCTGACAACGCGTAGCTCTGCGCCGATATGTTGAGAAAAGCTTTTCGAAATTTCCCACTAAACACAACGCATCTTTCGAATAAACGAGGACGCATAAAATCGAGGAAATAATATTTTCAAGTAGAAAAGACATCGTTTAGTCGGACATCGCGGTAGAACGATGTAGCAAGGATCCTGTGTATATTCGGTGCCGAGTGATTTTTTTCCCTCTGCTCTTGGCGAAATACGTCTACGGGAGATTTCACATGGATCATTCGCGTGACCCTCGACGCTCGGATCTGCGAAAAATGAGAACAAGTACCGACAACTTCGCAGCCCGAGGCGAGTCGAATCGCTGAGTAGTTTTCGGCGCTTTGCCGCGTGTTTCGAGTTGCGACGGACGAAGGGTTGCCGCGAGATTAGTCGGCAGCTTTGTAAAGACAGGCTTTGTTACGGGCTCGTCCGATGGAACGAAACCGAAGTTGTCGAAAAGAAAAAAAAAAACGAAAAACAACAACAGAAAACGGCCGAAGCTCTCGCTCGAGCGTCGAGGGTTAGCGATCTTTTGGTGCAGGATTAATCGGAAGTCCGACGATTGGTCGGAGGGATTTGAGAAGTCTGGAGACGTCGAACTACTTTAACTACGGGAGGGTCGACTGGTTGGATCGCAGAACAACGCCATGGATGAACGGATTTCGGATGCGGGACGCCGCATCTAAATGTAGGTCTGTTCGCAAGAATTCTCTCGGCTGCTGCGGATCTGGTGAAGCGAATACGTCGAGTAGTATTTCCTCGAAGAGAATGTCTGCAAAAGCAACAGGGTCAGAGTTGGATGGTACAGCAGGGCTCGTTTCTGTTTTAGGACAAACCAATCGTAACTTCAAACGAATTCGGAAACCTGCGAAACGGAAAGCAACGAAAACGTACGAACAAACGATCAAACAAGAACGATGCATTTTTACAAAGGCTAGTTAGTAGAGGATGATCGTGATGACGCGAACGTGATACGCACACACAACATTCTTTCTACGGCTTACATTTTTTTCACGAGCTACTCTTTCATCTCTTGTCAAGTTCTTCGTTCATATGCATTCGAATTCGTTTGTTTCGCGAAGAAGTAACTATCATCGAATTTTTCGAATACACATAGTTTCTCTATCTGCAAAAAACGAAGTCCTTTCATTTTCAATTTCGTGTTCAGTATTTTTTCCCCGGAAAAATGGATACAAAAATGCGTAATTGCTGAACGTCTAATTTGTTTGAGAAGGGACAAATTTTTAGCAGTGTAGTTTACTCACGATCGTGTTTTTTTCGCAAGGGAAAAGTTGATTTGAGGTTCTCAGTGTAGCAATGAATTTAATGGAATTGTAGCTTCACTTCGTTTTTATGCGGGGTCAAATGATATTTTGCAAGTTGGTTTTAATACGAAATTACGGATGATTCGTTTGGTTATTTGATTCCCGTATAGCTATTAAGTCTCGTCGTCGGTGGCACATCGTTTCGCGATGCGGAGAACGTGACCCAATAATCTACTTGGATTTGGTGCATCGAACAAATAGTAGCTTACGGGTCACTTTTTGCTATCGGCATGCTCGCCCGTAATTCCGAATTCCAATATTGAACGTAACTATCGTTATAATTTTCTTCCCTCGAATTACGTACGCACCGAGAATCGTGAGAATTCTGCGGGAATTCGTTCCACGTGTGTTCTATAATAATAGAGGGCAGCGGTCAACGGGGTAGGAACGAGTTTGATCGGGGATCAGAGCTGCCCATATGGGTCTGTCGCTCGCCCGTCTCGGTCATTAATCAACGCTCCACCTGTCCAATTTTCATCGTATATTTAATTGTTCCGTGATAACACCGCCGTAGGGTTTGACTTTGCGTAAACGGGAAGTGATACGGGTCGTCCTTTCGCCAATCACCGCGGCAAGTTGCTAAACAACGAACCAACCTCGTCAACCGGGCAAAAGCAGACGGCTCCTACCGAAACTAATCCCATTCTTATCACTCCCCCCGCTTTCTCAAATCAGACAAATACATTATTTTCCCAAATCATACCTTCACGGTTTACAACTGTCCAGCTTACATCTCACCGATGCGACGATTATTATTATTATTTTTCAATTTAAACGCGTTTTTACACCGGCGATACTCTCGTCCATCGCGAAGGTACACTGAAAAAACATTGTGGAGAGCTAGTAATATTTTTTTACCCGTGAGGGATATTTTTCTAGGCATGACATATTTTTTCTCAGCATCAAAAACTCATTCGAAAAAATTGTTTTTTTCCTCTTGACTCGTTGTAACTTAAGGATGTTTTTAAGGAGCTAGGTTTTTGGTTTGTTTACAATTTTTTTCTCAAAATCGGTTTAGTGAATTTAAATAAAGCTCTGCGAAATTGGTTCTCCAGAATTCAGGTAACATAATTCTAAAATTCGGGATGATTGATGTAATTTTTTTTGCGAATAAAAGTGAATCTAATCTGTTGGGTCTGCGTGTAAAATTACAGTTGGTCTAACTTTTTAACGGCATTAAATTCTTAATCGGCTCAAAATTTTCAGGGTAGCTTTAGCATTGAGCGAGGAACGCTCTACCAAATTTTCGTTCGTCCTGTAACATTTTGACATACCTGGCAAACATCCTTAAATTTACTGTTCGTTTTTTTTCGGTTGTAAAGCGGGCGAAAAATGCGATTGGTTGTGATCGTGGGGGAGAGCATATTTTTTTCGTGGAATCGTTTCGAATCGCGATCGTCGAGCGTATCGGGGATGGGAATATTCGCGAGGCGATCGATTATTCGCGGAGAGTGCTGACCGGCCGACTACAACGGCTTGAAATATCCATTCGGTAGGTATTCGTTTGTAACGGGGTAACAACCGACCAGCGTAGTAAAAGAGTGGCAATTTCCGGTCGAACGAGCCGGGAGCGTCGACGACCTCGCGAGCAACCCTTAAGTTCGAAACGAGCCAATTTTCAGTCCGCGCGAGGAGCACGCCAAATACTCTGCGTCAGAAACGTTAATTTTAACTCTGGCTAAGGACCCGAGGACAATTTCGTCTTGTCCAGATCCCACGAGGGCGGAGACTTCATTCCCATCTGTTCGTGGCTTCGAATCCTTAAAAGCTTTTTACCGCACCCTTTCCGCGATCCGCACCTGCTTTGATCCTTCCTTCCTTCCTTCCTTCCTTCCTTCCTTCCGCCCTCCTCCCTCCCTCCCTTCCTCCTTTTCTACTTCCCATCCGCTCGTCACTGTGACGCGTCCCTCGTTTCGAGGTCTCTCATTGCCCCTGCCTCTCGTTTCTCTTTCCACGCTCGGGCAATTCTTAGCAGAGTAACAGCGAAGATGTTCCGTTTCAGATTAGCTTTCCTATCCCCGACGGAATTGACCTTGGCTTAAAATTATCCCCTCCTTTAAAGAGGCATCAAACGAGGCTTTGTTCCTCGAGGTTAAATCGAAAGGTAATCTCGTCCTCCTTCTTTTTACCACGCGACCCCTCTGTCCCGAAAATTATTGCGAGTCGTATTATTTATTTTCCTCTTCACAATTTACCTCTCCGAAATTATCGTCTCCCCGCTTCAATTTACGTTCAAGGAATTCTCGTCCGCGTTTTTCACATTCCACGATTTAATTTCAATGTCCAACCTCCCCTCTACATTCTTCAGAATCGCATTTCGAACCTTACGCTTTTTTCCTCTAATTTATTTCTCGTCAATTTTCGATCCTCGCAGAACTTCTCGCTCCGTTGTTTAAAATTGATCATTTCATCTCGAATTTCCTAACAATTTTTGTCCACTCGTAGAAAACATCCGATATTGCTCACATGCTAGCTCCTAGAAAAATTGTATTTTCCCTCGAATCTTCCAAATCTCCGCGCGAATTTGTTCGATCGTTTTATTTTTCATTTGTCAATACTTTTTTCCATTTTCAGTATTGCCGTGTATCTTCATGCTCGTCCGCCGGCGATGTTGTCGAATATTGTCTTCGGAAACTCGCGACGTCATTTTCCATTCGGCTATCAAGGATCTGGGTGGCGGATGGACGTTGAAGGTTAGATTTCCGGGATGCGAAGCATTGTTTTCGTTATTTCGGCTTCTATGCGTATTTACAGTGACGATGCGGGTTGGCAAAACGCCGGGTAACGAGATATTGACGAGCGACGTTATGCGGCGAGGGAAGAGCCAAGATCCGAGATAACTCGGCGTCTCTTCGTACGCTTGTATCGGATTTATGTACCTCCCACGCGACACGTACCGAGTGACGACGCATCGTTTTATCTCCTATTCATTCCTCCTCCGCTTATTCGTCTACTCGAATCGCTTTCCTTCCAAGAGAACAACATTTTTGCCCGAGGCTATATCATCTATCGAATACCTTTCTAAAACGATACGATAACATCTCGCCCGATTTTTCTCTCACCCTCCCAAAAAAAAACAAACACCTTAATCCTTTTTTTTCAGAAATGTCGTCGAATCGTATTTCGACCGAAATAACATTCGTGCGTGCATTCGATTCGAGTAGCACGCCGATAAATTCTCTTCACCGCAATTTACGTCCAGATGCAACGATTTACCTCCATCGCGAAACGCTCGGTAGCTCGGAGGCGCGAAACGAGGATGAAAATGTCGGAAGAATTTTACGGCAAAAAATTGATTGTGCGGCGTAGAAATAATGCAGTCACCGTGAAACGAACACCGAAGAATGTAGCATTTATTAACGATCGAAAACTCTTTTTAAAAAATGAATTTCGCGACGAAACTTCGTTTTCTTGATTTTCAGGGAAATTTCAATTTTTTTTTAAGTTAATCGTTACTGCGAAAAGTTATTTGACGGAATTTGAATAATTTATAGAATTCGATAAGTTCAAATTATTTAAATAGTGCGAGTATTCGATTCGAATTTCAAATCGAATACAAATGCTCGATTCGATGCGAACACTATTCGCACACGGCTAATAAGAATGGAACGTGATGCAGGGAGATGTGAATTTGAATTGAAAAATACTCGACAATTCGCATAAAATTCTGAATTTTAAGGGGCGAAGTATCGAATAGTTGAATAAATAGTGAAAGTAGTGGAATATTTAATTAGTTGGGAGCATTGCAGGAAAGTGTTGGCGAATCTTCAGTACTGGATTATTTGCGTGCTGCGTATTGTGGGATAATACGAGCTCGTAAATGCGATAATGATGATGATGATGATGATGACGACGCTTACAGTAGTTTGAACGAACGATAATGATCTTGACAGGTGTGAAGAATAACGAGATCAGATTCTTGGTTCGTTCGAGATTGGGAGAATATTCGTAGAGCAGGACTTGAGGAATTTGCCGGATTATCCTCCCGCCGCGTCCAAAACATTACGACTCCGGTGATCGAGCGCGAAGAAAATCCCCAATAATTTTTACGAGGCTCTGCTATTTAATTCTGTTTATCGTGGAATGAATTTTCATTCCGGAGTTAAAATGACAAATTGGAATTCGTGTACCGCGAGATTTCCGCGGCACGAGCGAACAACAGCGGAAAGGACAAAGGGAACGAAAATATATCGTATCGGTATGCTAGCAGCCACCAGCCAGCCAGTCGAGTGCACGTTCGTGAAATATCGATTCGAAGTCGAGAAATAAATATATTTGTGGTCCAGTAAGCCGGAAGAATGAACGTAGTTCGCGGAGGGGCGCCGCGACTACGAGGAAACGTGGAAAGGTGGAATTCCGAGTAGTACAACTCGACGATCGGTCGGACGTCCCGACGGCTACATTAGTCATCGGGGTAAGGGTAGTTTTACCTCCAGAAATAGATGAAAATAAATCATCCAACGACGAGATAAGCCCCCCCCCCCTGGCCCTCTATTATTCACACGGATACTGTCTATCGTCGTGACGTTCCGAGTCAAAGGAAGAGTCGAGGTGTGTGCCGACCGCGATAACGCGGAGGGTCTTGTTTTTGAAAACACGTCGATCGACCGCGTGATATTTTCCCCGCGTTCGCGATCGTTCCTCCCTCGTAAGCTTTTTGTCCGTATTTCGAAACAAGCGTGAGCTGAAATTTAGCAGCGAATGTTCCCTGCGAGGTAACAGCAATATGAATTTTGCTGCTATTGTACGCTAGAATTTTTGAATTTTTAAAAATTATTAATAATAAAACAATTTCTCGATTGTCGTAATTTTGTAAGGCTCTCGTAAGGCTCGTAGAAATAAAATTGTGGAGCGTGATATTTTGAGAAATGGAGGGGAAAAAAATAACTAGATGGAGCCCGAGAGCTCGATGCGGAGGCGTGCTGGTAATCCGTCGGGAATGGACCGTGTTTTGGTATTAGGAAATTCCGGGCAAAGCGTCGTCTCGCGTTTCTGCAGCGAGCCAATTTTTGTCGGTGTAAATAAATTGAAGGTTGAACGTCGAGAGTCTTGCCTCGTTTCTCCACTCGATCCGCTTTCGGCGTAATTGTCTCCCGTCTCTTTTGCTTCTTCTTGCCAGTTAATTGACGAAATTTAAAGATCTCGAGTAACATTTATTTACGATTACCTCGCTCGAGGAAGCTCGACGGGAAGAATTTATGCCGTTTCATCGGCATTCGACCTCGTTTTCCTCCTACTCGTTTGCGGACGAATCTCTGTTCGACCCGGCAGCGGTCAACGTTTTTAGTTCCTCGTGATTATTCACCGACGATTTCGGTAAAAACAAAACCACGGATTTTGCAATCCTCCGCAGCCAACGGAACGGACATTGCGCGTACGCGAGTCGAGTTGTAAATCATTTTAAAACAACTGCGTACGACAGTTTGTTTCGGAAGAAACGACCGAGCCAAGAAAAAATGAATTCGAAGACAATGAAAAATATTCCGACAAAATATTACGAAGGAAGGAGGGAAAAAGTACGAACTGCAGGGAAAATGGAGGTGGCGGAATTCGTTCGAAACGAGATAGCGCCGACAAACGAGCTGCCCTACTCGAATCCAAGGGCATCAATCCACGTCTGGAATTCTTCTTGCTCCACGAGAATCGGGCTTAACGTGATCAAAACGACGCGGTCATTTGTAGTAATTACGTCAACCACCCCTATGGAGGGGAAATCCGTAGCCGGTGAATCAGTGAACCGTCGCCGTCGAGCTCCGCGGGACCCTATAAATCCTTGCTTAGCTCTACACTCGTTCTAAGGCCTCTCGAAACGGTCCAACAACCAAGCATCTTAGCCTCGTTCCATCATAATGTATCCTGGGCGTAACCACGATTAGTGGCGTTTACTTTTATCAGTCCGCAGACGTGCCAAGGATCCGTAACGACCTCCTCGCTCGTTCGCCACGTGGCCAAAAAAATACCACGATACGAAACAAACGTAAACGAACTTTTCCCACAATTTCCCACGAAACTTTCCCACAATTTTCCCCCATCAAAAAAATATCGAGTGTTTCAACACTTTTCTAACCGGCGGGCATTGTTGCGAGAGATTTGATTTTCTCTCCTTCTTTGATTCGGATTGTCAGTTTTTTTTTATTATTATTTTAGCACTTGGATTTGCTTCCGTGGCTCGCGAAGATGTTTTCCACGTTTCGTAAAGCGTCGCCGAGTAGCGAACAAGTTTTTGTGCGAGTAAATACACGTTCGTGAATTTTTTCTGCAAACATTCACTGCTCTCGTTACAAGCTGCGTTCGCGCTCCGCTCTGCAAACTCGAGCGAAAAGGTTTGATAAATAAATCGAAACGCCGACGTTCGACGTTCAGCTTCGATTCGCGTCATTACGGATTGCTCGGTGAATAGTCGGTTAGAAAATTCCGACCAGCTTTGAAACACGTCCGCGCGATATACCGAGCGTCCGGAAACGGAAACTGTACGAAACGCGAATCTCACGTTACGATCGTGTTCCTCGTTAAATTTCGGGGCGATAACGATCGGGCGGAATCCACGCACGACGCATGGATACGCCGTGAATTCGTTTTTTCGATTCGGCAAACGCGCGAATCACTCTGCGCAGAAAAATACGCGTCGGAATGGAGAATCGTCAGGGGATATTTCGTCGGAAATTTGCCGAGGAAGGCGATCGTAGTGAAAGATCAAAAAAAAAAATGTCGAACACCCGGTAGATCGCGACGATTTCACGTCGCGTGAAAATCGCGGTAAGTTTTTCTCTCGCGCTTCGGGAAACGCGGTATAAATATGGCATAGACGAACGGAAAGGATGCCTCGTTATCTTTGTGCAAACTTTAATTAGATCATCCGAACTTCGCTGAGCATGAACTGAAAGTTTCCCCAACATTCTCAACGATCCCGTGCAAGAATCTTCAAGTTGCTGAGATGACGACGTACCGATGTTCACCACGCGTGTGTAATTCATTCGGAAGTGTAGTCCTGCGCTCGGGGGAACTTGAATTTGTCAAATCGAAACAAAAGCTGCTTCCAAAACATGCTCCAACTTCGACAATGTTTTCCCTGCCTGTAAATTACCGAAACACGCAGCCACGCCGATTAGTTCCTCGGTTGTTTTTTTTTCTCGCCACAGATTCGGAATTATTGCTTTGCCTTCCCCAAAATTTGCCCGGGGCAATTTGTTTCTCGTTGTGTATTTCGCTCTTAGCCAACCGAGTCTGCTTCATCGCGCAACTTTTGCGAAAGTGTAAAATCCGCGTTAAAAATTCACACGAACGGAGCAAAGTATCGAGAGAACGTGACGAGGAGGAGTGAATTTCCTCTCATCGCGGCACTCCGGTAGATTCGTGCATTTTTCAGCAGGTCGAAATGTAAAAGTGAAACGAACTAGAACGCGAGAGAAATTCGGACAAAAAAGCTTTCCCTCCAATTTCAAAGCACCGCGATCCGCCGAGAATAATCGCTGTTCGTCTGTTTTTCGCAAAAGTGATTTTTTCGCCCGTAAAAAAAAAACACCCAGAGTTCCAAGTGGCTTTTCTATTCGTCCGCTTCGTTATCGTGAATCGGAAAGTCGTGCTCTTCGAAAAAAAGCTCGTTACTTGAAATTCCGAGTTACTTGAAGCAGCGACAGACATTCTAAAAATGGCGTCAATTTGGGGGGAAAAAATGCCAGCGCAAAAGGAAGCGAAAAATAAAAATGGCCCGTCTGTCGGCCAAAGAACCTTTGACCTCGATCTTAGCTGACACGGGAGCGCGAACTCGCCGTAACATAAATATCCGCTGGTCGAGGATCGCGTCGTTCCATTTGTTTTTCATAGTCGCCTCGCCTTCAACGCGGAACGAGAATAAACGGCGAATCGATTCGAGTTTTAGCCGGTAGGTACGTTTTCGAGAGGTATGGAATATGATACGAGAGAAGAACGAATGATAATAATAAGAAGAAGAAGGAGAGAAAAAAATTAACAGCCAAGCGAACAAAATTGCAAAAAGCACATCGACGTTATTAAAGGTTGATGCGAAATGAAGTTGGAAATTGTTATCATCTTTTTACCAACGAGAACATTTTCGTTCGACTCACTTGGCTCGGTTTACAGCGGAATGCCGGCTGATAGCGACGCCTCATTCTTCGTGGACAGCAAACGCAAAGAATTCGGACGAAAGCTCTGAAAGCAGAAAAAAGAATTTCTCAGCCACATTTTTTTCTCCGCTCCAAACCTTTTTCTCCGTCTTTCCGCGTAGCGCGAGAATTTCTCTCAATTACCATGAATCTCGTAAACGAAAAAGCTTTTCGTTTCATCCTAAAAATAATCGTTCAAAAATATGAATTTTTTTGTACAAATATTAGCGCGAATTTGGAAACTCATCGTAGAAATTGCTTTCCCATCGGTATTTTTTGCTGGAAAGATCCGTTCGCCGAGGAATTCTCATTCTTCGACGAAAACCTCGAAGGGAATTTTCTCGCTGGTTGATCAGAGACGGCGCTCACTTTTCGCGAGGTAAAATATATACGACGAGCGTTTATCCTGATTAGAATGACGGACGTTTCCAGTCCTCGGAGAAATCTTCGAAAAGTCAGAGATTTCATTTCGAGAAGCGATCCCGAGTCTGGCGTGCGATAAGCCGTGCGTGTCGATGCCATCGTCGAAAATAGCTCGGCGTGTAGACAAATAAATAAGAGTAACGGTGAAAAGAAAAACAACAGTTCGTGTACGAAACCGCGCGCGACAATTTCGTTGAAAGTAACGGAATTGATACGATCTATCGTCGAGGCGTCGAGGGATATCCGCGTGATTTTAAAGAGGTGATGAGATCGCGCGAATTATTCACCACAGTCTTACCGTTTCATCACGTTCATGGCCGTTCAAACGTGAACGATACGCCACAACCGAGTTATTTTCCTTCGATTACTTTCCCAATATTACAACGTCCAACTCGCGTTCGCGACAGGCCAAAAAATATATTTGCATATTTCGGATACAAATACAATTCTACTCTTCTACAATTATACAACGAATTGTCAATATTCTCAAGGACGTCTCCGTTTCTCGCATTTCTGGTAATACGTATGAGAAAAAGGGCTTTCCGCAGAGAAAGTGGCGTCGGCCATTTTGCGAGCACGTCGCGTCGACGAGATGGCCGCCGTCGCTACATCGCTTCCGATCTCCGCCGCGTCGCGCCACGCATGGCGTACCGACGTGATCGTTCGTTGCTCACCGTTGCGTGCATGGACGCTTCGAAACCGTATTGAGATAAGCTTTTAATCGTGCCATCGCTTCGGCATTGTAGTTAGCCTTAGCGAGGGGACAGGAACGAGTTGTTGGCAACGTAACGAAATCATCGTTGGGTAACGATCAGTTTTGTCCGCTTGCCGAACCGACGATAGTCGTAGCGATGCACCGCGAGTGGTTATGTTCGCTGACGGCGCTGCGCGTGTGCGCGGCGATAGTGGTGCCACCAATGACGATGCTGGCGTCGCTCAGCGCGGCGATAGTCGAGAGCGAAGAGGAACCATCGGTAGGAAAAGGTTCGATATCGTGTTTGAAAAAAATCGCGAGCTCGGATTTTCCACGGAAGCAGATGGTCCCCGTGCTGATTCCTCGTTTCCTCGACGATCCACCGCTCTCCCGCGCATTGTTGGTAGCTCTGCAAACCGAAGCGGCGATATACACGGTCAGCGAGGATTTCAGGAACGAGGATATCTACGAATCGGCGAGAAGCGCCGTGATCTTGTTGCGGAACTCGACGGACGTAGCGCTCATGAACGACGTGAACGATCTGTGCGCCCCGCGATGCAGACTCGTCTTCTTCCTCGCGCAACCTCGCCGATCGCGGCTGAAATTCCTCGAGGAAGTCGAGCGAATCGTAAAGGCGCTGTGGAAGATCTGGATCGCGAACCTCGTCGTCTTGGGCGAGGCTGGCGACGCGTTTCTGATAGCCGGAACGCGCGAGTTCCAGCCCGACGAGTACCTCGAGCCCCGAACACCCGTAATTCTCGCCGATTGCCGCGACCTTGACGACGGATCGCAGGACAGACCGGCCATTTTTCAAGAACCGGCCCCAAACCGTTGTCTCCTGAACGTGACTGCCTTCAATTGTCCACCCTACGTGTTTCACCGAGGAGGATCTCAGCTGCCTCTGACCGGCATCGAAGGTGACCTCTTCGAAGCGGTGGCAGCGAAGATTAATTTCACCCTCAACAGGATCGAGATCAGCGAGGTGGACAACGACAGCGATGTCTACAACACGCTCGTCACGACCTTGGACTCGAAGGACGACACTGACGTGGTGTTCTGCGGCCTGTACCAAGGATTAAGGGACACGGTGGAGTACAGCGTGGCGTACGATGTGCGGAGAGTCACGTGGTACGTCCCATCGCGAAACATGATCAGTCTCTTCGGCCTAGTCGCCCCCTTCGAGTACCCCGTGTGGGCCGGAGTCCTGGGAGTCTTCGCGTTCGCCGCCATCGTCCGAGTGCTCGTCTTCACGGAGCTGAGCCTCCTCAGCGTGTTGGCGATCGTGCTGGGGGTGGCGTTGCCGCGACAGCCTACGCGTTTCTCGCGCAGAATTCAGTTCGTGTCCTGGATCATCTATGGATACGTGGTAACGCAGTATTACCTCGCGTCTCTCGCTGGTCAGCTGATGAACGCGAATTACCAGGCTATAAAGACCATGGAAGAACTCGAGAGTTCCGGATTGTCGCTGGGCGGCACCGAAAGGCTGAAGGAACTCTTCAAGGATGCGGACAACGCGCCGGTAGTCCGAAGTATCTACGAGAAATACCAAACCCTCAGCGCTGCGGAGTACGAGGACGTGTTGGAACAAATGGAACGAGTCAGCAACAAATCCATCGCGTTGGTCATCGAGGTCAAAACGTCGCGCTCGGAAGCTCGGCCCGGACCGTACCATCCGCAAGCTCTCGACGAGACGCTCGCGCGATACCCGCTCGCCATGGCCATGTGGAAGGGATTCCCGTTTCTCGATCAGGTCAATCGCCGAATTTCTCAACTCACAGAAGCCGGATTCGTCAAATACTGGAGTCAGCTTCATGCCGCCTCTACCAATCACGTGCACGAGATCGCGAGAGTGGAACCATTCGACGTGCTTCATCTTAGCCCCAGCTTCCTCCTGCTACTCATTGGCCAGGCTATCAGTATCGTCGTATTCGTTATGGAACTCGCGATTTATTCGCACAACCGTAATTCGTAGTCTTCGCGGGATGCGAATAAACCGAATGTCTCGCAAATTTCGAACCCGCATTTGTCAACTCTTCGAGGTGTACGATTTTAATGAGAAAAGAAAAACCCTAGTCGCACGGTATTTTTTCATCATAAAAATGGAACTAAACGTTTATTTCGATAACGTAATAAAAATCGTTCCTCAAAATGGGAAAAAAATAATAATGTTTCATCATTTTTGTTAGGCTAGCGTCTTTGATGTTATCCTTACACGGCAATTTTCTCCTCTTCGTGTTTGCCATATTGAATCTGGAGGGCAAAGAACTTTGTATGAGCGGCAAATGATTAATTTATAAATTGCTGAATTGGAATAAAATGTTTTGCAAGAATTTGTAACTCGCTTATTCGAAATCGAAGGAAGTCTCGCGTTTTTTGAGAACGCACGGCGAAGGAGCACGAGAATGGCCGCACAGTCGCGATCGCGTGGGGCTATTTTGAATTCCTCGGTAATCGAGAATTTAATCTGTTGTAACCGATCTGAAAATGCTTGACGTGGGAGGTGAGCGGCGACCTTTCGTGAGTGGGCGATGCGTTGTTGACTGCACTATTTATTATTCGTCCTCGAGGATCAGTTGGTTAGATTGCATTGCGCACGACACTCCGAGCGGACCTCGCGAAAGATTCCTCGACACGCGAATTATTTTATTATGAAAAATAAGAAAGAAACGTTTCCAACTCCTGATTACATCGTACACTTTTTCCCGTATCCCGTTCACACCACCGTCAGCATGCGACCAACAAATATACGCGCAAATATACGCATCTCAGCGCGCAGATACGGACTCACTCGTCGTTGAGAAATCAGCGTCGATAAAACAACCCAGCCGCACGACAAGCACCGTAGTGTAAACGGAGAAGCGGAAACAGATGAATAGTTTGGGAAACCAGTGAATCGAAAAAAAAATGCGAGACAAAAAAAAATGCCAGCAATAAAATTCTACGTCAAATAAAAATAGCCAACGAACGACGTAGAAAAAAACATGCGAAGCATTGAGAAGAAATATGTATTTGGTCAGAAGACATGGATTTTCTAATAGTCTATCTTTTCGAAAATATTCAGTCAAAATTGCATAAAGATCCGAGCATTATTTACGGAGATGTGCCAGCCTAAGCGAAGCAGAATCTCAAAAACGGGTTCACCGAATATTTTGAAAATTTTAGCAGTCATTGATATAGCGAAAAAGAGGGGATGAGATGTCATTGTAAATGTACGTAAGACTGTTATTGGAAATACGGCTGGACACTGTTCGCGAGAGAATCGCCGGAATCGTTTTATGCCGTGACCAAGTTGCGAGCATCAGAACGAAAGTGTTCACGCGAACCGGACGATCCGAAAGATTTACGATGTCGCGAAAACGCGGAACAACAATTACTGGTAACGGTCGTAAAATATACCAACGCTGTTTTCGGAGCTTGGGTCGGGAATTACGCTCGACAATCGAAACTACGCGGCGCAGGTCGACCCACCTATCGGTACGATCCGCGAAAGCGTTAAAAAGAGACTTTATTTCAATTTCATCGGGCGAGCAAATTCCAGCGATGCGACCGGAACGATTTCTCCGTGATTCCCTTTATCCGTCGAATTTTTTCCCCCGCCAATGGGAACAAAACACGTGAAATTTCATCGGCCAACGCGTTTTTCGAGAACGTTCGTGGAAAAAAATGCCGCGTACGAATCATTTTTCTGTCCGTTACAGTTCTCCGCTTAATAATTATACCAGTGGTGATGACACCCCAAAAACGCGTTGTGCATTCATTCCAATTAATAACACCGTGGAAAACGCAAAAAAAAATTTTTTACACAATTTCTGAGTAATAAGAAACATTAGAAAAAAATGTTTCGAGGTGTAAAATATCCCATTTTTTTGCGCCTTACCCATAACTTGTGGGAATAATGAGAAACGTCAGCCTCCGGAGCCGCGAATTTACTAGTGGTAGTGCACTAAAGACGTTTGTGAAGAAAAAAAAATTTGGGACAAAGATTTTTTTTTACGAAAAACGTTGAAATCGCACGAATGACGAACGCGTAAACAGAGCTCGATCGAGGGACGAAATCTTTACGGAAGACACGCCAAGGTTTTTGCGAGCCTGTTTTTTCCCTCCGTTTTTCCGTTCCCAACGATCGTATCGCGAGCTTTATTTCGGATCGAGCGACCTACCGGTCGTAAAGCCGAATTACTTCCGGGATGCTTCAAATATCTCGTCAAGGATTAGTGGAGTCGAGGCGGATTTCACGGCATATTGCTTCTCATTGGGAACGGAGCTGACAGACGAAAGTTTTACTTCCCCGCCGATCGAGCGTCGCTCCCTGGGCGTTCAACAATAAGATCCAAGGTCGGGAGTCGTAAAGAAACGACGAGAAGAGGAAAAAGAAAAAAGCCTATAAATGTAACTACATCGGAAATAGGAAAGCTGACGAGCGCTCGTCGCATCTCTAGTGCCGAGACACCCGCCAGACGCGACAATCGAACGCGAATAAGTAAATGTAATTAGCAGTAAAAAAAAAGTGGAGAAAATTCATCGAAACGAACGACGAGAATGAAGCGCGAGAGAGAGAGAGAGAGAGAGAGAGAGAGAGAGAGAGAGAGAGAGAGAGAGAGAGAGAGAGAGAGAGAGAGAGAGAGAGAGAGAGAGAGAGAGAGAGTCATAAAAATGATAGTATGAGTGAAATGAGAGTGAATTTCCTGCGCCGACAGCGGAAGGTCTTGTTTTATTGGAGCGGGAGAAGGAAGAGGAATCGAATGGAGGGAGAGCGAGAGGCAGAAGAATCGTCCGATTCCACGCGCTGGTAACGATTAAAGTGAATTTTTCCCCGGAGAATTTGGGGATGAGAGAATCGTGATCCGGCATAGAGAAAAGATTGGGATCCGTTGGGATCGCGCGGAGACGCGAAAGGTGTCGAAGCGAAGGCGGGGAGAACATTTTCGCGAACCTCCGCGAACGTCGATGCGCGATGGAAACGTTCGCTTCCCTTCATTAATCGTCGATGGCAAAGTCGCCGATCGCTGGAGACAACAAAGACAACAAATGAAACGAAGGGCAGTGCGCGGCGAATTCCATAATAATTCAGCGAAGGGTTCGAAAATTCCAGCGACGAATATTGTGAGCCGCCGAGTGGGGAAATAATCGAGGGAAGGCGGACAAATAAAACTGAACGAGCGGGGAAAATAATTGTCGGAAGATCAAAGTTTCACGTAATTTTTTGGAGGGCTTACATTTTCGCGGAATTTATTTCTGTCGAGGCTGCGCGGGGAAAGGAATAGAATTCACATTTAAATGTCGGAAGTTATTATTCGCTGGCAGTTTTTCCCCCAGCTACGATCGATCGAGAAGTTTGGAATTGCTGTGTAGAACGTGTCGACGGATTTATCCGACGAGCATTCGATTAATACGATGAATTTTTCCACACGAACCGTAAAAAAAATTCAAAAATTAAAAAACAAAAAAATCGAGCGAAACGAAATAATTTTTTGACGCGCAAAAGAAATATTGTTGACTCGAAGAAAAATTGGGAAAAGGAAGAAAACTGGCTGTAAAAAATTGGCATGGCACTAGAATTAGAATGGACGCGTGAAGAAACGAGAACTCATTCGATTGCTTTTTATTTCTGGTATTTTTATTTTTATTCCGAACTTCTTCTCGTTCGCCGCGGGAATTTCTATTTTTACTTGGAACGCTGGGTCGTTTATCTCGGAAATATCTCGTCGCCACGGGGTTCAGATCCGAGGCAAGTCGATGTCACGTACGATGGATTATCGTCACGGCAAATCTTCAGACTTTATATTCTGCCCGAGAGCCTCGCGTTGCGTTCGTACGAAGTCGAGTAGTAACAAATGACGGCCGTTTTGCCGTTTTCGCGACCGAAGACGTAGACCGCGCGGGAAAACACGTAATTGATCGATAGATCAATGAGATTGGGTGGCGGAAATCTCGAGACTGCAATCGCGTGATTTTCCTATCGCCGAATGATTTTTCGTCGATCGATGCGAAATCGGCGTGAGAATTTCTCGATCCAAGATTAATCGGTTGTCAATCCTGCGAGTGTTTTTCAATCGGGATTCCGGATTTATGACGGTTCGGGCGACGAGAGTGCTCTCGTCGAACGTGGACGAGCAGAGCAGAGATTGGCTAGTTATTTCATCGTCTGTTTCACCCACCCCGCGCTCGATTACTCGGTTGTTTCCACTTTTTTCCACTCCATTGGCCGTGTATTAATATTTATTTTACTCGATATCGCACAAGCTCCTCGTAGCTCGTACGAGTATCCGTTCTTTTGCTCGTTCGTGAAAAATCTCCCGTGACCTTCGATTTGCTCCCCTCGAAATTCAATCGGCGCGCGGTAGGAAAAATCGCCACGATGCTGGAAAACATCTTTTCCGACACGATTTTTATCGTACTTTGAAGATTTTTTAAAAAAACACTCAGCAATGGTGTAGCTTCAGAGAAAACCTTCTAAAACATTTTTTGAAAAAACACATTTTGAAAAAAACGATTTGAACAATTTTCGCGCATAGTTCTCAAAATATTTTCCACTAATAGTGAATCGATCTACTTCAAATTTGGTACATAGCTTCTTATACATGTCGCTATCGTTTGACGAGAGCTTTTTTGAGAAAAAAAAATTCCACCATTTCTAAAAAATTCCCAAAGTTAAAAAAATGAGGGAGAAAAAAATCCTTTTTTTTACATGGCTGCCATTTTGCGAAAAAATTGTTTTTTTCAAATCGCTCTTACCAAACGAAAACTACATCTCTACTCTTTAAGAAATAACCAAGATCTTTGTTTTCAGATCATCAAGGAGGGTGGAATCGTGTCAACCAGGAGGCAGCTTTTTTGGGCGCCTGTACTTTTTTGGATTTTGATTTTTTCTATTGCTAAATTTTCTTGTGCTCTTTAAACATAAATAAACAACTGCTGAGAGACCTTATGATAAAAATCTTTAAAGGTGTTTTAAAAAACTCCTAAATTTTTGTCCTCTAGACTAGAATACACCCTTAATGATTTAATAGGAATACGAATTGGTAACTTATCTTAAAAAGCTCTAGAAGCGAATAATAAAATTCTTAAGCAGAATTAGAAAAGAGAACCAATTCAAAGAACTATTTGACGAGGGTAGAAAATAATAATTACAGGTACCAATTACATCAGCAGAGATATCAATTTTTTAAAAGAAAATGGAGAGCTTGGAGTCACTAAATTCTGTGGAATTGACGAGCTAAAGGGTTCTGTTTCCCATTAAAAATTATCATATTTATCAATTTTTCAACTGTTCACACGTTTTCGCGCGACAGAATGCGATTTTGGAAGAGAACTTTCGAAGTTGTTTCGGTTTTGTTGCGATAGGCGGCCAGAATCGAGCGAATCAAGCCAGACAACGCGCGCTGGAAGCGAATTTCGAAATTATACGAATCATACGGAATTTCTCCTCGGATTGCCAGCTGTAAAATTGTATTATCTTTCTGTAATAAAATCACCTGTTTCACGGAGGCACGAGGAATCTTGACTTCCTCTTCCTGCGTGAAGGGAAATCCAATTCCGATGCGAAATTACGAGAAGTAACCGTCATACAAGTTCGCTATTTCCATCGAAACCGAACAACTCTCGCGCAATCGTGTTCCAACGACCATTGAGAAAATTCTCCTGAAAAGTTCAGCTCGCCGAATTGTTTGCGAATAAAAGAAAAAAAAAATAGCCATCTAAATTTAAGAAATTAGATTTAGGATATTGTACGAATAAAAAGCTCCGTTTTATCATTATCATCCCAAGTATTATTCTTCCTCGTTCGCCTATTATTTCAAATTTATTATTACCTATTTATTATTATTCCCAATTTTTTTTCAAGCCCAACTCTCCGCGGCGCGAATGCTGTTTTTCACGCGAACGGAAAAATGTAAAGCGACGAGGCAATTATCTCGCGTACGGCGACGAGAATTAATTTCGATATCCGCTATCAAACGAGCGTCGAATTTCACCGTTTGAAATTGCAGCCGATCCGTTTTCGTCTGCGTCCGCCGGCGCACTCGAGTTCGATGCCCCTATAAATTCGAGGAATGTCACGCATCTCTGCCGAAAGTAGGAGCTATGCATCAAACGCGCGAAGTTTCTTGGATTCCGAAGAAATATTTCTACCAATTGATTTATCTGCCCGCGTCTACTTCTCCGTTTTCACGGATGTTAGAGTTACATCCGTCATGCGATCTGTCAATTTCCAATCACCACATTTCCCCGCCGCCGTTTTTTCCCTTCCCGTGCCTTTGAATTGTGATCGATAGACTTTCCACGCCTCATCGCTTACCTGCTATTTTTCTACTCCATCAGTGTTGACTCACCGGTTTACATTTCTGGGAAAATCAATCAAGAACGTTCGTTAATGTATTTTCCATTGGAAAATTCATTTTCAATGGGTAAAAGCAGTCCGTTATTATCCTTCCTTTTCCAACCCTACGCCAAGATCTTCGTGCACGCTGTGCAACATTTTGCGTCGTTGTGTAGACTGTAAGATTACACTCGACACAAAATCGATTTTTTACCGAAAAAATAAGGAACCGATAAGAATGAGTCGGTTGGATGTTGTGAATAATGCGGGAATTTGAGGTGAATTTTGACTGGAACGACGGGAAACGTAGCTTCGGAACGAGAGAATAGGACAGAGAAGTGACTCATGCGCAGTCAAGGTCAGCGAAGAAAATAGGATTCAAGGGAAACGGAGGAACGGAGTAAAACAAACGTGGAACATCGTGGATATTTATAGGTGGTAAAACTCAGACTTTAGGCGTCTGTGAGACGCCGTTACGCGAGCTCGACAGGCTCGGCGAACTTTCACTTCAGGAGTGAATAGCATGAAAAAATCCGAAGATACGACTGGAAAGTACGGAATTGGAAGAACGAAGCAAAGATGAAGAAAGCTGCTGTGGAGGATGTATTCAGGACGAAATGTATTTCCCGCGATATTGAAAAAAAAACAACAAAAAAAAAACATAGGAGCGGACGTTTTTTTTATCATCTCTTCTCGCGAGCATATTCGCTGTCTGTCAGCCGAGACAGTTTCATTGGATTCCTGCGAAGCTCGTGAAAAAAAGAAGAGACAAATATTTCGAGTCAACAAAAACTTCCGCGAGATCGCGCGACATTTTTCCACCGCTCGCCCCAATATTCGAAAAATTAGGTATTCCTTCGGAGAAGGGACCGCGCGACCGGAGTCGCGCGAGTAGTAGAAGGAGAAAATAGTCGGGCGGTTGTTTGCGCGCGGCGATGACGTCTTTCGTACCCGCGCCCTTGATTGGATGACTGGCTATCGAGTATCGGAGCAACTTACCCGGCTCGATAAGCTTCTCTACGCGATTAATCAGCCACCGTTGAACGAGGCGAGCAAGGTTTCCGGCCAACCTCAAAGTATCGAGTGTAGGTCTACGCAGTAGTAGGTCACAGCGCAACAATGACCGTCGCCTCGGTGCGGCGGGCGCGAGGATTTTCTCCCGCGGGAAAGCAAAAGCAAAAACAAAAAAAAACAGGGACACAAAACTGCGAAACATCCACCAGAGAACGAATCAATATCGACGGACTGCTACAATTATGGATCATTCACAACAAACCGAAATTCGTGTATCGTTCGTTAAAGAATTAGTCGAATTTTTTTTCTTCGACGTTTCTATGACACATACTAATAAAAAAGTTGTTAGACTCATTGAATACACTCTTAAAATATGTTAAAAAAAATTTCTGGCCATTCATATGACTCAATATTTAATTACAAAAAAAGGTAGACGAAGGAGACTCTTCAAAAAGTGGGCAGGTGACCTGCGTTGTCGATTTCGCTGCCACAAATAGTGCGAAACTCGAAAATCGAATATAATTAGCTAAAGTACAACTTTATCGGTGGCTTAACAAAATGGCGGACCTGTTTGGACAAAAAAAGGAAAATGGTGATTTTTTTTCAGTTGAGTTTTTATGTGATGTTAGTTCGGACCCAACTCGCAGCTATACTTTATCCAATAATGTTTGATATTTATGTTTCGGATGATTCGTTGCGGAGAAATCGGCAAAGAGAGTTGCTTGCGTACTTTTTGAAGAGCTGCCCCTTTTTTGTAAATAAATATTGAGTGAAGAGATTGGGACCATTTTTTGTGATAAATCCTAAGAGGTTATTCATGGCGTTCAACAACTTTTTTCGATTAATATCTATCATAGCACCGTCGAAAAAAATTCGTGAAAGTAGTCTTTTTTTGGAGCGTCTAGAGCAGACTAATCCTTTAATCCTCAATGTCGCGGTCTATCGTATAGCGAGTACGTATTTTTTAACGACCGACGCGAGTGGAAAATGGCGAGATCGGAGTAAAGAGGATGTATCGTATAATATGTGCCGCGGCGTGAAATTTCTCTCCGCGAGGAACGCGGCGAGCTCGACATTTGAGCCGTGAAAGCTGCTTGTAAAACTATTAGCTTTTATACCGTTCTCCGAGGGTCTACTTGTCGCGAAGAGGTCCGTTAGCATTCCTGAGCAAACAGTCATTCCCGCGCCGACCCAACGAAAATTTGGCTTGGTCCGGGGAGAGCGAGGAGCGGAAAGAGAAGAAACGAGTGGAGATTTGCAGAAAAATTGAAACCGAGCGGGGAAAAATCACAGAACTCGCGAAAGATAAACGAAGGCGACGTAAAGCTGGAAGGAAAAATTCTTGGGATGTTGAGAAACTTGAGAGCGGGGAGAAGAATACGAGGCGATGAGGAGGTGAAGTTTTGGAAATTGAAGTAGAGGAAATTAGCGAACGAAACTGAGGAGAGTAGACGAATGACGAAAGTAGCTCTCGATAAAGTAATTAGACTCGACGCGAATGGCACGAATAATTCGCGGAATTGTTACGAGTCGGTTGAGCGAGGTCTTGAATTTGTCGAGGTGTCGTTAAGGCATCGCCGAAGATACGGTATGCCGTTCCGACTTCTTAGCTGCGGCTTAACAACGGGATTTTTTAATAACGTGGCATTACAGTGAAATTGGCGACTTGACGAATCGTCGGATTCCGTGATTCGGCGTAATAAAACGCGGAGACGCACGCCACGCGCAAGCGCGTCACGCACGCGGTCGCGTTTTATTGCGCGCGTGTGTCTTTTTCCGTTTTCCCCTCTAACAGGAAGAGGAGCTTACGCCAACGCGTTTTTATTCCGAGTACGATGCGTTGCCTTCGCCGCCGTGATTAGTTTACGCATAACCGAAGCCTCCTCCGGATCTCGTTACAGCTCCACGCTCTCGTGAAATATAGTCTTAACTTGATTCGAAGTAGTTCTCGTCGCATCGAGGTGAGGTGTAAAATTCCAGGAAATAAATATTCCTCTCAGCTTACCGAGGGTGGCGTGCCTATATCGCGCGATTCCGAAAGAGATTTCAAATTACGAGTATCCGAGCGACGAAAGGGAGAGAGAGAGAGAAGGCGCGCGTTCGTTTATAGGTCGTTATTCCTACCATATATAATTTCACTCCGGCTTCAAATCACTTCAGACGTGCTGCTCTACAAATTCGTCGTCTCAGAGTAGAAACGTCTCGCTCAACCTAAAAATACAGTCCCCCAATTATTTCTCCCCATCTTTGTGTGTCTCCGTTTAGCTGTACGAGTTTTGGCGACGAGGAACGGAAATGTAAAATGGAGTAGACGTTTAATTGCAAAAACGAAGAGGAGAGCTTTTCAGATTAATTTGAGGGGCGAGATTAATCAAAGATGTGTGTGGCGAGGATTCATCAAATTTTCATGCCTTCGTGCTTAATGTATCGAGTAGCGTAACGACGAGTCATCGCCGCGGCGCAGATAAATGCTGCTGATAAGCCGTATCGAATTACAGTAATGACGCGATAGGTCTTGGCGATACACGCCCTGATACTTCGCCTCATAACCATCCACATACAGCTCGCCTCGTTTTCTTTATGGCCGCGAACGTTTTGCAGACAATGAATAATAAGAAGCGGCGTCGTTTTCCCGATAGTTTCCTTGCGGCGAACGGAATAAAATCTTCGGGATTTCCGCGACGGCGACATTTTAGTCCGGGTGGCGATGACAAATGAAGCTGAATCGAAAGATACGATTTGCATCGCCAGCAGAACTCGCCTTTCGCGAGAGACGTCGCGAGCTTTCAAGGATCGTCCGGGTAATTGGTTGGCAGCAAAGGAAAGGATTAGCATGCATCGTCGCCAGAGCTTTTGTTGCACCGAGTCGCGTCGGCCTCACTCGATATTTTTTCCCTTCTCGTTTCGTAGTAGTGATTACGGTGCGATAAAAATTCACGAGGCGGTGGAGGACTTTTGTGATAAATCGCCAGTCTCACCTCTCTCGTGATATTCGGTACGAGAGCTGCGTCGGAGGAGATTCCGGTCCGCAGCATTTGTCGCTGAGCGAACCCATTCCCCGGAACATCTTCACGCCACTCTCAGATCTCTTGCAGGAATTTCAAATTGTAAGGAATCCTTGATCGAGTTGCGCGTCCCGGAGTGAAAAATTTCCGAACCTCGGAGATCCTAGATAGCGGAACGTAGATTCCGTTCCAGTCGAGGGCTCTAGGAGCGCGATCCGCAGTTTTTTATGTGGCAAGACTACTGTTCGACTACTCGAAGCTCCGGCTTGCGAATATAGTCTACGCTCTGCGGCTCGATTGTCTAGGAAGGGGCATAGCCGAGTAGACAGCTCCGAGCGCGGCGGATTTTCGTGACTCGCAGCGAGTTTTCGTACGGCTGCTGCAAACGTGGTAACGAATGGATAACGACTAACCGCGTTGCCAGAAAGCAGGGTGATCCAGCCTCGCGGGGACCTCTGCATAATGGAGTGGCCTGTAATTGATTCGTGGATATGTGTTGAGAGCGAATCGTTGCTTCTCTCGGGAAAACTGTCGACCGTCGACGAGTATCGGTTAATCGCGCGCGAGTCGTAGAGACGTATCGCTAAAGCTGAAATGCGAGCTCGAGGCTTCAGGATTTCCGAGAACGCCGCAAGCTCTGTATTGGAGGTAAAGCTAAAAAGGTTGACAGCCGTGCGGGGATGCGAGCGGCATGTAAATTTCATTCGACGCGCATAGAAAGCGCTCGGCTATACGTGCAAAGACTTGGTTCGGCGGTCAAGCGTCACTTTGACGAATCACTACGATGTTTGCCCTCGAGCTCTCGAGTCGCCGTGTACCATCTCCTTGATCGCGTTTCCGGTTCGGTCAGCAGAAAAACGTTTTACAAACGTCGAGTCTACTTCCCAGGTGATCGTCGAGCAAACACGAAGACGTTACCACGTATCTTCGTCGGGAAATCGACTAGGAACGACTTCCGCTCCCAGTAATTCGGCACCATTTTGTAGCAGATCGAAAATGTTACTCGAATCTTGAAGAACGAACAGTTATGTACGAGAAAACCCTTTCCCCAGGAAACGAAGTACTTTGCTCGTTGGCTTATCTCCGAATTTACGGGCGAAAACGCCACTTCTCATTCTATAATCGGAGTTTCATCGTTATTTTTCGCGAGTAGTGGAATAAATGCATTTCGCGTCAACGTTCTGCGAGTTCTCGATGGACTCCCGAGGGATTTTCTTAATGGACACTCGAGTAGATGGATTACGGAGGTGAGAAGATCGCGCGTCGATGACAGATCACTTCAGCTTGATAGCTGCACATCGATGGATCCGGAATGAGAAAGTAGGGTTGGAGCTGCTCGTGAAGGCTTTTCTTCGTAGTTCTCACGACACCTGACCTCTACCCGTTGCTCCGACATGGAAATAAGCCGAGACGAGAAAGGCGTTATCGCGAGGGGGTCTTCCTCGGAGAAAAATCGATTTCCATGCATTTTCTCGCGCCTCGGGAATTTGTTTTGCAAACAAAAAAAAGCTCGAGCCGGAATCGTTGTCGAGTTAAAAGTGCGAATGCTTCTCGGCAACCGTTCGATTTTTGACAGAGTTCGCGATAAACGAAATAACGCCGTGTGGGAGTATTTTACGAAAGCGGTGACCGCGTTACATCCGTGGCACGAATGCGAATGATATTTGATGGGACTGCTATGCAGTCTGCCGCAGACAGAGAGATATTGATATGCAGATCGCGTTGCACGACGCTCGTTTCCCGCTCTCATCCGTACCTCGGTACTCGCTTTTCTGGCCGTCCGATTTCCTTATCATTTGCCTCTCCTTCGGGCTGTTCTCCATCGTCGTCGGCCGTCTTCCCCAGAAGAGGAGGGAGCGAGAAAGTGAGAGGGAACTCGCGGAGTTTTCGAAGAGAAAAAAGCGAGCAAAACGACTGACGAGGAGGGAGAAAGGTGAGATTTGGGCGCGAGACGGTGAGATTGGGTCGAGTTCGGCGGGTGGAAATTTGCCTAAATGACGCGTCGTTCTTAAGAGTGATTCAATTTCGTCGCGAGGGCACATCCCTCGGCATAGTTCTCGCGAGACGTTCCGGAATCGGAGAGAAATCTGTGGAGCAGTGGGCCACGCGAGAGCGAGCATTGTACTTGTACTTCGAGGAAGTCGCGATTCAATTGGCACGTAGCAATTTGATGGGCAAATGTTTACTCGCGGGAAGAATGTATGAATAATTAGGTAGCGTCAACTGCGTCGAAAGAGATAGCGCTTCGGTTCCTTCGTTCGTCCTTGAAACTTGCCGACGCGTTGTCTGTCCGTTTCCCTTGGAACTTCGGGTGGATCGAACGAGGCGAGCGATTTGCATTCGAGTACAATCGACGAAACAAGCGTGTAAACACGGCGTAGCATCGCCTATCACGTAGCCTAAGCGCGTCGCTCGATGGGAAGTAGAAAGCTGCGAGCTTTCTTCTCGCTTCTTTGGATGACGTTTTTTTTTCTTCCCATTCCCTCGTCAACTCCGAGGAAAGTTATTCGCGGGAGAATTTCATTTGTTCGCGGGGATCGGATATCGTCACCGTTTTTCCATCCAGTTTGACCGAACTTTTTCCCACCCTCGGAGAGGGATGCAAATTCGCTCGAGCGAGAATCCAACGAGAGAATTTTCCTCCGTAGCTTCGTAATCGATTCTTTGATAATAAGATAACCTCAAGCTGTCGCCAAGGATTTTTGCGAGACGGAAAACTTTCGGAGATTTCGCTTTCTGCCGGACGCGAGTGATATATCCGCGAGCTTTTGCGCCGGCTGTCCCTAAAGGTCAGAATAATTCTTCTTCCGCTTGCACAGCCACGTTCCGCGAATAAAATAAGCCCGAGGATATCAGCTCGAGAATTTTCATACCCGCCGAGAGAAAAGTTCATCGTTACGTGTAAATAGCATTCGACAGGGACGAGACACAACGAATCGACGCCGGCGAGAAAAAGCTGCGTACTACGAAAAAAATGGACTTACAAAACTGTACATAAAAATATAGACATGCAATAAAATTTTCAGCCTTTAATTTTCAATATTTACTGTCTTGTATCTTATACAACAATGTTCGAGCTTTTCGCCTTTATCCGAAAAAGGCAAAAATCAATGAAAAATTATGTGTCGAGAGGGGGAAAATACTGGACACACGAATGCGGTGAGCCTGACTTGTATTTGAAAGGCAATTGACAAGGAACGAATTGTATCCAGATAATTTCGAAACGACGAATCACGGAAAATAAATGAGACGTAATTCTAATTTATCGTAATTACCTCCTGAAATAAATCGTACCTCGGGAAAAACTGGTGATACTAGAAAAATGGCACGCTTGTTATTTTCTCGGAACGAAGGAGGCGAAGTATCACGGAAGAGAAAAAAATGGCAACGATAAGGCGGCCCAGACGGCAGTAGCAGCAGACGTAATAACTTCTGAAGAAACTGCGTATTCTCGTGTTTTTGTCGTCGTTGCGCTTTTTCACCGCGTGAAAAACGACTGAAGTTCCTCGAGCGTGAATATTTTCTGCGAGTCGATTTTCGTGACGGTGGAAATGATCTGGTTCGGTCTCGGTTTCCAGGAGTGATCCTTTCGCGACCTTACCCTCCGGGAGTCGATGAAAAACGTTGACCAGCCATCAATTTCTTTATTGGATAACCGCTCGAGCTTGAAACACAGGCTGCTGGATCCAATTTCGAACATATGGCCGAGCGTATTCCACAGCCACCGCGTCGTTTGCTCTAGTTTTTGGCCGGCCGATTTGTCCCGTCGCTGCATCGTCGCGAACGGATCGTACGAAAAGTCAACATGGAGGTGAATTAAAAAAAGTAGCCCTGCCCTTCATTTTGTCATCCGCAACTGTTTGCTGAAAAAATTGTAAGCAGTTGAATCTCAGAAACATGCAAATTATCGAGGACTCCGTTTTTTCGAATAACAACTTTCATCGCAGTTTGTTTAAATAATTTTTTTTGCAACAGCTGCGAACGGACAAATTTTTTTTTCCAATTGCCTGCGAGTAGCATGGTCTGATCTTCCTGCGAGAATCAAGGATGGATGCTTGCGAGCAGTTTTTTGGCCCGTTTCGCTCGACTTCCAAAAGGGACTGCGAAAAATGTCGAGCTTACGAAGTGTCTGGTTATAACGGTTTACCGCGCTTTTCCCGAGGCTTTTCCAATCCCGCGTCAACGTCGTCACCCTCGTAATAAAGTCATCGAGCGGGATGTCTCGACACTGGAAATCGCTCGGGGACATTCGGCGAGTTTCGCGCGGAGGCGATCATTTTCGAATCGATTTCTGATCAGATTCGCGAGCGGCAAGATTTGAAAAACGACGAAGCTCGGAATTTATTAATCCTCTTGTAAAAATGATCCGTAAAAATTGGGGTGAATAAAAAGAATAATAATCGAGGGAAGAGGGAAAAATCGTCGGGTTTTGTTCAATCCACTCGCCGTTCGTGAATCGTGGAGTGTGTACGGAAAAGAAGGCGTCATTTGGAAACAAAGAATTCGTCGCCCCTCTCTCTTTTTCCGTCGTCCTCGCTTTTTCCTCTCGCCGCGTCGAAAAATATGCGGATGTTTTGTCAAACGGTGAAATAAAGCTCTGCTTTATTTGTTGCGCGGCGTGAAAACGACGGAGAAAGGCTGTGCTCGCGATCTTCCCCTGATATCCGCGCCGCGCGGAGCATTTCGTCTCCGATTTTTCGGTATTTCACGGTTCAAGGTCAACTGGCAACGACAGGGTCATCGAGAAGGTAGGAAAAGAATTTCGAAAAATGGGGACGCAAACGAACGGATAAAATAGCAGAAGAGGAACAAGGGAATCGGGTGGGAAATGATGGAGGTCCGCGAGCTTGCGAAAGCAGCGGAGGTTCCGCTCCGAATTTCCAGACTCGCGGCCTCATTATGCGACGCGGTACGTCGGTAGCCTACCGATATTTGTCACGAAACGCTAGCGGCGCCAGGAAATTGGAAAACCTATCGTCGCTTTAAGCGGATAAGCGTCGTAGTGCGAGTCGTGCTTTTCACTGAAATCTCGACGTTTTCGGAAAATGGAAATTTGCATTTTGAAAGCTACTTCGAGGAATAACCCGTATAGCCTAACGAGGATCCGGCTTCCTTCGCGATATTGCACCGCGAGCTCATCTTTCCAAAATCACGTTGAACGACCGTAATTTCTGACGAAATCCAACGACGATGCTGGCGCTCCGTTCCCAAGGAAAGTTAACACGCGAATAATATTCGCGTGGGAACGACCGAGGCGAACGTGTCCGTTCGTGGTCGCCGAACAGTGTTGATAAAAAAAAAACGTATCGGAAAATTGAGGAGAACGGGAAGATGAAAAATTTTGGTGAAAAGTCGTCCAAAGGAAGTCGCTCTATTTTGATTGTCGGCCGAATCGTCGTTCGTTTCGAGATTGAGCCGCGGTGCATCGATCGGCTCGACTAATACGCTCCGGCGGGCGGACACCGCGACGATATAGGAGAGGTCGGGGCAAAAATGACGTTTGAAAAACGGAAGCAAACGCGAGGTGATGCGCGTTACCCGGAGGAGATTTCTTCTCCTATCATCCTGCTTGAAATGCATAGGGGAACTTCGGTCGGTTACGGGCACCTGTCTCCTGTAACTTGTAATATGTCCCGCACCTACCCTTCGCTGCTGTTCACGCAAACATGGCTGCGCCGTCGGGCTGGAACCTACCAACGATACATCGACGATGTTTACGCCGGGCTGGAAAGTTTCTCCGGAGAAACGAGCCAGTCAAGTACATACATTCGGCGTCATCGCTGCGAGCAGTGAAAATAACAAGATTCGCTCGGGCAAAAAATCTGCTCACCGCTCAATTTTGTACCAATGCTGATGTTTCTGTTTTTATACACTCGTAACGAGGTATACTTTCGCCTAGTAGTGCCACTTTTTTGATTATGCGTAAAAAGTATAGCTGAAAAGCGAAGTTGTATGATAAAAAGTTGCAGTGAAAGTAAATTATTTAAACTAATCAGCCTACCAAGAGTAGCAAAACTCAAATTACTATATTTTCCCGAAAATTTAGTATCTGCAGCTTTTGATCCATCTACGATATCTATTTCCAGCTATTTCACATATTTATTTCGCAGATTCTTACAGCCGAAATCTAATTATCCGAATTTTAGTAATATCTTTGGCTACTAGTTTTTGAAAATACGAGCAATAGACTAAAATCGGCGGCTTAGAATACTTAATTGTTTATTTCTCAATCTTGAGTAATTCGCGAGACTGGAAAACAATTCGCTTTCACTCAACTTGATAAAAAAAACTGGAGTAGCTACAAGCTGGTTTTTAATTCGAAAAACTTTTTTTGTAATTTTTTGGTATTTTAGGTTACTTTCTTAAGAGCAAAAAAAAATGAGAGGACTACGCACAAGTAAGATTCGTCACGAGCGTTTGGAAAAAAAAATGATTACGATTGTGGTCAACGAGATTTCTGGACCAATCGACTTCTGGAATTTCCACTGTACGGCGTATGTATCGCGTATAGAGTCCGTTCGCGTTGTAGAAGACGGTTTATCATGAGAGTTATACGTTTCGATATCCAAAGTCGTGGTCACGTAACGCATGATGTGTTCGGGTTACGCTGTCATCCTTGTTACGACGAGATCCCAACGTACGTTATCGCGTCGTTCCGTTACGATTTTTCGCCCGGCGACGATATAACATTAATTTACGGTCACGTCTGGCCATTATTCGTAACGGAATAGCCATGCAAACTGTCTATGGCTCGTGAATCTCAAGGTTAGCGAACGAGAAATCGCTTCCTGTGTGCGTTACGTCGCAATTATCAGAGCAACGATGATGGATCATGGTGTAACGATGATGCCACGTCGCGTTCGTTACGATGGCTCGGCGCGCGATTAAACGATCGTAGATTGATATTCGGCGAGTTTTATCGGGGATGAAGATAAATCGAACAGATTCGCGAGTGCGCGAGAATAAAAGTGGAAGTTGCGACTAAATAAATCGGACGAATATTCATCGAATTCAGACTGACGAAGGCAGCGCGTTTTTTCACCTTCCAATTACGAGAGGAATTTCATTTCATGCAAATACGTACAGCAGCGCGGGAAGTTGTGGTAGGAATTGCGAAAAAAGATAAACGGAGCTTTCAGGAATCCATCCCGTATCCCGCGAAGAAATTCCCTCGCGGAATGACGAACTATCGAATAGCTTACGTTTGATTAAACGAGTGAAATCGGCAATCCAATTCACTCCGACCGAGCGAAAAGTCCGCGTTCGGGGATGAAAAACTTCGCTTTGCCGGAAATTCCAGAAACGTCGGACGCGCAAACTTGGAAATTTGCAAATGACCTTGAAATGCGGAAAATTCGGAGAATTTTTTTTCGCGAAACGGAGCAAATATTTTTTCGAAGACGACGTGAAAATGAATTCGAGTAAATTGCAGGACAGTTTTTCCGAAATTGTACGACGAGTCTGCGTACAATTTTCCGCGTCTAACGAAATTCTAATAAGTCCGGAATTAGGGGTAAAATGGCTTGGGCTTTAGCATCGAAATAGAGGCGCGCCAACCAATTTGTAACGTGCTAGAAATCGAAAATTCGTCGATTCGTGCGCACCAGGACAGGATGACGCTTTTGCCCGTCCATTTCGCGTCATCCGGTTTTTGTTTTCCTCGGGATTAAATTTTTGGGGATCCTGCTCGTCAACCCGTCCACGTCTTATCGCCACCCTCGTCCGCGTATCTTCGATGTCGCGCGATCTTTTATGCTCGAGACAGGACAGCGAGCCACTCGACGGCGCGCTTCGTCGAGGAAATTCTACATTGTCCGGTGATTAATCGAGAGAGCTTTGAATTTTTCGCAAAACCAACGCAGTCGCCTCGGTTTGTGAACCGTAAAAAGAGGGACAATTTTCTATCCAGCGAAAGGATAATTATTACATTAATACACGTTCGTTCGGAGCGACGAATTGAAAAAAAATGTTTCGAAAAAAAATGAATCGAAAGTATTCGATACGTTTGAAATTTCGTATTTAGTTGAATATTCGTATTGAGACTGTTTCGAGCTGAATGTGATGCACGAGTGTTCAGTTTTTTTTCTGAAAAAGCGGAAGATGGAAAAATGAAGTTCGCGACGAGGGTGCTTCTGTAATTAGGGGAACCATTGTCGCGGTATCGTTGTAAAACAAATATTTGTTTGGTATCTTGTGGAGTGATATTATTATAAATCCAGCAACATTCGAGGTTCGCGGTGAAATGACGATCCGTGGCTCCGAGTTGAATAAATGTTATTATAGTCGTGCGAATCGTCGAAATTTATTGAAAGGATCAATTTTCGACGCTTATCCATGCTACCAAGTCGTACAGCGCACAACTACCATCGACCTCGAAATGCCCGGTTTTTTTTTCTTGCTTTTATTTTAAATTGCATGGAATCATTAAGCTCGGGAAAATTCGCTAGTTCAGTAATCCCCGTTAGGTGTGGCGCAGTCCGCCAACGAGCGAAACGGAACTACCACGTTTTCCCATTTTTCCCCCTCATCTTCGCTGATCCCCGGCAATTACACACACCGGGTGTGCGAAAACTCGATATTTTTCTTCATGCTCTCTGACCGAGGCGAAAATAGTCAAATAAATACCACAACTTTTACCACTGCCTGGGTAAAAGTTAGCTAACTTAATTGACCGCCTTTCATTGATTTTCAATATATTTTTCAACGATTTTCTACGTATCGATTGTGCAACAAATTATTTATCAAGTTTGTCAAATATTTCAAATTGATGACGTTTTCCAAGTATAAAAGCAGTGGTATTCAAAGTGTACTACTCTTATTCACTGAAACATATAAATACTGCTTTTTACCCTTTACAAAAATTACTATACTATACTAATTTTAATTATAAAAATATATTAAAATGAAATAATAGTTTCGTTGTGCGTTACTGCATCTTCCCTCTGACAAATCAATACATAAAAAAGTAGGTAAAAAATATAGAAAATAAGCAGTAATTTTGTGTGACAACAGTTGAAGGCAGTATGCTACTTATTTTGGGTAACTTGATTAATAATGATCTGAACTCAGACTTAAAGGACTTTAAAAGTCGTGTAATATATTGCGAGACATTGAATTATTAGTGTTATAAAAAATAATGTGATTAATTTAGCTTGAGAATATCTGAATTTTAGATCACAGTTTTCTCTGATTTCACTCTTTGCAATTTACTGCTTTTTGTGTAATATTCGAGCTTTCATGTCGGGCGAAGTAGCGCGAGGATCGTTTACTTTTCGTCACCCGTTAGACCCGTTTCTCAGCTTATAGCTTTTACACTCGCGGTTGCGCGTAATTATCGTCGATTAAAATTAGAAGACAACAGAATTCGCGGTAGTTACGGCGAAAAGCTTCGTCAGAAACGAGCGGAAGATGGGTGTACCGATTTTGGCGAGGAAATTCGTCGTGAAAGGACATCCTTGAAATAATTTAGAAGCGGGGAGACCCCGTCGGGTTCGTGAAAGCCGCGGGCGACGGCCGGTTCGAGGGATGAAAAGAAGCTGCCACGAGAGAAAAACTCTGGAGGCAATGAATGGCAACGACGCGATCGTGATAGGGAAAAGGATAGAGTCAAATAAGCACGACGAACGTCGCAGATCTATCCGTCCGCCTCGATATTGATCGGAATCTAGCTCAGCACTCGACCATCCCTTCCCTAATATCGCTCCAAGAAAAACCTTTTTCCCCCCTGACAAACAATTTTTTCCCCGATCCCGCTATTTCCCAGACTTCTTCCCCGTTACTTTTTCAATCACAGAAATCACACGAATTTAATCATTTACCGGACACGTTTTTCATTGGAAAAATTAAATGAATAGGAAAAAAAATTAATTCAATGGTTAAAAAATATTTTTCCAAACACCAAAAAAATTATTTTAACTGTAAATGAAAAGTTGTCCTACCAGAAAATTAATTTAATGGCCAAAGAAAATGTCACTGCATTAACGAATTTAATGCATTATTTATATATAATTATATAGAACTGTTTATAATTATATACGATTCATGTAGAATTATATATAATTATCTATACATTTTTAATGCGGCGTGCGATCGCGTGGAAAATTAATTAATTTTAAGGAGCATCGATTAGTTAATTTAATGATCGATCGAGAGGCACGTATTTTTTTGGAAAAACGTGGAGAACTGTCCGGGAAATAATTGAGGGAGAGTCGGATTTTCGCGACGAGATTTCGTCGTTCCCGAACACCCGTTGCGCGTACGTAGTGCTCGTGGCATAGAGACACGCTCTTGTCTTGCGTGTATACCTACCCTCAATTTCGCCATTATTCACCTTGGCTTTTGTGCTGTTTAGAATTCCATTAATTGAATTTACTCCCGTATTAAACCAGCGCCACCTCCGAGTCGGCGATATTAGTTCCTACGCGCAAAATAAGCGCGACTCGACAAACAACCGCGCGGTGGGGTTGATCGATAGAAAACAAACCGAGGATTCGAACGAATTTTCCCCGATTCGTCGAGATTAGCGAATTATTCGCCGGTCACTCGCGATCCTCTCTTCGACGCAACGATGCACTTCGCGAACGATCGCGAGGCAACGCTTGATTCGTGGTGTTCGCGAAATTGCGCGAAAAACGGACGCCATCGTGTTGTTGCCTTGCAAGCAGCGCGTGTGCGTGACCTTGAGAAACGTATTTTCGGAATTTGGTTACTCGCGATCGGTTTGCCTCGCCGAAGGGATGCAGGAAGTGGAGAAGCTTGATATTCCTCGAATAATTCATTTCTCCGACCGAAAGTATTGCGCTTACGAGAAAATATGGAGCAACCTTTATCGTTCACTTTTGTATCAACTTCATTTTTCATGGGAAATATTTTCCTCCAACGTCGATGCTATCGGAGGTAGTCGAATACGAAGATTGATATTGAGAGGTCGATATACCGAGGAGCTTGGCTCGCTGCCAAAGATAATCGAAGGATCCGCCGAACAATCGAGAACTCGAGCTTTTTTGTAATCGTACTCGATTTATTTACGCGGCTCGTTCTTTATTTTCCGGAGACCGCAGAATGCGAGAAATTCATTTTCTAAAAGTATCCCGGTTTTCAAAAATACCGCGCTATTACCATAAATGTAAATAAAGCGCTCGAGCTTTTTTTCGGTGGGATCGTCTAATGGACTCGGCATCACAAAGCGCTACGAGCTCTTATTATTTCACTTAAAAATCTCCATTATCGTTGGCGGCCCAAAACGCGAGATGGCATCAAAGCAAATACTTTCCCATTATCAAGCAGCGTTCAACGCCGTAAAACCGCACTTAAAAAAATTATCATTCCCCCAGGTGAAACGTTCGCATTCCAACTTTCAGGTAAAATTATTCGTCTCGTTACATGGACTCGGTTTACGCGGAGTCGTCGAAATCATTGCAGCCGCGGTCGATGATTTGGACGAAGCGGGGGGGAAAATGCGGAGCAAATACGGGTACCAATAGTAGGGAAAGGAGCGACGAGCCGAGATTGCTGTCAGACGATGTAGCAAAAATTAAGAGGCGGCGGGAAATATAATTAACGAAAGTGACGATTCAACGGGCAGCGACCCTCGTTTGCGAGACGTTTCCACGGTAAGTTTCAAAGGCATCTAGATTTCGGGGGTTCGAAGCTCGAGCGGCGTCGCGTTGTTGCCAACGAGCTCGGCGTGCCGTCGCGAAGGGTTCGTTTGGCTTATTTAAGCTTTGGTAAGCTGCTAAGGCGTGCAGCTTTCATATAATTTATAATTAACACGCTGGAAATGTCCCAACCATAATTGGTCACTAGCGAAACGCGGCGAGTCCTTCCATCGGGAGCTTTTCACGCCCAATCGGCGAAAGCTCGGCCCTCGCCGCTTGCAATTTCGTTTTGGACGTTTCGTCCATGGATTTATCGTTTGGAAAAGAGGCGATAATTTTTTCGTGGCGAAACGATTGCACTAGAACTTGGTACAATTCCAAGGACAATTCCTATTTTATCTGCGACGACTTAACGTGGAATACCCCGTACATATCGCGCACACGTGTTTCTGGATTGTTCCGTCGTCGTAGTTCGCATCGTCGTTGTTTTGCTTCTATTTTTCGATCGAATATGCCGAAAAGAGGCGATGTCCGACTATATTCGATTCGTACTACTGATTTCTCGAAAATCATTCCATGCGCGAATATGAATGGATTTTGGAGAAAGAAAATTTGATTTGCGGGTGGATCGCAGCTGCGAAGACGGTAGTGCTCGGAATTTGGGGAAATCGTGCCGAGGTAATTCTGAGAACGGGATGCCAACTGCCACGGAGTCGAAACGTATCCTGGAGAATATTTATCACTTAGGTCTGGAAACTTTGTTAACCGCAAACAGTTGACGTGAAATATTACAATCGACTCGGCGGATCGTGTTCCATTCAATTTACGACTAATCAATCCCTGCCATGGAACGGGTAGGACCAGCTCTATTCCTCGTTATGCAAATACCATTGAAAATATATAAAATAAAAGGATGAAAAGTACACGAATACGTTATTTAGCAATTCTAATTCAGTTTGCCCGATTGAAATTACCCCCGACGTTCGATAGAAATTAATTATCGTCTGGCTACACGCGACCCCGTGTTTCACCCCTTCCTTTCTCCCTGCCCCCCTCCCCCCTCTCCCTCTCTCCGTCTCTCTCGCGCGCGTTCTCGATCGATCACTGTCACGATAATTCCCGAAAAAAGCAATTTACTCACCTGTAAACATTTTTTGGCTTTATCCTGCGCATTTCAATTGGTCGAAATGACAAGTCTCGAAGGATTCGGCGACTGATTAGCTACTCTTCATCCAACGTCGCCACGCCGTTGCAGCGTTCGACCTGACGTGATGGAATGATTGAGAAAAATTCATTAGTCGATTCATTCGACGTTATTTTTCAATCAACAATTAAGTGCTGCGATGCTTTGATGGAAAATTGAAAAAACGGAAGACGAATCGAGGCGACGGGAAATAAGAGAACAACGGGGCTACATTTTTTCATCGTCCCTCGTCGCGGGCGATAATTATCGGGAGAAACGAATGGAATGGCAAACAAATTGTGGAGGAAAAAAGGCGAGAATTCGATTTCGAGGGTGACGCTGGGCGAAAAGAATGTTTCTGAATCCGAACAGAGATGTTTTTCGCGACGCGTAGGAGAAAATGGAGGGAATGATATTTTTTCGCGGGACAAGTCGGTTCGCGGTTTTTGTCGAGGCAACTTCGTCGAACGAAACGTTCGATTAGTCAGTCATACTCGCTGCTGCTTCGCTAATTCTTGCCCTTGTCTCGTGTGAGGCGAAATTCGTGGTGAAAATTTCGCGAAAGGAATATCGAACGAATTTATTGGCAATCGAGTGGAAAGCATGGTTTTGCTCAAACGAGGTCGAGCATAAAGGACCTAATCGCCGATACGCATTGGAGCGTGGGATAAATTTACATCACCGCATGCACCCACACGTCCGCGCGGAGATACGAGCCCGGAATATGTACGTATATATATATTTGTCCGGTTTTTATAAAATATAATATACGGGGCATTCCACGCCGAATCGGACGGTTCGAATAATTTGATTTTTTGATTTCCTACGATTTTTCACACTTGCAAGTACCCATCCAAAAACTCTGTGTGCTGAGGTTTAATAATTTGGTCCGATCACCGGTTCAAAAGACGCCCTTTTCGGAACTTCTCCCAAAAAGCTCAAGATTTTGTTTCGCAGTAAAAATATTTAACAATTTGTAACATAATCGTAGAACATTTTCTTCTTTAAACGCGTTTTTCTCGAAACTACATTTTTCGAGCTTGCGAGAATGATAACTCAACAACGGTTATTCCGATCCACTTGAAATTCATACCACCCATTCGTAACGCTATTGTCTACGGTGTTACGTCGGATTTTCTCGATATTGTTAACCGTTTTTTTTTAATTAATCTTTTTGGGTAGGAATTTTTGGCGAAAAAGGAAAAAAAATCCGCGTGCTGCCAAATTTCCATTTTTGATTTTTTTGGAAAAATCCTGCGTAGTTATATATACTTGACCATACTTAGTAAACAAATTTTCATCGCGTATGTTTCAGATGAACGGCGAGGCCGTTGCGATTCTCGCAGAGCAGCGGTGCGAAAAAATATTGACGCGCGCGGAGGCGCCTATCCCCGCCAATTATAGATATTACGTGAAAAAAATACGCTCAGAAAGCTGAAATGTTGTAGTAAAAGTGTGTGAAAGCAGAAATAAAAAGGTGCATTATTTTAGCTCCAAAAAAATCATGAAAATTGAGCCGATTTGTTTAGATAGGGCGAAAGTCGGGAGAAAAACGTTGAGCGGGCGAAAAGAAAAGCACAAAAGTGTGCGGAATTATAGGAGAGGGATGATTGAAAATCGCGAGCGTTGAATGTCAAACGCTGAGATCGCGCGTTGAATAATTTGGATCCTTTGCGAGTTGGGAGGGTCGACAAATTGGCGAAAACCTCGGGAGGTGCATGGCGATTCCATTTATCTGCAAATTTATTCGACGCGACGATAAATAATAAAACGTTCGTCGCGAAGAAAAAAACGATGCTGTTCGCTGGATGAGAGATGCACGTTTTCGCAAAGGATTTTTCCCGCTCTCAGCTTCATCGGCATCTTTATCGTCGTCCCCCGATAATAAAAGGCGCGCTGCTTTTTCGTCGCCCGGTTATTTTTTTATTCCTACAAATTCGAAATCTTCCACCGACTCGTTTCTCCTCGCCTTCGCTCGGCGTTTTGGCTGTTCGCCAAGCGTCGAGTTTTCGAAAGGCGACGTCGCTCGTCCAAAACTTCCGCGAGATCGAAGCAATTCGTGAGATTTTCTCCAGAACTTCGCTGCTAGTCGACGAGATGAGAAGCGGAACGATAATGTAGCTGCAAAGGGAAGTGAGAGCTCGAATTGTAAAATATCCTCCGATGGTTTCACTGCTTCGCAATTTTACGGCGCGGCGCGGAAGCGATCTCAACCCTCGATCCGTGATTAACTCGTTCGGGTTTCATCGAGGATCAGCTCCGAGGCGAAACTTAAACGGATCAACTCGACACTTAATTTGCCGGCAGGAGTGAAGAATTTCAAGCATGACTCCGAGAAGAGGGGACGAACGATAATGCAGGAAAATTATTTAACCCTCCGAGTCCCGAATTTCTTCAGCGATCGTTACTTCATCAAATTTGATATGCGAGCGTTTTTGAGACTGCTGCTGACAAATTTGTTGTCGAAATCGCAAAATCAGCGTATTGAATCCCCCATTTCGTATTTTAAATATTGGACCGTCGTTTCATCATCAGTGACCTTGAAAACCCTTGGGTACCAAATTTCAGTAAAAAAAGCCGCGTTTCATTTTGATCTGCCCCATTGAATTTCAAAAACCTGACTTTGGATTCATAATCCGTGGCTTTCGGAAGCTCCGCATCCAAATTTTCAGACAATTCGGGAATTCTGCTTTTTTTAACACTGATGTGCTGTTAGCAATAACTATTTCAAATATTGGTGCGCTATTCTTTTTTTTCCAACACTTATCGGATTACTGAGAAAGCAGGGATCAAGAAACCGCAACGAAATTCGTAACAAACTGCTCAAATCGTTGAAAAAATCGATGGTGTCTAGGTGGCACACTGGTGTGTCCTGCTGGGACTGAAAGTGTGGTAAAAGTTGGGAGGATGGAAAAACAACGACGCAAATATTCGGATTGTAGAAAAAAAACGGTTTCAGCGAAAGCTTAGGGCGTTTCTGAAAAGATTGTGACGGGTAAAGAGCTTTTTTTGGCTCCGTTACTTTTCTGGCATTCGGCATTTTTGACGATCTATTTAGTTTGTATTGGTCTACCGAATCAGCTAGGTTGGTCGAGTCGAGCCAAATTTGTTGATTAAGCGTGTAAGTTCCGAGCTTTCTCTCACCACGGGGTGAATTGAAGCTCGTCGAAAGTCCTCGACGGAATCTCGATTAAGCGTCAAGATGAAACGACTTGCTGCTCTTAATCCATAAACTTCTCGCGTCAACGCCGATCTCGATTATGAAAAAATATATTAAAAAATCATCTTCCCCCGTTAAAAACTCATCCTTTTCTATGGGAGATTCTATGCGAATGATTAAATTACCCGTGAATTCGTTTTCTCGTTTTTTCGAAATTAGTTTTTGCCCCCCTTTCAGTTTTCATTATTATCAAATCTTCATCGATCACACAAAATACTCAGCGTCGATAACATTTTATTCTTCCAATTTCGACGCAAATTAATGTCAAAGATCGAGAAAAATTAAAAAAAAATTCAAATTAAGAGCTCAACAACGAAGGTCTGCAGTTAGAAACATCAATAAACATTCGCTCTCGCGCGATGTTCGAGCGACTCTCAGCGATGCCTTTGATTCAATTATAATTAAACATTCCGCGAGAGTAGACAGAACTTGAGAACATTTTTTTCTTCCATTTGTTACAGTCGCTTCGTCGGGTTTCTCGAGGATGTCTGACTCGACCCGGACCGTTCTACTGATTTCTCGAATCGCTGCTCGTAACTTTCCAGAAATTTTCAGAAACTTACGATCTAGCGCGATCACGCGATCGCTGAACGGACATCAAATTCAATTACTGTCATCCACTTTGTTGGAGCTTATTACATAGTATCAAAGTAGCAACATTCGTTGTTCGCCTGAATTTTTTCAACGATGTTTTCCGACTGACAGAATATTTCTCACGCCTCCAGAACATTGCTAACGCATTATTGTAAAATCATTCCTATTTTTAACAGTGGCCAATAATAATTATTGTAAAATTATTATAATTGTTAACAACGAAGAATAATAATTATCGTTCGATAATTTCTACAATGCACTAATAAATTACTGTCGAACGGAATTATTCCAAACGAAATTGCTACAGCACCGTGAAAATTCGGGAAAATTGGAGAGTTAGCGACAAACGAGATTTGCTCGTGATGTTTGATTACAATGGCGCTAGCAATACGATCGAAATTGTCGCTGCGAAAAACTGGGAGGGGAAAAAAAATTGATCGGCGGATCAAAGGATCGACGCGCGGTTGCATCCGAACGCGTGACGCAATTTCTCAAACGTCAAATCAGATCCCGACGCGCCCACGCGACTCCTTCTACGTCCTCCACGACGCTTGATTTTCATCAACTCCGAGCTTCGTTAATGCTCACCGCCCACGCCGTTAAGTTATCCGGAATTGCGCGAGACGATTCGCTGTTCAGATCTACTCTCCCGTACTTTGTCAAATTCAGGACACGAATAAGCAGCCTGATTTCACGGATTGCAACCGAAACGCGCGAGTAATTCTGTCACGAGTCAATAATAAGAAAAAAAAAATAACGCGTAAGAATTGCATCGTGAGAAGAGCCGCAGTGGAGGTGAGCAGTAGAATACAATTGTAGGATTTATCGTATTATTTGTTTACTCCTTTCTCTTTGGGATTATTGTATTTTAAAATTTATACTAATTAAAAAATTTTTAAAATTCTTTTTATTTTTTAATTTCTATGAGCATGATTCTTCGAAGAAATCGTGTTACGACGAATGGGCCGAGAATAACGCGCGGAATTTTTGTTTCTTCAACTTTTCCTCTTCCCCACGTATTCCCTCGTATTTCGGAGCGTCATACTCGCGAGACGTCAGGACTACGGTTAAAAGTTTGCGATCATTCGGGGTTATATATTTTTTTATTCCTTGGCTGCTCCACTTGTCTCGCGAGTTGCTGGCGAATAACGATAAACAGGTCTGACTGTCAAGATTTACGAGCACTTTCGTATGCTTTCTCGAAACTTGACGAAACAATCTCGTTCCCACGATCAAAACTTGCACTTCGATGGTCCGAGTTCCCCGCGAAATATACGCACGATTCTTCATAATTCCCCCGTCATACTTCGTTTCATCATTTTCATTGGTTCTTCTCTTCTTTGTCCGCTTTTTTTGTTTAGTAGAAACGATTTTTTCCCATACTTTTTCTGGGCTTGTCTCGTTTTCTATGACTAGATTTTATTTCCCGACGTTCATTGGGCCGCGATAAATCAACCTAATCTCATCGAACGGCAAGAGAAGAATAAAATGGTAATAAAAATAGAAGTCCGGGGTTGGAGAAGAAAAAACGAAAACAAGGCAGAGATTACGCTTGCGCGTTGTTCGTCGCGCGGCAACTATATATTATCTAGGATCGTGGCGATTAGCCGAATAAACCGCTGGAAGTCTCCGCGATAAAGCGGAGAATTTATCTACTACCAACGGAACTGAATCCGTGGCCTCTGGCCCGTCCTTTTCTTCTCCTCAACTCTAACCGACCCCAACGAAGGACTGAGAATCCTGATTGATGCACTTCCCTGCTCCAAAACAATTTGGTGCCACCGCAAATTTACCTCCCATATTTTTTCTCCACCCGTCTCAGTCCGATCTTTTACATCCTCGTTTTTTCCCGTCCACGCTTCGCTTTACTCGTCCCTCTGCCGCGTTATCTCGTCTGGAGTACCCACCGCCATATTTCTTTGTCTTGCCGATTTTTTTCTTTCACTTTCGCTCGTTACTCTCCTCGAACTTTCTCCATTTTTCTCGCCCTACATTTCCTCTTTTATTTTCCATTCTGGTCGATTTATTTATCTCTTCCATTTGTCCGACGTTTTTCATTTTTCACTGCATTTTATTATTTTTATTCGAATTTGTATTTAGTGCTCCTCAATTTCTCTTCTCGCGTCGCACCGTGAGGCAAAATGGCAAGAGAACGGAAAAAAGTGTAAACCACCTATCAATCAAAACGCTAAAAATCAGTCATGGCAATCGACTACTAAACTTCGTTGATCAGCCCGATTGGTCCCGGAAAAGAGGTCGAAATTCACAATTTAGTGGTCCAAAATGTGTTAAAAAAACTCAATATATTGGGATATGGGCATGTGGGTATCGTTTTCCGAGTATTTTTTCACGCTGAGTCGAATGCAACTGGTCCCAGACCTCTAGAATGCATAATTAGAAAGAAATTACTATCTTCTAGTAAAAAACGCTCGATATCGGTCGTATGGTCTCAGCTCACTTTGACTAGATTAATACTTTGAAAATCTATATTTCGTTTTTTTTAAACTTGGAGGTTGCAAAAGTGCTACTTGAGTATCGAATAACACGCGTGTGTGTGTTGGAAAACGGAATGTGGGAACAACGCTACTCAACGCACTAAAATGTTAACGACTCTGCACTAAGATTCTCACACTTTACGCGAAGACCGGACATTTTTACCGCGTACTCGCGTTTTTTACGCGCTCTATCTTAACACATAGCGGCACACCGAACGGACTGAAGGGTTAATCCCACGCAACCTGAATTTGCCAACTCGTATTTCTTCATCAAATTCGCCAATAATTTGTTCACGCGAAGGAAGAAAAAAAAAAACGGGGAGGTGGAAAGAATCCAGAGATGCACGACCTAGTCGACGAAGCCTCCGCTTTCAAGGTCTCGAGGGCCGGACGCCTGGCGCCGCGACGTCTGCTCGTCGGCTCCGGCTACCAGCGAGAACTACCCTATCTCACAACCTCGCGTTTTCCTCGTCCATTCCCTCGGCCTCGTATCGTAGCGGATACACGGTCTACCGTCCGCCATCTCCGCGTCTCTCTCGGCGCCGCATTCCCGTGTTCGGTGGTAAACGTTATACCTACTCGCTCTCCTCTTCCCTTCCCTTCTCTTCGCTCCTCTGCTCTTCTCCTCTCGAAACTCGACCCATAAATTCATCGACCTCCGATTTCACGATAGTCTTTCCTCCGCGACGCGACACTGCCGCATCCACATCCCCCCTCTGCGACAACCTCGAGCCGAGTGACTTTTCACGGGGATACAGAGAATCGCCGGCCAACGTCTACGAGAACTGGGCGTGTTCCGCGAACAAGGAATGGCGAGAACCACTCGCTGCGATTACGAAATCCGTCACGATTTCTCGCCTTGGGACCACCAAAATTCACCGGCAAAAATATGTACGCCGCACGGCGATATGTTTCCGCATTTTTTAACCAACGCGCGAAAACATCGCACCTTTCGGTTAATTACCTCAATTTTTTCTGCGACCAACAAAAATCGTGGAATGAAAATTAAAACGCTCAAATTCGAATTTTATCTACTGCTTTTTTCCCCTCACGAAATTTGTCTCGTCCCGATTTTTTTCGAATTTCAGTTTTAATGCTTCACTTTGCGGGTAAAACTTGCAACTGGAAACCGAAGAGTAGGGAAAAAAATCGGCGCGGGGAAAAATATTATCACCTTCCCCGATTTCAGTAGTACGACCGCCGTTGGGTCAGCCGTCGAAAAGGAAAGTTTCGACGAGTTTCGCGCGGAGAGAAGAACTCGGGTGAAAAAATCCGGCGATATCTCATCTTCCAGCGAATTTATACCAGCATTAATTCAATTTCCCGAATCAGCAAATTTATCATTTTTACCTTCGATCGAATCGCTCGCGGCGAAGAAATTGGCACCAGTTTCCAAGTAATTCTTCGCGACGTTCTTCGTCTCGATGGGAGTGAAGTATCAATTTCGCCACGACGAAACGGCGTTTATGGTTTTCTGTCCACAAAACTCGCCTGTTCTTAAATCTTCCTATTGCATTTCACCTTCGCTGAATTCTAAGCTCTGGTTTCGCCCAAACAGACGACGAAAAATCGAAATTTGGAGAAACGAGCCAAAGTTCTGATGTTTTTACTAGAAAAACGTCTCTGCTAGAAAGATTCGACGGGGTGACGAGAAAAATTGGAGTCTCGTAAGCTATACAAACGATTCGTAAATCCTGAGTCATTTTACGATGGAACCATTCGTATGCAAGTTCAGAGACGCTTATTCCGACATTACCGCGTACGACCAAGCCCATTTTCTTGTGTAATTATGCTTTAGATTGTCTCAGAAATGAACTATACATTCTGACACGGTTGCCTACCGCTTCCAACGGGCGACACGCGAGACAAAGTACGGAAACTTTAACGTCAGCCAGTCATTAATTTACGATATGATATTACAAAACGGAACGACTTCGTCTCGCTGTTAATAAAATTTTTAAAAAACTCCTCCAGCATCGTATTTTTCTTCGCAGCTGTTTTTCTTCTCACCGAGGCTGGGAGTACTTTATTTTTCCGGTTTTCTCCTTTTGTTCTTTCAATTTTCCTTTCTTCTTTTTTTTTCTTTTAATTAGCGTTCATCTAGTTTTTTCCTCGCACGGGGTCCGATTTTGTGGCTAAGGGGTCGCTGATGTTCTCATGATTTTGGATCTTTGTTGGGAGAAATTCGCAGGGGAATGGAATTTGCAGAAAATCCGGCGACCATCCGTACCTGCGAAATGCTCGTCGATATCGGCGCTGCGAAACGCGTTACATGGGAAAAAAGGGGCGGAATGTCGGGTTCGGCGCGGTGATTCGAGTCCCGCTGAAATTCCGGGATTCCACGGAGGACGTCGCGCGAGAATTCTGCCGGCGCGTCGTAAAAATGCGGAAAAATGGCGAGACGAGATAATTGCGGGTAATTTTCGCCGATCACGCTGGTAATTTGACCTCCGTCTGTCTACGAAGAATCTATCCGATGAGGAACTCGCCGCGGAGCGTCGAACAGTCCGCATCGACGGGGCAGCTATTTTTCACGGGCCTCGGTATTTCGCGAGCTTTCGCGCCGCGGCGCCAAGTATCTCCGTCCGAATACCGTTGCTGTCTCTGCACGAGACAAATCACCGCGTCGGTTATCGCGGCTAAGAAAGGTGACCCGGCCTTTAACCTCTCTGGCGGGGGTCGTGAGATCGGTCGACGTGGGAGCTTTCGTCGTGGCTCGATTCGCCATCGATTTCTTAGCCAACGGTTCGGAAGAAACGTCATCTCCGAAAGGAATCGCTATGATAATCCAATAACGGGCATAATTTACATTTTTTCGCCCAACCCCGCGGATCGTCCGACAGTTTCGGAAACACTATCTCAAACGACGTTGAAAAACTTCGGCGCGACGATATTTACTACAATTGTCTCGCATTTCTCGCAATGGCGCCGGAGACGAGAAGAATTCGCTCGGTTTCGACTGAAAATGTCGAGGGCGAGAAAAATGTGAAAATTGGAAAATATTCCGAAAAAACTGTCCGAGATTTTCGGTGCTGGATAAGAATTATCGTAAACGGAGACAATTTTACCGTGAATACTGGATATCATCGAATTATTTTAGGAAGCACCAATAGATTCCGAAAATAGCAAACACTATTTTTTATTATTGAAAATACGATATTTAATATGAATAAGAAAAATTACCACCCGTATATTGAATTTTATCATCTGTTATACTACTTCCTATTACTATTAAGAACGGAACGTATGTATGTATGTATCGATGTATGGATGTTTAATACTCTTACACGCGAAAACTACTGAACAGATTTTGATAAAACCTTACAGTATTATTGTTTGTACGAGTGATTTGAGTGATTTGACCAAATTGTAACGGCAAGTGTCAAATAAGTCGAAAAAAATCCTGCGATCTGAGAGCTATTTCAGCAGACAGACAGACAGACAGACAGACAGACAGACAGACACACAGACAGACAGACATAGAACAGTCAAACAGAGCAGCAGACAACAGACACACAGACAGACAGATAGACAGATAGACAGATAGACAGGCAGACAGACAGACAGACAGACAGACAGATAGGCAGACAGGCAGACAGGCAGACAGACAGACAGACAGACAGACAGACAGACAGACATATAGATAGATAGATAGATAGATAGACGACAGATAGATAGACAGATGGATGGATGGATGGATGGATTGATAAATAAATTGCAAGGGCAGTCGCTAAGTGTTTACGGCGTCAATAATAGATTGTTCTCAAAGTCTGTTTGGCCGGGTTTATAACGATATTCAACGAGTTAATTGGGCAAATTAAAACGGTACCTAAGTGTCAGGTAAGTCGGAAAACATCCTGCTCGATGGATTTCATCGTTCGAACATATATTCTGGGGCATATTATGACTAAATGTATGGATTTTGAGGCGGAATATAGCGCCGTGCTACTATAAGATTATAGTCTTGATAATCAACTCTCGTGAAATTGAGTAAGCGAATGATAATTTTTAAAATCGTATTAATAAAATATGATCGGTGAAATAAGGATGATTGTCACGAGACTGGCGGGGATAAATCTCGAGATGGAAAGTAATTCTGAAAGTTCATCAGTGCACGCGAAATGCGGCGACTACCTGCGCGGCGCACGCTGACGAGGAAACCCGAGGCTTGGAATTTCCACGTAAATCAAAGATTTACGCCTCTGCCAGCCCGTTTTACATTCTAACGCGAAATGCACGCGTAAATATGCAAATAACTTCTCTCTACTCGGCGCCAATCCGAAAGACCCTCGAATGACCGGCGGTCGAGCAGAGAGCTTCGAGGAATGCAGCAGCACCGAACGTACGAACACATCCCGCCGCTGGAATACATTTTTAATGCGTACCGCGAGCGGCGAACGAAACGCGAAGCGTTTGCGTTTAATTGGGAAAAAATCAAATTCAATCGCACCGGAATTATTCCGGCGCGAAAAATAATTGCTTTTACGATTGGAAACAAATTGTGGGCGATAACGTTCGCATCGTAATGCGACGACGAGGGGAATATTCGCGCGATTCGAAGAGATTGGAAAAAGTGTAGCGTAATACGCGTAATTTCTCGCCGCTGGTCGATCAAATTTCTGATCAAAAATATTTAAATTAAAAAAAAAATATTTGGAGAATGTGAAAGAGATTGAAAAAAGTATCTCAAAAAAATATAAAAATGCGTCGAAGAAATCGGAAAAAATGAAGAAAAAAAATTTGATTACGCAATTCCGTCGTGTTTCGTTGTTCTCGCTAAAAAATCGGCTGTAGCATACACTTCGAGCTCTAGAGGGTGGACAAGAATCGAGCCAGGGTTCTCGTCGATCGGTTGAATTTGCTTCCCCGAGAGTAAAATGGTTCGTCCGCGTCGTGTTTGTCGCGAGAACGCGCGGAAATCGAGTCGGCTGTTGAACGATTCTCGTGAATATATGATTCTAACGACGCGTCAAGGCAAAGAGAGGCCGGAACTTCCGCGAGGTCGGAGAATACGAAATGAATTGTTTGCAGCGTCGTGGATATCGGCGTCGCGAGGACGAAACACGTGGATAAGTGGGCCAATGCCGAAGGTCTGGAGCAAGGATTTTGGACGGGAGGGCTTCGCCCGCTGGCATCGCGCCAATCTGCCTGGAAGATCTGGAATCGAAACGGGCGGAAGCGCGTATAATTCACTAAATAGAGTGAAATATCGAGGGCAGCATCGGGGAAAATCTAGTAGCATGCGAAATAACGCGATGATATTTCGCGCGCGAGGTCCTCCGGCATTCCGTCGCGCGAAAAGGGAACGACGCGGGGAGGGGAGCGGGAAAAGGGAGATGAGAGAAAAAAGCACGAGCGGAAGGTCACGGGATTCTTCGCGTTGCTTTGTTCGCGAGAATCTCGCGGGATAAAAGCGGGCGAGGCGAAAGTCTTCCTCTCGCGGAGGCGGAGGCGCGCGCTCGCGTCGTTCCTTTCATCTTCGGCGACGCTGCTCGCCGGTCGGCCCTCGCAGCCAATTTTTCGATCGCGACCACGCTGCTCGATGCACCTCGCTGGTCGAGGCCACAAAGCTTTCGCGGCGGCCTGGCGCTCGCGCGCGCGAATAAAGCACCGTGGAAATAAAATCGGAGCGAAAGTTTGCCGCGAAAATGGACAAAAACAACCCGAGGGGAATCTGACTCGTCGAAGACAATGTCTACGCGCCGGAAAAAGTCCGCAGCAATGCGCGCACTAAAACAAGGAGGAATTCAAAAATTCGTGAACAAACAAACAACAATTAAACCCCCCATAAATTATGGGGTTTTTAATTTCCCCAGAATTTAGCAATTTTCGCCTATTTTTTTGGTAACGAAAAATCAGCTGATAACAAATATCAGCCTGCCCCGACGGTACATCGTCAGGAAGAGCGCTCGACCCACATAATAACCGATTGAGACATCGTTATATTATCGTTATTATTATTAAAAATGTATTTATCGACTTGTTTATTTATTTACTCGTTTAATTAACGGCCAGATAAATTCTCTTTGGCTCTAAGAATTGGATCGTAATTGAGGGGTAATTGTGAAATTTGGGTTTTGGCTCCGTTGCTCGTTTTATTCGCGAATTGGTCGCATTTTTGAACTGTATCCTCGCGAGAGCTTTGATTGCTCGATTTCGGGAGAGCTAGAGCTTGTACGCGTCGTCTTAACGAGATCGTATGGCGAACTTGACGGAGATATCAATCGCGTCGCGCGTCTATTTTTAGCGCAGAGTTCGTTCCAACGACGAATCACGCCATTGAAACGAGCTTTATTGTGGAGAAAGCATTCGAACGAGAGCTTCGTTCGAACAGCCGGGTGAGAGCAGTGTAAAAGGGATTTACTTTAATATCGCGGGATTTTCGTGCTTCGACGAAGATTTCGTGAATATTGAAACGAGGGAAACGTTTCGATATCCCGCGTTTTACTCGACGCTCATCGACATCAACGCTGGAAGCTGCCAACGAAAAACTCGACGATCCAAAAAAGTTATTTGGCACGAAAAACGGGGCTTCGCGCGGCGGAAACAGATATGCCGTTATTAGAAGTCATCCTGGAAAATTTCGTTGAAAAATTACGCCGGCGAAATTTGCGGTAGCAGACTGCCACACTACTGTTCTGTAGGTGTAAAATTGTACGCGCGTGAGAAAGGAAGAGAGAGAGAGAGAGAGAGACAGAAACAGAGAGACACAGGCACACAGAGAGAGAGAGAGAGAGAGAGAGAGAGAGAGAGAGAGAGAGAGACACAGAGAGACACAGGAACATACAGAGAGAGAGAGACACACAGAGAGATAGAGACAGAGAGAGCGAGTAAAAATAATTGACGGAGTCACTTATTCCTGACGATCGGGCTGGTTGCTCTGTAAGTCTCGAGTCTTCGTCTCTCTGAAAATGAAGTCCGTCTACAGGGTGATCTTTGCAGAATTAGCTTCGACTTTACAGCCGACTTTACGGTTCAAAAATCTCACGTCCATTTAATCCTCTCAGTCGGGATCCATTAAACGGATGAAGCCATGTATTTCCACGGAATCAACGGATTCATTGATTTCAGCTAGACGACGTTGCCTCCCCGCAGGAGGCATATTCTCCATCATCGCGAATCTATCCAGCGAGATCTCGGGAAACGCTATTAATTCGCCGCGACTTGGTAATTTTTGGAAACCTGTTTTCGAGACGAACGTTATTGATTTCTGTCGCTGATATTCTGGAAGCTCAGAGCTGAGAGCCTCGAATCTATTTACAGCGGAATCATAGCGCGTGAAAAAATTTGTTTTTGATACGTCGAACGCAAATTAGACGCGGGGACAGCGCCGAAGATATTTTGACGAGCGGATACGCGAGGCTCTCTTTTATCGCGGACATCCGACGCAGACCTTCCTTAACGCCAATCTATCGCGTAAACTCGACCGATCCCTACTTATCTGGAAATGCCATTTTCCTCGATCATTCCAACCTCCTCAATCTCTACTTTAGCCCGCCTTTTCGGGCGGAAGATGAGACATTATTATCGAAGGAGCCGCGAATAATTCGTCTGCAAGCGCAAATCTCTTCCCTCGATCGTGCAGATTTAGCGACCGCGGAGCATAAAAAACCGGACGATCTGGTACAAGTCCGAAAAATCCCTCGCCTCGCTAAATAATAACACAGGTCTGCGATGAAAAAGGTTTTTTGGATACTCTCACGCGAAACATACAGATTTTGACTCGCTCGTTCCAAATTCGAACTCTATTTCTATTTTTATCTTTATCGTCATAAAATATTTAACATGAAAATTATACCAACACGATCATATTATTTTTTGGAATTTGAATAAATCTAAGCATAACGTTCGCGTTAGCCGCGCAAGTCTTGTGTCATTCAACTGCCTCTGAAACCCTCACGCCAAGTACTCGGTGCGAATTTTCGTGCAAAATTCCGCATCGCGCAACACTGCCAAACTGTGTTCGATCAAATATCTAAAATGTCAAATATTCCGCCCAAAATTATTAGCACTTCGCGCGACAGTGCATATTTTTCTACTACGTAGGATACATTAGTCTCTCTGTAACCTGAGTAAATGAAAAATGCCACGTTTACTCTTGTAAAAATTACGTTGTACTTATTTATATTCGCGCAGGCGAGTTATTTTATTTTTATTCCAAGAGGAAGAGAAAAATTTAATTCGCAAAGCCGTGTAATTAAATGTTTGGCAGGAATCAATTTGCGATAATGTAATCCGATAAGAATTCCTCGGATGCGTTTGAAGGGCGTGAATCGAGGCGAGAATAAAATTCGCTCGTTCGATCGACTTCGATGGTTCGAATTTTGTCGATCGTTGAAAAGGGCGAGAGAGAGAGAGGGAGGGAGAGAGACGTAGAGGTGGAAGCTCCGGTCGGGGTTGTGGATAAAGGGGCGAAGCTTCAATCCCTCCGAAGAGAGATTCCTTATCTCATGACAGTGCGAGTTTCGTTCTCGTTGGCAAAGCTGCGGCGTCGTATTCATCCGCTTCACCGTATTAAACCTACTCCTCTCGCGTCCCGAGTTCCAGATCCTCGGTTATCTTTTAAATTACTCCGACCATTTCCAGAGCTCGAGCAGATGAAATGTCTCCGGTTTGAATTCCGTCGTAAAAAATGACGAACATTAAAGCGACTCGGCGGACGATTGTTCGAAAAGAAACGATTTCTCCGTCGTTCTCAGCGCTGAATTTCAAAACTTGGTCCGTGGGAAATCTCGCCGTGCTTCGTTTCGAATAAGAACTTCAAAAAAAAAAAACCTCAACAAAATTAGTCAGAATTAGTTTTCACCCGACTGCCAGTGGAGGGTTGTATTTTTCGAGTCTATGTATGCATGCACGTACGTCCAACACTTGGACGAGCTTCAGCTTATGAAGGCTACACTGTTTCTGTATGGCATTCGCAAAAAAGGGATAATTAAAAAAAATTGAAAACTGGTAAAAAAAAAAGTATGAAATAAAGTAAATTATTAAAAAAACTGCAATACTTAATAACAACTGAAAAAAGCGAATTTTTTCTGATTTCTATCTATAGAAATTTGCAATTGCAATTTAAAAATAAATCACCATGCAATTTGATTTGTTCGAATTTTGAACAAATAATAAATAGCATCTTTAATATAACATCAAGTTATATTTATATTATGGTATATATATTTCGTATTATTTATCCAATTTCCTTCCAACAATGAACTCGTCAGCTGATACAGTAAAAAATAAATGAAGGAGATGGCTTCTTCGAATATTAAAAAATCTAAGTAGAAAAATGTGCAAATGCATAGAAAACGAAGCACGAGGGATTTGTAGTCTAAGGGAATGGTGAATAAATATAAATTAATTTTTTCAGATCGTTCGTGAGTAATTTTATGTTGAGTTTAGTTTCTTGTACAGTGAGTATTTTGCCTCCGAGGAGTTGCATGCTTGTTAAACGTGTATACTTTTCACAGACTAATTCACTGTTAACGATATATCGAGGAGTTGTTTTTTCCCTTTTTAGTTGGTATTTCTAATCGCAGTCGGTTGTTTAAATTGGGGACAGAAAAAAACTTATCATTCGCGTGTCCGTTTGAAAACGAGGCGATGGTATAACCCAGCTGCTGATTCCACGCGACGTGGAAATTCTCTGCACGTCGATTGCGAACGATTCGCGCGGAGCTTTGGCAGCGAGGCCAGAGAAATGTGGAATTGGTCCATATCGCGCGGAAACAGCCTGGGAATCACTTGGAATCAAGCGCCGTACGTCGAACTTTGAGAGTGTCTCTCGGTTGGCTCGCGGCGCGGCGCATAGGAGAAGTTCAATCGCGATGGCTTCTGTGATTCGAACTTCAACGGAGTACGTTGCCGACTACTCGGAATATCCGTATTACCGTAGGAAACTAGCGAAGCCCGGATTCCGCGGACCAGCGGCGATATGCGCCAATCTATTCCCCCGACGTTGGCCCATTCGACCATTTTTTTCGAAAGCGTTCGAGGTTTGCGCGGTGGTCGAAAAAAATCCCACGCCTTCGTCGCGGCTCGTTGAGAATACGGTGTAAATTTCAGAAATTTTCGACGGTTCGTTCTGCGGCAAAAAAATCGAATGTGGGTCAGCATCGATCGCGATGGATCCAGCGGCGCGATAGATCTCCAACGTCTTCGATAGCCGTGATCGTCTAGTGGTTAGGACCCTACGTTGTGGCCGTAGTAACCCAGGTTCGAATCCTGGTCACGGCAATGTGCTCCGTTTGGCGCATTGTCACGGCGAAGACTTAATTTTTATCGACGTTATCGTTTTATTTTGGAAAAACCGAGAAATAAAAATTCGGGGAATCGGAAATAAAAATGTCAGGAGTAACGCGAAGCCGGCTAGATTTTTCGACGTACGAACAACGTTGCCAGCGAGGAGAGAGATCGAACGCTGCGATGGACCAGAGTCGCGACTGCTACAGATTTGACAGAGAAAGGGACTCGACCGAGCGCTCAGCTGCGACGTGACGGTCAATCGGTCCGATAAAAACTACCGGGCGTCGCGAGGTAACAGGCGAGAATAAGAATACCGAGAAAAAAACACCAGATAGAACCAGAGAATAATCGAAGATGTCGTTCTCCAGGCAAAAACCAGCCGACGAGAATTTTTTCGTGGGAAGGAAAAACGATAAGGTAAATAAAAAGACGAGGAAAAATGGAACGATCGCTGCTCGCGAGTAAATCAATGGAACGCCCGCCGAATTAACGCGAGATTTTCAACGCTCGAGGGAACCGGCGAGTCGAAGCCGTTAGCCAATTAGGACGGCGCTCGTTGTCCGCTCTAAATAATCTAGATAATCGACATAGTTGCGATCGTTTAAATCCGAAGGTGTCGGCCAACTGTTACGAATACGCCGTTTACGATTTTCGGCGGTGCGCGTTATCATCCGCGCGCTCCTCGGCTCGCTCCATTCTATTCCCAATGAATGGCTCCGGCGAAACACGCGGGACGGAAAAAAAAGGAAAAAAAATCACCAGCCATTTGTATTCCCCGGATGGACCGAAAGATACATTATTCAAATAACGCGCTTCCACAGCTTATCCGATTTCAATTTACGCGTTCGTTCCATTTTTTTCTCCTTTTCTCATTCGCTCGTTCATTGGCGGTATTTATTGTTGTACGGTTGTTCGTGTTATTCGCAGTTGTTCGCGCTCGGATCTCGAGTCGAGTTCGATGTCTCACCTGACGAGCTCCAATTTTTGGAGTATTTGTCCTTGACTATGGCGGGGTACGTGATAAATCGTACATTATTCGGTGCAGCATCAAACAAGGACCAAAGTCGATATTCTACCAGGACGCGCAATCTCTTTTCCAAAAATCCACCCCCAGAATTTGCTACAAGCAGACGAAGTGCAGATACACAAGACAACGATTTTGATGAATCACATTTTTTACTTGTGATTCTTTTTACGCACGTCTCAACATCGCGAGTAGCTTGAATTTTTGTATGTTTTACGTATAATCAAACTATATTTCGTAACCTCAGTTCGAAATATTCTGTTTTATTCGAGAAACTTCTCGTTTTGAGCAGGTTTACACGGTGAGTCTATTTTCTCAGCTTTCACTTTCATGGAATGTAAATTGCTAAGAAAATGAAAATTTTTATTTTACTGTGAAACAAATCCTTGCTCGTACCTGAATTTAAGCAGGAATATACAGTACACATAGCATTGATGAACTGGAATCGACTAAAAAAAATGAAAAATTTAGGATTTTGCAGCTTTGAGCTCATTTTTTGCAGCATCGGACTAAAATTGCCACGAATATTCGCGCGATAAAAACAGCCTCGAGTAAAAGTACGGCAAACTTTTTTTTTCAATGGATAAACAACTTTTGTGTTCATATTTTGTGTGTGTATTGGGAATAATTGCTGTGCTGAATACTAATTAATATATTAGTCAATTATAAAAAAAAGACTAACATTTTATTGAAAGTATTGGTGAGGGCATATTTTAGTGGGCGAATTTGTAGTTTACGAGATTTACTTTGGTAAAAATTGTCTTCGAGTTCTTGACTATTTATTGGGTGGAAAAAATACAAAATTTGTCGGTGTTAGTATTCGTGGTCGAATTGAGTTTGGTGTTTTTATTCGAGGGAGAAACGTTTCGTCGTTTTTATTCGTGAATTGCTTGTCTCGTGCGAGTTTTTTGGTGCTATAATTCGTCAGTCCCGTCGACCATTTGGGCAATTTGTAGCCGTTACAGATTCATCGGTGTACCGTGACGATTCGGATCGTGGAAGCTTAGGATCCGCGGAAAATATTTACCGCGCGCGTCGCTGAATTGATATTTTGTTTTTGAATTTGCGACAGCCTCCTCGACATTTACATGGGAATGTAATAGAATTTTTTACGCCCCTGCAAGAGTCTTTTGCTCGACGCGCTACGAATCGCGAGAAAAATTGCTTTTTTCAAAAAAGTGAATACTCAAAAATATGGAAAGAAATTGTGACGTGGAAATTCTCGTAGAGTACGAAGAGTGGTGATACTTTCGAGTCCTCGAAAACGATCGGAGTCCTCGCCCGCGAGGGATGCTTTTTTCAAACGAGGCACTCGCCCCAGCAAACTCGGAATCTCGTTGCGGCTGCCGCGAATGAGAATTCGCCAATCAACGGTGAAACTAAACGTTGCGGCTCCTGGCGGTTTTGCCGCTCGACCCGAGCGCAGCTTCTCCCATCACGTTGGGCAAACCGATCCCCGACATGCTGAATGTCGCCGGGTTTAATTACGCCGCTCTACAGCTTTCGCAGCTGCTGGTCGTTAAAATGCAATGAATTTTTCAAATCCCCCGAAAAAAAATTCCCCCTCCCATTCCTTCGCTAGAGTTTTTCCCTCCCTCCCCCCCAATTCTGTGCTCGTTTCCAGGTATTTTGTGTCTCCGCGAATCATCGATTTCTTCGAAATAAATCCACTTTCTCGTCTGATCTCGCGTGCAAGGTAGATATACTCCTAGGAGGCCGAAAAAAAGGTCGATTTTGCCAATTTTTTGCAGGAAAACTAATTATAAATTATACCAAATGAAAGCTTACACATTCAAGAATATGCTGAATTTTTTTATCAAAAAATATCCAAAATATATAAACGTATATATAAAAATATATAAAGAAAACCTCACCCAATCATCGTATCGTAAACCACAACTCAAAACAACCCTTTCAAAATTCTGCCAATTTTCCAGCGATCCCCTAAATTTGATTTCGCCCTTTTCTCCACAGATTTCTCAACACGATTAGTTATTTGTCAACCGAGCCACACCTTTCCCATTACTTCGAATATTTTTTTCTTCTGTTTTTTCCAACAACTTTTTCCCAACACTGTGAATCGACGGCGCTTCATTTATCCATTAATTTATTTATGTATTTATTTATCCATTTATTCATCTACTTATCTAGCTGTTTATGTATCTATTTTTCTATATATTAATCTATTTATCGATTTATCTATTTATCAATTTATCAATTTATCAATTTATCTATTTATATATTTATCTATTTATCAATTTATCGATTTATCTATTTATCTATTTATATATTTATCTATTTATATATTTATCTATTTATCTGTTTATCTATTTATTTGTTTATCTATTTATCTATTTATCTATTTATTTATTAATTTGAGATCGATTGAAATCGTTTCGTCTCGCGCAGAAATGAGAAGCGAGGATCGAAAATGTCTTTGGAGGGTCGAAAATACGGCGGGGTCGCGACCCGTCTGCGTGTATTGACTCGCCTTATCGGCCTGGGTCAAAGGGTCACCGATATAAAAGTGTCGGGTACGAGAATCGCGAGAATAATTATTTTTTCCGCGACGACGACAACGGGTTTTTCGTCACCGGACGGTGGAAAAGGAGCGAGCGAAAGTACACGGTCGGACGCTGGGAGGAGTGGATGCAGAAACCGGGCATGATTTTCCGTTCGGCGAGATTCGCCGAAGGAAATAGGGGAAGGCGGAAGGGATACAAAGGGCGTCTTTGTAGGGCGCAAGGGCTTCCGGCGTAATTCGAATTGCCTGCTGGAAGAATGAGTCGTAATAAGGCGATGCAGAGCGAGGTATTTCAATGCAAAGTTGATTTTATCAGCCCCGTCCTCGAGAGTAGACCGAACAATGCTCGAGGTGCGAAAACTCGGAGGACTCGGGAAAAATCGTAAACACAGCGAAACATTCGTACGCGAGCACAAAAGCGGAATTCCCGAATTCCCGACGAAATGCTTTTCGGGTAAACAAATTCTTACGCATTTTTCGCACAAAGAACATCCAACTACGGCGAAGATATACTCGCAGTACGCACGCGAAATAGCATATCAATTCCGGGGGAAAATTAAAAAAAAAAAAAAAAAAAAAAAGCAGCGATACCTGAAACGAATACGAGTATCCAGGACGAAGATACGTATCGAAAAATCGGGAGAAATGTGCGCGAGATATGCAAACAAATGTCGCGGGTCGGAAAGTAGGGGAGGAAAAAAAATGCCACGCGATATTGGCTTGGCGTTGAAATATGCTCTGGCGTCTCCCGATCGTTCGAGATTCGCGGGTGTCAGGTGTTGAATGTCGGGACTTGAAAAAAATCCCACGTATTTGTCGCGCCGTGCTTGAAATACGCCGTGAATTCCAAAATTTTCCGACGGTTCGTTCTGCGGCAAAAAAATCGAATGTGGGTCAGTATCGATCGCGATGGATCCAGCGTCGCCATGGATCCTCAACGTCTTCGATAGCCGTGATCGTCTAGTGGTTAGGACCCTACGTTGTGGCCGTAGTAACCCAGGTTCGAATCCTGGTCACGGCAATGTGCTCCGTTTGGCGCATTGTTACGGCGAAGGCTTAATTTTTTAATTTTGGAAACGTTTAACCGAAAAAAAAAGAGAAAAACAAATACGCGATTTCGCGCGATCGCGAAAGTGCCAGAAAGAAGGTCCTCGATACTCGCAGGCTGGAGATTCTCTCGCTGTTTGTTTCTCCCGCAGATCATTCGAGAATTTGCTCTCGCTTGGAATCGAAACGCCTCGAGTCCGCGCGGCAAGAAATGCTCGAGTCACGCTCGAGTTGCGCGCGACGAACTCTCACAAGGCAAACGAACGAAGTTGAAGCGAGTCATTGAACCGCGAAAAACCGTAAAGAATAGACCGATTCGCTGCCTCGTTGCCGTAAACACGAATAAACGCGCCGGTATTTCCCAAAAAAAAAAAAAAAAAAAAAGGAAAAAAAATCCTCCTCAAACACTTGATGCTCTCTTTGCGCGGCGAATTTTTTTTTTCCCCAAAAACGTAACCCGAGTAAACAGAATCTTGGTGGTGCAAATTGGTGATACGATTTGCCCTCGCCTTCCAAGGAATCTGCCCGCGTTCTCGCGAGAAACGACGCGCTACCAGCGCGAAGATTGGTTCACGCGCAACGCATCGAGAGGAATCCGTCGTCGATCCCGCGATCTTGGGGGGATCGGCGGAATTTCTCGGTTTGAGTGTCAAATAAAATCGTTGCATCGCGTATTTTCACCGAGATCCTCCCTCGTCTCCCTGTGGAATTTCGCGCCGTGTTTTTTACTCGCCTCCTACCGCTTCTCTTCATCCGATATACTCATTCTCATGCATTATTCTGACGAATCAATTCGTTTGCCTCGCAACTCGGAGAATACGCTGAGCAATAAAGAAAATATCACGTTCGACTTTCCTTCCCTCGTTTCTGCTCCACCTTCCATCTTTTCCCGCAACTACGCTCGCTGGAAATTCAGTGTTTCGCTTTCAAACTGCGCACAGTGGTGGAGAACCATCAAAATTCCGTCCTCCTTGGTTGTTTATTTATTTATTAATTTTTTAAAATACTAACAAATATTGCATAATTTTGTACATTGTAATCGGAATTTTGTAGGCTTATAGATTTAGAGTCATTCGGTTTACTTTTCAGGTTTGGGTTTCGAGAACTACGTGTACAAGGATTTGCGGTTTGAGGGCTCAGAATTTGAGGGATGATCGTAGCTTATAATTTTCAAAAACTGGAACAGAGCAGAAAAACGAGAGTTGAAGTAAGAGTTCGGTACAACTTTTCGTTGAAATAAATATTAAACGCGTTTTTGTCTAATTACCGCGAAAAAAAGTTCGTATTTCGTGCCGGTTGATCGTTAAGGATCGGGAGGACAGCTTTTGTTGGTTCGCTCCGAAAAGGTGAGAGTTTCGCGGTCGGTCGAAGTTTCGGGAAGTCGATTCAGCTCCGGGGTAAAATGCCAGACTAATGAAGATGGCCCGTGTATCCAGCAGCAGCTTACACCGGGATTCTCGAGGATAATTCCAGTGAATATCCCGCTTCGTTCGCGGAGACGCGGATGCCTCGGAATTCCGCGAAGTTTCCTTATAATTGTCGAGGAATTTTGGAATTCACCCGACAAATATGCGCGATAACGTTCGAGTATCGCGACCCGCATTTTTTAGCACCATCAAGATTTTTCTAAAAAAAAAAAAACAATAAAAAAAAATAGCGCCACGATATCGTCAACCTCGCGCTGCTCGCCTTCACTGCGTCCGACTTCGCCCGTCTGACGCGACGACGACGTGATAAAAGTTTATTAGTTCCTCCGTTTCTTGAGCGTTGCATCAAACTTTTACCGGACAAACAGACGCCCAACGGAACTACGAGCGAATCGATGGAACGCGTGTTCCTCGAGATGAGAGAAATATTCGATCGACGATACTTTTCGATCGCGGCGAGAAAAACAAAGCAATTTCACGCCTGCGAGAGAAACATTCGACGAAGATATGAATTTCGTAACGTAGACACATACTAGAAATTTATTTTTCAACATTCAATGGCCCACAAAAAATTAGAGGTCAAATCTTAAAGGGTACATCATTCTCAAGGTCAAATAATGCAACGAGCTTTGGCATTTTTTTTAAAAGAAACTAGCCAACGTATCGAAATTTGACTAAAAGGTCTTTGTTGTACAAGTGTTGAACACTGTTTAGACATTTGATCAGAGCTCTACTCAACAAAATGGCGGCGTCCCAGAATTTTCCAGGCGGCGTGTTTTTTCACAGCTCGTAGCTGCTGCAATTTCAAAGATAAGAATTGAAAAATAACGGTGTGGAAAAAACATTCTGCGTACTGTCGAAGCTGTTATCTTACTACCTCCAGTTTTTTTGGGTTTATTATCGTATCTTCGAAATTGCAGCAGTTATGGGTTGGGCGATGAAAAAAGTGTATGCGTGTAATAGACAGTGTTTAATACTTGTGTATTAAACAAATGTTTGCCAAATTTCGACGTGTAGTCTAGTTTCTGTGGAAAAGAGTTCCCAAAGCTTGCTCTATTTTCCGGCCACCGGATTGGTTTACCCCCTTGAAGCGAAGTGACGCGATAGGTGCGCGAAAAAAAGAGAGAGAGGACGAGAGGTATCAATTTTTCGAGGACTTTGAACGTCGTGGAAGGTCGCGGTGTGTCGACGGTGCGAAATTGACTTTGGTCAAGGCGCGACGTCGTTAAAAGACGAGAGAGCATCGGCGGCGTCGTAGAAGGCGGCGAGAAACCTCCTCGAGGAGATAAAGCTAGGGCGAGAGCATCGACGACACATTTCCGACGCCCGAAACTTCGCGCGAAATTTTTGTCCCACGTACGAGAAGCTTTCGCGGTAGCGGATGCTGCGCTCGCCTTTTTCCCGCTCCGTCTTTCCTCCCTCGACTTGTGTCGCGACCGGGGTCACGACTCGCGTCTCACCGCAGCGAAGCTTTCCGAGGATCGGAGAACTTTCCGCGCTTTTCGCGGCTCGACGGTGCCAAAAACAAGCTAACGTACAAAAAAACCAGGACAAAAGTATAGTCTCACGAAGATTTCAGTGTCGTCAATTTTTCAATTTTTTTATTCTGCATCTTTTCAAAGTTTCGATTTATTGATTTGTCACTTTTTCAATTTTTTCGGGTGCTGCGAGCTTCGAAACTCGTCGGTCGAACCGAATAATGCGAAATTTCGCACTTGCCCCCGCGTATTATTTGGTGGTGGGTGGGAATTTCAGGTGAGAATCCATCAACATTCCGACGAAATCGCTTCGACTGACAAAAACGAGAAGCTTTTTCATTCGTTTTTTTTCGAACGAAGTTCCTTATCGCACGGTACACTCCAGACACTCGGCGAATGAGAGCTAAGTCGGAAAATGTGTAAGACTTCGACCGTCACGACGCTTTCGCTGTGGTACGTCACGTCCGTGCATGTAGTACGGTGCAGTTGTACGTATGTTTACCGAACTATAAACGAACAGTCTCAAACTAGCGGGCCGAAATCGATACCTCTATCAAGCTAGAAACACCACATGATCGAATCGAATTCTGCGATATCTGAGAATTGAGTGCTAATTAGATGCTAATTAAATGCTCTATTGCCGAATTAAGTGCTCTTCATCTTTTGAAAAATACCCGTGGTGCTGCTAGCTTGAGATCATGTTAGAAACACCATAACCGATGGAGGACCAATTTCGAAAAACTATTTGGGCAGGAATTAAGTGCTAATTAGATGCTCCACGAAAATCCATCGCCCCAATTAGGTGCTCCACCCCTTTGATTTTTTTCCGATTTTCTTCCGATTGCATGATTTTGCAATGGGTCTTCCTCGTGTTTTTGCGGATTTCTCGACATCCAGCGGACATAGATATAAGATCAGGTACTGTTTGGGATCCGCAAGGGTCGACTTGGATCCATTGGGCATGGTCCCGATGCTGTCCGACGACCAGAACACATCGAGAATCGCAAAAACATCAATTTTGCAGGATTTTGCGATGGGCCTTCCTCGTGTTTTCCGGGATTTCTCGTCATCCAGCGGACATAGATATAAGATCAGGTACTGTTTGGGATCCGCAAGGGTCGACTTGGATCCATTGGGCATGGTCCCGATGCCGTCCGACGACCAGAACACATCGAGAATCGCAAAAACATCGATTTTGCATGATTTTGCGATGGGTCTTCCTCGTGTTTTTGCGGATTTCTCGACATCCAGCGGACATAGATATAAGATCAGGTACTGTTTGGGATCCGCAAGGGTCGACTTGGATCCATTGGGCATGGTCCCGATGCCGTCCGACGACCAGAACACATCGAGAATCGCAAAAACATCGATTTTGCATGATTTTGCGATGGGTCTTCCTCGGGTTTTTCCCGGATTTCTCGACATCCAGCAGACATAGATATAAGATCAGGTACTGTTTGGGATCCGCAAGGGTCGACTTGGATCCATTGGGCATGGTCCCGATGCCGTCCGACGACCAGAACACATCGAGAATCGCAAAAACATCGATTTTGCATGATTTTGCGATGGGTCTTCCTCGGGTTTTTCCCGGATTTCTCGACATCCAGCAGACATAGATATAAGATCAGGTACTGTTTGGGATCCGCAAGGGTCGACTTGGATCCATTGGGCATGGTCCCGATGCTGTCCGACGACCAGAACACATCGAGAATCGCAAAAACATCGATTTCGCATGATTTTGCGATGGGTCTTCCTCGTGTTTTTGCGAATTTCTCGACATCCAGCGGACATAGATATAAGATCAGGTACTGTTTGGGATCCGCAAGGGTCGACTTGGATCCATTGGGCATGGTCCCGATGCCGTCCGACGACCAGAACACATTAAGAATCGCAAAAACATCGATTTTGCATGATTTTGCGATGGGTCTTCCTCGTGTTTTCCGGATTTCTCGACATCCAGTGGACATAGAAAAAAAAATCAAAGGGGCGGAGCACCTAATTGGGGCGATGGATTTTCGTGGAGCATCTAATTAGCACTTAATTCCTGCCCAAACAGTTTTTCGAAATTGGTCCTCCTTCGGTTGTGGTGTTTCTAGCATGATCTCAAGCTAGCAACACCACGGGTATTTTTCAAAAGATGAAGAGCACTTAATTCAGCAATAGAGCATTCAATTAGCATCTAATTAGCACTCAATTCTCAGATATCGCAGAATTCGATTCGATCATGTGGTGTTTCTAGCTTGATAGAGGTTAAACCGATTTCTTCTCAAAATCTTTTGCTTGTTCAGTCGATCGCCGTTTGTTTTTCGACGTTTGATCAATTTTTTTTTTTTCAATATAAAATGTAAAATATAAAATATAAAATGTAAAATATAAAATATAAAATATAAAATATAAAATATAAAATATAAAATATAAAATATAAAATATAAAATATAAAATATAAAATATAAAATATAAAATATAAAATATAAAATATAAAATATAAAATATAAAATATAAAATATAAAATATAAAATATAAAATATAAAATATAAAATATAAAATATAAAATATAAAATATAAAATATAAAATATAAAATATAAAATATAAAATATAAAATATAAAATATAAAATATAAAATATAAAAGATAAGAAAAATAATATGAATAAAAAAAAAGGTTAGTCGTTGATCAAATCGAGCGCATTGAAAATGCCGGTATCCGTATTTTTGTTGGACTCCTGCCACGAGCAGGAGTACCTAACGTCGTCGAGGGGGAGGAGGACAAACGGAGCACGCGAAGACGGTGATGCGTCGCCTAAAGCTCGAACTCGATTTCCCATTTAATTCAAGTTTTCGAGGTGCTCGAGTCTAGCTTCTCGCGACGAATCTCGGAGGTGTTGTATAAATGCAAATTATCCGCGGGGCTCACATCGTGGATCTCGTCTGAATAATTGAGAAAATAAATAGGCGACGTCAAGTTTAATTGATACGATTAAGGATTTCGGCTCGATCCGCTCCGGGATCGTAGATTCCTTCGATCTCTCTACCCCGACTCGCCTGTGAGCAGGAACTCCGTCTTCCCTGGTACCTCTTGGATCGCGCAGCCTTCTCGAAAAGATTCGCCATTCCGACGCGTATTTTTAATCGCTCGCGATTTTTTCCCACCCCGTCGCGTGTTCCAGCCTCGCGAGAGTTCCACGCTTCCGCGTGAATCGCTCCGGACGTCTTGTTTCCTGGCGTTGCGCCGAACTATCCCTTCGGGACGGGGAACCTCTCAAGCTTTATATCCCCCTCGTTCCTCCCCACCCTCCACGAATGCATTGCCAACACTTTTTTTATTCCTCCACGAAGATTTATGATCGCAGGTTCGATAAATCCACGAACCGTGAATTATCTCGACTGCGATGTTAAAGCTAAGATTCGTGCAATCGACAGCCGCGAAATAAATCTCTAATCGCCTCATTTTCGTTCAATTTCTTACCAAACACCTCGCTCATTTTCTCGTTTCCGTTGCGATAAAACTAACATTTTTGAACGCTATTTTTTTCCCCACCTCTTCAAAAATCCATTTTCCCTCCCGCATTTTGTCTTCTCCATTTCGAATCTTATTTCTCCCAATATTCCCGAAATATTCTAACCTAAGAACGCAAAAAAACAGGTTTTTCGCTACATTTGTGATTATTTCGCGACGTGAACAATTTTTCTTCCAAAAACCGAGCACAGCATTCCAAACTACTACTTCAACCCTTCCAAACGCCGTTTTCATTTTTGTGGTATCTTTATTTTTCGCGGAGATATCGCTCAATGAAGTTCCAACGCCCACTTGTCACGCTATAAAGGAGTTAGTACAGCAGAAAATAGCGTATTCAAGCTTTCTACGTGAGGAACTCTGACGCAAGGAAATAATATTAATGTGAAATTCAGACCCAGCAACCTGAAAAATAGAACTGCACTTTCAAAAAAAAATTCTCATCTGATTGATGCTGCAATAAGACCCATGAAGTAGTGAACTTCGATGACACGTGTATGCGAGTATGAGATTTCGCAGGGTTTTTATTTTTTTCCTCGTAACTCTTGCAGGTACTATTCTGAAATTTTGTTCACAGACTTTTTACTAAATAACAGACACCCTGTAAAATTTGTATCGCAATCGAAAGTGTGTTATCCGTTTAAAAAAATGTTATTCTCATTTTTTCTCTCGTGCAGTAAAATTAGGATTTTTTTTCCATAAAGTGGAAAAAATAAAAAAAGGTGTTTTTTGCTCGATGAATACTTGTCGAGATACAGTGTACCTAATTAAAAATGGAGCATCCTGTACAAATGCTTAAAAAATCTCCAAAAATTGCAGATGGTCATTTTGACAAATATTTTTAAATGGCAGGTTTTTAAAAAAAAATTGGAGATTGGAATTGATGTTGGACAGCGGATTGCAGACCTCTCAAATCTATTTCGCTGGCGAACGTACTGAGAGCACGGAAGCTGGAATCCGATGGTCGAAGGGTGGAAGGGTACGCGCGAAGTGGTAATGGGAAAAAGTCGAGCAGGTGAAAAATCCGAAGGTGACTTATCGTTGGACGCGTAGGACGATCGGGAAGGCGGCAGTAGAAGGGAGATCGAGAGATGAGAGGTGGGAAAAAAGGGAGGTGGGGCGGATGCACGATGGAGAAGCTCGTCGTTACGCGTGCGACGTCACCGCGAGTAAAGCACTTGATGAAACTTATCCCTGGCGCAAAGTTGTTCTTCGTTAATGAACTCCGTCCCGTGTTTAGTGGCAGCGAAGTGAGAACTAGAGTACCTAGACTAGACGACGAGCGTATAATAACAGAAAGTTGGCGAAGGTCCTCGTCGCGGCGACGAGAGACGAACGATGCGACATACGTTGTCCAGTGAAGAAAACCAGGCCAGCGCTTCGCTGAACCAAACGAGACTATCGACGCCTTTCGATCGGGTATCCAAGTCTGATCGGCGAGAAGTGCCGCATACGCGAGAGTACTCTGCGCAAAATATTTTTGCTATGGATTTGTCGACGTGGAATTTATTTTCACGCCCTCGGAAATTCAAGGTCGATAGTTTCGGAAATTAGGCAAATTTTTCAGCTGGCGACGAGACAGAGTTACGATTGCGAAACTAAATTTTCTAGCCGAGATTCTCGAGTCAATAATGTAATCGAGGTGAGAATGATGAGAAAGGTAGCGGATTGGAACGCTGGTTTGTCATACTTTCAAGGTCAGCGCTGATGTCGATTAATTGGATCACGCAGGAATTATGCTCGCGTTATCCGATGAACACGTTCGTAGCTGGGTCAATTAAGATCGTAATCGGTCGCTTTGGCTAACGCTACTCTGGTAATTGCATAATTCGGAGGATCTAATTATTTACTCGACTGTCCCGCGCTCGAAGGCGTTCAGTTTCTGCGAAAGGTTCGGTTCCCTCGCAACAGGAGCTGATCGGCGTGCGAGCTGCTCGAAGAAGCTTGCCGAATACATATGTCGAGTTTATCAGCCTTCTAGCTGCTTTTTGGCGACGAGTTCGTATTTTTTTTTTTTTTGACTTATTCATTTACTTTCCACGAGCTTCGCGATAAATCGAACGAGTCTTGCAGAGTAATTTGAGACGCTTGAGCTTGGAACTGGCGTCATAAATTCTGTTCCCCTGGCTTCGGGAGGGAACGGGGTTGAAAATGCGGAGGGAAATAAAATGTGTTTCGTTTTCGGAAACCGTTTGTCGGCAGGTGTAATTAAATTGTTCCTGTTTTAATTAAAAGATAAAAGATTCTCGTTTGATTAGGCGACTATTTAAGTAGAGGGTTCGCGCGACGGTGAAAACTCGTCGCAGCTACCGATCACAGATCTTTCGCTCGGTCCTCGTGACTCGTGTCGCCAAATTTTTGGGGGAAAAAGTGGAAAAATGTCAACCGAACGCGAATAAGACTGTTACAGTATTATATAAGGATCGATACATCTGATTTGGCGAACGATCGTGATAACGAAGATCGATCGAAAGCCACTCAGCGCAAATTTTCCCACGATTTCTCGTCCCGTTATTTCCGCGCGACGCGAATTCTGCTGCAGGGGATGGATTTGCGAAGGATTTCAGCGTTATCGGATATATTTAACAACGTCTCAGCAGCTCGACTCCGAGATGGAATAAAGTTCTCGTCCGGCCGTGAAACGGAGTCGTTACTTCGAAACGATTGAATCTGCGCAACAAATATCGTATCGATCCGTTGGTCGCACCGGCTCGTAAATATTGTTTTTCTCGCTCCAATTTTTCCGCCAGTGGAATTCGTTCGGCGGGAAAAAAAGCTCGACGGCGCAAAAAAAAAAAATACAATCGGTAATTCGAGTCGGGCTGTAAAATGACTCGAAATTCAATCGCGAGATTGAAATCAGAGTGGCCTGATCCTCCGCGGATTTGGCTATCAGCGCGCATATTTGTTCCGCGAATGGGAACCACCGCGGAATTTTCGATGCGAATTCGCGAGCGGGAAAGAAGGAGGGAAAAAGCACTGGGAGTAGACTATCGCGTAGCCGGAGGGAACGGGACGAAAACGGCCAGCGATGAGCCTGGGCTGATAAGAATTCCATTACCCCCGCATTTTTTACCACTATTTCCTCCCGTTATCCGTGCATAAATCGCGCCGCGAGTAATTATCGTTCGAGATTCCGCAAAGGATCTTCGATTCCTTCCAGCGTCTTCGAGTACTCGCAAGCTGGGAGCGATCCATTTCCGACGAGTGGACTTTATTCTGTCTGCAAAAGTTGGTCCCCCAAAAAATGCGATCACCGTTTTTCCTACACTTTTCGTGGAGAGAATCGTGTTTTCGTTACATTTTAATAAAAATGCGGTTACAAATTGGGGAGACAAGTTCGTTTGCAGGTGAAGTTCGAACTCGTCGAGCGTCATGAATAAACGAATGTGGTCGAAGATGAAAAAACTGCGAGCTTTTCCCTTTGCTGCGAAGTACTTCGTTATTATTCAGAGGTCGCGTCATCGTGAATTCCGAGTTGCGAGTTGAATATGGATATTTGGTCCAGTTTCCGCAATTATTTATTGTTCCAACGCCTGTTAATTATTTTTTTCAATATATATTTCCCAACTTTCGTTTGAGCTCTGTTGTGTTCGCAGTTCGGTTCGGTGATTCGTGATTCGAAATGAGACCTGACTTTGAGACCGCGTCGATTTTGTTCCTCGGTGAGAACAGAAGGCGGAGGATTTTCGAAAATGGAAATTAAACGGCGGAAAGGAGACGTCGTTGTCGTAAAATTCGTGGTAGATTGCGCGTCGTGGTTAACGAGTTCGTAATTGCTTTCTTCCGTTCCCCTCTATTCCCTCTCGAGATATTTGTATTTGGGTTGGGGTGTCAACTCGATTGAAAACTAGAAAACGACGCAGCCTTACCTCGACGCCGGTAGTTTCGTATAATTTAGTTATCGCGATCCGATTCTCTTCGTAATTACGCGTTCGGCCCTGTTTAGCGATATTTTTCGGCGAAAACGACTCGGATACCAACAATCTTCGTATTCCGATGCAATGTTCGTTCGGGGATCGGAAAATCGGTGCGAAAACATCCCAACACTTTTTTTCTACGATGCACCGTTCGCGAGATATCGAAGGATCGGTCATCTCCAACGGCGAGGCGCGACGCTACGGCGGTGGGCGGAGCCGCCGCGTCTCCGCTTATCTAACGAGCGTCGCGATTCGCACAACTTAGAAGTCTATTATCTCGGAAACCGGACATCGCACGACACTCGTTCTTGGACATTTTCGCTTCGGTTCGTCGTCCTCGACAATTCGAGAGTCATTCGTCCGCCCCAAAGGCATTTTCCCGCCGCATTCTCGCGGTAAATCGATCGGCACGGTGACACCTCGCGTATTATTCTGTCGCACGATTCATCTTGGAGAAGAAAAGCTCCTCTCGACGTCGCGTATTAATCATGCTGCACGCGGCAAGCCCACTTCATTGTTTCACCGTCAATGACAGGTAGGTCGGAAAAAGAGTGCCAACCCCCGCTAAACTTCATCAATCAGACAGCAGGCAAATGTTTTCGCGACCACAATCGTCGAATTGCGAAAATCTACTCGATATCGACGTGAAAAATGAAAAATAAAAAGAATAAAACAACGTTCCAGCGAAATCCACTTGTCGTTAAAAATATTAAAAAAACAGATGCGAGCTTTTCGTTGGGAAATCATAACGCCGGATGCTTTCCGATATTTCCCGGGGCAATAACGTCCCACGAAAACAACAAAAATCCGGATATATTCGCGAACAACGAGGACAATTTTTATTGGAGACTAGTTCGACTGTCTTTTGTTTAGCGCAGATTGGAAAATGCTTTCATCCACCTCGCGTGAAATTTCGTCGGAGCGTGAAATTAATCAAATAGCAATACCCGTTGGCATAAAGTGGAGTCTGGCATTCACAGTCAGACAACAGAACCGAACACGTTTTGTTTCAATCCGCTCATCATTTTTTCCTCCCCTAGCCTCCGGAAAATTTGGGGACAGCGTGATAAAAAAAATGTCAATGTTAAAAAAGTGCTCAACAAAATTTGTTGCCACGAAGAAAAAAATTTGCTATCCATCCGCGTCGAACGTGTAACCTGTGAAATTATTTTCTCTTCATCCCGATGATGCTGGTCGGAACGTTGGATCAAAGTTATGAAATTATTGCACTGTCGTCGGTGCCAAATTTCGAATCGTTGAGACGTCTGGAAGGGGGAATATTATTTTCGAAGATCCCGTTACACGCGAATGTGTGGGCGTATATATAAGTGAAGCTGATATGACTCGTGTAAAAAAAGGCGAAGGAGCGAGGAAAAGGCGCTCGTTCGCGCTCGGCGTCTGACCATACCATTGACTGTCGTCACTCGGCAATTCCAGGACCGAGAGAGACCCTCTCGAATCTAGAATCTGCGGCCGACGACGAGCCACTCGCGAACGATACAGACAACTAGCGATATCTCGGCAGTTCTATCGAACAAGAAGGTCGGCCGTTAGCGATCAGATATAACTCTATGCTCTCGGTCTCGACGTGGACCCTGACTTATCGATATCGTTACGCGTCTCCGAACGTCTACAACGATAAATCCAACCATTTTTTCAACTTCATTCTTACCTACCCACCCTTTTTCCTCGCCTCCCAAATTTATTTCCCCTCTACGTTCAATTTTCAGCTTTATTTATTATCCCGCCCCCAACGACGACACACAGTAATACCACAGATTGAAAGTTGAGCCAAAATTCGAACTATTCGACTCGTTCGAATATTCAATTCGAATTTCGTAATATCAATCTAGAAAAACGAACAAAGTGGCAACAAAAATAAATTATAGTTTAAAAACTTGAAAAAAACACGCTTTAATGGTAAACCGAACTGAAAATTAAAAATAAATCTCGGTATAAAAATAAAGTGATTAACGAGTAAATTAATGAAAAAAGTAGGTTCACTGTTTTCATATTAATATTCTCGTTAATCACTTTATTCTTATATTGAAATTTATTTTTTATTTTTTAGTTTGGCCAACCATTAAAGCGTGTTTTTTCTAGTTTTTACAAATCATAATTTATGTTCTTATTTCTTAGTTTTTCAAAAATTTTAAATTTGAATTAGGAAAGAAATTGTTCCATTTTTTGTCCTAACTTATTGTATTGTTATTGGGTGTTTGAATAGTGTGTAGGGTTTTAATTCGACTGGACGTTTTGAAGTAGGTAAACCAACCATGCCAAGCTGATAAAAGCGTGTTAACGAGAGAATTCAGTTTTCTAAAGATGCGTACGAATTATGCATGACAACAAGTTGCAGGGGAATCGAATAAACAAATGAAAATCATTCGTGCGCGTCCGTTGTTTTTGCCCTGGGCTACTTGCTCTTTCGAGCGGAGTAAATAGAGAATTGGAGTTGGAATAATTCGCGGAAAGAAACGATCGTCCCTTGGCCTAATCTGTCGTTTAATTTCCAGAAAGGTTGCCACGAACTTCTGACCTTCGAGCGTGGAATAGCTCGACGGTGTGACCTCCACGAGCCCCGAGGACGCGAACGATAAGAGGCAAGAGGTCGGAACTCTCGTTTCCCTTTTTCCCCCGCTTCGTTTCCGTTCGCGTCGTTCTGTTTTTATTTTTCCCCAATCACGTTCCTCTCTGCGTAGTTCGTGCGCCGCGAACGAACGGGAAGCAGCGAATTGTTGGTCGAGTAAAAAGTTTGATCGAGACGGAAAAAAGAAGAAAAAGCTCTCCGAACACCAATCCAGCGCGTAAACTCGACCGATCCCTACTTATCCCAAATTGCCATTTCCCTCGATCATCTCGGCGTTCATCGTTCCCCTACCCCGCGAAGTCGACGAGCCGAGTTTATCATCGAGGAGGAGCGGGATAATGCGTCGGCGAACGAAATCTCTTCGACGATTCGAAATCTTTGTATTTTCGTGAATGAGCATAAACCTGGCAAAACTCACCGGTCGCCGTTGTTCGCTGATCTCCTCGGCTTCTCAGCTCACTCGGCACTTTCACATTTTACTATTATAATAACAGCTCACGTTATTTCGACCAAACACGTCCGAGCGATCCGATTGCGTATCGGCGACTGATGAGCCGTTCCGCATCGGGACGCGAGCATCCAGCTTTGGTTTTGAGTCGTCGAAGCTAACGACGTGTTTACGATAACAAGGTCGTGCAGGTTTACACGGTTTGGCCTTATAGCTTTGGCCGTCGAAATTTGGACGATACGACGTAGTTGTTTTTTTCCAATTCGTGCTAAATAGCAAAATATCGCGTGGACATTGCGTAGACGGGTGTAAATTGGGCGATCGGGCAAAGTCCACTTTCGTGTGGATGTAAATTGGGCGAACGAAGAAAGAGCAACGTTGACTAATCCACGGTGCCTAATTCAACAAACTGGGAAGGTGTCGCCGAATTTACATACGTGGGAGACGGATGGGATTAGTGGACTTCGCTTGTTCGCCCAATTTACACGCAGTTTGGGACCTATCGCCCAATTTGCCATCGCCCAATGTACCATTGCCCAATTTGCCATCGCCCAATGTGCCATCGACCAACCTGCCATTCCTCAATTTGCCATCGTCCAATTTGCCATTGCCCAATTTGCCATCGCCCAATTTGCCGTCGCCCTTTGCATACACGACGGAAGTTGGTCGCGTGAATTTGTACATACGTTGGATTGTTGCATATCGCAGCGCAAGCTCGTTTGGTTTGACGTCGCGTTGATACAACGAGTCTCAGTTGACTCGCAAATCGATCGAGAATATTCAATTTTCGTTTAGCCTCGTGAATACACGAATGGATAGTCACGTCGTAGGACTCCATGATTCGCAGTGTCATACTTTCCTACGAATCTCGGTCGATACATTTTTTTAACACGTCGCCGGAGCAAGGCTAGTCACGCGGATCAATTTACGGCGTCAATTTACAGCTATCCAAATTTCTCTTCGCTTGTCAAAAATGTGCGTTCGCGTGTATCGCGAATCATCGATCAAACGTATCCACTTGCAGAAAACGCGACAGTGAACTCTTTGTCTTGCCGTAGCTCGGTGCGACGGTGCGAAGAATGTGATACGATTTTTTTACACGCCAAATCCACGTTGAAACTCACGTTCCAATGGATTTTTGCAGAATTCGCGAAAAGGAAGGTGCAGGACGGAGAGATTCATTTTTGACGAGGCTACGTTTTTTCAAATATTTCAAACAAACCAGTCTCAAATTTGCCAAGTCAAGTAAATGAATAAATAAATAAACGAGTAAATAAATAAATAAATAGATAAATAAATAAATAAATAAATAAATAAATAAGTAAATAAATGAATAAGTAAAGAAATTGGATATCTTCGAGCGCAGAACTTGATATTAATTGGTCGTCGAGGTAAAACCCGGCGAATAGTTGTGGTATGATTTTGTCAGGTAGCTGAAAATATTCGATGGAAGGTTCGCGAATAAATTCGCGTATCGAAATACAAATACTTCGATAACATTCGGTGCTAGGAGCGTATGAATTATTCAATTCGATCACCTGTGGCATCTTGGTTCTGGAAGTGCAGGAAAAAAGTTTAGCAACGAGTCGATACTCGTCGCGACACTTCGTGCTTCGTTTCTCCGTCTCTTTCCCTCTCTCTCTCTCTCTCTTTCTTTGGCGAATCAAGAGTAAAAACGTGTTTCGTGAGATTCGGAGGAGTCGGGGAAGAAAAGGTCGCCGCCGCCGCCGCCGCCGCCGCGTAAGATTCGCGAAGACGAATACGTTTCGGTATCCTCCCTCGATAAACGTGTCACGGCGTGGCGGTTCTCAACGCGCCTCGAGATTTATCAGGTCGATCGCGTTTCGCATACTCATCGCGATGAATTCGACGACTCTGGGACGAGGGAAATTGTATTTATTTCGAGCGAAATCGAAGAATTCTGCGGGGAATCGTACGAAAAATTGCGTCGCGGCGATATAAAAATGGGAGAGGTAAGGCGAACCGATGACAAGGGACGGGGATAAACTCATGAATAAAACATATCGGTAGGGGCAGAATAAATATTCTATTCCGTACTTTACATTTGGTACTTGAGGCCCTTGAGATCCGAGCGGCGAACGCGACTGTATCGCTACGGTCGGTCCTCGAGATTTTTTCGCGGTAGTCTCCACGTCTCGCAACGTATCTGTCTATCGCTCTCTGGACGTTTTACACCCCAAAAATCGTCGCCATAGCGAACGAGGGGATGAAATTTGCACCAGTTTTCGTCGCGCCCGAAACATTTTTCGCCATATCTCGGAAAGCGTCGGTTTTACGGCAAAAAGTTATGGGAAACAATTAAAGCCCTTGGTATTTTCCTCGAAAAAAGTTATATACTTTCATCTCGTAGAACTCATAGTTCAGCTGTTATTTCGCAAAAATCGCGCAGAGGCAGACTTTTCATCAGTTTCCATATCCTTCTCCGATATCTAATTTTGCATTTATAACTCGAATCTTCAATTCGTAGGCGTTGATATTGTTTCTCCTCGAATTCGTCTCTCCATTTCGAGTGATTCGCGTCATCGTCGAGTTTCGACCAATCACACGGAGCCGTTCTCCACAAGATGGACGCGGTCGACCGGTTTTCTCAAAATACCACTCGAAATATCACTCCTACGCGATCAAAGCACTGAACCTTTTCCAACGAACCTTTTAAGAGCTTCATTTTTTTCCTTTATCGTTTTTTTCTAACGTCGATACTTTTCGAGATATTCGCGCGAACGTTCGGTGTTGGGGAAAAGCTCGTTATCGAAATGGCCGATTGATGAAGCTTTAGCCCGATCGAAGACGAGGTTTATGCCTCTGTTGAAACCGAGAAGATGGTTCCGGTGGTTTGCTCGAACGGAGGCGTGAAACGCTCTTCGCTCGTTTGATCCTTTTTATCGCGGCGCGGGCGAAGTGTCGTTTCAAGGTCATCGTTCGTCCTTTTGCCCGCCGCCCTCGACGACCGTGAAGTAGGTATGCTTTTTGCCACCCTTTCCAAAGAATTCCAGAGGGCGGAAGTTTCGTGTGCAGGCTGTTCTCCTGTTTACAGGCAGAATTCACTGGCGCGACGCGATCCTGGGTCACTTTTATTCCGCGCTCTTCTGTTATTTTTACTCCCGCGGACCCCAGCTGCGTCACGGTTCGTTCACCGAGCCACTGATACGCGACAGTGACCTTTCCTCGGTAATTCTCGCTCCACCTACGCAGCTAATACGAATATACGAACCGCGGAAATATCGAGAGACTGCAAATCCACGATCCTCTTCATCTTCGTCGCATTCTTCTTCCACTTCCATTCCGAAAGCTCGGTTCCACCATCGTCGGGCGAAACGTTGTTCCTCGAGCTTTCGCGCTCTTGCCAATCTATTTCTCTCCTTCGATTAAGCTATTCTCCGGAGGTAATTTTTCTGTTCCGAGAAACCGATTTCCATTAGTCTTGGCGTAGATTTTGCAGACATTTCTTCTCGCTGCTGATGTTTATTTACCAGAAATCCTCGGGCGACGGATTAATTTCTTGGTATTTACTTTTCGCCTCTGCGCGAGGTAATAAGTTAATTGAACACGTTTCCGCGCGAGAGAAACGAAGTATTCGCCGTTCTATTTGTCTTAGCTGAGCCGATGGAGTCGAAATGATGGTGACGTTGAGAGAAAGTAGGAGAAAAGCTGTGAGCTTTGGCATTGATTTCGTCGGATCAGCAAAAGTGAGGTGAATCGCGATCGATGATCAGGAACTGAAAGCCGCGTCGCGCGAATGCCCATGGAATAATTTCGTATCGGGCAATAATTGTTAATCAAGCGAAGCTTTGACCGCTCATCAACGCCATCCGAACAGCTGCAATGATCCTGATATTATCGTTGTAAATTGACCAGCGTCAAACACAACGGCGATCGTCATTTGCGGTTCCATCGTCTGTCGCCGATTAAATTACCTCTGATCGAGGAAAAAACATTTAAAAAAGTGGTCCCAGCGCAAGAAACAAAAAACAGGAACAAAATTTGAAAACGGAAAAAATAGCAGAAACAAATTGGAAAAAAATCGGAAAAAGGAGAAATAGGAGCAGAAAAAACACGCGAAGGCGAGGAAACCGAACGGAGAGGAAATACGGTCCGGAATCTTCGTCGATTTGGTCTCGGCGAAAATTTCGCGAGTCGAGGAAAATTTATTCCTGAAAAAGTTTGAGGGATGCGGCGGGAGGAAAGATCTCGCGATGGGCGGCCGCGATGTTCGATTAATCGCTCCGATTGATATTGGAAAGCTGACGATGACTCGCAGCTTTGCAATGGGAATTCGCGAAGCAGTCGAAAATCGCGTACGACCGAACGTTGAAATTCCAATTACAATCCGGCGATGATCGATCGATCGATCTCCTCACTTCGGTAGCCAGTCGGCTCGGCTCGTTCATCATTCACGTTCGCTCCGAAAAATTGTCGAAAGTCAAGTCTTTTTGCGCGCTTGACAGACTTATTTGCAAGTGAATACGGTTTATTGATCAAATACAAATACCAGGCTGATTGGGCCTCGGCCTAACCCTGAAATCACTGGCTTCCCAAAGCTCGCTGATTGAGGGGATGGTTCGCGTGTAAATTTAATTTTCCTCGAGAGGGTCGCGATCTCTCGAGAAGATGAAGAATACCGCGAAGAAGGAGGGGAAAAGATTCGCCGGAAGGAGCGAGCCCGGAATGGAGGAGGCGAATAATCGAAGCGAATCGAATTTGGCTCGGTTGGAATCTCACGGCCACCGGGACCAAAATTCCGGAGTAGAACGAAGACGCGAAATTGAGGGAAAATACAGAACGAACGAGTGTCTTTTTTTTCTCCAAAAATCGTATTTTTTCCGAAGTACGACAACGGCCAACAATTGGGACAATGCTCACACGATTGGAACGGAGACCAACGGACTCAGGTAGAAAAACCCATTGGCTCAGGCTAGGTCCGAGTTTTCACAAGCTTCGGGCCCTGGCGCGAGCCTTGGCACGACCATTGCCGAGCTTTGGGAAACAGGAAAGCCAGCCTTGGAAAACGAGAAACACAATATTCGCGTGCCTCAATAGTCCGTACTGTCCCGAGTCCGTATTATGGAGAATCAACGCTGACTCGATTAATTATACTTGTTAGATACGTACAGATATAAATATAAGATCGTAGACACATTGAGCCTTGAGCGTTCTAGCTAGCGGAATACGAAAATCAAATTCACAGTGGAGCTTGCAACTGGAGATTCGAGCGCTGGCCAGCCTTGGACCGAAGCTTGAGCCAGTGCTGAGCTGCAAAGCTTGGCAAATACCAAGCAGCCCAGGAGTGGCCAAAGGTCAATATTGGTAGTGCCTACCTGCACGGAGAGAATTTTTTGGTGGGTGCTAGGTATCATGGAAGTATTGCACAAAGCACTAACAGATTACAATGAGAGCGAAAACTGTTGCAACACCTATGTATTGAATTTCATTATTCGTTACGTTGCTATAGGACTGTAACAATAATTATCAATTCTCATAGCATTAATCATACTCGTAAGTCCCATGATCAATGATGGTACTCGCTACCATCAGAGCTGAGTTTATATTGTATAAACAATCTCAGGTCTGTACGGCTAAATAATTTTCCGCGCCCCCAGTGATGATTGTAAACGTAACTTGAAAGTTCTGTTTATTTTATTTCACTCTTGCAAACGAGATTCTTGAGCAAAGTGTTTTAAATAAGCATGGGCCATACGTTTTAATTTTCAGTGCTGAGTGAAAAATTTCAGTGTTTATCTTTACCGGGTCGTGTTTATCGTAAGATTGGTTGCCTCGGCTGCTTTCGAGGGTAAATGTTTCCATCGAGTTCGCATAGCGTATGATCGCTCCACTTTAGGAATTATCGTCTCTCGATCGAATTATTATATCAATAATCCTGACTCCTATAAATTTAATTACTATCTGAGACAGTGAAATCTACGAAGCAGGTATTGCTGGTGCTGACAAAAAATTCTCTTCGTGCGGGGATACGACGAGGAAGCTCGCTGCAATGGCGGAGACTAATCGCAATAGTCTTCTCTTCTCTTGCGCTCGGGTCAAGAAGGGAAGAAAAGGCGACGAGAGTCGTTGCAACGAATGAGGATGAAGCTCGAACAAAAAGACGGGCGAAACGAGCAACATGGAGAGAATTAAACGGAGTAAAGTTTATTTGAACGTTCACAGTAGTGCGGACTGATTACAAGATTCTCGCTGGGGCAGAGCAGCGGAATCGGGAGCAGCGGACAAACGTGAGAGGGAAGAGGACGCGGAAGAATCGAAGAGGTGAGAAGAAGCGTGGAAAACTGTTCGACGTTGTTTACCTGTACGAAGAGACCTGCTCTCAGCTCTCGATGGTAAATAAGATACTCGCGCGACTCGCGAAGCACTTTATCTTCGTAACAAAACTTGGAGAACAAGGTTATCGACGGAGCTCGTTTTTCCGGCGCCGTCAGACAATCCTGGACGACGCGATCGTTTCCGTTTTATTCGCGATCCATGCCAACGTTATCAACCACATCGATCAGATCCGCGCTGATCCGTCGTTTTCTCAGATCAAATTTAATGACCTTGAATTACGTCGCTGCGCCCGAAGCGATTCCCAGTAACGTTGGAGGAAGCGAAGAGGACGAATCGGATCGATCTGGGTCGAATGGTAAGAGAAGGGAAGACGGAAATAAAAAGTCATTGATCTCGGTATCGAGATCAGAGTCGGGTGGGACGTCTCATCGTGGGGCGAGAAGAAAAGTTGCAGCGTAGCAACGTGGTCCGATTGTTTGGCCCGCCAGTTACCAGAGTGCTCTATAATGGAGTTTGATCGATGAATATGCAGAAATACAAGAAACACGTCGGGTAAAATTAGCGGTAGGCGATGAAGACAGCGAGACGAGCTCCATCGAGCTCCGTCTATTCATCGCACGGATCGTACCTCGTCACGTCGATACTTATTTGGAGATGAGATAGCGTCTCGCCGCTAAGTAGCACAACATTTGCGAGGGGAGAGAAAAAAGCGAGGCGAGGAAAAGAGGAGTAAAAAGTAAAAATGTTAGCAGAGACGTAACTACGAAAAAAATCGAAGAGAGTCGAGGACAGTACGTATCCTATCCCACTACTATTATGAACGCGAAAGCTTGTACGTATGTATGGATGTTTGTTACTTCTTTCACGCAAAAACTACAGAAAGGATTTCGATGAAACAGACAAACAGACAGACGAATTCGTATTTTCCACTTACGACCCTCAAGAACTGATCGCTGCTCGATCCTCCAGCTGCAAGCTTCACTGTGAATTTGACCTTCAAATTCCACTACTTAAGATCTTTAGAAAAAAAAATCTCTGCGCATTTTCAAAAGCGTAGTTTTTCAAAATAGCGATTTTTTATAAACAATTGCAGATTACAAATTAGAAAAAACTTTTTTTTTTATTCGCCCATGAACGGCATAGTTTGATGTTATCTAGCCCAGTTTTTGCCTGGGCCTTAACGAGTCAAGTCGGATGCCGGAATCCTGCGCTCGTCGAGTAGAATACGAGTCGTCGAATACGGCAAATGTACGGATATAGGAAGTACCGTTCAGGTAGCGAGCGTCGTTTAGGGGTGGTCCAACGCGCCTTGCAGCAGTATCCACGCCTCCATCTCTTCTCCGACCCTTTTTATCCCGCGTTGCAGCCACGTTTCACTCCTAATTGGTTTCATTTTCAATCCGACTCGCGGTTTCTTTCGCCTCGTTCGGCATCAAAGTTCAGAACTCCGTTATTACCGCGGAGCATCTCCGCCCGTTTTTATTCCTCCTCCTCGTCGTTTAGTTTCCGCTTAGCCGTACGGAAGGTTTTTCTTTGCCGAAGAACATCGGAGAGAGTCGACAAGCGTGGTAATTATTCATGTTGATGTTACGACTCGATTTTGTATTACCGAAGGTGGAGCTTTGGGACGTGAAACGTGAGGCGATGTTGACTGGACTGGAGTGATCGAACTTTCACCTTCATCAGTCTTTGACTCGTCGAGGACGAATGACTCGGAGGATTCTTGCAGTTCGCGGATACCGCGCCGATGAGCGAGACGTGTCTCGAGCATCCTTGACGCAGTATCGAGAGACGAAGCTTTCCCGGCGTCTGAGAGCTTTGGCGAGTAAAAATAATTCAATACCGCGAGAAGGTTGTAATTTGTCGGGTAAGGGGCAATGATCTACGATGGAAAAGCTGCAGCCTCGTTTTCCACGATCGTTACGAGCGAAACGGTGTATCGATCGGTTCTCGATGCTGAAAACGGACGCCGCGCCGCCAGAATTTGGGGACGCGTCGCGAAATAAGCGGGGGTGGAATTACAAGCAGATTTATTATCTTGTTTACGCGGAAAAGTACTCGTTTATTCTCGTCTCCGACGCCGGTTCACCGCCACTCGTGACCCCTGCCCAAATAAAAATGTACCTACCCTCGACCTTTCTTATCGATACCACGGATTCACCTGCTATTCATAATCTTGCGAGGATTTTCGCTGGGGAAAAAAATATCAGCGACTCGCAGGTGGACATTTAAGCTGTAATAGTTTGAAAAAAATATATTTCTCAAGGATATATTTCTCAAAAATTGAAGCATCGTGCGCTATCTTCGTTGTGCGTCGATGGCAAACGACCTTTTTACCTTTTGGAGCGAAAAAATTTGGCGAAAGCGCGTAGCTCGGGCGAGGTGTGACGGGTGATGAAAAGAGGGTACAGATATTCGTGTACAATCGAAAACCTCCATGCAATGGGAGATCGGCGACGGGATCAGTTACAGAAGTCGCGTCACGTGAATCGAAGAGTGAATTTTGCTCGGCCCGAAGCTGTTGTTTTTGATGGGCGGGTAACTTTTTGCGAGCGGATCTCGCAAGGTCCTTCGTAATGTCTGGTCGGATCGAGGATTCAACGAGTGGAGGGTAAGAAAAACGATACGATCCGTGGTTCGTGGAAAGCTGGAATGGTGGACCAGGGGAAACTGAAACGGCATACGAATGGCTCTGCTTACGCCTCCTCTGCGCGCCGAATCGCTGTGAAATTCGAGAGTCGGCCAGACTCCTCGGACCACGCTCGTGAGAACGTCTCTGGCGATCTACTGGTTGGACGAACATCGGCGCAGTCCGTTTTCCCTACCGTTAGAAATCCCAAGTAGGATGGAACATCAAGGACACGAAACATTTTGGGCACTAGCAAGCAGTTCCCTCGTTTCTGGTTTGTCACGAAGTAGTAAAATGTCAAGGTCACGATACGCGAAACCTTCAAGGTCGCGAAGTAATTATTATTCGCGACATCGAGTCCCAATTTCGGAAAAAATGACCCAGAGGCAACGCCGTTTTGAAATTCTAGACAGCAGGACGCAAACTAGCAGGGAAAAATTGTTCCTATTTTGTAGCTTTTTTGGAAAGCTATTTGGAAATTGTTATCAACATAGGCGAAACGATCGCACACTCACCGGCGAAAATCTCGGCTCCAGCAGGCATAAATGACCGGATTCATTCCGCTGTTGATCCATCCCAGCCACGTGACGGCCGCGGAGACGATCTCCTCCTGCCATATGCATTTGGTACAAAATCCCGACCATAAATTCACAACGAAAAACGGCAGCCAACACACAATGAATACACCCATCACGATCCCCAACGTTTTCGCGGCTTTTTTCTCCTTGGCGAATTTCGCGAGTTTACGCGACAGAGAGAAGTTTTTGCCGAGATGCTGTTTATTGTTGAGCCTCGTCGAGGGTAGCCTCGTGAGACCGTTGTTGTGAAGCGCCGTTAGCGGTTCCTCGAGATCCTGCAGATCCTCCGGCGTGCTCGACGCCGTTCGAAAGAGGTGTCGTGCGTCAGTGTTGGTGGCGCCCCCGCGGTGTATCCTCAGCGTAAGCTCGAGTTCCCCGGAAGCCATCATCACCTGTTTCGTGCCGAGTTTCAAACTTCGCGTTTGGATCACCGCAGCTCTGTAGATCCTGTAGTACGTGAAGACCATGACGAAGAGTGGCAGGTAGAACGAGATGGTCGATGAGAATATTAGGTAGCCCAGATGTTCCGTGAAGGGGCATTTGTCCTCGGGGACCTCGACCGTCCTGACGGCTCGCCACCACACGATGGCTGGGAAGGAGATTGCGCTGGAGCAGATCCATACTATCGCGATCAGGATGGCGGCGCGCTTGCGGCTCATCCTCGTCGGATACGTGAAGGGATCGGTGATCGCCCAATACCTGTCCAAGCTGATGACGCACAGGTTGAGGATGGAGGCTGTAGAGAAGAGGACGTCGAGGGAACGCCACACGTCGCACCAATCGGTAGTGAACAGCCATTTGTTCTCGAGGACCTCGTAGATGGCGCTGAACGGCATCACGACCAAGCCGACGAGACAATCGGCGAACGCGAGCGAGGTGACGAAGTAGTTGGTGGCCGTGTGGAGGTAGCGCTCGCGGACCACGGCGAGGATCACGAGCATGTTGCCGAAGACGGTCGCGACGCTGAAGAGGAACAGAACTATGGCGAGTCCCGCCCTGTCCGACGCCAGATTCCACAGGTCGTTGTACGTCGCGTTCGACGAGGGGGTAGACACGTTGTAGTACGTCTTGTTTATCTCCGTCGCGCTGCTCCCGGTCTCGCCGTCTTCCCAGCCGAGGAGATAAACGTCGCTTTCGTTCATCTTCGACCTCTGGTCGAGCGAACGGATTCCTGCCTTCTCTGGTACTACTGCTATTGCTACAACTACCCGGACACCTCTCGGATATCAGGTCCTTCGAGCGGCGAAGCTTTTCCGTCTCTTCACTCGTCTCGTGCACCTTGTCATTTTCCTCGCCTCTTCGCGGCCCTCGGCCCTTTCCGCGGGAAGAGTCTACGCGTTTGCACCAGAAAAACCGCCGCCCACTCGACTTTTTACCTATGTCTGGCGAAATATCCGCCCAAAGAGGCACAACCACTTCACTGAAGTTATTATGGGTCCGGATCACTTGGTATGTTCGAAGCACTTCGTCTTCTCGATGTCTTCGCGGCGGTGGATGAGATCGCGATTTTACCTGGAACAAAAACGAGCGTGGATGAGCGATCGATCGTTGCTTGCGAAGAAGCGAGTAGTACGATCAACGTAGAAGCCTCCAGTAAATATTAAGCATCACGCTTCCGCGTAAAATCCGGATATATACGTCCGGACACGTCCGTCACGCGGCACACGCATCCGTGTGTTTCCAGTGCCATCACCCAATTTGAAAAAAGTCCAACGCAGTAATTAACCGAAGAAATATATTTTCCAGCCGAATAACATCACGCGCCAACGTAACGCGACTAGTTACAACGTTTTCGGGCCGTAACGAAGACGTGAGAAAAATTCGGCCCCATCATCGGTGGTGGCGTGACGTTAAATATTTACCAAGCCCGTTACTCCTGTCCACATCGCACTAAATTACCGGAGTTATTTTTCCTACCTCATCAGGTTCGGTATCACGCACTGAATATAAATTAACAAAATCCTCCGAAATTTCGTACTCGGGAAGTGCCACTATTTCGACAAAAAACCGTATCGGCTTATATCTCTCTTACCGTGACGTTTAGAGCAAAATTGTTATGAATCTTTTTTGTAGATAATTTAATTTCCAATCTTTTTTGTTCGATATTTTTTTTTGTTACACCCACCGTTTACGACTTATATGATTATTAGGATTTATCCGTCGATCTCTTGACCGATAATATAAGTCGTAAACGGTGGGTGATACAAAAAAAGTTGTCGTACAAAAAAGATTGGAAATTGAGTTATCTACGAGAAAGGTTATTACCGTTTTTGGCGTAAAGTGCACGGCGACGGAGATATAGGCCACGGGATACAGGATATAGAAATTTGGGATTCAGGTTTTGTGGAAAGCTGTTGAATCGGAATTTAGTACTTCGCAAAGTTCGCGTCAGCGAGCTTTTTTGAGAGGTTTCGCAAGAGCTTGCAAACTCCCGTAGCGCCCTAGTTACGCCGAGGGTTATAAATATTTTTCCCCTAATTATCGGACGGTAGGGTTGAGGGCGAAGCCTAGGGGTGGGCAAATCAGCGGTTCCAAATTTAGTTTCCTAATTTTGCTGCCGGAGGCCCGAGCCTCGCGGCGTCATTTTACGAATTTCGGGGGTAAAATGGTAATTTCATTTCCCTCCGAGAGAACTTATTCGTGATCGGTGGATATTTCCTGGTAGCCGACAAGCGTCCTGTAATAATCCGTTTACGACTCGTCGCTGAGAGATTATTAATTAGACAACGAGTTACCGGCGAGCGGAGGAGACGAAAAAATTGGGCGGAATGTTTTCGACTTACTTGCATTTTTGTGTTTTCGGTTTTTAGTACCAGCAAGGAAACGTCGTTGGGAGCTCCGAGGCAAGGAGGGGAAGGGACGCGCGTGGTCGATGAAATCGGTAGTTAATAAAAGGGATCGAAGGTTTTTTGGGTCGGGGCGAGCGGCGCGACGCCTCAGCCTCTCATCCGTGATCCGGCGAATATTTACCGGTAGCTGGTCAAAGCGGATTGAAAGCCGAAGCCGTAAAACCGTGGCGCGGCGGTGGAAGAGCGGAGGTTTGAAAGTTCGAGGGCGGCGTACCTTCGGCGAACTCGACGCGAAATCCGCTCGCTCCCTTACTTTTGCGAATGCTTTGCGAACGACCCGGCAGCCTCGATACCGAGACTACAATGCGACTCGCCGCATTCGAGTCAAAGGAGAGTGGTAGAGCCGCTGCGAATGCGTCTCTCCGCTGCGCGAAGGAAAAATAGCCAATGAAAAAGAGTAGAATAAAAAAAAAAACACGCGCGATAGGATAAACTCTGAGAACAAAAAAAAAAAAATATACGCGGTTTCCGCCGCTCTCGCGAAATATCACATTTCTGGGAAGCTGTGACCTGGGAAGGTCAGACTCTAATTTTAGATTTGTCGCGAAAAAAAAAACGAATCGTATTTCCATGGATCTCGAAATTCGCGAATTTGTCCACCTCGCTTAAGCTTTTCTGCATCTTCCGCTCCGTCTAACAACAACCAAAAAAAAACGAGCGGATGAAAATAAAATTAGCGTCCAAAAATGAATCTGTGAGTTCGGAGATGAGATTGCGGAAATATTATTCGTGTATCTTGGAAAGCTCGTGTCTCGCGATAACGCGATTCGCCAAGAACGGAGAAAAGTTGTCGAGGATCTGAGGCAAAAAGGGGAAAAAAATCACCGCGATCCTTGATTTTAATACGCTGCGCTCCTTTTCTTTTGTCATCTCGGAGGAAAATGGAAGGTAGGAAGGTAGTGAAAAAGATAGCGGGTAAAATGGCCACGATTCGAGAATAGAGATTAGGAAAGTTTCGTCGGAATCGAATTAGCCGTAGTCTGATAATGAAACGAACCGTTACTCGCGGAAAGTCGGGTCGTAGTCGTTCCCAAGCATATGTAGATTGAAGAGCTTCGTCATCTATATATATATATACATCTATTCGAATCAAGCTCAAGGAGCTTTCTCCCGCCGCAACGTTTTGTCTACCTCGATTACGTCCCAGCGCTTTATACCCCCAGACATCGAGGAACTCGCAGAACCTTCTTTCACCGCAGAAAAATAATTCACCGCGTTTACAAACAATCTTTTCAATATTTATGTATTTATTTTTAATTCCGCTATCAAATACCGTGCAAAAAAATTGCCCGAAGCGTTTTTTTTCTGGAAAAAAAATAAGCTAAAATTATTTGGAGGAAGAGTCAGCAGAGGTGAACAGGAAAAATTGTGTTCGGTCTCTTCGTTGATTTTTCCTCGCGCGAAGCAAGTTTTTCGTCGATGGTGGTGAAATAGATTGGAGAATTTGGATTCTACGCGGCGTTATTCGATGGGTCCGGCCGAAGCAGCGGGAAGGGGGGCGAAATAGTCGGGGAGACAAGGGGCGACAGGGGAAAGCGTTGGAGAGCGCGAGAGGAAAAGTTGGTAAGAAGTTTCGTAAGATGGGAATAAAAAATTCAATCGGTAGGAAGAAGAGAGAAAAGTTGGGGGCGGCGAAGAAAAGGTCCGACGTTTTTAGGCGAGTGGCGGATTTTTGGGTGGATTTCTGGTGGGCCGTTTCGGGGGAGATGGCGAGAAGCGGAATTGAAATTCGTCGTTAGTCGCGAACGGTAAAAACGGACGGGAAAACGAGGAGCGTTGGTTTGTGCAAAAATGAGGGGCGACGGGGGGGAAGAAAGGGGCGATCGGGTCCGCGCAAAATTTTCCGGCAGCTTTCTCCGGGCTGGAGGGAAATTTGTCTTCGTCGAAGGGAGATTAATTATACATGTACGGTGGCGAGAGATTACGCGTCGCGTCGAGAAGAGGACGCTTCGCAAATTGAAATGTATTGTTTGGAGGGTCGTCGCCGCGGTGATCCGACTTTAATTGGCAAGTCAGTCAAAAAGTTTTTCCCAACGAGACTCGAAGACCGACCCGAGTAAATATTAGCGAACTGATTAATTAAGCAGCCGATTGTCGAGCCGAAAACTTCGGCGTTTCCAAAGCCTTTGAAAGATCGGCGGAAAAATCCGGCTGTTTGTTTACTTCGGCTTCGAGAATTCGCGCCGGATTTCCCGAGAAACGAGGCAAACCGACGAAAATAAGTCTCCTCATTTTTCCCCCAAAAAATTCAATTTTCCCCTATTTTCCAATTATTCGCGAAAAAATCTAAAAATACGCGCAAATTTTGTTTTTCTGCCTGTTAAAAAAAAAGTAAACGCGAGGGGAACGAACTGTACGGCGAACGTTTGCGGTAGCTTGAATCTTTCCCTACGATACGCCCATTCGTTTCGGCGAATTCAATTTGATACGACGCGCGCGGATGATTCGAATATTTCCGCGTGAACCAGAGATAAACCGAGGCGAGAGTGAAAAATTAATTTCCACACGCCGCCTTTCGCCGGAGAATTACGACTTTCCGTTGTCCTCGGCGAATTCTTCCGCGAGAAATATTTCCCACGGCAGATTCTCAGCCGTGGGAAATTCCCGAATTTGTCGTTTTTCCTTTCACTTTTATTCCGTCCACCTGCGAGGAAATAATTCAGCGATTTCAATTCAACAATATCAATTACAGCTCGCAGCGTTCATCAGTCTCCGTCCAAAAAAAAAAAAAAAACGGAGAAAAACTGAGAACGAAGAGAGAAGAATCCATTTTTCCACAAAAAGTCGGCGAGATTCGGCAGAAAAAAATAAAAATGTACGAAATAATAATCAACGTGTAATTCGTCATTATTATTTCTAATTATCGTGGCATAAATAATCGACCAATTTGTTATAATTATTACGCTGCATGTCGCGTATGATATTTATAGATAAAACGCTTGTCCAATTTTTTTTGGACGATTCCAAGGTCGAATTTCGGCGAGACGGAATTGCTGACAATTTTGGTGAATAATTTCCGAAAAGCTCCGCTTTCCGCGGGCCGTGACGCGCGTGAGCGGTAGAAGATAAGCTGAAAAAAATAAATGGTAATAAATCGTTTGTTTGCGCACCGACGACGAATCAACTGGTCCGTAAAAGCGGCGAAAAACGTGGAAAATCTCTATCGATCCGCGAGTAATCTCCGGGCTGACAATTCTCGGACGACTTTAGTAACGGATTAAGCTTACGCACTTACAGCCCGTCAATTTTGGCCTCAACAGTTGAATTTCCATTCATGCCGCGATTACGCGCAACATTTCAACAATCAATGCCTCGTCGCGTCGGGGAGGTGAGAAAAAAATTGGCCGGAGAAACGAAAAGAAGGGGGGGACAGAGTGTGCGAGAAGAGGTGGAAAAAATAGAGCTTCGGGGAAAAATATCGCGAGGGTAGGCAACAAATTTGTTAGCGGCGACGCAATATCGGAGAAATGCCATAAATACGCGAAAGTTAGTCTGCGGAGTTTTTTCGTTGTATTCGGGAAAATCCGGCGAAGTTGAAAAATAATTTGCGAGTTCCAGCAGATCGGGTTTCTTGGAGGACAGTAATTATCCGACGATTAACGAGCTTCGGTCAGACGGGGAAGAAAAAAGACTCGGCGTTTTTGCGCCCTGCGCATGGCAGGTCATAACAACGATGAATTACGTCGTCGATCGGCCAAACTTTTATCGGTATTTCCAACCAGTATCGTTTCACCGGCTTCGAATGGACGGAATTTAGTCCGCGCTTTGCTTTGGCGCGGAGAAAAAAAGGAGAAACGGGAGAGAGCAAAGAAAACGAGAGGGAAATAAAAATGTGTCTGGGCGTCGGAATCCATAATTGTGACGGAGATGTTGCGGAAAAAGGGAGGAGGGAGGGAAAAGAAGCGTCGCTGCGCGGATTTGACGCGTCTATTTTCCGCGGGCTTGAGCTTTCCTCGAACAACGACGGTCCGTGTCGGGTCGAGGCGGTCCGCTTCCGTACGCGAAGAGCCGAGCCGGCGTCCCGTGTTCCCCGTTCGTAGTCCCTATCCTAGTCCTCCGAAAGACCCGAGTGCTTCGGCGTAAGCTCCTTATCAGTTGTACAACCCGTGTCCTTGTACGGGAGCTTGCGAAGCCGACGCGTGATCGACGAGGGGAGCAACGATCCCGCGCGAACGCGGCGCATTGTCGAGTGACGACGGAACGAGGGTATCGCGTGTCGCGCGGGGAAAAAATGAAATGAATAAGAAATGAAGGGCGCGATAAGCGAAAACGAGGCCTCGTAGAATAACAAGTCTCGCATCGTAAACGCGCGCGAAATAATCCGCGCAGCGAAGAAAGCGAGCGACTGCGGCGCAGAGAGTGGTTTGCTCTCGATAACTCGATTCTTTCCATTTTTCCCTCGCGACTCGGGCGAAACTCTCTCCTCCGCAAATCTATTTCGGTGCCGCGAGGATTCTAAACCTTTATTTAATTTTTTGTCCAAGGCCAAAAATCTTCAAGCTTCAAGGTCAACCTTTTTGCAAATATTTCTACAAGTGAAAAAAAAAAACAATTGAACAAAATTCGCTCGTGTTTGTGATAGTACTCCCAACCGAAGTCGAAAACTAGGTACGAAAATGATACGCCACGGTATATTTAGTCGATACATTTCAGCAGTCGTTTTATTTTTATTGCCATAGAATGATAAAAAATGTATGGTCTCATTTCAGCAACCACAGACTTTCAATTTCGATTTATTTGCCAGAAAACATTCACGCGAGTAAATCCTACAGAGGTGCACTTCTTTAAATATTTCGAATAAGAAATAAAAAGTAATAAAGTGTAGCCCAAAGACAGTGTATATATGTTGGAACGAGTTAACGAAACATCGATGCCTGTTGCCCTTACGCCATGTTTAATCCTACCCAGTTTTTTAATTTGTTGTTAACAGATATTTTGGAGTGGTATAGCTCTGCAAGCTCTGTTGGTGGAGAGTTAAATGTGACTATTGCCTCGTAAATACTTCTCTGTTCCCTGACCTCCAGACCTTTGGCAGGTAGAATTATGCTTTTATTTCTAGTAATCCTCTTTGTTTGTTCATCAGCATTTTTTAGAGTGTTTTAGAGATTCAAAAACGTAGATTTATTCTATGTTTCTCTCTCAATGAAATCCTGAATTTTTTCTTCGAGGATTCTACTGCCATAAAAATAAAATAACGTAAATAAATACGACAAAAAAAATTCTGTGTTCGCATTTTTTTTTTACTCAGATGAGAGAGAGGTGTACAGTTAGCAGGAAAGTAATGGCTTAATTTATAGGACATTAGCAAATAATTTGGATAAAATATTTGAATATTTTAATAAAATAATAAGAAATGCGATCATTTCAGGATTATTTTCAGTGAAAAAAAACGGTGGCGAGTAAAATTGAGTTTATATTTAGAACGAGCGCGTCAGAAAATGTATGTTCCGTGTGAGAGTGTTGAAAAAAAACTTTGCCCCCGCAGACCGGTGTAATTTGTCACGGCGCTAATTCGTCGCGCTGATGTTGGCGATGAAAATAATTATCATGGCGGCGAAAGCGGGTAGCGATACGTAAAAATGAGGGGATAGATCGGGGAGAAACGAACGTGATCGACGAAAAGAAACGATGGATCGCCGAGTAAGAATGATCGGAGGGAAAGTTTTTGCGAGAATTGGATTTGCGTGTTTTTTTTCTGCGCGTTGTTCCCTTTCTGCCCTTCATTGTCCAGTGGCGAGCAACGCTTTTGGTTCGTTAGCCTCGCCGTTTCAGCGCGAGTCTGACAAATTCTCGCCCCCGGTTCTCTAAAAGGGGTGGGAAGAGAATTAACGAAAGTAGAAATAACGCGGTGTGAAAAACAAGAACAAATGACCTTGAGGTGATAGCGGTGATCCCTTACGGCGCCGAGTTGGGTACGCGCGACTCGGACGCGTTGGATTTCGAGGGCGAAGAAACCGTGCGACCGCGAGGACGTCGAGAGGCAGCAGAAGGAGAAGCAGCCCGAGGCAGGAGAAAAACCGAGTAGAAAACAACGAAAAAGGAAAAACTGACAAACGGAGAAAAATTCAAGGATCTGAGACAAAGAAATGCGCGGCTATACTTTTTTTTCCACCGCGTCTGGACAAAATTCTCTGGACAAAAAAAAGCGACGCAGTCGAGGGCAGAAATTATCGACAGTGCGACGATAAATCAATCGATCTTCCGGCTCGTCGACATCAAAATCGAATCATTCGGTTTTATTGGCGAGCGGAGTCGGCGACTCGATTTCTCGTATCGAATTTGTCTACTCTTGGATCGATCGCATCTCGAGATCCGCGAGTCTGAGGAAAAAATGTTTCCTACAAAAGATGAGCCCAATGCTGAGTTCTCGATTTTTTGTTCGAACATTTTTCGCGAGAAATAATTATTTCTCGAGTAATATCAAAACTCGTCGGACTGTTTTTTTCTTTACGCGATGACGATGACGCGATCGAACAACGATGTACCGGGTGTCGCGAAATTCGGAGAAAGTTCACAGCGGAAAAGTTTTTCTTGGCGGCTCGCGCCAAGCGCTTTGAGAAAGAAATTGATGGAACAAGCTTGGCGAAGAAGGCAGGCTAAGCGAGACCATTCGCGTGGGCGGAGAAGCTCGTCGTTAATCATTCCGTAAGTTGCGCGGCCACCTGCGCGATAAATAGATGAGAATAACATTGATAAACGAGATCGAACCGATCGACTGACCGGCGGTCATAGTGCAGAATTACTTATCCGCGTCCAGCGTCGACCTTCTCTCGCGCGAATATGAAAAAAATCAAAAATCAGGTACGGTAAAAAATAATTAAACAACATTCCAGAATAATTGAATAAAAAATACCAATAATTAGAAAATAGTGTGTTTAAGGTGTTCCATTTGGAGGCGACATCTTTTTCTTTCTGGTTTCACCGCTAATCACATAATTTTTTATTTTTTTTTAAATATATTCGCGCTAGAAAAAAAATTTAGTGGCTGTCAAAAGTTCAATTTCCTGTACAAATAACACGGAGAATTTTTTTTCCTGGTTTCCGCTCGATTCTTTTTCGCTAGGTCGGTTGTTTATCGTCGGTTCTTCGATACTCGATTTTTTTATTTTCAATTCGGTTTTTAATGCAGTCGTAATCGCTGCGTTTTTTTGATAACGATTATTGAAACTGCATGGAAAAAAATTGATTCAACAGCGCAGAACGAACAAACTAGCAGCCAATTTTTAGAGAGAAAAAATAATATTCGCTAGCTATTTTGAAACTGTTCGTTTCAAAAATACGGGTGCATAGTAAGTTTTTTGGTTTTGAAAAAGCATCACTATTCGAGCTATTCTTCGTTCGATTGGCTAATTTGCGTTGTGTTGGGTTCGGATAATTTATTGGGAGACGTACGAGGTAAATATGTACGTAGATAATTCGTGCTCGGACTTCGGTGTGCCTAGTCTTCGATAAAATTTGGGCTTTTAATCTGCTTACCACGATCGGCGAAGCCCTCTTCGCTGTTAATCCCGGTTATAAATTCGGTCATCCGACGCTGTTTTCTTCCAAGCTTATCTCATTTTTTCCGCATTCGCCGCGCTCGCGACATTTTCCCCGAAACAGAGCGTTTTTGTACCTCGTGTTTCGATCTCGCCGGGCGTATTTGCTTTTTTAACGTCTGCGAGAATAAATTAGCGGTTCTCGGAATAAATGAATAGTCGATAGAAATGCGCGAAAAATAAAAAAGTCGGGAGGGCGAAAAAAAAAATGTAGCTCCGCTGGTCGAGGCAAGAACGAGTTGGCGTAGTATTCCCGAATTGAAAGGCTCGACGGAACGTGCGAAAAAGTCTCGCGTCAGCTCGATCGGTTCGGTGGGAAAGCGACGATTCGGTGACAAACATTTCGTCGGTATTTTTTCGCCAGATGCTTCGCGTCGTATCGTGGCGCGAGGAAAGTGGGGAGAGGGAATAAAAGTGTGGGGGAATAGCGAGCGAAAGTTGTCCCCCGTACGAGATTAGTCGAGGTAAGCCGACCTGAAATTGTCGTGGCAAAAAATAAATAAAAAAAAAAAATAGGAAAAAAACAGAAAAAAATTGGTATCCGGAGTTGGCTCGGCGTCGGTCGACGGGGCGAGCCAATATTGAGTTGTGGTAGAAAAGGTGATCCCAACTTCGACCCCGTGCGGGATTATTCGAGGAAATTTCGCGTCGAATCGAAGGGGTTGGAGAGTAAAGTTAGGCCGGGATCCGCGAGGATCACAGATAATATTTGAGCTGACCTCGAATTGTTCCAGCATTAATATCGGGATCTCTGCGCGACGCGGGAAATATTAAGCACGTGGGTATCCGTTATCTGGGGAGGGAGGACTCTGGTGGACCGGGAAAGGAGACTGCATCGCGACTGCACGGACCCGATGGTGACGCGTGTCCGAGGCAGCCACCTGTTAATAAATTCTAATTTTAGATTCCGGATGCCGAAGACGTCATCGGAGGTTGGAAACAGGGACGGCCGCGTGCTGGCGGCACGACGCAGCGGAGAAAAAAAAAGACAACTTTTGGAAAAAATTGTTTGATTCTCACGTCTGTGTCCGGTGGCTAACAGAATACTTCAGTAGGGGAGACCGGGACAAGACGGCCCCCTTGGGCAAGAAGGCCCACCTCAAAAATTGACGAAAATTTTTAAAAAAATTTAAATTAAAATCCAGTTGTACAGTATTTGGTAACATGTTTGGAAAAAAATTAAAACACTCAATTTTTTTCTACAGAAGTGAACAAATTACTCGTATTACATCAAAAAAGGTTATTTCGAGTAATATAAAAGTAAATACAGTTGTTAAAGAGAAAAATATAAACATTTATAACGCGAAGATTTTTTTACAATTAAAAAAAAAATCATTTTTTTCGGAGGGGGCCGTCTTACCCCCCAAAAAAAAATTTTTTTTTCAGGAGCTTCACCAAAATTTTGGTGAATTGAGTTAAAGTTGGACGAGAGTAAATCGACTTGATGGTTAAAAGCCAGAAAGAATAATAATCGGCTTAGGTGGGTCATCTTGCCCCGGTCTCCCCTACGTTCTTCCACTGGCGCACAATTTTTCCTGCCATGCAGAATTCAATCCCTAGTGAAAATTAGTAGCTAATTTTTAAACGCGTTTTTCGATACATAAGTATATACTAGCCTCGAATTCACGTTTCGTAAGCTGGGGATCACATTTTTCGTTGGACTCAACTTCGAGAAACGAATTCGATTTTTATTCGTGACGTTGATGGTACCGGAAATAAACTGCCTGGTGCGAAAGATCGGAGTGGCGGGAGAACGAGGAGAAAGAGTTGGTAATGCCGCATATTGAACAGGGCTGCACGTTATTTATAATTAATTGTATCAGCGTACGCGTGCTACTCGCGATCGATGCTACTTGCGCGGATGGCGAGAAACCGGGATAAAATCTGGGCTTGACATTCTTATCAACGCGTTCAAATCGCTTGGCGCGTGAAAAAAATGCTACGCGATGCGCGATGCTCGTTTGTTTATCTTGTTTATCAGGTCCATGTTATCGGTCGCGGTATTTCCACTGGGAAAAATGGAATCGAGCAATCTGTCGCGTTTCAAAGAATTTTTCCCCGACGAATAACCACGCGACCGTATCGCGTCCCTCGTGATTCGAACTGACGCGCCCTCCGGTTTTCGCCATCTTGATTCCCCGTCCGTTTCCTAATTCGTTTTTGCCGCGTGCCAGTTGACCCGAATTCCGTCGAGCTTTTCGTACGCAGAGCTTGAATCGTACGCAAAGCTAGCCAATGTAAAAAATGTAAAGAAGTGTAAAAAAGTGTCCAAAAATGTATAAAAAGTGTACAAAAGTGTAAAAAAGTGTACAAAAGTGTAGAAAAAAGTGTACAGCGTGTAAAAAAGTGTAATAAATACTTTAAAAGGTTTTTAAAATTTTTTGAAAAGTAGGAATAATGTACAAAAAAAGAAAAAAAATTAGAAAATTGGACGAAAGAATATTTTTGGCTACATCAATTTTATCCGAGTGCAAATATGCGGGACAACGGAGCTTTTTCGATTCGTCGTCGATCTCTCGCAGCGATGAAAATCGCCGGAGTGCACCGATGTATTTTTAATGCGAACATCTTCGCGCTCTCTCGGAACTTTCCCAAGATTTATCCCCGACGTGGGAAAAGTTCCTTCGCGAAACAGGCGGACACGTTGCGCATTCGAACTAACATAGTAGGTGGAAATTTATTCTCGAATCCCGAAGTCCGAGCGACGAACGAAGTCAGCTCGGAAAAAGCTGAATAGATATTGGCTTACCATCTTTTATCGCGATGTTCCCCATCGAATCAGAATAGGAATTGAGATTTCATTTTTTTCCCCACACTCGTCGACCGCTTACGATTAGCTTACCGTCTCTTCCACGACGAGAAACAATCGCGCCGAAAAGCTCGTTTTCCATTCGGAAAACTACGCATCGAAGCTTTTTTCCTACGTTTTTGTCACCCAAGTTTTCACACCGACATCGCCTTCGGTTAATTTTTTCACCCCACCCTCCCCTTCGCCACGGTTTCGTCGATATTTTTTGATCGCGACGATTTAAGAACGACGACGATGGGCTGCTTCCGCCTGCAGCGTCCAAGGTCACGGGGCGCCAAGGAACAACTCGGTAAATTGTTGTCGCCGGTGATTTATCGAGAAAAAAACATTCCCAGAGTCCCAAACAGGCAATTTCTACCCCGAGAGCCGCGCGGAATGGTCGGCGGAAAAGTAGCGATAGTCGTTCGCCGAATATTCCGCCCGGAGCTTTTCGACTCTCGAAGCTTCAGATATCGAGCAGACGAAACCTCCCGCGCGAGGGGTATCACCGTTCGATTGAAAAACTTTCCAACATCTTCGAAACGTTGCTTAAAAAATGCGGTGCCAGGTTCATAAATAATTTGCGAAGTTAATTTTTTCTCAACAATTTGCAACCGTTTCGTGGGAAAAACGCGAAATCTTTCTCGTCGAATATTCGAACGACAGTTTTTCCGGCTTGCTGTTTTCGGAGCTATTGATAACCGATTATTGAAACAAGCGATGCACAAAGGTGCGGAAATTGACTTTGATTTCGGATGGAGGGAGATGGTACTTCCGGGACACGCTACATCTGTGATAACGCCGCAAACGGACGAGCATACAACAGTAGTAACGGCCCTTTAGACAAGGTTTATCGCTAGTTTACCCAGGTGCGCTGACCAGTCGCGCGAGTAATTATATCAGCTATTTATTACACCTCGACGAAGTCCGATACGTCAATATTTTACTTGCAATGGTTCTAACGCGGAGAAACGGCCGTTTCCGTTTAATTATAAGCCGCGCGTCGAGGTGACGGGCGGACAGACGAGACGTCGCTGGCGGACAAGCAAGTCAAAGGGAAGCGAGTCGCGAGAGAGCCCTTCACGATCAGACCATTCGTAATCGATTTCCATCAAATCGCACTACTCGCGGTGCGAAAAGCGACCAATCAAAATCGAGAAAAAACGGTCTGAAACGACGAGACCAAAACACTCGTACTCGCGAAGTACGAAGAGCCTTTCCCAACTACTTCGCGAAAATTTCAAGTCGATTCGTTGCAAATATGGACAGCTATTACGTTCTCCTCTGAGGCGCTCGTTTCCGCAAAACTAGTCGAGACTCGTAATTCATAAGTCGCGATGACCGTCGTAAATTGTCGTAACGTCAGTTACGGGTAGCCAAATTTTCGCCCTACTGCTTTCTCGCGTCACCCCGATCGCCGGGATCGAGGCAGAGCCAGAAAGCTCTCCCCTCGCGGGTCGGTCACGGTAGACCGGGAGTGCCGAGAGTTGATTGGCAAACGTTCTTTACGCGCAGTCTTTGCTGTCTAGACTCGTAAAATGTGTCTCACCGTGGGTTACATTGGTAGCCCATAAGCGCTTACGTATCGACAAACACGCGATATTTGCGCACCGTCACGATGACCGGCGGTTTATCTATGTACGACAACGTCACTCAACAGGGAAACGCGACGTGAGGGTAAAAACTAATGGACGAGAGACTGGAAAGCGGGAAGAGGAGACATACGAAGGAGGAACCAGGAACACGCTTCGTTGTAAGTAAATACACGTGTTTTATTTTTCTACTCGTTACAGTAGTTCTCGACGCATCCGTTGAATCCACGTGGGGCATTCCACGACTTTGCATTTCAAAGATTTAACGACAGTGATTGTCTGTCTGTCTGTTTGCCGAAAAAGCTCTCAGATCGCAGGATATTTTCTGACTTACTTGACATTAACCGTTATAATTTAGTCAATTAACTCAATATCGTTATAAGTCAGACCCGACAGACTGTGGGATCAAACTATTATTGATGCCATAAGCACTTAACGACTGCCCTTGCGAATTATTTATCAATCTATCTGTCTGGCTGTCTGCCTGTCTATCTGTCTGTCTGCCTGTCTGTCTGCCTGCCTGCCTGCCTATTCGTCTGTCTGTCTGTCCGCCTGTCTATCTGTCTGTCTATCTGCCTGTCTGTCTGTCTGTCTGTCTGTCTGTCTGTCTATCTGTCTGCCTGTCTGCCTGTCTGCCTGTCTGCCTGTCTGCCTGCCTGTCTGCCTGTCTGCCTGTCTGCCTGTCTGTCTGTCTGTCTGTCTGTCTGTCTGTCGATCTGTCTGTCGATCTGTCTGTCTGTCTGTCTGTCTGTCTGTCCGTCTGTCTGTCTGTTTGTCTGTCTGTCTGTCTGTCTGTCTGTCTGTCTGTCTGTCTGTCTGTCGATCTGTCTGTCTGTCTGTCTGTCTGTCTGTCTGTCTGTCTGTCTGTCTGTTTGTCTGTCTGTCTGTCTGTCTGTCTGTCTGTCTGTCTGTATATTGAATATAAACATTGTCGCAGAATTTTTGACTCGAATTGTTTTTGTTTTCGATGCGTGAGCTTTCGTCCTGGTTGGATAAACCGAATTTCCGCCATATTCTTTCGCTGTTGAATCCTTATGAACGGTGAATAAGAAAATAAAATTCTAGTAACAACGTAGAATAAGTATAGGTTCGTCCACGTGCGTTTATTAATGTACGAGTTAGCGTACTCTGGTTTCACTTTGGAGTCTAGTTCCAAAGTTTAGTTTTGCGCGATATACAATAAATACAATATCAAAGTTGTCGGTGATATTAGGAACGTTGCGAAACTTGGTAAATTTCGCGAGAATTTGAACAAGGTCTTCGTAGCTTATGCTATGAGATTTACAGCACGTAGCGAACAACACCCCGACGAACTTTGGGAACCCTGACCTCTGATTCGTCGTGAAATACGAACCGAATCGATTCGTTGTTTGGCCGATAAATATTCGTATCAACGTTGCACCCGACTGATCTCTACACGAGTATCTTCGCGAGAAGAGAAAAAATGGTTTTCAATGTTCATCCGAGTAGATGCATCAAATCGACTTTGGTCTCTGGCGCTGCCTTCGAACTTAATTGGACGCGATCAATTTCCATCGCTGTAGATTTTTATCGAGGTGACTTCGTGGCTGTCAGATAAGTACGGACCGATATGATATCTGTCGATAATTAATATTTACCCGTACCCATCGCGAACGCCTATAATCGATCCGATGGAATCGGTCGAAGGACTTTACCAAGTTTAGTTGGGAAGCATCGCGCGACGGCGGTTAAGTGGTTATTAAAATTTCCAACTCTCAAACGTCGACGACTACGCGGCGCACTCTTCGTCGCGTTCAAAGCTCCGCGACGTGGGCATTTCGAGTCTACGCTTCGACGACTTTGGAAGATATTATTAATGAAAACGAGAAACGCTCTGGAAAAAAGGAGCTTGTAGGCTCCACTCAAAGAAAATGTCGACAAGTCCCATCTATTCGCGTCTCATCTTACTCTCATCGTCGTTATTTCACTGCATCACATGTACGGGGCATTTCACGCCAAATCGAAAAATGTTCATTTTTGATTTCCTTTGATTGTGACATTCGGCGTGGAAAGCCCCGTACGTGCCGTGTACTGGTTCTGTATTCGTTCGATGAAACGTTGTTTTATGTAGATATATATCTGGGATGAGGGTTGTGTTGGGGATTCAGCGATAGAGATGGGACCCTTTTGCGGGACACCCGGTATGCTCGTACGGAGAAGGCAGACTGTGCTTCGCCAAATATACCTATTTCAACGAGACTCTCCGGCAATTTGTCCGCGTCACAAACGTCATCGACGGCGACGTGGCGAAGGTGTTCGTTCCCGTCGACTTCGGTGTGGCCGCGTCGTCATCGTCGTCGCGGAAGGAGGAGGGTGGAAATGAGAGGTTCTACGTAGAGCGAGGGGTGCGCTATAGCACGAAATCCTAATAACGCTATATTAATTACCATCGTCTTATTCGACGCGAACGGAGCACGTGATTCGCACGTGGTTATTTCCACGATACGTATGGCAATATTTGTCTCAAACGAATTCCTTATTCGGAACTGACTCTTCAAAGTAGGATTCGGAATGTATGAATTGGAAATTCCCGAATTTCGGAACTTGGAACAGAAACAATGGGATTCTGCTCCTGTCGAAGTCGACCAATCCGAATTTTCCAGTCCAGTGTACAAAATGTAACCCATTGATTTTGAATTGTTGGGTGGGGGAAAAATTCGGAATTAGAATTTATTTTTGGGGGTGAAGACTCCTCCACTTGCGAGTAAACGGAGTATTTGGAGGAAACGGTGAAATGGTAGCGAAAAAATGCGACATGGAATTTTTGCAGACAAAAGTTGAGATATCGTCGAGTAAAATTGAAATATTAAGCTTTTTCGTTTGGGTGCTGTAGAATATTGAGACGGACACGTGCGGGGCTGAAAGTGTGTACGAATGCTGTTGGCTCGAGAGAGAGAGAGACAAAAAACGGAAAATTCCGCGAAGATAAAGTAACGGGGGTACAAAGACAAATATTCAGGGGAGAAAAGTCAAGAGCAAACAACGCAGCTCCTTATCATTGTTATAATCGTGCTTCTGCCTCGACGCACACTTTTATGCCGAGGGTTGCTTCTGACGCGACCTCTTTGTCGCGTATCGCCGCGTTTTTGTTTCGAGTCCCGAGGTGAGTTTTCTGCACTTTACGTCGGAGAATAATTTTCGGCGGAAAAAATGGAACGAAAAGTATTCCAAGATTTTTTCCATGCGACGTCCGGTTCGCGAGATATCGGGAGAAACGTGTCGGCTAATGACGAAGCGCGACAGATGAGCGCCGATGCGTGGCGCGTCCCGATTGGCCGTAGCGTTACGCAGAATATCTCGAAAACTGGGCGTCGTACAAAAATTTCACCCGATGATAACCGGTCCAGTTACGCGAGGAGAACAACGAGATGGCAACAAACGTCAGATCTTTCTAGACACCTGGTACACTGGCTCGAGAGATATCGCGATGTCGTTGGTATCACAAGATCAATTATCCTCAAGCCGATCTTCATTCGAGAAAGAAAAGATGAATAATTAATTGAAAAATTTTACTCGTTGTAATTAGATGAGAATCCAATTAAAAGTTTTAGATTATCTTTAAATTGATTCTTCTGATCCTACCACGATTCGATTAACTTACATTGTTGTTTGAACTTGCGGAGAGGAAGCACAACTTGATTTGTCACCCGTCGCCCGTTTCATTCCTTGACCGATTATTAATTTCGTGCGCAGATTCCATTCAAAAATACACTCGAAAATTTCGACGATCTAAAACAGCCTCGAGAATTATTTCGAATGTTTTTTATTCCGGTGAATTGTTGGAAGCAAAGGCTTTGGAATTCGGTCGAAATTCCGGCGGGTACCACTTGTCACCGGTGAAAGTCGAATTTACATCAAAATACAAACGGAGGGAAAAAGCTCGCGAATTATCGCTGGAAACAAGTTTCTGGAAAAAACTTGAAGAATTGTACGCGAGGCCGGCGATAAGCTGGCGTTAGATTGAGAGCAAAACTGACGACCAGTCAACCCTCTTCTGCCTCTGGCAATCAACGATTCCCCACAGATTATACATCAGTCGAAACGATCTCGCAAGCTTTCGGCCATTGTTTTCCGCCCGATTGTAATTAGTTTTTCGAAAACCGTCTAAACACGCTTCGTCGCATCGTGTTCGGCGGAATATTACAATTTTTCGTGAGGACCAAACATTTTCTCCAAATATTCTCCAACTCTTCTCTCCAAATTTGAGTGCATGACCATTCATTTTCTACACTTTGATCCATCTTCTATCTTGTTGTTAGCTGTCGATCGTCGCACTATTTCTGCGCTATCCATCAATGTGAATTATTAAATACCGTAACTTTTTTCCCAAATTTTCCCAAATTCCAAATAATTTTGTCTAATTTCTACACTTTTTGAACACATTTTCCAATTCATGCAATCCCTGTTTACCGTTTCTAATTTTCTACCCGTTTTCCACCGATTCTTCTGATTTTTATACACTTCAGATACTCTACAAATTTTCACCCAACTTTTACACTCCAATTTGTACACTCTTCGCACAGATTTCTAGATTTGCCGCACTACGTTGTCCTCAATTCACCTCGCCTTTAGCACAGCTGTGTCAGTTTGTTCACGATGCGACACTGTTTTTGACATTTTTCGTGCCAAAACACTATTCCTCGCGATCACTCCAAATTTTGTGCACTTTTTCCAACGCGTTTACTTTTCAAGTGATTCTCTCTGCCGATTCCTCCTCGCCTTGGGCACGTTTTCACCTCGATTCGTGCACTTTGCCTGCTTCTACACTATTTTCGAACACACTTTCAATTCCTGCACACGTTATTCACTTTTTTTCTCAAAACTGTCACACTTTTCACGGACCTTTCATCGATTCACACTCGAAGCTTGTACTCTATTCGATCCTGACACTTTTGCGCACTCTTTTGACATTTTTGAGCACTTTTTCGACACTTTTTCGAAATCCCCACGTCGCTGACGACTTCCTGTCCAGTTTCTACGTCACCTCAGGAAGCTCACCAGACCTCCACGCATCCCATGCGTTTTTCCTCGCACTGCAGCCAATACCGCTATTTGTTCGCTTTTTTTCCCTTGATCATTCTTCGAATTTCAATGCACTTTCAAATGATTCGTGGAATTTGTCGATACGAACGTGTATAGAATGAAAATACTGTCACGTTGTGCTAAAGCGTAATTATTTTGAAAAATGCTATAAGCGTGATATCTCATGTGTTCGACGAAACAGATGAAATCTCACGCCACAAGTGAAAATTTCGCCAAGAGTCTGAAATAATCCGACTTGGATACAGTTTTTAGGCCATAAATATTACCTTTTTAGCGGATTCTCCGATGGAGTTTTCAGCACGTCGCCAGGGCTTCGATCTCGCGTTCACCTCGCTTTTATCTCACACAAAGTTCTGGTTTTTTCCCAATTTTTTTTTATTCTCACAAAAACACGGTTATCGTTAGATTACTTTGTACGTTCGCGTATAACTCGTTCGTTTTATGGTATCTTCAAAAATCGAAGAACTATCGTTACCTCTAATTAGATCAAATTACGAGACGACGATCTATTATTTATCATAGGATTAACTATTATTATTCATATCAGCGTATGTTCCCCAGATTTGAAAAAGTGAAAAATAACGCGAAACATCAAACGAACAATTACCTTTTTTTGTTACAATTTTCTACTCCTATTTTATTATTCTCCTCGCGTCGTCATTATTTATAATTTTTATCACACGAATCGTTATTTTTTTTTTTGCCCCTCACACGTATTGCACGCTCATTTCTATAGATTTCCACGCTTCGTCGACTCTTTCGAAATTCTCTGTCGACGCGAATTCGTAGCCCTATTGTATGCAAAAGTTTGTTTCGGCCTCCGATTCCAATTTGTTTTGGATCATTCCCGCGATAACGGGCGTCGAATTTCCATGTTGTCGAAAAGTTACAGCTGCGTCCCTCGATTTTGCCCCGCGAAAAATTTCCCCAAACATTCCATCTCGGTGTAATTATTTAAAAAGCTCCGAAGTCCACTCAAGTGGACCACTCAATATTACAGAATATTTCACGAAACGATAATTTCTTATTTTTCTCTCAACCCGTCGTCAGATTTATTCGCCGCGAAATTAAATTCTTCTCAGTTACACAATTGACGTTTGTATTTTTTATCGAATACAATTTCTAGCTCGTGCTTCACACGAATTGCTTACGAAATAATTGATTTTTCACACAACCCGATCGATTTTTAAAATTTTTATTATTGCTAGAACACCAGGATTTTTTTCTGCAATTTCTCACTGCATTTTTCCCAACCTTATTTAAGTTTTCATCGCGAAGCGAACTTTTCAACAGATTTTTCTCTTTCAAATAAACTTTTGTGGAAAATTGTACGGATTTGTGGCACGAAAGAAAAGCAAAACGGAAATGAAGCGCGGTTCATTCACATTTCTCGCTCGTTTCGTAATTTGACGAAGAAAGCTTGTTTTCAGCGGTTTGCTGCGTTCTCACGGTGACTTCCGGTTTGCCTGGTTATTCGACGGCTTATTTTACGCCGGTCATCCGCAGCTTCGTTCGTATGGCAACCGGATGAAAATCCGAGCGAACTTGATTCCCCTCATAATCGTCGCTCGCAACGTCACAACTAGCGATCGATCGTTACGGGTAAATCGAAGGGTAAATAAAAGGAGTGGAAGAATCAAAGAAACGAATCGAGATATTTTATTTCCACTTTTCCGATTTCCTCGTAGCGAGTCTTTCGTCCTTTCGAACCTCGACGTCGCAAGGCTTCTTCATCGGGGCGATAAATTCGCGTCTCCGATCGATTTTCCTTCGGATGGAAATGATAACGATCGGCGAAAGACAAAGAAGAGTCGAATTTGTCACGCGACGACCGATTTTTTCAAGCGCCCTCGGACTTTCGCGCTTTTCGACTCGTCCGCGGGCTTTGATAGGAGAAGTTTGGCGGGTTGCGACCGACTGGCGGCCGCGTGGGCTCTCGCCATCGCCGTCTGCGTCTGCGTCGCGAAAGCTCTTCCAACCTCGTCGCACGCACTTCGGATGTCGCGAAGCTTTCGACGTCGCGCGCCTCGCGGAGACGGAGTTCGAATCGCTGCGCTCGAACTCGCTACATGGGCAGATCCACGGAACATTTAACATGTTTGATACTCGGGTATCTAACAGTGAAAAACAATCCTCGAGTTAATTTCAAGCATGTAGGCCCTCAGTTCGAAATCATTACTATCTAACTCAGCGATACTTCAAGGTCAAACAAATCTGAAGTGGGTTTCGAACATGTAGGTACTCAGTTCCACTTCGTTACTATCTAACTCGGTTACACTTCAAGGTCAAACAAATCTGAGGTGGGTTTCGAACATGTAGGTCCTCAGTTTCACATCGTTACTATCTAACTCAGTGGCACTTCAAGGTCAAACAAATTTGAGGTGGGTTTTCAACATGTAGGCCCTCAGTTCCACATCCTTACTATCTAATTTAGCGATACTTCAAGGTCAAACAAATCTGAGGTGGGTTTTTGACATGTAGGCCCTCAGTTCCACATCGTTACTATTTAACTCGGTGACACTTCAAGGTCAAACAAATCTGAAATGGGTTTTAGACGTTGAAAAAAAAGCGAAACTCTGCGATTTTATAGCATGAACTCTCAATGACATGGCGATTACGATAGCTGTAGACTTGCTATTTCAGTGCTCATTTTTCACGGTTAATTTTTATCCTCAATGGAGTAAAATCGCCTTTCCTATATCATATTCTCAATTTAAATGCTGAATTTCGATGCATTCCTCTCGATTTCTCTCGACATTTGTCACATTCTTCGGATCGTAATGAAATTCCTTATAGCTCTTCGGTTCAACGAGCAGCCCGAGTCTCGTACACGTCGAACTGACGATTCAGGCGCACGCGACCCGATTGTTCGGAAACTCCGGACTGCAAGGCGATGATGGAGCTCGGAGAAACCGTCGTTTCGAAGCTCGCAACGATGAAACGGAAGTTCACCACGCTACTAACAAATACCTAAGTGCGCAAGAGCCTGATTTTCGTCGAAATCTACGAAACGGAGTGGAAAAGACGTACATGCAGTTGGCAAATAAAATCACGAACATTGCTTGTCTTTTTTTGTGTGCAAATAATCGATGATAGGTTTTACCAGCAGTTTTTTATGCAGAAGTCTTCGCTCCTTCGTTAGAAAAAAAAGGTTCGTGTAATAGAGAAATGCGAGACCAATTTATTAAAAAACGAAGTTGATTATTTTGGACGGAATAACTTCTCAGAACCAATTGGAGAATATTCGTCCAACGCCTCGCTCCCACAACTATTTTGAATAAGTAATACGTAAATATAATTAGTTTCCTCCGGTCGCTGGAAAGCGGGTCGCGATGAGCTTTGTGGAAGAAATTAGCGAAAGAAAGGCGAAGTGGCAGCGATGCAGCAACAGGTTTCGCTTCGTTCGTGCCATTTTTCGAGCGATGAGCGTTGTTTGTCGACCGTTCTCATCCTCTCGCCGCCCGAATTCGTCCCCTCGTTTTTACTTTCGTTCCCCTGCTCGAAATGGCGATGATCTGTCCTACGTAAACACCGATGAGTTATACGTTCGAGGGAGCTTAATCCGAGCAGCTACCTGATTTCGCTGCGACACCGTTGTCCCGCGGGAACGACGATCGTGAAAAACACGCCGATCCAAATCAGCGCGAACCCCTCGATAACGATCATCGTTTTCGCTAATTGTTCAGCCTGCGAGCGAATAAAATCGCACGTTCGTTGTCCTCCCGCGATATCTTCGATGAACGTTTATCGTTCGTCGATATTTATTAGCGCGAAAAAATCAAAGTCGCGCGAGACGCAGCTATTGTCGGTCGAGCGCTGCGACTCGATGTTTCAAACATGTCTGCGAGCACCGATCGCCGATTCCGACTCGCAGTTTCCCAAAAATTCGTCAACGCGAAAATCCGGAAATCGCCATAAAGTTTTGGGCGAAATTGCGCCGCAGGTCTCAAAATCGTCGGCGAAAATCGGTAAAAATCGGTGAAAATCGGTGAAAATCGGTAGAAATCGTTGAAAATTGGTAAGATCGGCGGAAATTGATGAAAATCAGCGCAAACTAGTAGAAATCGGTGAAAATCAACGAAAATCGGTAGAAATTGGTAAAAACCTGTGAAACTTGGTAAAAAATCGGCGTAAATCGGTAGTGATTGGTAAAAATCGGTGGAAATCGGCGAACATCGGTAGAAATTGGTAAAAACCTGTGAAACATAGTAAAAAGTCGGCGTAAATCGGTAGTGATTGGTAAAAATCGGTGGAAATCGGCGAACATCGGTAGTAATTGGTAAAAACCTGAGAAACTTGGTAACAAATTGGCGTAAGGCGGTAGTGATTGGCAAAAATTGGTGGAAATCGGCAAAAATCGGTGGAAATCGGCGAAAATCGGCGGAAATTAGTGAAAATTGGTAAAATCGGGGCGAAAGCAAGACTTCCACGCCTGTCGAACGTACTACCAGGTTGATACCTAAAGCTTTCCAGAATCGAGTGCGATACCACGAAATCTACCGTGAATCGAGCAACAACGAGCATTGACTGGAAGCGAAACTGTGCGTTCTCGCGAACCGTGTTGGCTTTTCGCTACCGGAGTCCAGCACGGCTAACGATTGCTCGTCGCTCCGTCGAGAGTAGTGAAAAACAGCGAGAAACGAACAACACGATCGCGTCTATTTTGCATAGCGGTGGCAAAAAAATGCGCGTTTCATACTCCGTAGGCAGCGAATCCCTCATAATTGGCGCTATTCCCGGCGAACTCGAACGCACGATGTTAGTTTTACCGCTCGAAAGGATTCCGCCCCCGAGCTGCGCGTACGATTCACGCTCGCCGCTTCGATCCAACGAAAAGCTGGAGTGAAAAAAATAGAACCGGATCGAGCAACAATCTTGTTTTTTCCCGCTCGGAAACGCTATTCGGCGCGCGAAGCGAACAACCAACGCGGACCATGGAGAACGCGACGTGGTTCCCTCAGATATTATATTTCATCCGCGAAGTACAAAGGAACTCGTCAAACAGCCCCTCGCATTCCTGCGCTGAAAATTCCCCGAATTCTCGACAACTCGCTTCCGATGCGGTCCATCCCGAACTTTCTTCGACGAGGATCACTTTTTACCACCGCAGCAGCCCCCAGCGGCGCCCGACGAGTCTCTCTTCGATTGGTCCTTCGCGCATCCGGCGCTCCCCGTGCTTTCCCTAGTTTTGTCCTGCTCCTTGCCCACGTTCTTGCAACATCCGGACTTGCAGCATCCCGCCGCTTCTCTCGCCCTTGAAAACGCGTCGAAAACGAAAATCACTCTAATTGCAGGTCAACAAAAACCCAAAAACAATTTTATCTCTCTCCCAAATTTGACAAGTTAGAATTTTTTCTCCAGTTTTAGAACTCTCAAAAATCAAAATACAGGGAAGAAATTAAAAATTCAAAGGAAACTACAAAATTGGAAAAATTGGAACTAAAATTGATCAAATTAGAAGAAAAAAACTCGAATATTGGAAAAAGCACCGAGGTGCGAGTAACAACGACAGAATATGAAAGGAGGGGGGAAAAGGAAGAGAAGGAGAAACGAATCGAGGATGACGGAGCAGACTGGTTTCGAGGTATCGGACGAATGAGAAATGGTAGCGAGCGACAAACCCGTATGATCGCCCCTCGATTTTGACATTTTTTCGCCATTTCGCGCGGTTTCTAATTATTTGCCGCCGCAGCAGCCACCCCTCCGGTCGTCCTTCTTGGGCGGCGGTCCTGACACCGATCCCGGCGATCCACCGGCGCAACAGCCGCCCTTGTCCGCCTTTTTACCTCCCGTGCAGCAGGCCGCGCCGCAACAACCACCCATCGCCGTCGCATCCTTTTTCTCCGGTCTGCGTGCGAAGTGACCACGTTATTGATAAAAAAATAAATATACCTACGTACACAAACTGTCACACACCTCGAGCCTGTCTTTATCTCTCTCCCAAAAATTATGTTCAAACCGATTCGACACGCTGCGAAAACCCCGTCGCGCGCTTACTTTTTTCCCCCGAACGTTCGCTTTTTCGAAGGGCAATCATACGGGATGGCGAAACGCGGATGAAGATTCACGAGTCTGCAGCCGAGAATGTCCCCGCGATTTTATATTCATCGCTGGATTTTTTCTCTCTCTCCTTTTTTTTACCCTCGAATAATCGCACCGACTTTCTTCGATGCGCGGAGCGTAAGTTTTTTTTTCGAAAAATTACCAGTTCTTGTAATTGATTTTGTCCTGAACATTTATCGGCGAAATTCCCCAGCGATTTGGCTAAATAATCATTCAATTCGTTCGAAACGAACGACGCAAAAAAATTGGATTCTCTGCTGTAAAAAATGTCGTTTTTGAGTACTACGAAAATCCGAGTTTCAATTTTTATGCGAGTGAAAAAAACACGGGGGAGGAAAAATCCGGGTCACGTATTTTGCGAAGGGGATGAAGAATGCGCGAGATTGGAAATTAATGAACGCGTTACGGATAAAAATAATTGGAACGGAACGCGAAGAAAGTTTGCACCGATGCGACATCGTCGAAGCAAGTTTCGATGAAATTAAAATTCTCGCAACTTCGGGAAAGTGGATTTTGTTTCCTTTTCCGAGACATTTTTCGAGAAAGCTGCTCCTCGAATTATTTTTATCCCCTTTCGTCGCTTTGTTCCCTTTTTAGTCTGATTTTCCGATCATGCGACAAAAAAACCTCAGCGACGCGGTTATTATTTGGCTACGCTTACTTTTTTCCGCAACAGCCACCGGGATCCTTCTCTTCTTCTTTCTTGTCGCCTCTGCAAGGGAAAAAAGGTGAGAAATTTTGTGATTAAAATTGACGTGTTGGAAAAATATTCCGAATGAGCACCGCAGCTCAAAACTGGTCCAATTTCGTTTGCAGCGTTTTCTATCACCGAGAAATGATATCACACGTGATATTACGGTGGGGAAGACCTCTAACACCAGAAAAATGTATTTGTTTTTTGGAATCGCCGAACGAGCATCCCAATATTCTGAGTCCCAGCCAGTATGTCTGTGTGCGCCCACACAACACAGCATCATCGCCAGCCCATTAGACTAAATCCAATGTCTGCGCCACTTTAAATTGCCATTTTTTTATGTGTTTGCACGACACGGCAAACGCGTGTGTGTGGATTGGGTTGGGTTGGCCAATGGTTCATTATCGAATGAAAAAAATGTTTCTCATCCTATGGGGGTAAAAGCTGTTCCACGCGATAATATTGCATGGGATATCACTATTCAATGATAGTAAACACCACAAAAACAAGCAGGCTCAGGCTGACGGCGACTCAGCCTTTGAACTTCCCGTCATTTGTGCTTCCCTCAATATTATTCATCCTTACAATTTATTAATCGCCCAACATTTGTATGTGTACCATTTTTTTTCAATCTCAACATTTTTAGATTTTTTAATATCTTGTAGGATTCGCCATTTTGAATTTACCAAATCTGACTTGAGATTACTGATCAGCGAGCCCAAAAACTTAGGGATACAAATTTTGGTGCCAATCTGTTCCTCTGTTCTGAAGATATCAACAGTTTTATTTTATTTTGGGAATTTTGTTATTTTAATCACGAGAAAACTACCCCTCCGATCAACGCCAAAATGTGAGTAGTTGTAAGGAAAGAAAAGCCGAGGGGATTGAGCCTAATTTGATCAAAATCGGCGCACTCGTTCTCGAGATATCGTCGGGACAGCAATTCGATCACATGCTGAGGTACAAACGTACATACAAACATACATACATACAGACGTCGGGCTGAAAATAGTCGGAGATGCAGTGAAAACTCAACTTTTCATTTGCGGAGTGATTACAATAACTATATTTTCTCTGAAATCGGAGAAACGGGAAATTAGAAACACGCACGCAGACACAGTGTGTATGAGACTCGGAATGTTGAGCGCACACGGCGTAATCCTCGTTCTGCGATTTAAGAAAAAAAAAATTCGGCGCCAGAGATCGTTCCCCGCTGTAATATGCAATGGCGTGTCATTTTTCCATAATGAGAATCGTTACAAAAAAATTGGACCAGTTTTGCGCCGGATTCGAGATATTCCCCAAATTTGTCGCGTACTCACTCGCATTTGCAGGTTACTTGGCCGGTGTAACCCTTCTGCCCGGTGACTTTCCTGCGCGTCGCGATAAAATAATTGTAATGACGAGGAAAAATCGGCGAGTCGTGGAAAAGTGGAAATACAGAGGTGGAAAAAATGGAAAGATTTTTTCTGAAATATTTTTGCGGATGAAAGATGAGAGAGAAAATGCGGCGGTTACTCACGAGCAGTGGTCGCACATCTCGTCGTGCGAATTGACGAGGACCTCGGGGCTGCGAGTTCGCGAATATCGTTGGTTCTTGCAACTCTGATAATTTCGAATTAATAGTCGAGAACAAATATATTCACCGAAGAATTTTCTCGTGCGAGTCACGTGATTCGCGAAAAGTTGTTGACAACCGTTGCGAATATTTTGTTTCCGTTTCCAAGTCTCGAAATCTCGGCTGTTTCATGGCTGCGTAAATTCGGCTCGTATCAAGCCGACGCTCGTGGCTCGAAAATTTGGCGGATTCTTCACTTTTTTCCTAGCCTCGTTTTTTCCTTCGCGCGGCGAAAAATGGACGGAATTACGTTTACCCTTCGCCAATCCACCGCTGTTCTCGGCCAAAATCGAAAAATCCACTTTCGCTCGGGACTTTTCTGCCTCGACGTCCAAAGATCAGCTTATCCCGTCGAGCAGTCTGATAAAACATTGGGACGAGGGGCGGCAAAATTACGAGAAATCGAATAAAACGGGGAAAAAAACATTGCGAAAAATACGGAGGGAAGGCGAAATTGAAATTTCATTCGCTCGTTTTCGCGTTCTTCCTCCCATTTTTCCTTTCCTTTATTCACTTTCCCCTAATTGGCGCTCTCTTTTCCCATGGAAAACTCGATTATCGATGCCCGATGAAATTCTCATGGATTTCAGCAAGATTTTCGCTGATTTTCGTCCCGACAGAGCTCGCGGAATCTCGCACCGACGCCACGTGCTCGCTGTTTAACACTCGGATTAGATCTACGTCGCGTAAGAACGACGATAAGAGTCCCATCGCGCTTTTTTTCTCCAATTTCACGATAAAATTTCCAGCACGCCGGGAAAAACCAGGGAGCACAATTATTCACCGGATAAACGAATTTGCCGACTGCATGCCGAATTTACCCCCGCACAAAACATTTACGCGAGAAGTGAAAAAATGCGCAAATAAAGATGTTCGCCTGAAAATGTCTCTATTCCAAGTTTTGATCTGAAAAAAAAAACTGTCGAATTTGAAACCGTTGCTGAAGGATCTAACTCAATAAGACTACACGTGCAGTCTGTTTACGAGAAATGGGATTTTTTTTTTAAAGATATCTCGATGAAGAAGGGAAAAAGATTGGAAAAAACACAAAAAAGTGTAAGAAAAAAAGAAAAATATGGTAAAACGAAGAGATATAATTATTCCTCACCTGTATCATAGCAGATATTGTGGGAGCAAGTGATAATTTTGTCGAGTGTATTTTTTTACCAGATAAAATGGACTCCATCTTTGGAAAAAATTTCATATTTCAGTGAAGGTTAAGTTTGTCAGTTGAATTCGCAGGAAGGAGATTTTTTACAGGTGTAATTGGTTTTCGGGTAAATTGTTAGTTTGCCGGGGTCTGATTTTGGCTGGGTTTCCCACGATTTTGTCGTTTTTCTCAAAATCGCGTTTTTTGAGCTACGACGTTTTTTTGCTCGATTCCCTAAATTTCACGAAAGTGCGGGGAAACGAGGGAAAGTGGGGAAAAAACGGAGGCGAAGTTTGACGTGAGATTGCGAGAGTCGAGGGTTTGGGAAACGATTGTAAATTTGGGAGAAAAATGTATTCTCGTCGATTGTCGGCGAGTCGAAGGGAAGTTTGTGGGTTTGAATAAGGAAAGATTCCGCGGTGTTGAAGCTTTGTTGGATGTTCGTGCCTCGAGCGTTGGTGATGAAATCAAGCCTCGTCGTCGTACCTCTTTACCTTAACCTTATGCCGCGCGTAGGTACGAAAGCTTTGGAGGGCCTCGTTTCTCGCTCATCCGCTGCCCGCCTGGCTTCTTCTTCTTCGAAAGCGGGCGACCGACGACTCGCCTCGGGACTCTCCTCCTCGTCTTCATCCCCTTCCTTGCGACCTCGAACGCCCCTCGTCTTCGGAGACGAGGCCACGCGTTCATGAAATATTTATATCAACCGCGAGAGTCTTATCATCCCTTCTACCATCGAGACTCGAGTTCGCTTCGCGTGACGGACTCGCGACACTCGTGGATCGTTCAAAATTTTATCTCCCCCCGTGCGCCTCGGAATTTGCGAAATTGCCTGACAAAACATTACTTAAACTTCCAAGCTTTTGAAAGTGGCGATGAACGAGAAGTATCAGCACAAAATTGCGCACTTCGCTGTCGAAAATCAGCAATATCTCGACAACCGTTGATTTTATGAAAAAACAACCTGCATAATAAATGCAGCCAATAAAATTGTGCATAAAAAAGTTTCTATACATTTTTCGCGTAAACGCAACGATAGCGTGGCTATCGGATGAAATAGCCAACTCACGCGCCTGCTCGTCTTCTGGACCAGTTTGCGGCCGAACCGCCGGGATTTCCGGGTAACCGAATGGAATCTTTTCGATAGACAATTTGAAGGACTTCATTTTTTATACTAAATTTTTTTTCGTGTGATCGATATTTTACGAGATATTTTTAATTTGGACGGCAAATTTTTTTGATGCTCGAATAGAGCTTTGGGCTATTTCTCGCTCGTTCGGTATTTTCCTCTCTGAATTTTTTGCAGTATCGGTGAAATGTTCGCGTCGCTTTCGATTCCTTTGGAACGGTTCCTTTGGCACCTATGAATGCGTCATGATCGTTGCGGCGACCTTTAATTTTCGAGTCCCACGTCTCCGTGATAAATTCATGACGTATTCCGCGTCGACACGCCGATCACGTAACCGAGGATCCAGGGTCGTCGTAATTTTGGCAAAAACGTATCGCGAGCTCGTGACTTCGATGTTGAGGTCCTTCTCCACCTGTCGAAAAAAATGAGATTCGCGTCTATGAGTAGTACGAGAGGTTTGCAATTTTTGTACCCGTGTCTCCCCGAGAGAAATGTCTCCAAAAATCGGTAATCGTGTTACTCGAATGAGAATCATCGTCGTTGCGGGTTCGAGAATAAAGTTTACAAGGCGAACCGTTTATGCTGCACCGCCGGCGACTCACTCGCCGGCCGCTTTGGCGAAGCACCTGGCATCGGGCAACGAGTTCGACGCGTACGTCTGGGCATATAACGACTGACGGCGTAACGTTGGCGAAACAATGAGCGCGACGTCGTGGTAAAGTGATTAATTGCAATGATCGCGCGAAGGTCGATGTATGATTGCGAAATGGCGTGACCCGTGACCGTACACGTTTATAAACGTGCATTGTTCCGATTTCCGCGAGCGCCGCGAGTATTACGCGGGACGCTTCACCGGACGGCGCGAGCGCTGCAGTGGCGCTGGACTTGCTTTCTCGCGAGCGCTTTCCTCGCGCGGCGACGCGTTCGCTCTGTAAGATCGCGCGCGATTTCGCATATCTTCCACGCGAACGACTATTTCGACAAACTTTCAACGCCATCGAGTTTCTAGCGGGCACATCTGTGTCTTCTGACAGCTGATCGGATGTTTTTCGAAAATATGCATTTGCCGAGGTTCTTTGCTTCTCGACTCGTGGATCAGCGACTTAAAAATCGAGACGAGTAAATCTTCGGATGATCGCGAAATTGCGAAAACGATGGAGTCACGTGGAATTCGCGTTAATCGCCGTTGAATATTTATTCACTATCGTTGCAGGGAGGCGGAGAGGAGTAATCGAATGTATGAGATGTGAATTTGATTATGCAATTCGTTCGATTGGCAAATTATACTCCAGCCAAACGGATTTGCGCGATCAGCCTTTGAATATTCCGTCGGCAGTGCTCCGACGAAATTGCTAACCTCGATTTCGAAGGACTAGGCGCCGACTAATATTCGAAACTAGACAAACAAACTCGTTCGACTGGCAAACTCTACGGAAATGAGCGGAAAAATACGAGTCGCATGAACCGCCAACGCAAAAACTCGTGAATTCACGTTTCACTTTTTTTCAAACGTGAAAAAAAAAATACTCGAGAGGAACGAGTGGGAACGAAGCGGATTCGATGATTTCAACGAACGTCAAAAATTTATTTATAATCGTAACATCCAATACAATTCGCACGTTATTTTACATCGTCGAAGCTTCGAGGTCTGCTACTGCCGAGACACAATTTAGAAGAGGTCCAATTTCTCCAAAAGCTGTAAAAATAAAAACAACAATTAAAATCCTCGCTCGATCGTGGCAAAATCATCGTCTCACGAACCTTGCCATCCTTCTCCTTCATGCACTTCAACAGCTTGTCGGTTGTCTCCACAGCGTTGGCTCCACCTGAAACATCGAATTTTTTTTTCACAAAACTAAAACCGCAACTTCGAAAAATCCGATCCAATTTTTTTCCCCGCAGACCAAAAATCCCCCAATCTCGTTTTTCACTCCGAATCACAACCGGCTATTTTTTCCACCTTTTCACAAAGTTGTTTCCCCATCGAATAAAAAACCTCGAAGTGAGTTTTTTTCGAAAAATAAATTCTTTGCTGTTTTTCACTTCAGCGAAATCGACGTACGTTTGCTGGCGCAAGCATCGATGACGGGATTAGCAGAGGCGGCGTTCTCCGGACGAACCTCCTTCTTGCAAACGTCAGCGTTGAAGACACCGTCGGCACTCAGCTGAAATTTTGGAGAGAAAAAAACGAAAAACGATTAGTCTTCGATCGAGTATCTCCGTTGATGGTGGGAAAAGTTGCTCTTTCGGAGCTGTTTCCACTCACGATTCCACGGTCTTGGAGGAAGCACGACAAATAGTTGACGATCAACTTCTGTTGTTCGGGTTTGATGTTGCCGGCCTTCATGGCCTTAACGTCGTCTGGAACATCGAATGGGAATTGAAAACAGTTCGGTGTCGAAAATTGGAGGCGAAAAGTCCATTAGTACTCACCCAACGCGAGTCCGGTTTGTCCATAGCATTTGACCTTGGTATCTGCTCTGGGTTTTGCTGCCTGGAACACGGTAATTTCAAGGTCGAAAGATCCCAAAAAATCGACGGTCCATCGTAGAGTGTGCGCAAGGAGTTGAAAAAATTCAATCGGTTACAAATAAGTACAAAAAGAATGACTGTACGTATAATTGTATAAAAAAGTACAAATTGTGGGAAAAATCGTGTAGAAAACGAAAAATTTAGCCTCGGATTTGGGAAAGAAGAGTGATAAAAAAAAATTAAAAGCGACAAGACGAAGCGAACGCGAGGTAAAATTCTAGGGAAAATTGCAGAACTCTGGGGAAATGTGGGAAAACGAGTTTGTGCTGCTAAATTTATGGGAAAAAAATGAAAACTGGGCTAAAAATTCGAGGGACTAGGTTTTTTTTTAATTGCTTAGCAAAGTAGCAAAATGGACGTCGATAACCCGGGTTGTTTTGTATGTACGTTATATTGCGGAAAAAATGGGGGGAATCCGGAGAAAGGAGCAGGAGTGTAGGATTTACTTCCGTGTGTGGCGCCACTTACGAGAGCGAAGGAGACGCAGAGAACGGCGAAAAGTGCGAACTTGAACATCTTCGAGAGCAAAGTACGAGGCGAGCGTAGACGAGTCTGATATGCGAATGATCCGAAGCACCGAATACGTCGTTTTATATAGCTTTCGCGCGGGTCGCTATTATCCCCGCGCTCGTGTCGCGCATAGGAGGAGCAGCGGAGCATCCGAACAAATCGAGTTGACACCGAAGCACTTAGAAAAGTCGAGCTTGCTTTTTTTCGACTCGCTCTCTCGTTCGCCCGGCAAACGGCACGTAGTTATTGAAATTCTTAACTACCGCTAAGTGTCGGCGAAGGACCCGCAGCGGCGCTTTGACGAAGACCAATGCGATTACGAACGGGAATTATTAATAACAGTTCCAGATCACGTACGACTCCCGGTGATTCACCGTCGCTTCAATTCGCTCCTGTCACGAGCAAAAATTACGTTCCCTCGCGAAAATTGAGGCATCCCACGATCGCCACGACGAGCCCGATCTTTCCGAGGGATCGCTGGACCGAAGGACCTTCCTCGACGCTTCATCCAGTGGAGCGGACGAGAATCGGAAAAAGCTGAGAAACGCTGAAGCTCCTCCGAGGCGTTTCGATTCGCAGATACTCGCGTGTGAAATTGTAGGAACAGAAAAAGAAAATATTTTTCATTTACTTATCTATTTATCTATTTATTTATTTATTTGTTTATTTATTTATTTATCCATTTATTTGTTTATTAATTTATCATTTTGTTGGGAAAATTGTTGCAGTGCTGAGGCGAGTTTGCGATGCTGTTGCTTGTTCTCCGAGTCCTGTCCGCTCACACCAACGCGATCCTCCGCAAAACCTTCGAAAGGAAAATGAATTAACGGCGAACCGATGATTTTGGAAAGAGCGCAAATTTTTGCCAACGCGATTTAATTGAGAAGAGAAAAAAGCGAGCTTGGAGAATCGCGACTTAATTTCCTGAGTGAAATTCGGAGGCGGGGATTGAAAAACGAGTAGGGGGGTAAAGATGTACGGTGGCAGATTATCGAAGAACGAAGGAGAGAGAGAAAAGAATGGGATTTCGTTGCGAGTTCGTACTTACCTCGGGATACGATTTGAAGTAGCATTTCGCTATTTCATACGCGGTGTCGCACGAGTCTTTCCCACCTGCGAATCGAGTGCTATGATAATTCGACGACGATGGTAAATCGAGAAATAAATGGTGGAGTCGAGGGGAAGCGACAGAAATTGTCGATAGAAACTGGAAGGTGACTCACGCATCGTCCTGCATCTCTCCAGAACTCGCCGCGACGAGTCTTGAATTTGCATCGGCAAACGTCGGACGGCCCGGTCGACCACGATCTCGTTGTTCTCGTTGGCGATCCCATTTTTCACCATGAAACACTTCAGGTAGCATTTCAACTTCGGGTCGTTCTGCTCCAGGTCACCTCGTTTCAATTGCTTCAACGCGGCTGCAACGATTCGACGTCGATTTATCGAGCAAAAAAAAAAAGAAAAAGAGAAAAAAAATAAAAAATAAATAAAAGAAAAAAAAAAGAAAAGAAAAGAAAAAAAATCATAGAAAAGAAAAAACGAGGAGCGAAAATCGCAGCGAGAAATGAAAAAAAATGGGAGAAACGTAAGTGCGAATGGGAACGGAGAGTTGGGGAAGATAGGAAGAAATTGGCGATTATACGTCGTTTGGAATTAGCGCGTAAGTGGTCGTAAAGGATGCGTATTGTCAATTTTCTCCGTCTCATTGTCAATCACGGCCGGCAACATCCGGTCCTTCGGTCTATTGCCAAGCGTCAAGTAGGCCATCGCATGATTCGTGTCTCTGTGCGAGTGAATTTAATGTTGATTCGCCGTCGGACTGTCGTTAACCAACAGTTGGCGAGTTATTGGCTTAAATTGAAAATACCCTCGGCAAAGGTCGTTCCCCTCGCGGACTCGCGTTCGCTCTCGTCTCGGCGCTGTTCGAGGCCCGATATCCGAAATCGCCACTTTCGTTTACCTACCCCAAGAGACGCCGGTCTTCTTTCTGCACTCCCTCCTCGCGTCGCCGCGCGAGTCCTGCGGCGCGGATTCGAGCAAACAAACAAACGAAAAACATCGTGAGAACAAAGTACCATAATGCATCCACCGCTTTTCTCCTCCGAGAAAAATAGAACGGTATTTTTGGTCAAATTTCCAAAAATTCCCAACCTTCATTTTTTTCTCCGAATAATTTTTTTTCAAACGGTTCAACGACCTCCGAGACACCTCTGGTAATCGAAAGGTACGTTGACCTTGTTGAAGCTATACCTATGCATTTTTCCAAGTGAAAAGTTTCGGCAGATCCGAAGTTACGGAGGCTCAAAAAATGGACGGGTCAAAATGACCCAGACTGCGGGAGATTAATTAATTTTCTATCGGGTGAGCAGCGAAGTTCGGTGGAAATTCGAGGCGGGATTTCGATTCTGGTCTGGAAGTTGCGTAGGCATGGGAGCGAATCGATTATACGACGATGAGGATGATGACGATGATTTTTGTTGTTGTTTTTTTGGGTGGCGATTTACGGTGGTCCCAATCGGCGATTATCGATCGCCCGGTAGGTGGCGGGCATTTGGGAAATTTAAACGAGCGCACCGCTGGAATCGGACGATAAGGGTTTAATTTATGGAAATTAGCGGTTAACCAGTTTCTTCGTCATATTACGATTGATGCTCCGGACGAGATGATTTGTGAACGCTCCAAATTACCAATTTCCTTGATTACCCGCCTGATGAGACTTCGGAGACAAACGGTATTAATTTTCGCTGAACGATCGCGGATAGCGCTCTTCGTTGCGGTGCGAACAAACGGGAAAAATCCGGGGCTCGAGAGGGGAGGAACAACACGAGTGGAAAAGCCCCAAAAATTACGCGTCGAGGGGGGGCGCGAGGCGCGGTGGACGAACTTAATTACCTGTGCGAATAACAGCAGTAGAACAACGAAGCCGACGATTTTTCCAATGCTGTTCATCGTTATCCCTTTTTTTTGTCTCTTCTCTTACGAATATTTCCGAGATTTCCAAATTCCCTCGGATCCGCGTTACTCCGCGATGCTTAAGCGAGCTTTCCCTACCAGCGAAGACCCACTAGCAAATCGTGCCGAACGCGACTCGCATTTTTTAAATAAACCACCGAGAAGCTCGCGAGTCGCGTGATCGGTCATTTTGCGCAATTAACGTCAAACTATCGAACGTTTGATTGCCTATCGCGTGCAATTTCTGCTCGCTCGATTCCCGTCCCCGAAGTACCATCGACGATCAACTTCGAAACCGCGCCGACAAAAGGATAAAATTGGATGGAGAAAAAAAATTTGCGAGGCAATGTAGACAGAAGACGAACGATACTTACGCTCAATTTTCATACCAACGACCAGTGAAAATTTGGGTCGAAATGGGAAACGCAAACTTTGTACGTTGTTCAGCAGCGGAGAAAACAAGTTTCCACAACGTTTCCACTGAAAAACTCCGTTCAGCAAAAAAAAAAATTGAGTCCAGTTGGAAGAAACGTGATTTTATTTCTTCATTGGACCAGGACGCGGAAATATTTGTCATTGTCGTCTTCTACCCGATTAAAAACGATTCTATATAATTATACGGAATTGTTCAAACTTTATACTCAGGTCTACACATTTTACGAATAATTTATTCGTGAAATTGCAAAAAAATGTATGTATTATGCATAATTTTATGTAATTATACAGAATTATTAATTATACACTTTATATTTAATTATTTATATTTTTTCCATGTAAATTGTATAGAATTGTGTACAAAGTTGCAAAAAAATGTACGTATGAGGTATAAGTTTATACGATTGTACAGAATTATATATAGTCTACATTTAATTATATATATTTTCCATGTAATTTGTATAGAATTTTGTACAAAATTGCAAAAATGTACGTATTTTATATGATTGTAAAAAGTATTTTTTAATGGGATACGAGATTCGACCTGAAAGCAGTGAGAGGATGAAATGTAACGTGGGCTTTTTGCCCCTTGAATATTCGAATTTTATTACAATTCGTGGGTCGTCGAATTGGCGACGTTTGATGATAGGCGAAGTTTTTGTTCTACTTTTGACCAGCCTTCTCCGGTCTTCCGATGTTTTTCAAACCAGTCGACCCACATCTGATTACATGCAAATTAATTCCGAATCGATACAAAGCTGCGCCAATCTCGTCGATCTGCTGATAATCCGATAGTATTTCACGGTTATTTATAACCACGATTATTATCGAGGTTCGTGACACGCGAATCAATCATCGTCGGCGAGTTGATTCTGATTGCGAAGCAATTTTCCGTCCCTCCTTCGATAATCCTTATTTTTCCCAGAGCTCGACGGTGTTTCAAAATTCTCGTCAATTTTCATCCGCCGAGAAAAAATAAAGTGACCACAAAAGTTCACGTGGTGTTGGTTGTCGTTGCGCGAATAAGGGGTGAAAAATGCAGCCACGTCTTCGGGTTCACGATCAGATTTCCTTCGGCGTCCCAGTAATTCCTAGGGATGCGTATGCCTGCGAAAAAAATCGGCAACGATGTAAAATCGCGAAGAAAATGTACGATCTCGCTGTTTTTGTGATGACCCATTTTTCTTTCCAACAATTTTTCTGTCCTTGCAATTTTGTCTTTCGACTTTTCGTGTTCGCTGTTTTTCCCACAATCTTTATTCTTCTTTCTCCGCTCACCTCGCCATCAGCTTCCTGCAGACACTTCGTGACGAGATAGGCGTACTCGCATCTGTCGCCGCCAAATGCGGTGTCACTGATGCATTTCACGATCCAAGGACGCAGCCTCTCTCGAACGGCTTCCTCGGCGATCGCGGCGATAGCAGCCTCGGTGTTCACCGTCCCATTCGCGTTCAACTGCCCATCAAAAATAAAAACCGATGTTTTTGCCAATAACTCGAAAACGGTAGACTTTTCAAAAAAATATTTAATACCAAAATTGAAGCTGAATATATTTTCTATAAAAATAATATCTACATATTTTTCCGTAGGATCAACCGTTTCCGAGTTATAAAATTCTCTAAGAACGCAGTCAGAAATCGACCTCTCACGTGTTGTGTCGATGACTGTGTACAGTCGTCACCACGTTACTGGAAGCGCTATATCTCGTAGAAAATCGATCCTACGATGAAACCTGTAGAAATAATTTTTGTAGCAAATTATCTCAGCTACAAATTTGGTTATTACAATTTCTGTCGAAAAACCGATCATTTCGGAGATATCGGCGAGTATATGATCCAGAAGCTGTCGTATTAGTCGCGCATACAATATACAATACACATACCGTCCCAATGTCGTCCAAAACGCATCGAATGAAACATTTGACCGTTGGAAAATCCGGCGACGCTGGATTAGTTTCTGCTGCTGCGATTTTATCTAAAAAATAGCAAAATAAAAAAATAAAATCTCGTTATCGGTTATCCAATGGATTTTCATCTCATACCTGCCGTTAATGACAATTGTGTCGTGCATTTTTCCCGAGATGGCGCTAAATTATCGGTCGCTGCTTCGACCTGGAAAACGATAAAGGCGACGCTGTGCAAGACTCACAAGAAACGGAACGAGCACTCGAACAAAACATGATCCAATAAAAAATGTAGGCTCGAATCTATATGAATACATAGCGAGAATTTCCGTCGAATAAAATAGTAAAAATAGCATTCGATTACCTGGCGACCGGCGGCGTAAATTAAAGCACAGATCACGAACAGTTTCATCATTTTCACTCGACGTCTCTTGAAAATCGCAATCACTTTGCTTTTGCTCGATGCCTCGAAACTGACTTTCCTAGCGACTCGCGCAGTCTTTTGTACAGTTAATTATCAAGGCCGCGGACCGGTTTTCAGTTAATCTCGTTTTATTTTCCTCGAGATAATCTCTACCACACATGTAAACCGGATTCTAAATGTAAATTCGACTTCTCATTATTGTCATCCGAGTGGGAATCGCGCGCATTTATTTTCATTGTACCGTCCGACTCTGATCGCATTGTTCTGCGATGAAAGACCACTTGTAAAAGAAAGAAATCAGTTCCACGAATACGAGGCTCGTAATCTACCGAATCTATACTCACTTTCCATTTTTTGCTGTCACTCAAATATTTTATAACGTTCAACTACTTTATAAAAAAAATTTCTGCTGAAATCAAATTTCTTAAGCTTCAGAATTTTTTTATATTCCGTTTTTCCGTTCACTCCTCTTCAATGCTTTTCAAATAATATCTATACCTACAAAACCTGTTTGACCTGATAGAAAAAGCGAAGAAAAGATATTGCTGGAAGTTGTTTTCATATCAATACACACGCTCGTGCAGTCTTTGCCGTGACTTCACGCTGATTCACTTGACTGTTCATACTTCCGAACTCTGCAGCTGTTTCGTAAATATTGCTGCCATCGTTCCTGTTTTATTATAACTGGTAAAAAAAATACCTTTCTATCGATATAAAAATAATAAATATAATTCCTACACGTTCTTCTCATTACTATATCTCGATTCACGAGCATTATATTCATCACACTCGTCTTCTAAAAAAAGCACAATTTTTTTTTCCGTTGCAAACCAGTGTAATCGTTCACCTTGCAGTACATTCTGTGCATTAAATACGTCACTGTGACAGTATTTTGCATCGACCTCGTTGTTACTCCCCAAATCGTTTGTATATTACATTACTTTCCATAATTAAAATCACCACGATTCTCTTCGTAGTCGATCGTGCAGCAGAAAAACATTTGTAAAATTAGTCTCCGGGCTCAAAACTCTAACCGATTTCGTGCTACTCTTCGCCCTATTTTTCCCAACGCGTGCATTTTTCATCCGCATAAATTCGCTTCGCACCACTCGATTCCGATTTTTATTCGCCTACCTTTGTTTTTTTCCATTTTTTTTCTGTTCCTCCGGAGCATCGGAGACTCTTCGCTCGTATGATGCTTCTGTTTCCCTCAAACCGGATGCGGGAAACGAGCAAATGTTCACAGTCCCCGGGCGAAAGTAGAGAAGTAGGTGCAATAAAATGTCTTATTGAGTAATATAAAATTTATTGATATCCTCGTTGTTGGAAGGAATGTTGGATTAATCTCAGGACAGAATAACAATTGCAGGTGCAGCGGCTCGGTCTTTGCGTCTTTCAGTGTTGCGGTGCCTCGAAAATGCCAAGTTTCGCCAGTCCCTGAAACAATGGACGACCGTGCGAAATTTATCAGCGTAGTACGAGGCTGAGAAACGGTGGGAGGTGAGAGAATCATCAAAAAATGCACGTAATTTGGAATCGCCGTTTTTTCATTCGAAAAGCTCAACTCCAGCCGAACAAAGTGGAAATCAGGGAGGGCGGATTTTTTTCGTAGACAAATCACCATGGAAGCGAATCAACTCACCGCTGGGTTCGCCTCGCGCTGACACAAGTACAGAGAGTAAGAGTATTCGCATTTGTTGTCGACTTTCTTCGTGTTCGCGACGCACCTGACGAGTCTTTGGCGCGCGCCTTCGCGGTCTGCCTCAGGTGTAGTCTGCACGGTAGTCTCGATGTTCACGCTACCGTCCGAATTGTACTGTACGGGAAGAAATTGCGAATTCATAGCAGAAATGATCACACGGAGAAAAAAAGATTATACACAATTACATACAAAAAACTGGTACAATAATAACAACAATAATAATAATATAATGAAAAAATTGCGTGTAATTGTGTAGAACTATATGCAATTTTATATAATTGTATATCAATCGTGTATAATTATAAGTAAAAAAAGATTTAAGCGAAAGGAGTCGTAATTTGTTACCAATTTGAGAGCCTCCATGAAACACTTGACGTAGCACTGTATTTTTGGAAACTCTGGCGACGATTCGCTGCGAGCCGCGGCTGCGTTCTCTGAAGCGGAGGAAAATGTAAAAAGAGGTGAAAAATTCATTTGGTTCGACGCGTGTCCTTGAGATCGACCGGGGTTCTTACCTGGAGCCAAGTCAACTTCGCCGTAGCATTTTTCTCTGATGGGAACGAACGAGTCGCGCGCGCTCACCTGGTGAAAACAAATGGTGAAAATTATTTTGGGAAATTTTGGATGGTCAGATCTCGACGCCTCGAATTTGCGCGTCGGGAAGAAGTCTGCTGCTCACCTGAATGGCGAAGCACGTCGCGATGACGACGACTGCGAAGCTCTTCATGCTGCTCGATGATCGATCGGTAGTTCAACGTTTACTGTACAAATTCGCACATCTTTCAGCCATTTATAAGCGATTGCCCACCTTCAAAATTCCGATCCTCCCGTTACGTATTCGCAAGACGTACTAGTCGAGTTGAGGCTGACAATAAATAAGTATGACTCCACGAAAAGATTTTTTCTTTCTTCCTTCACCTTGCAGAATCGAACGGATTCGCGATCGTCGAATTTCTTCAGGATGGACTCGATCGACTTCTTATTTTTAACTATTGTTAATACGATTATTATTATTATTATCGTTATTACTTCCAATTACTAAGGACATCCTATTTTTAATCATAATTATAATCACCATTATTGTTATTTTTTATAATCAAAACCAGGATTATAAAAAACGTGGCAAACTAAGATAAAATTTGGTGCAGTAAAATGCTCCGAGATTTTTTGTTCTGTTTTTTATTTTCATATTCTTCTGATTGCCTCGACGTTTTTTTGTCTTTTTGGAACTATTTTTTCCAGACGTTTCCGATGTTCTGGTCTTTTTTTGAGCCTGTTTACCAGATTCTGCTGATCTTTTGTGACCTTTCTATTATTTTTTTAGCCTGTTTTCCAGTTTTGTCATCGTTCTCGGCGAAAATTTGTCGGATGGGATGAGCTGGCCGTGGATTAAGGAACGTGGGATCGAGCTGAGGTTATAACTGCTCGCGTGAGTTTCGAGATTCGGCTTCTGTCGCCTGCGGCAAGAATGTCGCGCATCGGATTTCGGCATAGGAGTTGAAAATATTGGTAACCTTGTCCAGTTCGTTGCCTAGTGAGAGGTCTTTGCGCCTCGGAATTGAACCTGGTACGACGGATAAAAATCTATGTGCAGCAAGGCTAACAAGAGAATCGTGGATTTCGAGATCGATGAACCGCATCGCAACGAATCGCGCGGCTCTGCGATGACCAAGCTTTTTGAATGGGTAATTTCACGCGAAACACAGATTCTGACTCGTTGGTTCTAAATATAAAACGCGAGTCGCATTTTTTTCACTGCTACAAATACTTTCCATTTCTAAAATAATTATCGCAAAAATAATACAAAAATGATCGTAAAATTTTTGATGTTTTATAAATTCAAGCGTTACATTCAACTGTCTTCGATATCCCCACGACAAGTGGAATAAATCCATTTCTCTCTGATCCAAAATCTAGTTAAAAAATAACGCGACCGCAGATATTTTTGCGTGTGTTCAAAATACGTTGTATTTTTTAAAGTCGTTTTATTCTAATTTTAATACAATAATTTAAAAAAGAGACTTTTTAATCAGGCATGTGAAACATCTTTGTGACAAAATTATTTCGCCGAGCTGTGGTATCGGGTGGAATTTGTGATTCAACGCTCTACCCAAATCACTCTGCCCAAAACAAACTCGCGAACGTTTTTTTTTGGTCAACAGAAGCAACACCGTCCAAAAGCATGGACGTTCAGTCAAAATAAACTCGAGGAGTTCTCGGAACAGCGTGTTAGCTCGACGCTTCGATAGCTAATGTTCGTTATTACTGAATTCTTCACAAGTCTTATTCAAACTAACGACGACGATGAGCCGATGCTCGCGAAATGTTTTTACGACGTGTCAAATCACACAAATCGCTTGCGAATACGCATAACAAATAAGATCGTCCGATCGACTCGTTGGAGGTAGAAATTTGGAATTTGGGTGGTAAAATCTACTTCTAATAACGAGAAGAAATATGAGGTTTGAGAAATACTTGTCGATATCAGTGAACTCCGAGGAGTCATAGATCTCTAAGGCTGCTGGAGCAAATAACTGAATGAAAATTTCCGAATTCAGCATCGAACGATCAACGAAAGTATATTTTCACCTCTTTTGCAACAAAAGAGATATCCATTCGATTTTTCGTCCAGGTTTGTGAAAAAAAGGGAAAAAATTACGAGGATCTAAAGAATAATTAGAAAAATTAGAAGAAATAATTAGAAAAAATAGAAGACATAATTAGAAAAATTAAAAGATATAATTTAAAAAATTGGAAAACGTGATTAGAAAAATAAGAAAAAATAATTAAAAAAATTAGAAGACATGATCAGAAAAATGAGAAGAAATAATTAGAAAAATTAGAAGACATAATAACAAAAATTAGAGAACATAATGAGAAAAATTAGAAGATATGATCAGAAAAATTAGAAGAAATAATGAGAAAAATTAGAAGACATAATAAAAAAATGAGAAAAAATAATTAGAAAAATTAGAAGTAATAATTAGAAAAATTAGAAGTCATAATTAGAAAACTTAGCAATAAAACTGGAAACTGGCTGTGTTTTTCTTAGGATTTTTCAGAACCAACTTTGGAAGGAATAATCGATACAATTTTGAAAATCTGAAATTATTATACAAAAGTTAGAGAAATGTTTTTTTCGCGAACTTCGAAAATATTCGAACGCTGTGCCGCAGAGTTGTAGGAAAATTGCGTTTTTTCCGAGCATTTCGCAGCGTCAGAATGTGCGAGATGGCAAGAAATTCGAACGGCCGACGCACGCCGATCGTAACCACTGGCGCCGCGCCGGTGTCTCTCCTGCTTCCTCTCCTTTGTCATGCTCGCATCAGCCTCGCGCCAGTTTCATTCGGCTCCGTTCATCTCGCCGCATCGCACCGGTCGAGTCCGAAACGCACCTAAATGCCGTAAATTTCTCCCACGCGCGCGGAAACCACGCGATGCGGCGACTCCGAGCGAATCGTCGCATTTTGCCATCGAATCCCCCCCAAATACGTACACTCGTACAATTCACGCTGCGTCGCGCGTCTGATTCGTCATTTATGAAACGTTTATTGTTCTGCGCACTTTGCGATTACATCGTCAAACTCGACTCTCCATTCTCCTATGCGGGTTTCCCGAAAATACCCAATATCTGATAAACCTGCGAATCACAACGAACGAGAAAAATAACAACCTTCCGAAAATCTATACCTTCCGAACATTTCGGATATTTCGCTTATTTTTACCTGCGGATTCTCCCGAGCAAAACAACTCACTATGGCTTGGGCGTGGATGCAGGGATCTTCGTACTCCTTGTCTGAAACGAGCAAGCATTTCAGAATTCTACCCAGAAAAAAGAAATTTGGAATAAACAGGGATGACCTTGAAAACACGATAAGCGTGACCTTGAGAGAAATGAATTTTTCACCGCTGTTCTCCGCTGATCTACGATCTTTTTTTTTTGTAACTCTGAAGGCAGCGCAGATATTTGGAGTGTCACGTTAAATTGTCCACCCTGCATACTCGTATAAAAAAACGTGTTCGATTTTCGACGGTCTACGCGCGGTAATCTCAAGGTCAAATCGATTTTCTGAATAATTAGCACGTTTCCTGGATTTTTGGGGCTTTTTTCTCGCTAAAACACTTGTCGAGATACGAGACTCGGTCGGAGGGGTAAAACCGATTGGGCAACTTACGATCGTCGTGGCATTTGTTTACTTGCGATCTCGCCTGCTCCCGAATGTCGGGACCGATCGCCATGATGGCCTTTTCCGGAAAGAAATGTCCAGCGTCGTCCATCTGCGATAAACCAAAGACGAGTGAATTTGTCAATTCGATTTTACGAGGTGCGATGAACGGGGGTAGAAAAAAGATATCTTTACCGCATCGACGAGCTTGAGGAAACAGTGCAGGTAACATTTCACGGAATCCAAGTTCGTCTTTCCGGCCAGTAATTCGTCTGGAGGCAAGAAACAAAAGAGAGATGAAAAAAAATAATAAAAACGAAAAAAACGCTGCGTGGAAAATTATTGAAATAACAAGTTTCACTTCACAAAACGAACGATCTTCTCACCATCCGAGAACCCAAATTTTTTTTGACACTCCTCGCGTGCAGCCCTCTGATAATCTTCTCGTCCACTGATCTGAAATTTGAAAAGAAGAGAATAAAAATTCAATCTACGGTAGAAAAAAAATTGAATTAGCGATAGCAAAAAAATTGAATCTGCGATAGAAAAAAAAATTGAATTAGCGATAGAAAAAAAATTGAATCTGCGGCTGAAGAAATTTGAATTTGTGGGAGAAAAAAAATTGAATTTGTGGTAGAAAAAAAATTGAATTTGTGGTAGAAAAAAATTGAATTTGTGAGAGAAAAAAAATTGAATTTGTGGGAGAAAAAAAATTGAATTTGGGGTACAAGAAAATTGAATTTGTGGTAGAAAAAAAATTGAATTTTGGGCAGAAAAACGAGATGAGACGAGAGAATGCGAAACTTCGAATCGAATAGGAAAAAAAGAAACGGAAAAACCAAGCAGGATGAATGATTCTAAGATGTTGACGAGGAATCGAATGCACAGATGTGACATTCGCAACGCGACTCACCGTTCGAGCGAGGCAACAAATCCAGAAAAAAGTGTGTATCGCGACGAATATCTTCATGTCTGTTATTTCTTTCGCGACCGGTCGATCCTCGACGTTTGTCCGCTCCGCACTGATTCCATTTGCTTGTGTATTTTGTTGACGCATCGTTGTTTATTTTTCTCGCCACATCCGTCGAGAAAAAAAGTCGCGTCTTCTTCTTTTTCTTCTCATTTTCGTCCACCCATCTACTCGACCCGCGTGCCAATTATTATCAATTGTACGTCCGCCTCCTGCGCTCGCGTGACCGAGGATTACGTAAAGTAATCACAGCCGACGCTGGTCGATGATTATAGACTCATTAAATGGAGTCTTAGACATCATTTTCACATCGCAGCTCGCATTTTCCTCGCTTTCGTGCCGTAAAAAGAATGTTAGTCAACGGGTCAAAAAATCAAAAAAAAAGTCACCATTCTTTTTTCTCAAAATACTCGTAACGCGAATCATACTCCCGCTTTTTTGATTCTTCGCAAAAAATTGCCGGAAAATAAAGCTGGAAAACCAATTTGTATAATAACAGTTGTAAATACGAAAACAGAGGCAGTTTGTACTGTTTTGGTGAGAATAATTAAAAAACAACTTCTTCGACCTAGTCGTCCCCTTGAGCCACGAGTTTTGTTATCAAATCGAGTGAAAGCAAATTATTTAATCGCGCGAGAAATAGTTTTTGGGATTTTCTGAGCTCATTAAAGCTCAATCGCTTACGACTCATGAGGCGGGATAGTGTAAGCCACTTCCACAGCAATGTACATGTGTACATTTCGTAAACGCAATTAAACAATCTATATTGCATTTGCAAACAATTGAGGAATAATAAATTTAATCCAGTTAAGGAAGTTTTTACGATGCCTCTAGCGCAATTTTTTCTTCGCAACTATTTTTTGTTCGGTTGAAGCCAGCTAACACCGCATACTAATTGGTAAATAAGCCACTCGGTTCGCATCCTCCAACTAACAAAGCGACTGTTATGAGCCGAAGTGGGAAATATATTTTCCGCAAATTCGCTTGCCTAAAGTATCTTTTCGATTTTTGTGAGGGCTAAGAAAAAAAATGCCGCCCCTAAAATCTGCCACCCTACGTTCAAGCCTACTCAGCCTACCGGTAAATCCGCCACTGGTTACTGTAGGGAAATACAAACGAGAGATAAAAATCGAGAGCTTAGAATACTCAATTGTTTTTTTTTTCATTCTGGATCTGAAATAATGATCAATTCATAAATCGAAGCAGGCTCAAGGGATGTCAATTCCGCAAGACTGGAGAACATTTTGCTTGTACTCGACTTAAAAAAAAAACTCGTGGGGGTGAGAAGGTAGAAAGGATTATGGGATATTCGTGAGGAAGAATTCCGATTTTCACTGTTTTTAGAGCAGAAATACTTTATGAGCGTCAGCTTGTTCATTTTCGTGCTGAAATTTGGTGAAAATGTCGCGAGCGACGGGGACATTCGAGGGGCGGAGGAAATTGTTACGTTTGTGTTTTTCTTCCGAGGGTGGCGAATTTTCCCACGAGGATGTGGAACTTTCGGCGGAATTGAGAAAAGTCAAAACGGTCTGCCGTGAAATAAATCTCGTCGCGCCGACGATTCGAGGCGACGCGTCGGTTCTTCCGGAGCGGAAGTGACGCGCGACGTATGCGAAGCAGTCGATCGTGGAATTGCGAGGAGAGAAAATTTGCTTGATAACGAAACGAGTGTTTGACAATCGAACGGCTCGGTGCGTCGGCATGATACGTCCAATTTGCGACTCGTCGCGTATTTCGTCTCTTCAAAGCTTCCCGGAGACGAAGATGGATCCGTCTGGCGCGAGGATCCAGGTAAGAATTGCCAACTCCGCGTGGCAGCGTCAATTTCAATTTCGCTGCTAAAAATGCTCGAACTTTTTTTTCCGCGGGATTAAGACTCTAGAAGAGAGAGTCGTGGGGAATTTCCTCGGTTATTCGGCGGTTGGCCATTATTCTGGAAAAGTTTTGGATTTATTTGTAAAAAGCTCGTACTACGAACTACGTGAGATTAAATTACGAAGAAGCAGCTAGACTCGGCAGAAAAAAAGGAATGCGGTGCAATCACCAAGGATCTGCTGATCACGTGGGCGCAGCAATATTTCTGAAGCCTGTGGACACGATTTCGCAAAAACTGGTGCACCGATCTCGTTGAAATTCGCACACTTCTCTGAAATAGCATTGCTTAGTGCTTCTACGAAGGATTTTTTTGCTTTCTTGACTGCAACTAATTTTACAGGTCTACCAAAAAAATTACTATTTTGCATACGACGCTGCCAAAAATTCAGATATCGTTTTTTTTCAAAAACCCTACGTTGCACTATAGCTACGTTTATTTACTAGTAGCAAATATTCGGTTTTTTGTTGTTAAAAGGAGCAATCGCGAGTTATCGTGTCCACCGCGAGGACACTTTTCTAAGGGTGTCAGGAAATCGGGAAATCACCGACTGAATGTCTAGAAATACTACGTTTTGACGCAAAAATCCAGGCGAGAGGGGAGAAAAATGGGGGAAAAGATGGCTTTCCATAGGAAATAGCGACCTCTTGGTTTTTTCGTCGCTGATCCCGAGAGCAGACGTGTCATTCGGCGAATTGTGATGTAGGGAAGGAAAAAGAGTTTCGGAATTTCGGGATCGTGACAGGTTGTCGTTTCGCGAGTTCGCGTCGACAGCCGTTCTTTTCATCCCGCGTGTCAGCGACGAGTGTCGGCGATATATGTATTTCGCGTTATTACGCCCTCCGCCTATAGGACGCCGATCGCGCAATATCCTGAGGGAACGAAGAGAAAGAAAGCGAAATCCGGTAAGAACATTAATACCAAAGCTTTTCAACGTCACATTCGCAATTTCCCCATCGCCGCGGGAGAAAACGTCATCGGTCCGTCGCCGAGCCCAGATCTGTGTTCCGGAGTCTTCGCGCGTCGCGAATAAGTATCGATCTCGTGTACTCTCATCAGATTTCCTCCGGTGCTCCGTCGTGTGCGAAGATAAATTTGTTGATCAACGATCGGTCGAGCGGATCTGCCGCTGCTAAACGAGAGAATCTGGCCATCCGCGAACCTTCTGTCGGTAATCGACGGAACTCGAACTACGAGAGAACAATTCCGTCGATATCCACGTGAATTGGAGAGAAACGAGCAGAAACGCGATCTGCCCAATAATATTCGCGGATTCTGCTGCGAAGTGATTTTACCGACGATGTATAGCTGCTGCCAGTGTAAACCTGGCAAACTCGATGTCCACGAAGGAGAGACCCACAAACGATCTGAGAGACCCTTCTACACATTTTTCTACACACTTTTTCTTGTGTACCAATTTTTCCAAATCACGTACTTAGAGGTAGGTCTCTACCTCTACCTCTGCTCTTCAGATGCAACAGGTAGACAGAGATGTACACTTTATATGATCGCATTATTCGACATTTTTTAAAAAATCATCAGAACTGAGTAATTTCAATTAATCTTACACCTTCAGGAGTTTCGCTTCGTTGGACGTTAAAAACTTTATTTCTGTACCCGCAGATACAACACAAGGCGAGTCAAAGCACAATGCAGATTGAGCTTCACTTTATTTGTATGATCAGACATAAAAAAGCTCTTATGTTCGTGTTGATGTATTAACATTGGAAAGAGAATTTCTGACATCTGTGATCCAATTGTTTATTTATAACTGTATTAAAAATGCTGAATTTTGTCTGAAAAAAAAATCTTCCAAAATTTGGGACCGTTCAAGAAAATTACACGTAGTCTTATAGAAAAGGACAGAAAAATTAAGATTCTTCGACGAAAAATGGTGATAAAAATCTGAAATTGTGCATGTAGAACGACCAAAATTGTATTTGTTATCCGTACCATTTTTAGGTGACTGCTGGTACATACGACGGCAAGCTTTTATGACAACTTTCAAACATCCTTAATTTGATGGTTCATTGAACAATGTAAAAGGTGATTGATAAAAGGTGACCTGTTCGAGAAAGATGGTAAATTGGGCTCGTTTCGCGACGAGACAAATAAGTATGATCGATAAAAGTAACCTGAGAACTGGAATATCTCGTCGTTCTTTTCGCGAAAATATTCGAATTGGCAGAAATGTATTCGTAGTCAAAATAAACTCGACGCAATTCCGAATTGCAATGGCCAATTCTCATTATTACTGAATTCTCAGTAAAGTTTGTTTAAACTGACGACGTCAATGACCCAACGTTCGCGAAATTCCCACCTCGCGAACTGTTTTTACGACGTGTCAAATCACACGAATCGCTTACGAACACGCATCTCAAATGAGATCGTTAGATCGAGTCGTCAGCGGTCAGTTCGACGCGTTGGACGTAGAAATTCGAAATTTGGGCGGTGAAGTTCACTTATGATTACGATTCAGCACATTGAATCATGATTATGTATCAATTCGGCGAAAGTAACACTTTTCCGCCCTAGGGCTAACAATAATAAAAACGTGAACATTCTCGTGAAAAGTTTTATTTCATCATTTTCGTACATTCATTTTGTGTTATACATTTTCGTTTCCCGATCAACGATGAAACAATGCAATTTGCTCGCGTTTTTGTATTGCAAGTGGCAAATTGGTTTATTCGTTGATGCTCGATCGGGAAAAGGTAGTCGATGGATACGTTTAGTAATAACATAGTAATTATTGATACGAGTGGAGCAACAACTTCTCCAGTTAACATTAGTAATACGTGCCCAACAATATTTTAGCGAACTAAAATGTGTCGAAAACTCTACAGCTGTCGCGTGCGTTTTGGAAGCTGTCTTCCTGATTATGGGCTGGAATCGAATTTGTGCGACGGTCTGCCTAGTCCGTGCACAGGGATGTCGTTGGACTGGAAGCAGTTGCGCAGGAGCACTACGGTTTCGCAAGCGTTAGCTCCGGCTGAAATTGAAAAACGGTTAATAAATTTTAATTTATCGAAATTTACGTTTTCGAACTTCTCGAATTAGGCAACAACTCACTCAAATTCTCGCACGCGGCGACAGCAGTCTTCAGCTTTTCCTCGTCGAAATGCGGAGCCCTCTTTTCCAAAACTTTGGCAGCATTCAGGCTTCCGTCCTCCTTGAGCTGGAAAACCAAGAAACAAGCTCGACAAATCCTGTCAATTCTCGTGGAAACTCGCGAGATAACGATACGTACCACGCCCAATCCTTTACCAATGCAAACTGCGAAGCAATCTTCCTTGTCGTCGCTGGATGGTCGCTTGGGAACGTCATCTGTAACAAACGTAGGAACGATTGTCCTCTTTCCACTCCACTTCGCCGATCCAAGCAGGATTCACTCACCTTTAGTCCAGTTGGCTTCACTTTTGCAAGACTCGAACACTCGCTGGAACTCCGGGTCTTTGGGCGGGTGCGGATGCTCGTCCTGCAACGACGAGTAAACGGGAAAACGATTAGCTACCGATGATACGAGGGCAACGCGCCGTGTTTACGTACGCAGTGAAAAAATGACCGTCAAATTTAACGTCAACGACTTTTTTTACGTTATGACAAAATTAGTGTTATTTCAACACGATTCGCGCGTAGTGACGAACATCATTTTGGCCGTGTACTTACTCGCATGCACTTGTGGTACTTGGCAGCAGTTTCGCAGTCGGTCGCTCCCTCTGAAACAGAGTGAACGAAATTCGTAGAAAAATTGGAAAAACGTGCCAAATCGGTAAATGTAAAAATTCGTGTTGTTGGGATTTTAGAAAACGTGTCTGAAATACGCTTTATGGATTCTGAAGTTGGCTGAACTCACTCGACTCTGCGGCACATTTTTCGATGGATTTTTGAGCCTCCTCCACGGGAATGAAGGGTGGCAAATCGTCGACGGCTTTGGTCGTGTCGATCTCGCCGCCCGATGTCAGTACACCTTTTTCTTTGAGAATGCAAGCGCCGAAACAGTCCTCTTTCTCGTCTTCACCATTTCGGTGGCGCTCGTGCAAATCCTCGCGAGTCAGGCCGAGTTCCGTCAAGCAACGCGCTTCGAACTCTTTCGGTCCGTGGTGAAACGGCGGCTTGGCTATTACCTGAACAACGGTTGAAGATAAGCCGATGATAATTAAGAAACACATTATTTCCGAAAGATGACCGAAGACAAAAATAGAATGAAATGTTTAGAATTTTTTCTTCTTCAAATAAATAGAACAACAAAATAAAATAGAAATAAAATAAAAATAAAATAAAATGAAAATAAAATGAAAATAAAATGAAAATAAAATAAAAATAAAATGAAAATAAAATAAAAATAAAGTAAAAATAAAATGAAAATAAAATAAAAATAAAATGAAAATAAAATAAAAATAAAATAAAAATAAAGGAAAAATAAGATGAAAATAAAATAAAAATAAAATAAAAATAAAGGAAAAATAAGATGAAAATAAAATAAAAATAAAATAAAAATAAAGGAAAAATAAGATGAAAATAAAATAAAAATAAAATAAAAATAAAGGAAAAATAAGATAAAAATAAAATAAAAATACAATGAAAAAAAAAATAGAAATATAATTTTTCAAAATGGAAATGGAAAAAAATGATGACGTTTCGTAGTTTTATGGAGATGGATGCAGCTTACGCCGGAGAGGACCGCGACAAAGGCGAGTAGTAATATCGTCGCACGCGGCGAAAAATTCGACATGTTCTCTGATTGCTGGGTAAAAAGTTGGACGATCCTTGGATTCTCCTCCTCGAAGAGTTCGTGAAATAGTGCTGCTTCCTCCGGTGGATGATTTCGTTTTATAGGGATCCGCGGACCGGCGGACCGAGCACCTTGAAATGGAAGGGAAAATAATGGAAGTGCGTAGTCGGCCGGATGTCCGTAGTATAGGTGCACGTAGGTGTGACGAGAGAGAAAAAAGTTCGCGGACGTTACTTCGTATTTTCGCCGGTACCCACGGACGAGCAGTCACGTCACCAACACACCGAACGAGCGAGACGGATGACAGGTATCGGTCGATGATCGTTCGCGATCCATAATTCATCGCGAGACGGACGAACAGCATTTTTCGAATCATCCAATTAGCAATGCGCGCGTCATTTTATTTTTCGAACGGTTCTTCGAGACCCGGAATATCGCCGACACCCGAGTCCTCGTTTCGTCCCTCCCCTTTTTTGTTTCTCTTCCACTGCTATCTTTCATTTTTCGATCCTATCCAGCCGCCTATTTCAACGCGCGCGGTTTGTTCAACGAACTTCTTTATCCCGACAATTAGCCGCGCGCAATTGTTGTCATTGCGGCGTAAAAACTGTAATCGCTCGTTACGTCCACGCGAGAACGGCCTTTGTTCGGCGTTACGCTGTCGATTTTCACCCAACGAGTCCTCATTTTTTCCATCCCATTTTATTTTTCCATCGCCTCCGTTTCCGCAAATTCAACCACCGATTTCTCCTTCCTACCAACGAAAGGCATTTTCCCCTCGAAAATATTCCCCCAGCCTTCGACGCCCGCAAATTCGTTCGCAAATTGTACCAGAATTTCCTGATAATTTTTCCACTAATTCAAAAATAAGATTTCTCTAGCTATTTTTTTTTTCATTTCATCAACATTTTTTTACAGCGCGTTTGATTTTTTTTGTGCGCGAAAAACATTTTTTTTTTCAATTTTTTTCTGAGGGAAATTTTTTAACTCCGTTGAACCGGTTTTTCGCCACCAGATTTTTCGATTCGGAAGAAATATTTCCAACTAGTTCAGAATCAGCGAATGACAAAATAACTTTTCTTCGCGAGATTAATTACTCGCGGATTTTTGATCGCGCGTCGATTGACCTTGAGCAATCAGAATTCCGGCAACAATACGCGAAGGTGCGAAACTAGAGGTCGAGTCGAGGAATAATATTGAACTTCGCGAATTGAAAGTACTCGAATGACCAATTACATCACTGGCTCGGCGCAGTTCTGTTCGTCATGCTCGGGATTACATAACCGTCCATTCATCGGACTTCCTTCAACACGTTTAATGATTTCATTTTGTGGAATAAAAATTTACGAACCGTTTATTACGATGCCGGTATGACGAGGCACGATTCGCAGACCGATCGATCACCGGCATCCACGCACCGTTGGGAATCGGCAACGCGGCTCTCGTAAATATCCATCGTTTCAACGAGAGGAAAAAAATGACAGATCGACAGCCGAATCTGCGCGTCCCTATTTATTATTCATTGCCAGTGGTTCGCTGAAGTAAAAAACGATCTCGCAGCGATACGATCTCCGCGCTGGGTCGACGAGAGCGATCGAAATTCACCGAGTACAACGCTCTTTCGTCTATGGATAAATCTAGAACCTTGGATCTATGATCGTATCTAAAAAATTCCTCCGGTGTAGATGACTCGAAATCACCAAGGTGCAAAATTGGCCGCGCTACCAAATAATTTACTACTTCCCCGAACAAATGATTATTAACGAATAATAAACGTAATTTGTTCCAACTGTACGTTACATAACATACTTAGAAGGCTTATAATAATCAGTATTATTTCCGCACTGTACCAATCTGCAGAAGCAAACACGAGGAATCTATTGACGTAAGCAATATTTACCAACTTTCTTTACTTCTTAGCTGTCAATTTTACCTAGAATCCAAGTTTCGCAGTAATTTTTCGAAAAATAACATTCAGTTTCACAGAATTGTACGCAGATATTGTGACGGGTGATCGTGAGTGTTTTACACGAAATTGAATATAATTAGGTGGTAAGTGCCTTCAAATTCATCATTTACAGAGCTTATTAGCGCGAAATATTGAATGCAATATAAAAATAATAAGTTCGAATATTCTACAATTTTTTTCCTGTTCAATATTATCAACGATACAGGGTGCTTCTGAATTCTGTCACACACTCAGAGGGGTTGTAGGGGGTGGTAATTGAAGCATTTTGAGCTGAGGAGCTTGGGGTCGCTTAAAGGCGTTAGACGTCGTCATAGATCCTTCCATCTTCCGATGTTTTCCCGGATTAAAACGAAGAAATAATTATTTTTTTAAATTTTGATGAGCATTTTCTTGTAGGAAATTTAATTCTCTACAAAAAAGCTTGGAAATCGTTTTTTCGTAATCCTAACGGGTGAAAAGTTATCGAGCTTAGAATACTCGCAACTGAGTGGTTCATATCCTCGTTGGAATTTCCTCGGAGGCGAGTACTCAAAGCCTGATAACTTTTCACCCATGAGGATTGCGATAAAACTATATCGGAGCTTTTTTGTAGAGAATTGAATTTCCTCTCAGAAAGTGTGCATCGAAGTAGGGAAAATTAATTTTTTCTTCCTTTAACCCGAGAAAACAATTCTGTGATTGCTGATTCACACTCGAGCTAATTTTCGTAATCGTAGTTTCCGAAGATTTTCGTTGTTACAATCAAACTAAAATTTGGCACGCTGGCGAATTTGGCCCGGGTTATCGAAAACTGCTAGAACTTTCCTCTAAATTATGATCTCAGGCTCCCTAATCTCGTCGTTCCAGCCGAAGCGATGATGATAGAACTTTGGGAAGTTTGTGACTCGCTACAATTGTTATATCTATAAAAATTCCTGACGCCCGTCGTCGACATGAATATGCAGTTCAGAGTGGCTGTCAAGAAACGTCCTTTCCAGATTGCTCCAAAATATCGCAAGCTAGGATTTTTTTTCTCCAAAATTTGTGAACTCTGTGGGTAAGGACAAGAAATTCTCGAGTCCGTATGCCGCAATTTCCGAAGCACGGTATTTATTAATGTCTTTACATTTATTTATCGATCTTTACATTCTAAATATCGTCGGTTCCACGATGCCGCAAATTCCAAGTCGTCGATTCGTCCGCGCCTAATCGTCCATATGGAACATATCGTCTTTCTGAAAACACAAGATTCCATAAAAGTGAACTATTTCCTCGCGGTTTCCGGTTTTGCCAGCCTGCACCGATAGTCATAATGGTCTTATCGTCGCAACTCCAAATCTCACCTTGTTCTCCATCACGCACTTCATCATCATCGCCGCGGTCATGCAATGATCTGCCTCTTCTGAAATCAACAAACAACTCTAATCACCTCGCTCCACAGTCTGGGCACGCTAATCGCGTAGAAACAAGGAAGATTCAATTTTTCGTACGTCCCCGCGGGTTACCTTTGTTCATGCAGAGATCGATCAGCTCCTTAGCGTGGCCCGGATCTATGAACGACGGTATCTTCTTCATAGCCTCGTCCTTCAGCAAATGGCCGTCCTCGCTCATCTTTGATCGCGAAGAATACCAATTAAATTTCGCTCCGATAAATAATAGTAATAACAACGACGATGATAGCGACAATAAGAGTACAACGATAACGGTAAAAATGATTGTAAAAATGGCGAATGTTGGTAAATCGCATTGACTCACGATCCCGAAGTGCTTCAAGAGGCAGGCTATGAAACAGGGGAGTTTCTCGTGATTGTAGTTTCCAGATTTGTGCATTTCCTCCAGAGTGCTGTGTTCGAGGCCAACTTCGGCGCTGCACTTGTCTTTGGCGTCCATGATCATCTTCTTCTCCGCGTCCGAGAAGGCGTCCACCTTTGGAGGAAAAGAAAAATGGGTCGCGATTCAATTATCTGGTCGCCTCTCTCCTTTTCCTCTCCTTCCGCGGAGGACCAACGATCGGAGGAGAAAAAAAGCCGAATCGCGGACGAAAATGAAAATGGAGTCTTACGCTCGCTGCGGAAAGACAGACGAGACAGGTGAGGGCAACGACGAACTTCATGGCTTATCACAAGGATTCACGATTCACGATTCACGATTCGAGATCCTTCTGGTTCGCAATTCGACTCGCGTTGGCATTTATAGACGCGAGGAAAAATATTGTTGTCACGCCGGATGAGGAGAGATAATAAGAGGACAACGATAGAAGGAGAACCCATAATTTATCAGTCTGACTTCGAACGGAGCCGCGTAACTTGGTCGTTTCCTGTCGTTCGTGGCTACCTCTGCGAGGCACACGATTTTGAAGAAAATAAAGACCCTAGTTGCAGAGAATTTGCTTTTATTGTAACAAACTGCGAACAAACATCTTTTCAGATTTTCGAACGTTAATTGTACCTCGAAATAAAAAAGAGGATCGTAACAACTCGAGAATTCACTTCTTAAACAACAATGTCTTCGATGCCATCTTTGGACAGCAGATTGCTCCCATTTATGTTCCCCGCATTGGGCAGAGAAATTTACACAAGCGGTAAATAATACGCTTATTAGCTCGTAAATTAGGAAAGAAATTATAAAAATGATTCGCAATTTATTTTATTATTTTGAATAACTTCGTAACGAGATGCGTAAAATGTCCCACTTCACAGCATCAAAATCAGCACGAAGAATCAACTCGAGTGTTGTTTTTTTGGTATAAAAAAAAAAATTATCCACTCCAATCAATTTTGGGAAAATAAGTAATACGTAAAGTTATTCACTGCACCAAAGTTAAATCACAGCAGTATAGGCAACTCAACGATGTTATAGGATCTGTGTGCATTTTTTCGCTCACTTATTTAGGAATTTATTACTAGTGCGGAGCTTTGCCAACGAGATGAGAACCTGTAGATGAGATTTTAAAGAGTAGGACTGTGAGTACCCCGAGCGTTTCGAGATGAGTTAAGATGTACCGCAGCGGAGAGCGGGACGAGGAGAAAGGAGTAGAGATAACAGCTGATTTTTGGGGATGAACAGGAAAATTGGGAACGTTTCTTCGACTCGAGTGTATTTCGCGTCGAGATGTATCGAAGAAAATATGCGTGTATATTACAACGTCGAACACGACGAGCAATTACTGATCGTCGCCGAGATAATTGTTGCCGGGAGACTCGCGAGTGCTATAATGACCGATAATTTGAAGAACAATCACGGAAGAGTGGTGGAATCAATTCTCGATGCCTCCCACGATCGAGAGATCCGCGATACGCCAATCGAGGATCATCAATGTCGTAACAAGAACGAATCTCAGACAGAAAAAACACCAGTCTCTAGAAAACTGCCAACTGAGACGGAAACAGCATCATGAAACGTGAAAGTATAAAACGGGAAAAAATGTTGTACGAGAAAATAAAAAATAGAAGGATTCGCGAAAATTCACGTTTTTTAAAAAAATTGAAGAAAAAAAAAATTTGCCACTCGAACGATTGACTCGTCGAGGACGAACAGCGAGCAAGAACGTACCTACATATGTCCATGGCGATTAGACGCATCGCAACGTGCGGCGCGCCGAAACGTCGCAATTACGGATCATTATGATCATCCGCATCGTTAACCGTGTCTTTGTTACCCCTCGATGAGTTCATACGCTCGTTGTTTGTCTCTCCTTAATAATAATTCTATTTTACATAATTCGCCGAGTCCTTCGACGTTTTTATGTCAGAGTGCGATTACCTTGACATTTCCTCTCGATCGGCTGCTCGATAATTCGAACATTTCCTAAGAACACTCCTAATTTTACTCCGGAGTGAAGAAACCAGCGGCAAATAATCGACGTATCAATCAAAAAAGAGAACGGAATGCACGGGAACGATGTTCGGTACGATGGCGATCGTCGTAGATCGTGAATCGTAAATTATAAAACTAAAATATAAAATCGAGCTTACTCGATTCGCTTGATTGTACGAATTACAAGCTCGCGCGATTTGCCACACGTGTTGACTGGTAGCTTTTATTTTCCAGTATGCAACCAGACAATACGTCGGTAACAGTGTTGAGCACTCATCGAAGTTGCGCTGCTTCGTGAATTATCCGAAATTTGAGATTCAATAAAAAAAAAAGTAGAACAAATTATTTTCAACACTTTATCACGGATCGTTGTTTCTGTTATTTTATATACGACGAAAACATGATGAAGATTTGTTTATGACAAATTGCAAATATGATAAGCAGTTGAACTATCGATGGGGATAAGAAATTTTTTATTATACAGAGGGAAGGGAAATAATTTCTGTATGTATTGTGTAAATTGAAAATGAGGAAATTGAGGGAAAATAGCGAAATAGTATGCAGCACAGTCGGTTTATAATTTCGAGCAGCCCTCGAATTTTCATGAAATCCGTGGATTATCTTCCTGAATCGATGGGATTGCGCAACAGCGTTGTGTTTTGAGGTCGACGTTACGCTCGATAATTCAGCATCGGATATTATCGCGAGCGTCACGAGATGATTGTTGCTTTTGATCAGCCCAATTTAGCTAGCGTCATGCTGACTGTTTTTCCTGCGTTCGATCGCGATACCATTCGCGTATAACGAATCGCATATTCAAAAATTGCTCGGTTATGCACCAACCCATGCAAAAAATTCACGCATCTCTTCCTCGGCGATTAAATTGGCTTGTTATTACGATCGCGATAGCGGCGAGTCGCAGAATTTTTATCTCCAGCAACCCGGAGATTTTCATGCTTACGTGAATTTCGCGAACGTGAATTCGCTCTCATCGCTATTTTATTATCGTCGTTCGTTTGTCGAGTAGAAAATAAACGTCGCTTCAGCGATTAATGCAGAGCGAACGGTTTTTCTCACCCGAGCGAATGAATTTCAGTATATTTTCGCCAGTCTGTAGAGAAAAAAAAACAATTTGAAAAAAAAATCTACCGTTCGACAAATAATGGAAAATATTTTCAACGAGCGCAGTGTATTTTTGAGAGAAACGTGAATCACGATTCTCATTGTTTTTCCAAGGCGACCTCGAAAGCTCGGCGAGTAGCCAATTTGTCCAGCTGTGTATTATTATTCCGTTTTTCCGAACAAATAATAATGCTAATAACAATAATAATAACAATCGAATTCGCGAATAACCGAAAGCCTTGTACTTAACCGATTTCTTGCTGGTGCAACTTTGTATCGGCAGCAAAAAAAGCTCGCGCGCTCGTCGCGACGTTTTGGTAAATCGACTTTTTGCTGGGCTCCTGATCGAATTTTGGCACGACGAATTATTATTTCGTGGCAAAAACGGTGCGTCGTACCAGAAGGTTTGTTCGAGCTTCCATCGTGAATCGAAACCGAAATCGGACGCGCAATTATCGTTCGCAACAAATTTGCGCGGCGGCCGAGCTCGAGCGTAGAAAGAAAATCTTAACGAAGCCCTCTTTTCATTTGAGACCTTGTAACATCACGGTCGCTGCTCTCTCCCACCTCGTTGGTACATCGTCGCTGATTGCGAAGCGTTCGCGACTACTTGGCGGTGCATACCGAATGACAACTTTTCTTGCACCGTACTTACAGTAGTTTGCCGTATTATTACGTATTGTACACACATTTCTGTACTTTTTAGTCTAACTGTTTCATTTAAAAAAAAAAAATTCTCACAAATACTTAATTGATGTCAGGTTTGATTGAGCTAAACTATTTATTTCTTCTTAAAAAAAGAAATAAAAATTCTTATAATGCAAATATGCAAAATTGCAAATATGCAAAAAAAATTATTCAGGAGCTACATTTTCGTGTTGATTAATTGAAACTCGAAAATACAAAACTGTGTTGGCTGAAATTTCGCGTGGAGCAGTATTAGCGACGAACCAGTTGGAACGCGCGTTACATAATCGCAGGACCTAACGGTAAATCACCTCGAACTCGTTTGCCATAATCCTGTTTGTTGTCCAATATTATTCGTCATTCTACTCGAGCTGCTGAAGATCTTAGCATGATGGGATTCGGAGATGCTGGAAAGTTGGTCACAACGAGATGAAGTTGCGAAGGCTTGTAGATATCGCGCTGCGGAACGAAATTTGAAAAGGCTGTAAACACGCGTCACGATAAGGTTGGCCTAGCGGTGCGCGGTGTAGGCGAGCAAAAAAGAGTCGAATGATCGACAGATCGCCGCCGGACAATTGGACCGTACGAATCTCGGTCGCATAACCGGTATAATTTATCGCAGTGTCAATTCCATTCTCGAAGTTTGTGCTCAGCTGTCGCCGTACAATCGCCAGGCACGTGGATCGGTGCGACGTTTCTCCGCCTAGACTCGTCTCCAGCATCGAGTGGCCACTCGTACTTTGGAATATAATTTCCACGAGAAAAGTTCTCACCGCTTCGCTTTATTTCCCGCGAAAATGGCTATTCGTCGACTTTTTTTCGGGCCGAACGAAGGTCCATTCGGGACGAAACGGTCGACAGAGCCGTGGAGTCGACCGCTAGAAAAAATACTAACAAGAGTGTCGCGAATATGCGACGTAAAATGCAGATTTGTATTGACAAATCCCTGCTTCGCGACGAAGCATCTTTCGCAACGTTGAATTCGCGGTGTAAGACGAATGGATCGGTGGAAAATTTCCACGGTGGCAGGTGTTTCGAAGTCATTTTTCGGAATTGCGAATCTGGTTTTGCGGGGAGGCTGGGGGAGTAGATGGAGTGTATAAAAGGATGCCTGACTAGTGATCGAGCAATCAGTCCAAGTTTTGCCCAGGCTCAGTTCACGTTTCAACATGAAAACATCGCTAGTTGTCCTTCTCCTCTGCGCCACGAGCGTCATGGTTAAGTAAAACTAGACGTAAAGCACGAAGCACGACGATTTATCCTTCCGAGACTCCTTTCGCACTGGTCAAGCCACCGCTGTCTTTAGTATTCGGTAATCGAAAATAATTATCCATGCACCGCGCATTCGATAGGCAACATTTTCAACCATTCCAAATTTCTGGTTACCAATTCGAAAGTACTCTCGGCATTTCTAGTCCAGTTTGTTTGTAAGAAAAAAAACACCTAGTCCAAAAATCAATTTTGCTTCTTCGCGTGATTTATTGTTACTATCATCTCACAAACGAGCTGCTCGAAAAATTTCTTTTTTTCTATTCATTTATTTGTTCGTGTATCTATCTATCTATCTATCTATCTATCTATCTGTCTATCTATCTATATATCTATCCATCTGTCTATCTATCTGTATGTCTGTCTATCTATCTATCTATCTATCTATCTATCTATCTATCTTGCTGTCTATCTATCTGTCTATCTATCTATCTATCTATCTATCTATTTATTATTTCTTGAAGAATAAGGTGGATATTCATCTAGATTGATCGCTTCTTATCACGTCAGGTCAGCTGCTTGATCGCTTGATTCTTATTTGCCTTTGTCCACAGGGTGAGTTGTCGGCCGATCAACTAGCAAAGCTGCGAACTTACAAAGAATCCTGCATCGCGGAGACTGGAGTTGATCCCGGTAGGTATCGTCCATGCTAACGCCCGAAGGGTTATAACCAGTCGAAAAAGATTCCCGTCCCAGCTCCGACCCGAATTCCGCCAACATTTGAATCTCAACCATTTTTTGCATCTTTTTCTCACGTGCGGTTAAAGCAAATGTGTTCACGTTCACTTCTTCTCGTCGAAAATCTAATCCAGTATTGCACTGATAATAGAGGTAAGAAAAATTGGACGAGAAAAAATTGGGGTCACATTTCTCTACGCTCCCGTTGTTTACTCTGGGTAATAGTAAGGAGAGTCATAGGTAGATGCGTGTAAATGTAATTCAGATCGTGTAACAAGGCATCCCGCGAAAAATGTGGAGGATAAACTTGCGAGTCAAGGTTCTTGCGAGCAACATCTTCGAAGTTAAATATATCCATTAGCGTAGAATTGACGAGATTACGACGTTGAATTTTTCACGAAGATGACGGTACAGCAAAAAGTAACTTGGGAATCGTGTAAAGAATGCTCACATACGTAAATAATAGCCTATCAGCGCGATACTGAATACGATGTAAGCTATTAATTAGGCGTTAACGCGAACGATCTTGCTTCACAGTTCACGTGGAAAATGCCAAGAAAGGTCAATTCGCGAAGGATGATGAGAAGCTGGCTTGTTTCTTCGCGTGTCTCCTGAAGAAGATCGGAATCGTGAGTAGACGATCGAGTGGTCTTTGGGTCTTCGAGGCCTCGTGTTGCTATCCTGTTAATTTTTGTAGATGGATCCCAACGGCAAACTACAGGAGGACGTTGCTCGTGCCAAATTGCCCGCGGGTACTCCGAAAGACGTTGCTGACAACGTGATCAACAAATGTAAACAGCTAGGTGAGCAGCGTAGCCTTCTCCGTTCTCGATGCTCTCGAGAAATGTTCAACATAGTTCCAGAACTATCGTCATTTTTTGTTGCAGTCACCAGCAACGTCTGCGAGACGGGGATAAAGGTCGTGGCGTGTATCTCTTCCGAGCAATCGTTGCATATACTATAAGCGTTGCGATCGCGAAGCTCGATGGCGTGTCCTCTGCACGTCTTGCGCGTGCCAACCGTCTAACAACATTTGTGCTCAGAGGGGAAGCATTGGAGCGGGCTACAAACAGCAACGGATCGTTGAAGATATCGATGAAATGTATTTAAAACTCGCTAATTGTCAAACGTGGCGAGACTCCGGGTGAAACGTGTGCTCGTACGAACCGATCACGAATTCTACGCGTGTCGTTGCGCGAAACAAATAAATGATAGCGTGTAAAATTGCATTTCGAAGATCGCCCCAAACAACCAAAAATACAGCATCGTTCTCTCGTGCAATAGAAAACCTCCGAATAACTCGCATCTATAGTAGGATTGTTCGCGAAATAATTTGCGCACCAATCGCCGAGAAAATTTAATCGTCAAAAAAAAACCGCTGGAGTCTCGAGAAAACTCGATCTTTGGCTGCGATTCCTAGGAGAAACGTAACGTGCATTGCGCGTAGAGATGACGGAGAGTTGGCGGAACTGATGAGACGGTGCGTTAGCTTCGTGCGCTTCTTTGCACGAACGAGGATGAGTCCTCGCTGCACTCGTGCGCCGACTTCCATCTGATAGTTTAAGCCCCTCCAATCTCCTCTCCATGTACTATTCTCGAGCCAAGTCACGCGTTGGGTGCTGAACGTATTCCGAGCATTATATTATCGTTAACGAACCGAAAGTATCATCCGTCAAGCCAGATGTGTCTTTCCAGCCAGCTAACGTAGTTGGAAATACGCGTGAAACCTTGATTGTTCCGAAGCATGAGTTTCGAGTTGAACATCGTTACTCCCACGAGCTCGTACACACACGATGATTCGGCACTGCGTATCACTATAGGATTCGCCACTCCGTTGATCTGCGAAAAAAGTGTAAAATATATCCCCATCTGGCTCAGTAGATGTGAAAATGAAAATGACTCCGTTGATCGTCTTCAGATGATTACTTGGATGATAATAACAATAACAGTAATATTGCTAATAAGGATATAATTATAATGCTATTATTATTCTTCTTATTGTTGTTGTTATTATTATACTTTTAGTAGCATCGGAATGAAGTCTGCGAACGTCTGTAACTCGCACACGCACGGAGCAGGGGGCATAGTAAGTGAAATACCTCGGTAAAGGATCCGCGAGGATGGTCGACGCAGATGATCCAATCATCGACGATGCCTCGCGGAAGTCCCCGGAGAAAATCAGATATCCTCCGATCTCGCGGTTCCCGTGAAACGGGCTGGTACAAGCTGGCGTTACAGCGCTGTTGATCGATGGTATTCAGCTCGACTTGTCTGAGAACGGGTAGCGTCCGGATATTGACTGAAACATGGGAACACCGAGGCTCGGTAAGGGAGCGATGAGAAACGAATTTTCGATGCACCGTCGGCTTGTGCCTAGAGAATGGCGGTGACGCACTGACGGAAGTAGGCTCGTGCACTCACTATAATTCTGCCTCCGATCCAAATCAGCTTCGTAATTCCAGCCGGTGCGAATGACCGTGGGTGTCTCTACGTCGCGGCGGGTATGCAGACAGACTGGTAGGACCCAATTGCTGAAAACGACCGGAGACTCCAGTTTGAAGAGCCCGATGGAATGGTAGTACGCCGGCGGAGACCAATCCGGATGAGGGATGATTTTTGTGATGCGTCGATACTGATCGTGAGGACCGCTTCTTTCTTGCGACAAATCGCTGCTGCCCACTCTGATCCACGTGTATTTACGCCTGGACAAGAATCGTTGGTGAACTTCGTTGCGTCGGACATGGCACGCTACGACTGAGAGCAGTCAGCAGATTCGGCCATAGACTCACACTTCGTCCGGAACGCACGCAGCCATGCTGATCACGAAGTTTTCGGAGACCAAGCTGCCAAAGCAGAACCACGTGAAGGGTACGGAGCCGTTCCTGAAGCCGAACGCAGCCATGTAGGGAAACTCTTTTGGCTGCGATGGTCCGCTTACGCCAACTTCGTTGGGGCCCCCGACTTTCTCACACCTTCCTCCCGCCCCTCCAGAAATCTTCGACTTGTAGTCAGCGTATTCGGCACACTCTGCGAACACAAAGGCACCGACTTTGCAAAAACAGGATCCGCGGTACCGTATCCACGAATTTTCGTCAACGTTCGCCTCATCTTCGATGAGTTCTCTTCAGAAAAGTATACCAACTTTGTTTGGCAATCGCGCCCACTTTTGTGCTCCGTGACTTGCCGAAGCCTAGGAGATCTAGAATGGTGAGATTGGAGTCCTCCACATCTGCTAGGTCTGGTATTTTATCTGACTTGAGTGCGTTCACCTGTTGGGACAACGTTTGTCGAGTCCTCGATGTGGACGAAGCTCGCGTTGAAGGTCCTGTGGGATCACGTAGATTCGACGGTTATTCGCGGGAAGTTGGCAGTAGAATGTAGCCAGTTGTATGCTATTGTTCAGCTGAGTAGATTCGTTGTTCTAATATTTTGGAAAGTTAATTATAGACTTCACAGCGTACCCGGTGGCGACTCGTTGATGTCAAGTAAGCACTTCATTGGTGGCGGATCCCATTTACCGTTCGTCTTACACTCGGTGTATTCTTGTCCATTCGTCCAGTTGGCCATCATGTAGCCTGGCTGACACGATACTTTAGCTTTTGTACTCGGTGGTACGAAAGAGTCACAGGTAGTCCATTTCCCAGACAGAAGACACGTGGCTGTCGTTGATGTAGAGCTGAGTTGCGAGCAGTGAGAGTCTGTAAATTAAAGATTCGTCTGTTTCCTTATATCATAGGCGATGAATAACTGTTGTGTGGCAAGCTTAAGGAATGCTGTGTTACCACAGGGTGTCGTATGGGTGCTGTACTTGAGAGCGTACAGTACATTTTGGATCCATTCCATGTGATAAGCTACTTTGGTGTAGAGAGTGTAAGACTGCTTATCGCATTTCCCATTTCCCACTGCGTTGCTAAATCCAACGGTAGCAACTCCCATTAAATACCAGCGACCCTTCTTCTGAAAAACAAGTCCGCTGCCTCTGTTCTCCGCGCAAACGATCGTCCCTGAAATCGATGAGGATTTTCAACTGTGGAAATTCGCGTGGACGACAACAACAAGAACACACACCTGTTTCGGACCCAGCGCAGAACTTGTCATCCGTGATGAGCGAGACGTCGTTAGTACCACGATGAACAGCTCTACATTTGGCGTTAGAAATCCAAGGTATCGTTGAGGTCTTGAGGATTTCACTGGAGGTGCCAGGTCTCGAGATACCGAAGCTAGAATACATCCCGAATGCTCCTGGGCCTAAGATCTGGTTGTTGACACCAGACACGTCGAGACAAGCTGGCTTCAGCATGTCATAGAACTCTAATGGATCGTACAGCTCTAGAAGTGCGATGTCAGCCTCGTAGTTTCCACGTTCGTGGTGATAAGGGCAATGAATGTGCACGTTTCGGACCTGAAATACAAAATCTAACATCTCGTGAACCACTAAGACCTTTCGGATCCTCAGCTGTTACCATTTTCGCAACAGTCCAAACGTCGCTCCGCGTACATACGAACCGTGCTTCTCTGAACCATCTCCATATCATGCGAAGGTGAATCGTAGTCCTTGACGACATTTCCGGCCATAACGTAGAATTCACTGGGATTAGACGAAGATCTGGTTCTTGGGTCGTAGACGCAATGAGCAGCGGTCAGAACGAGTTTCGCGTGAACAATAGTGGCGCCACATACGAATTTCTTCTTCGAATCACCACCTCGTCTGACCTCCTTGTAGAGATTAGCGTGCCACGGTAGTTCGTCGAGACTTGATGCAGTGCTATTCGACCCAGAAAGCTTCCGGCGCGCGGTTATTGTACCGCATACTGAAATAACAGACTAAATCTGTGTGATAGACCCTCCTACAATGGACCTACTCAAAAAAGCTGCATTAGGTGTTCCACCGAACATGCGATCTACGCAGTAACAAAATCCGTCAAATTTGCCACAAAAACTCGCGTTAACAACGTTTTTTTCGAAATACCGAGGTACCTTCTGACTTGACATTCAGCTTTGAGGCGAATCGCAGTATTTTTCAGGATCGAATCCTTTACTGACCGGGTATACATTTGATGGGTTTTGGATGCCATTCTCCGTCGCTGCCGCACGTTACGTAATCACGGCGTTTCACGGAGGATCGAATGTCTTCCTTGAAGCCAGCTTTGCAAGATACGTCAGCGTTTGTTCCGTACGAAACTGGACCATCGCAGTTTACCTCCTCGTTGTCACGATAGCAAGTCGCCGCCGTGGCAGCCGAGTTTAACGACTCGCATTTGACTTCTGCTTCATCTGTGGGTCGAAAAATTAGCCGTAACGTCGCGGCGTTTCTTAACCAGTGCGAGATTTCATCTTACCGATGCATTCCGGAATCGCAGTCCAATTTCCTGAACTCTGACAAACCACTCTGGAATAACCTTTCATTCGGAAAAGCGAGTCACAGGAGTAAAACAATTCGTAGTTCCTCGACACGAAGACGCCTTGAGGAATATTGCAACTTGCTTCTCCAGGGCAGAACTGGTCACTGAGCTGCCATCTGCCGTGTTTGGGCTGCGGTGGTACCAGACAAGTGGGAAATGGCTCGTTACCAGATTGCCGAGATATCCGACGAGGAATTCCACTTCTCGGTAGCAGCTTTAAGCTAAAAGGCGACTAGAGATCTTCAGATGCGCTTCTTCGCTTCGCCTTGAAGCTATATTATCGTTTAGCCTGAGGATTCCTAAAGCGGAATCGCCTAGTGGGAGTTTTGCATTACACGTGATAGGAATCGCAACTTTCGCCGCACTCAACATCTGTGAGACTACATCCTCGCGTCAAGCTCCATTTTCCTCTCTAATCATAAACGTATCGATGCTTACGAAAGAGATCCACACGTTGATTCATCCGACCCATCTTTGCACTGCATGATTCCATCGCAGACAAATCTCGTCTTCACGCACTGTCCATCGGCGCATCGATACTCGTCGAGCCCACAGCCAGCTTCCAGCGCTACTGTGCTTCCGTGTCCACTTCCAAAAACAGCTATGCATCGGTTTTTTTTTGTTGTTGAAACAAACAACATTAACAGATCAATCACGAGTTTAATGACGTATCGCATTCGGCGGGAGAAAAATTGACGAGCGTCTCCTGACCAGTCTGACCAGTTTCTCTCGACAGAGCAATAACAGTTCAAGGATAATGAGCGTGAGTTTCACAACAAATTTCACATCGGCCGAGTCTTCGGGATCACGATTACAATTTGTGTTAGCAGCTTCTGTGACGAAGAATTTCCGTCTCATTAAGGGTGATGCAACCCTTCAGTACTCGCGTGGGTCAATGTGACCCCAACCACTAAGTGTAAGAAACGCGAATACTGAAGCGTTAATAGCGACCTAGCGAATTGGTCTTTGGATTCGTTGGGCTTAGACGAGAAGACGTCTTCACTTACCCCATAACGATGCGAGGCTGATGACTCCGTAAACAGACATGTCACGTCGAAATGATAGCACGAGCTCGCGTAACGTTTCGATAATCGAAAGTGAGGCTCGCGATCGAAACTTTATTCCACTTTTAGCTCGCGGGTAGACAACTGCTCGCGCGAACAGCTCGGCGGCGTTGATTGTTTCGCGGCAGCGTCACCAAAGACGTTGCGATCTCATCCTCTCCGCTCTCATCGCGATGCTAGAGAAAGTGGCTATCGCGTGGTACATTCACGCGTGTAGCGACGGTTCGCACGTACCTAAATTATTGGAAACGCTCGGGCCTAAAGCGTCCCATCATTTTGGCGAAATTGTCATACTCATTTCGACGATCTTTGGAGAGAAAGTTCACCTGGCGTCGAGGCATAAAACGGCGACTTATCAGCAAATACTTTCCCAATACGCTATTAGACCGGCTATTTTTTTTCCAAAAAAGTCATCGCTTTTATCAGACATCTTCGCGGACTCGTAACATAAAATCCGTAATTCGGTCCAAAAAAAATGTAAACTCGTTAAAAAAACTCGAATTTTGCGAATAAAAAAAGAAAAAATGGAGCATCGATGGATTTCGAACGGTGAATCCAAGCAAACAATCTCATTTGTGTAACAGATGTTTGCCTCACACTGATCTGAGTAACGTTACCAAAATTACAGCCTTCTCTTGTCAGCTGCTCTTTCGTCTCATGTTAGCTCAAGGTCACCGAGCAACTTCTCGTTCGCGAGGTTTTATTCCACGCGTGATATACATTATATAACGCGAAACTCGATGCCCGCGTGTCTTCAGGTATCAGTACGCATCAACTCGACGAGTGCGATTCGAACCAGTCTATCGAATCCGGATTCCCTAGCTAATCCTTCTACAGCATAGAAATTACTCTTCGCTCGTGTGATGTCACTCCATTTCTCGTCTACGAAGCAGAACTTCTATGTTCACCTGTAGCTGCCGCGCTTTTGGAACAGACGAGATAAATACTATTTTACAGGCGGGTTCCATCTTCGCAAAGTCACACTTCCGCTCGTCGACGAATTCGAAAGTAATTCCACCTTCCGTTCTGGTTTTCGGCTACCGTTTAATTTTCTCAACCGATTTCGCGATGGTATCGCCAACAATTCCATTGTCTGCACTATGCAAATTAGGATCACGACGAATCAGATCAAGTAGATAGAAACATAACTGCCCCAGCGACAGTTTAATTCAGTCGGGACCATTAATTTTTCAAATAATAATACAATATTATTATTATTGTTAGTTATAATGATAATGATTATGCATTAATTAGTAATGCGGCCTGCTGATTTTTGAACAAACCAGTTCTGTTTCAGGGTGGCTTCATGAGGAATCCGTTGGCTAGTCGCAGTACTCGTCATCCTTGCACGTTCAACCTTCTGGGTTAAGAAAGCTTCTACGGAGACGATTATAGATGTAAGCGTTTGACAGCCTACGAACGCATTTCACATTACGTGGAGTGGATTGGAAAGACCGTCTGGCCGCAAGCTTAATCGCCGCAACACGAAATCGGATCGGATTCGAAATGAATTTTGGGGTTGTACGAATTTCGATGACAGATGACCGATTCAATTTACGCTTCGATTGATCTATATTTTTAAAGTATTCCGGCACTCCGAATTCACGTGATTCTAGTTGATTTCACTAGATTTATTTGACGATTCGAGGATGGTACTCCAAATCACATTCTTTTTACCCGTTCAAAAAATTTCATTGTAAACGTGAGTTAACATTGAGGAAACAATCATCCCAAAAGAGTGAAATCAAGCTGGACGAAGAAAGAGTTCTGGAGCAGCCCAGATATGTGCTTCGAGGATCGAATGATTGTACCACAAAAACTGGCGTAACAATAACTTGTCAGGTCTTTATTTTTTTCGTACAAAATTTGTTCTGTTCTCTTGAACATTTTACGCCTTAGCCTTTGGCCACACGACACTCTCTATCCAGTTGATATAATGATATGTACGAAGGGAAATCAGAGCGTCGGGACCACCACAACGCTTCGAGTAAACGCTCAGTCCTACGAGTTCCCACATGCACGCGTGTTTGCTACTGCGGATGACCACTGCACTTCCGATCCCCGAGATCTGAAACACGAAATGAACGTGGGGTAAACGAAATTTCAGAGGAATGACGCGATATGTTTTTTCAGTACACGAATCAGAAATTAATCATCAGTCATTGTTCGGCACGATGAAATCGATTTGAATTAAGTACCTGACAGGCGTCAGGGTGACTTCCATTCGTACAGAATACTCGTTTCTGATCGATACCACCAGGAAGGCGTGTGCTGTTCTGATAGGAAGCGTCGCACGCGCTGGGAAGATAGAAGTTCATAGAGATTTTCCGAACCTCAGGTTGACCCTCTGTATCCTCTGTGGGAAATAGTTACGATTAATGCTACGCTCGTGACACCACTCGCTTTACGCTGATAATCAACACGGATTTCTTGAATTGGCCGGTGGTTACCGTATCGGAGGCGACCGAAGCCAGTGACGATGACGCTGGAAGATTCGATGCTCGGAGCCTTGTGAAGACAAGCAGGATAGACCCAAGCGTTAAACTCGAATGGATCCTTCACTTTGAATAGCGCCAGATTGTCGTATTCCGAGGCTGACTTGAAGTCTGGATGTACGATCGTGCGAATGATGCGCCGATCCTGGGGTCTAGCCGCTTGATTGGTGCGCAAGACGTCGACGTCACCGAGTCGAATTCTGTCAGGCATCCTAACGCACCGAAGTAGCATGAATATCAGATTGAACACGTTCGTAATCTACAGCTAGTTCGAAAATGATGTACCATTTCCTACTGTTTCGAGCACACGTCGCGATGGACAGCACGAAATTTGGCGATATCAAAGCGCCGCTGCACACCCATTGGGTCCCAGTGACTCCTAAACCAGATCCAAGCAGCGCGATGAACGAAAACTCCTTCACGTTTATCGGCCTACCCACTAAAATCTCTCCGTGATTTTCGGCTTTTGGACACGTGAAACTATTTTCAGAGTCCGTAGACTCATTCGAGAACGATGCACTGTTCTGAAGTTGCGACGTCCACTTGGTACACACTGTAAAAAAAAACAGTCACAAGCTGGAGTTATTGATATACGTTTCGTTGTCGCGAGTGATATTGCTGAATGTTGATATCAGATTTTCATTAAAAGGGACCAACATCAACGCATTTACTGTCGCGGCGGGACAAAAGTATCAGCTGAACAGGGATTGGCTCACGAGGGAAACAAACCGTGGAAAGTGGGAACGCGAGACAGGCTTGCGATCCTCAGAGCGTTCCCTCGTCGGCGGTATCTGTAATTCTCATTGGTCCGAGGTAAACAGGTAGCGCAAAAGGTATTGAAAAACTACGGGACCAGCAGTGAATCATCGGTCACCCGAGACTTTATAACCGCGTGCTGCCAACATATCTTGCAAGTCGAATGATATTAACTGCATTTTATGCTGAAAACTACACGACCTGAGGTGTAAAATACACTTACTTTCTTCAGCAATTTTTCCTCTTCCGTCATACGTGACGCTATTTTCATCGTATGGAGATACGAACGATCCAATTGCTGGAACAGAGGCGGAGTAAATTTTATTAATCTTATTGGACTCGTTGGCGAGACCTGAGTGAGGCGTGCATCTCTGTCGATGCATCTAGTCGATGATACGTCATCGAGATCACTTCGTACCTTCGAAGCGCGTTTTTTCTGGCCAACAGCATTCGCTGGGATAAGTTTACGTTTTCGGAACTCTTACCTCGTTTGTCACAAGCCGCATTTCCGAGAGACAATTTGATGAGGAAGACACTATTCATTGTCATACCGGCGAAATACTCCACGCAACGCGAGTACACGGTAAAAAACTATCCGCCATTGTGTAAAGCGTAAAATTTGTTGAGTAAAATACACTTTAGTCTGTTTATTGACCACAATCGTTAGTGTTGTTCTAACAGTCCGTTTTTCAACACACAGAAATCCCATTCGACACTAAAGTAACGCTTTCTAAATGTTGCTCTCAAGACAGAGATGCGTTACTTTTCTACACTACACACCGAGAGTGTTGAAATAACACTGATTTTGTGGCAAAAAATCGTTAACACCAGTTTGATGGAAAATTTGTTACCGTGTACAATCTATTGAGGGATGGTAATAGGAGCTGTGGTCGAAAAGTTGGTTTAATGATGTAGCTATTCCTTACTGGTGGCTTGGATGATGAAGTGGGAAATCTAAGGTATCTGTGCACCTCTCGGTACTCGCGTCAGTTCCACAACTTCTCTTAACACATAGTGGCGCGGGTCACTATGACCCACGCGAGTACTGAAGGGTTAACGCGATCCTTGCTACACCGCGGGGAATAAAATTCACGGATGGACACAAAATCGGATGAAATTATTTGTATCTACAGTTCTTACATTGACTGTTATCGGGTGGCTTAAATGTTTTAGTCGGAGGGAGGATCGAGTAAACTTCTTTGGCAGGCAAATCAAGATCCTCGGCCACCTGCGACGGCTTATTTGCGGCAGTTGGCGGCGGGAGCTTCGAAGCTGCGACAGAAAAACTGTGAATTACAATTTTGATAGCTTGCGATGTATCGAAGGTCACAATCGAATCCCTCGATGCGATCGTTGCTACACCGCAACAAAAAGAAGCCTCGATCAAAATGAAATCGGTTGTATCGAAAGTTCTTACACTGACTGTTATCGAGTGGCTTAAATGTTTTAGTCGGAGGGAGGATGGAGTAAACTTCTTTGGCAGGCAAATCAAGATCTTCGTCTACCTGCGACGGTTCATTCGCAGGGGTTGGCAGTGGGTCGAGCTTCCAAACTGCGACACACGGAAATAATGAATTACAATTTTGATAGCTTGAGATGTGTGGCGAAAGTCGAAATCGAAGCCAATATGTCGTGACGCTGCATCTGTATAATGTTTCCGATTTGTTTGTAATTTTGTTCTGAAAAACCTTGCAGAAAAATTAAATAAAACTATGCGAAATCGGTTCTCTAGAATTCGGGTAACATGATATAAAACTTTGGGATGATTGGCATTTTTTTTTGCTCATGAAAGTAAATTTAATCTAATCTCTAGAAGATAGCATGTAAAATTACAATTACTTCAAATTGCAATCACTTTTTTACGGCTGGGAAAATCGGTTCGAAATTTTCACACTAACTTGAGCATCAACCGAGGAACATTGTACTAAATTTTCGCTCGTCTCGTAATATTTTGACAACCGCATTTCTCGCGTCCAGAGATCTCACCTCGTTGGTTATCGATCGGTTTAATCATATTACGAGGAGGGACGATGAAGTAGTCAGTTTTGGTGAGAAAATCGGTGATCATTAAGAGTGTAAGTTGCCTTGGCTCGGTTACATGAGAGTGGCACACAGAAATTAGGATTATAAGAACGCTACCCTCCAATTTTAGAAGTTGTGAGTAAAGCGAATAGCTGGAATGGACAGTAGTATTTCCGCTCGTCCAAAAATCTTACCTTGTGGGTTATCAGCCGATTTATTTACTTTATAGGGAGGAACGATTGAATAATCATTGTCGGTAAGCGAGAAACCATTGGCTACGGATGATGGATCGGGTTCCGGTGTTTGGAGTGGGTCGAGTGTCTCATCTACGGAACAAAGAAGACTTGGTAACGTGGCATCGAGACCTGAAAGCGTATCTAAGAGAAGTTTTAGAACGAGAATTACACGGCACGATACGTGGGATAAGTATCTTCCAAGATCATTCTCATTTTGTATATTTCGTGGTTCTTTTTTTTCTAATTCTAGGAACGGAGCGTCGATGGATTCTGACCAAGGTCATGACGGTGAAGGTGAGAGTCGTCGAAAAATAATACTCCACAGTAACTCGTTCTACAGATTCGACGAATTCCATTTATTTAATCTTAACAATATCTACTGAAACCGATACTTCTGATACCCTGGTACTGGAATTCAAACCAGGCAAATTGATAGGTATGGACAACTCCAAACACTTCGTACTGTTACCGCTGACACTATCTTTGCACCCAGAAACTTCACCTGTTTTGCTGTCAACTGGCACGGAAATTGTGTGCACAACATCGTGGGACGGGCTATCCGGCTTGGACGTGGGCGATACCTGCGTTTGCGTCGATGAAACTGATGTAGCCACTGACGCTTCTATGGAGCAAGACGTTCGGGTGAGTGCATACACGGACTTGCTAAAAACTCGCTCTCTGCTATATTTTGGTTTTAAGCAATTTCGAAAAACGCTCGAAATGTCGGTCTTACCCGTTTGTATCGAAGGAGATAGCGAGGTCGCAGATGACACGACACTCGTTTCGACTATTGGCGGTGCCGTGGATATGGAAGTCGACGCTTCTTGTAATTGTATCGAAGATAATGCGACTGACGAGGACGAAGTACTCGACTCGGATGCTTCATCCTTATTGGCCGCAGTAGCTGTTAACACTCATGAAGAAGAACATACGGGTTGTAAGTCACGAGAACACGAGGAAGAAATTTATTCCCAATTAACCTTCAGACACGAATGAATTTAATTGTATATAAATTATACGTAAATTTCGTAAGTATAATAAATAATCTTTTCTTCTTGGCAGTCTCGAAAGTTAGTTACCCTCTCGTAAGTGCATTTCTGAGCATACCTGATGAATGATCCAAGGGTAAACACGCGACAGGCTCCGGGTCCCATTTCCCATTGGTTTTGCAAACTACTCTGTCCGTGCCACTACTGCTTTTGATGTAACCAGACCGACAGGATATCTTGGCTTTCGTATTGGGTTCAACGTACGACTCGCAACTCTGCCATTGGTCCTTTAAAAAGCACGTTGTCACTGTGGTTTCAGAGTCCAGCGAATAGCAATCCAAATCTGGAAATCCGGATCCGTAATGAAGTTTTGTTTTCGCATAAGCTCACCCCGAACAAACAGACTCCTTCCAATTATAAACTTCATTTTAACACATCACGCCACGAAAAAAAAAATTAAATACGTAATTTCATTTCGGTAATCGCAAACTTTTCATTCAGACATACCGTCACTACTGTTACAAACATCAACACTTCGGTAAAACATCTTCGTAACAAAATTATTCCGCAGAAAATTATTCCGTAGTTATTCCCCGATTAATAACGGACGTACCACACATCCAAGCTTCTCTTACCGCAGGGAGTGACGTGTTCGTTGAATTCCAAGGCGTACAACACGTTCTGAATCCACCTAACGTAGCTGCCCACCTTCGTGTAGAGCCCGTAAGGATGATTCCGACAATCTCTGTCGTTATCCTGAGATTTGAACGGAACGCTCGCAACACCCATCACGTACCAGTGATTATTTTTCTTAAATACCAAACCAGCGCCTCTGTCACCGTGACAAGTCTTTTTTCCTGTAACCAAATCAATTTTCAATCGCCAGTCGCTACTTTTCAATTTTACGCCTCGTACATTGTTCGCGTTACGCATCGCACCGTGCGCAACACCGAACATCCTCGACGAAGCCTAATTTTTCTCAAAAGTCTAACGTAACGTAACGTACGCGTAATACGCGTAACGTACCAATAAATCACGCGTAGTCGGAGTAATTCGAGGTAAAATCGTCTTACCATCTGCAGGGCCGGTACAAAACTTGTCATCCGTTATCATATAGATGTCGTCTTGACCTTGACGCGATACCCTGCACTCGTCGTAGCTAGCGTAAGGTACCGTTATCGTCTCCATAATAGCATCGACCTGGCCGATACTCGGTCCCCCAAAACCAGGGACTTTTCCCAGTGATCCAGGCCCCACGATGTGATTCTCGTGGCCAGAGACGTCCAGGCAAGCAGGTAGCAGTAGCCCGGTACACGAGAATGCCTCATCCAGCTCCAGCAACGCGATGTCTCCGACGTAATCGTCCCGCGAGCCGTGATACGGACAATGCGTATGGATATTTCGAACCTGTTTCATATTTCGAGAAACGTGTCAGCTGCCTTGGTAAAATAACAAAATATCAGCGCGGCCACACGAACCTTGCTTCTCTGAACGATTTCGGGATTGTGGAGTGGAGAATCGTAATCCTTGATCACGTCGCCGGCAGAAACGTAAAAATTGCTTGGACTTGGCGTGGATCTAGTCTTTTCGTCGTAGACGCAATGAGCCGCTGTTAAAACTATCCTCGTGTGAATTATCGTAGCGCCGCAAACGAATTCCTTCTTCGACAGCCCATTTATCTTCTGCTCCTTGTAGACAGTAGCGTGCCATGGTAGATCACTGATTTTCTCCGCAGTATCGTTCGACACGTATGGAATCTCTCGATCTTTCACCACGCCGCAAACTGAAACAGCACAGCATTCGTATCGCGACCACAATTTAGATCTGACGAACACAGCTGATTTCAAAATGTAGTCTCGCAAAAATCGACACCCCCTTTTCAAAGCAGAAAGGCAGGAAAATAAAGTTATCTATATATAATAATTGTAATAAGAAACTAAGAAACTATAGAATTATTTTAAAAAGTTATGTATGTATAAATAAAAATAATTCTTATACTTCGATGGACCATCTCTGAAAGGAGGTAGGAAATGCTGAATCTATATCTGCATATCAACAGATCTTCGTAGTTTACTGGTGAATCAATTCGTGCTCGAGCAAACTTTCGACGTGTTCGACTACCTTTGTGAATTGCTTGTGGATTGAAACGAGGATTGAAAAACTAACTTGGCACGCAGGTAATAGGATCTGGACTCCAAAAGCCATGGGTGTCACACACGATCCTGTCTCTTTGAGTGGTCGTGGAGCTCAGATCTTCCTTGTAGCCAGTGCGGCAGGACAGTTCTGCCCGTGTTCCAGGTGTAACTGGGATACTACAGTCGATCTGTTTGTCTTCGTGATAGCATACAGCACTCGTTGACTCGGAATCGAGATGACTACATTTGATTTCCGACGTATCTACGGACCAAGTAGCCATTTATTACCATGTCGTATTATACTGCTCCAAAAACGTGGACAATATTTTCGTATGCACTGAAAATATTATTGGTCACCATGCAAGAGCGATACCGTGGAGGTTACAGCTCTTCGTAAAATAATATTGCGAGGTACCGCGTCGCGAATTTGAATTTCCCTGCTGATTAATATGTCGCAACGTGTCTTTTTTACTTTGGACTTCGACTCACCGATACAATCCGGAATGGCGCTCCAATTCCCCGTTTCCTCGCAGACCACGCTCGTTGCTCCTTTCATCTTGGATCCACCGTTGCAGCTGTAAACTAACTCGTAACGAGGCCCGAGAGATATGCCCTGGGGAATATTGCAGTCGGTTTCGCTATCGCAAAAGGATCGTTCGAGTTTCCACCTGCCATTTTTTGGTTGCGGCGGAACCAAACATGCCACGGTAGCCGTACGACTGGATTGTCTCCGGAGTCGCGGAATCCCTCGGCCTGTTCGTCCCAAAGGCCGCGAGAGCGCGCCACGTGGAGAGTTCCCATCGTCTGAACCTGTGCGATTACTGGCGCTGAAAAAAATTGTTCTTTATAATAAAAACGAGTTCGTGACAATAATTTATATTATTTATATTACGTGTTTACAGAGTGATTTATTTGATAAAAATGTAACGCACTTTTGTTGATCGAGTCACCAAACGATACTCACCGGAATTTGTCACACGTGAGGACAGATTCATCCGAAGCGTCCTTGCAATGCGTCGTACCGTCGCATCTGAATGCTGAATCGATGCACTGACCATCGTCGCATTGATATTCGTTGACTCCGCATTTCGCGTCTCGTGCCAAATACGGAATTCCCTTGCTATATCCGCTGCCAACGAACGCTACCAGTGATAATCGCAAAGAAAGATTAAATTCAGGTGACGAGAATATTTGATCTGACAGCGAATCGTCTGAATTCGGGTCCAAAGTTTGTTTCCGCGGAGATATTTATATTCACTCGGATGTTCGGCCACGAAATTGATACCCGGTGAAAATGTGGTCGAGCAAGTTGGTGAGCGAATTAGAAAGCGACAATCTACTATATTTTGATGTACCAGAAGAATCATGAGGTTCTAGATAATTTTTGAACTTTAACATCCCGCATCTCATTAGATATCTTTGGCAGAATATTCCAAATCATTCGAAACAGGATATTTTGTTACATATATATATACTTTTTTTGGTCCAGCTCATCTGCGTTTAGTTCTCGAGTCGTCGAAATGCAATCTCAAATTTTGAAAAATCACTTCTTTCGTGCTTTTCATAGAAATTCCGAAGGTTCTCCGCGTGACCTTGAGATCAGTTCGTGATACAGCTTTCTCAAAACCGACTGCTTTGTAAATTGGGTAAAAAAATAAACAAATAGCTAAACTCTCATCCATTCTTCTGCCTCACATTTCGCATTACACAGGATGTTTTCCGCGAGTGGATAATCGACGTGTGAAAAAATTGAACCAAAAACTGTGGATGTATCCACAATTATTTACAAAAAATTGGCTAGATATAATTACACATTTTATAGAATTATATGTATTGTATTTATAAATTGTGTACGGTTTTGTGAGGCCAAATATTTTTTGAAACGTAATAATAAATAGTTACGTGTAATGTTTTTTGCTCGCGTAGAATCTAACTGGAATCTGATACAACGGCGTGTTTGTTTCCGTATCTAGTTGCTTGTTTGAATTGGACTCATCTGATTTCAATATCCATGTCGCAGGTACGTAAAAGTATTAGGTACTCACCGCAAATCAATGTCACCCTCACGACCACGTCTCGATACATTTTGCGGAAGCGATCGCGTTCGTCTGCGCGCACGCGACTGTCCGCACTTCAGCTTCGCGATGAATTAGCAGTCAGGTGAGCAGAGTCTCCGAGTTAAATAAGCACTTCTGCTACTTTGCACTTTTCCCATCTGCAGTAGCTGCGCGGAGGCGGGAACAAAGTGGATTGGTCGAGAGGGAAAAAATCTGTGGCGAGTGGTCGATACATACGATAAACCGAACGGCGCACTCCGCAAAACCGGTTTATAGCGACGCATTTCAACGCCGAATCCTCGACGAGAACGCCAACAAGATTCGCATTCACGGTCATCAATTTTTAATTAGACGGCATTTCTAAATTCGGACCACTTAGCAAAGTAACATGCGACGCAACAGGTACGCGAAAATCCCTGGAAGGTCGGTGAAAAAAATCGTAAAAGTCCGCTGGAAACGACGTTTGTTTTGCGAGACCACATTCCTCTAGCCGGACGGGTCTGGCGATTGCTAATTCGGATCGAAACCGACCAATTCGCCTCTCCGAGCCCAGCGCAACGCGCTTTCCAGGTATTCGAGTCGCGAGAAACCCTGAAAAGTTCCTCGGGTTGTAAAAAAAAAAACGAGTGCCAGGATCAGATTTCCACTTGTTATTACGTTTATTACAATCGGAAAATTGAATTCATCTTTCTACAAATTTATTTGATTTGTATCGCAGTTGGGGGAGCATTATTCATTTTTTTCGTACAATCGAGGTATTACATTTATTCGTCTGCCAAATTATTCCATTGTGAGGGGAAAGAAAAACGAAAATATATCAAGCTTATTTAAAATTCAATTCCATCCTCGTTTTCTCGGTTTCTTGATCGTCATTTGTGCAGCAACGATGCGCTTTATCGTACGCGAGCCAGCTGCGAGGAAGAGTCACAGCTGAGATAATTGCATCCTCATGGTGATCGTAACAGTCCGTTGGTTTTAATGCGTTACTCGCGCAATCCGAATCGATTCCAACTTGTCGAGATGAGCAGAAAAAGCAGAAAACTCGTTTCATCAATTAGGCCACACAACACTTTCTATCCATCTTATATAGTTATAGACGCGGGTGTAGACTCTGGGAACTTCACTGCCGCACAACCTCGACAGACTCGACAATCCAACGAGATCGTACATGCAAGATTTACCAACAGGATTGAATGGAATTACCAGCGGATTCCCATTTCCAGAAACCTGAAACAAGTTCGGCATCCAATTACTGGTCGGTTGATTCTGAAAACACTAATTTCCCCGCCGAGGTAGAAGTATTTGTCAAATAACTGTGTGCTGCTGTTCTCGAGGGGAAAAAAAACAGACGCCGATGACAAATAATTTCTTCGGCGTCGAAGAATCGGATGAGTTTGTCCAAAGAAAAACACAAAATACCTGGCAAGCGCCATCGTTGTTTTCGTCCGTACATATCATCCAGTCGTCCACGATACCATTCGGTATACGATCAGTGACGACATCTTCTTCGGCCAGGAAGCTGCTGTTACAAGCTTCTTGCTCGACCGGATTTACGCCGATCTTACGAAGATACGTGACCGTTTTGTCATCGGCTGAAAAATCAAGGCATCATATTTCATCCCAGCAACGCGGGAAGAAAGTAATCGATTTCCGACCCGAGGGAGGGAAAAGCGATTTTGCGAGTTATCCAAATGATAACGTTCCCTACTTCGCTCCGCTACCATCAGTAATTAAATTAATAAATTTGATAAAACTTGGCTTTGTACATTCGTACCATACGATTTGTGTATTCGTGTTTTAAAAATGTTCTAAGTACATTTACAATTAGTTTTTTTGCAGTCTGGGGACTCTGCTCCCGCGCCCCACCAGAGCTCCGCCCTAGAGCCGATTCTTGATGCATTATTTAAGATGTATTGTTATTTAAATATATTTTAATGTATAACTTCAATGTATTTGTACTATTCCATTCAGTATCTTTCATAACTATTCCATAATCTATACACCTCTGTATACCCTTGTGGCGTTGCAGGAATAAAAATATGGTTATTACGTCCAAGTCGAGTAACATGTAGTATATGACACACGCGAGCAGCGGATTTTCGCGCCCTTGCCTCCCGAGTAGCGTAATGTACTATTATTTCGGTCACCGATGAGAGAATCAACGATACGTAGCCGTTATACGTACCCCAATTCTCCAGACCCCAACCTGTGACGACGAGCCTCGTGGTCTTTTCGACCGATGGTTCCATGTGCATGCAAACTGGTAAGACAGCCGGGGTCAAAGTTACCGGTGACTCGAGTCTGAACAGCGCTATGTCGTTGTAATACGTCGAGGAATTCCAGCCCGGATGAAGTTTTATCTCAACTATGCGTCGATCTTGAGGATCGAGAACCTCGCCGGTTTGCGCCAAGTCAAGGTCGCCTAATCGCGCCCACTTCGGTTCGCCCCTCGGAAAGAGAATAGAACAATTTTTAAAAAATCGACGTTCGTCTTCGGACAATTTAAGGAGCTAAGAGAAGAAAAAAGAAAGTCGATGATAGATCATCGGCTGAAGCTTGGTACCAGTGGCCTGTCTCGAGGAAGGAGCAACGACCCGTTGAGAGAACAAAATTTTCGGAGATCAAGGCGCCACCACAAAGCCACATCAGTCCTTCTGATCGTTTTTCGTATCCGATCGCCGCCATGTATGGAAATTCATTCTCTGTTGCCCGATCGGGTACTAAGACTGTGGTTACACGATTGAAGGCAGCGCACGTGGATCCGGGTCGAGACGGTATCAATTTCCGGTACTCGTCGCATTCTGTCGAGAGAGAATGAAATAGTCGAATGAAATGATGGCGAACAATTGCCTAATTTTCAAGCTCGACCGATCGATCGGATCGTGGCTGCATACAATAATGTTGCGAAACTTACTTTTCTTGCTCGTTGCACCCCTACCATCGCTGACCGGCACTTCTGGCATAGATGGAGATGTTGACGATGGCATCATTGGCGACCCTGATTGGATTGGATTGGAAATCGTTATTATACGAAACCACGTTACTTTTCTCTATTTTCCAACTTAAAGAGCTCTACGTAGGGCTATCTCTTACAAATTTGTCATCACTTTGTAATAATTGAAAAATCGGGGTACGACGAACCCCACGAGAAGAAGAATGATTTTTTTTAATTATTGGCAAATATTGACTAATTTATTCGAGATGGACGAGATAAATTGTATCCAGTGGGGAAAAGCCACGAAAAGTAGCTTAAGGCTCAGGGAGACCCGGTTGTATATATAGGTTGTGACTTCAACGTTATCTTGATACAGTCTTATTATATGCACATCGAGCACACCTGATGAGATGCATTTAATTGGATTGGGATCCCATTTCCCGTTTGCCTTGCACTCGACCGTCTCTTGGCCACCTGATTTCTTAGTGTACCCCTCGCGACACGAGACCTTGGCCCTCGTCGTCGGCGGAACCGGAAAATCGCACACCGTCCAGTGTCCCGATAAAAAACATTCGGTCGTTGTAGATTCGGAATTGAAGGGAGAACACTTTATGTCTGAGGAAAACGAAAGTTAGTCGTGAAACTAGCATTGCCTGCCTAATTTCCACGATATGCTCCTCTAATTATGCTCCTCTACTTTCCTATAGAAGAAGCGTAATTTTCGATTTTGACCATCGAGTATCTGGCAAATACTATTCATTTACCGCAGGCAGACGTGAAATACTCGTTCCGCTCCAGTTTCGAGAGCACATCTTGAATCCATTCGAAGTAATCCTCAACTCGAGTATAAAGAGCGTACGAATGTGTTTCGCACACCGTTTCATTGCCGCGCGTCTCATCGCCAAGGCTAACGCTGACCACTCCCATAACGTACCAGAGATCATTTTTCTTGAACACGAGGCCACCGCCACTATCTCCCTGGCAAACAGCTGCCGAACCTGCAATCAACAGAATTTTTCTCACGCCAGATCGCATACGGTAATTACGACAGATTTGCATTTCCGTATCCTGCAGTAGCCAATGGACAACGCACCGTCGGTGTAACCGGCGCAGAATTTATCTCCGGTGATATAAACTTCGTCCTGAGCACCGCGACGCGATGATTTGCAATTAGCAAAAGAAACGTACGGCACGGTGATCGTTTGCAAGATCCCGCTCGGTGCCCCATGTTCCGTGATACCAAATCCAGCGACCCTTCCAAATGCTCCAGGTTCCAATATCTGCCTGCTGTAGCCAGAAACGTCCAAACAAGCCGGTAGAATGAGACTAGAAAATTTCACCGGTTCCTGCAGCTCCAGCAGAGCAATATCTGCTATGTAGTTCCCCTGCAGCCCCTGATAATGGCAGGACTGATAGATATGGCGAACCTGAAACGTAACGTGAAATGTCACACGAATATTTCAGTGCGATTAACCACAGCAGAACGCGTCAACCAACCCTGCTTCGTTGAACGTATTGTGGGTTATGTAACGCGGAGTCGTAGTCTCGAAAGACGTTTCCCGTAGCTATGTAGTACGTGCTGGGTCGTAGGGTAACCTTAGTCCTCTCATCGTAAACGCAGTGAGCTGCGGTTAGCACCATTCTGGTATGAATAACCGTACCGCCACACTGAAACTCCTTCTTCAGACCACCATCCGTGAAAGACTCTCTGTAAAGAGTGGCATGCCATGGGAACTCGTTGATTTTTGCCCTAGTTCCATTGTACACCAAAGTATTTTGGGTGGTAACCGCAACGCCACATTCTGTAATGAGGGTTATTCTCATTTGTCTGATCGAGTTTACGGATTCGTGGTGCACGGACCTGGTACGCAGATGATGGGCTGCGGATTCCATACACCTTCGGCACCACACTCGATTTTATCACGACGAGTTATGGCGGAAATGGTATCCTTCGTGTAACCAGCCTGACAGTATACTATGGCTCTCGTGTCTGGCAAAGCAGGAGTATCGCAGCTGGTTTGTTTTCCATGCAGATAACAGGAGGACGTTGTCGATACGGAATTCAGCGGAGGACACCTGATCTCTGTTGAAAGAAGAACCGTCGGGGTGATTGATCACTGATTTGCGGGGAATGCTGAATCTGGGGAAATTAGAGCCTACCCTCGCAAACTGGAATGCGCGACCATTTTCCTCTGCCTCCGCAAAATACTTCGGGAGGTCCTCTCGTCAGGGTACCAGGGTCGCATGTATATACCAATTGAAAACCTGGCTCCAGATAAGAACCTTGTGCAATATCGCAATCCACGTTGTTATCGCAGAAATCACGGTGCAGTTTCCACGTACCATTTTGAGGCTGCGGTGGTACCAAGCAGGAGTACTCCGTAGCTCTAGACTTTCTATGCAAGCGATTATCAAGATCTCGGTTGACTCTTATCTGTCCTGTGTTCTGAGCCGATCTTCTGCAAAATAGAAATCTTTGAACCGATCGACATTGTACGAAAACTTTTCCGCGACCTATTTTAAAAACGGCGTCGGTCACTTTTTTCTCGAATATACTTTTTTCCTCGAGGATAGACGCGTATTTTATATAAGAACTACGCAAAAATGTGCACCCCTTCCTTTTCGAACGTGATCAAAAATATGACAATTATACTTGTTCTGGTCTATTTATACATACATGAATATACCAGCTAAACCTGTTTCTTGCTGAAAGAACAGTTTCTCAAGGTTTTTTAAAAATTATTATTCACAAATAGATTTCGCATGCTAGATCTGCGAAGTGCATTTGCAGGACCAAATAGTCGAGATCATTGACCAGGGAAGATGATTTGTAAGTATTATATATAACGAGGAGAGTTATGGCCGAAGAACCTTGGCATCGCGCCAGACAGTTTTTTATGGTACTCACATCGAGCTCCCACAGCTGTGGTCGGATTCATCGGAGCCATCTTGGCAATTCGCGGTGGTATCGCATACTAGAGATGTGTTTATACACTGGCCGTCATCGCATCGATACTGTTTGGAGCCACAGTTCGGGGAACCAACCCAAGACGAAACCTCTCGACTGTATCCGTCGCTCGACAGAGCTACTGGTCATGATTACCCAAAAAAAATAAAACAATCAGTCCTAAGTGTAATCGAAGCATCGACGCGCGGTGCTTCCTAGTCTTTCACTCCGGGCAAAAACCACGGTGATACTCCGAGTAGGCGTGCCGAGCGGCGACGGAGTGGGAGACTGAGAATCAGCACGGAAACGTAGTGTCAAGATAAGCAGAGCACGAGTACACGATCAAGTTCGTGGGAACGAAAGTGGGCGGTCCCGAGTTCCACGAGATCTACAAAAGTATGGAATTGCCACTAGCTTGCATTGTTTTTTCTACAGTTGCAATCCTGAGCAAAGTCTGCCTCGTGACGTGCGATCCTCGCAATCGCGACGAATCGAGTCGCGCGCACTTGGCATCGCGAAACATTCGTATCGCTATCGTCGACCGTGACGAAGAAACATGCATATTCGCGTGCGAACGACCGACTTCTCGTCCCGATCTCCAAAACTGTCAAGTACTCACCGCATATCAGTGCCAAAACCACGATCGCGTCGACGCTCATTTCACACCAGGGATCCTAGTGTCACGTGACATCCGGTTACTCGAGTGATTGTTACAGCCGTTTTTTGCTCGATTATCGACGCTTACGAGGAATTTCCAACTGAATCGAGGCGGAAGTTGAGGAATGAGATTATGTTGAAACGAACCGCTGCTCGTTTCAGTCGGGTCCAATCATAGGCAATAACATTCGATGCGAGGCAAAGAAATGATTAGTATCCAAATTTTACGAGATCGAACTAAACGCGAGTCTCTTATCCAACCGGTTATTTTCCCCACTCCATTTCGCCGCGACTAACAGTCGCTGGATACGAACTTCGGACCAAGGATTCACCAGGTCAATGAAGGCCATGCGCCCATGAGACGCGGAGTGACGTGGCGTTCGTCGTAGTTGCGATTCGAACATCTGCTCCTGATGTCACACGAGCCGCGACGATGAGTGACTCAATAAACTGTTCCTGCAATCGCAAAGCTCCTGCGAGCTTTCTGACCGCCCTAACGAATAACAGCACCGATTTTCCACTTAACGCGACCAGCATTGTCACGAATACAATGGAAGAAAATGCCACGAATAAAGCAACTCAACTCGAAATGTTACGCGAGAGATTTGCGATTTTCTGTACACTACTGTTTTCATTATTCTTATTTTTGTTCGTACGATCGAACGAAGATTTTTGTACTAATTCGACAGAGCAACATCTGATCGTCATCGTACAATATTCATCCGCCTGAGCTGCGTAACCGACACAATTGAATTAAATATAATCTAAGGTGAAATTTTTCTATCGATGTTCACTTATTTCACACGCGTTTGTCGAAAAGTGCGATAATTGTACACGATTTTGTATAGAATTTTGTATACAGTGAAGTAGACGCTATTTATTCATATGAACGTGAATGTTGTAAGACAGCGTTGTCGGTTGATCCAAGGCTTCGTGACCAGATCCACTCACAACTGAGGCCAAACGATATGCTCGATCCATTCGATGTAGTTGTAAACACGGGCATAACCTCGAGGAGTTGGATCCCCACATTTTCTGCCAAAAACAGCGATACCCGCTACGTCGTACATGCAACCATATTCGTTACTACCGATCAGAAGTGGATTTCCACTTCCGAACACCTGAAACACATCAGAAAGAACCTTCGTTGCGTTATTTCCTCATCCAAACGTTTCCTGAATGTTCGTCTGTAGCTCTATCTAAGATGATGCAAAAAAATATTTTCGAAAAATACATCCATATTGAAGAGAGTCATCAGCGTGTCATGTTCCAATGATTGGCTACAGCCCAAGCTATTAGGAATATCACGGTCGCGGTAGATAATATGTCGAGCACTGAAAATACGTCTGTAGTTTTCATCTTTGCATTAGATTGAGCCTTAAATTGCACCATGGGTCATTTTGACCCTGTCATCGACCTTGAGCGCACATAGTGTTCAAGCGTTTGAAATGAAAAGGAAATACTAAAGTGTATACGATTTCTTTTCTAAGACTTAATTTGTTGCAACAGAAACAACAGTTTTGCGAATTTTTGAAGTGTGTTCAAAATCTGTGATACACTGCTGATACTTGCAAAGTACTTTGGCATTATTCAAACTACGCCTCGACATTTTTTTGAGTGAGAAAATTTAGTAGTTGGGAAGTCATGGACGGTCAACGAGTGTACAGGGTCAAATTGACCCAGGGTGTTGGAGATGTTCGGAAAATTCGGCGTGTACTCTGAGCGTTAGGAACACGTGGGTACCTGGCAAGCATCCTGGCCAGTTTCGTTGACGCACACTATTAACTCGTCGACTATACCACGCGGTAAGCTTCGCCGACTCTTGGGACCGTAGCTGGCGTCACATGATGACTGCTGGACGATGTGCGTGTCGATCTTCCGAAGACTCGACACTTTTTCCAAGTTGGCTAGAATATATGTCAAATTATAACCTGATCGGATTTGGGAGTATCGATGAATAGAATCACGAGCATGATGCTACTTGAAAGAATACCATCTGACTGTAAACGAAATGTATGTGAATCGCGAGGATGAGTTTTCGGCGTAGTTTGTGCTTTGGGAAGTGGTATTTGCGTATTTGAATTCGGAGAGAGATACCTGAACCGTGGATGCCCCAACCCGTCACGGTGACACTCTTTGTCGCTTCTATCGATGGTGCTGCGTGAAGACAAACTGGGAAGACCCATTCGTCGAATATGATCGCAGATTCTAGCTTGAAAAGTGCTATATCGTGATAGTAAACTGGCTCCTTCCAACCCGGGTGCCGAATAATTTGAATTACAGCTCTTTCCTGGGCTTGCACTTGGTCCGTGATTCCGTCGAAGCGGAGAGCACCCACTCGAACTCTGTCAGTGTCTCCCCTGAGCGTTGATCGGAAGAAGAAAAATGTTGGTCAAATTTCACAATCGATGGTATGCGCCAACTTTTTGCAAGTATTCTCTTCGTTAACTACGTACCAGCCTGGGAAACTCGCGCACTTTGCTGCCCCGAGAACAAATGTCTCCGATATTAGAACTCCGCCGCAAGTCCAAGCCACGTCTTCTCCGTCGGAAAAACGAAAATTAACCATGAATGGAAATTCCTTAGGTTTGGCCTGGGTAGCTACCAGAGTCTGGCTTTTTGAACCAAAAACGTCACACCGCGTTCGAGCTCTGTATTTCGTATACTCGACACATTCTGGAAAGGACGAGCTTAGCACTATATTCAGCATCTACACGAGAACTTCAAGGAAAGAGCTAGGATAATCTTTACTTTGTCGGGAAATCCGACCTCTTCCATCACTTGCCGACTTTTCGGTGCTAATAAGGGGACAACAAACGTATCGTGTCCCACCACAGCTACCAGCTGCGAGGGGCAAGTCACTCGATAACTCTTGGACCATCGAGATGCACATCTCGGACGAGGTGCACACTCCATCCCGTCCATCCGATAGCTTGCACAAACCTTCAAAAATGCGAGACATATTTTCACCTTCGAGTAGATGAATTCTCGTTACATCATTCCTTTCCTTTCGAATCAGACGATGAGCATACCTGCTGTCTCCTCCTTTGGGTCGTCGCTAACGCACGTGATTTTTTCCGGATTCCACTTGCCGTTTGCCTTACATACGATGATATCATGACTCTGGTCGTTCAATTTGAAACCACTCCGACATGCTATCTTGGCCTTCGTATTAGCAGGAACAGGGAAGCTGCATGACGTCCACTGCCCAGCCGAGAAACATTTCATGGTCGTCGAGGTCTCGTTCATCGGAGGACAACTTGCATCTGTAACACGAACGAGCTGTGGAATATGCACCTGGTGTATTTGTCAGATTTGGACGTTTTCATCTGCACTGCAGTCTACTTAATCCTCTTCTCGATCGACATATTTCCGATAGTCTTATCCTCCTAGGTGTTACGATTTGTTCGTAATCGTATGAACACCCGGATGTCGCGAAAGATTTGGCGGAGTGGAGACTTTGAAGGCATTCATTACCACAAAGCGAGGAATAATATTCGTTGCGCTCCACTTTCCACAGCACGTCTTTGATCCATTCGATGTAATAAGTAACTTCTGTATAGAGTGTGTATTTGAAGTCCTTGCATTTCACCTCGCCAGTTGTCGTGTCATCGCCGAGTGCAACGCTCACGAGTCCCAAAACGTACCAGAGGTTGTGTATCGAGAAAACTAGCCCACCTCCGCTGTCTCCTTGGCAGACATTGGCTCTACCTGAAAAAATGAACTTCTATCGAAACCGCGTAATTTTCACCATTCAACATTCATTACTGTAGGGACTCAAATGGAGTATGGAAAGGAAATGCGATGGATGAGAGACTAGCTCCAAACCGTCTCCTCGTGTTAGTTCGATGAACTCGAGTTCAGAAGAATTATTTCTCACCATCCGGCCAGCCCGCGCAAAATTTATCTCGCGTGATGTAAACGTGGTCTTTGGAGTCGAGACGGGAACTTCTGCAAGTGGAGTAGGGCACGTAGGGTATCGTTATTGTTTGCAGGATCGCACTCGACGTGGTTTTTCCAGTGTCTCCAAAACCAGCAACTTTTCCGTAAACTCCCGGCTCGAAGAATTGACGACTGAGACCAGAGACGTCAAGGCAGGCCGGCACGAGTAAGCTGGAGAAGGAGAGAGCTTGCCGAAGCTCCAGTAGCGCGATGTCCGAAGCGTAATTCCCCCATAAGCCGTTGTACGGGCAATAGGCGTAGATATTCTGAACCTGATACAAACGAAGGCACCGTAAAGCTAGTTCAGCCGATTTCATGTCAAGGTCGTCGAAGCTGTATGCGTAGTATAAGTGGATTCGTATATCCACGAGGATGATGGGCGAACCTGTCGACGTTGAACGATCTGCAAGTCGTGAGCCGGTGAATCGTAATCCCTGAAAGAGTTTCCTGTAGCAATGTAAAAAATATCGGGACTCTCCGTAGCTCTGGTAGCTTCGTCGTAGATACAATGGGCAGCGGTGAGTACTACTTTGGCATGGATCACGGTACCACCACACTTGAAATCTTTCTTCGCTTGACCTGTTCGCTCGAGTATTTCCTTGTACAAAGTAGCATGCCATGGAAAGTCAACGATGCGTGCTCTGGTTCCATTGAACACGTTGGGTGTCTGTCGATTACTGGCCATTCCACAGGCTGAAACAGCAATCAATCGGGGTACCAACTAGTAGCCGAATTTTCTACTTCGTTCGGGCTTGTTATACTCAGTGCTTGAAATCCAGTGCGATTTCAGCATGATCACGATGGATGCTCTTTTTCGTGAGATTTTTCAGTACTCAGCATTTCCATCGCTCTATCATGGACGCTGCTCGGATTCTGTGATTCTATACGACGGAAATGCTTACCTGGATTGCATTTTACTGGCGCTGGCACCCATTCGCCGTTGGAGTTACACTCGACCTCGTCTCGGTGCGTTATCGATGAACTGGTGTCCTTCTCGTAGCCAGATCGGCATGATAATTTGGCTCTTGTCTCCGGTGGAACTGGACGATCGCAGTTCGAAACTTTTCCACGATACGAGCAAATACCTGACGTTGATTCCGAGCTCAGAATTCTGCATTTCACCTCTGTCAAAAATCCCGAGTCATGTGGTGCGGTAATTTATCCACAGAATCGTGCACTCCAGACTCACCAACACATGTTGGAATCTCCAGCCAATTCCCAGCTCCTGTACAAACAACGTTCGGGTTTCCAATCATTCTGAAGGCTGGGCTACAGCTGTAGACCAACTGATCACCAGGGTTCAAAGAGGCACCTTCGGAAACTTCGCAGCTATCTTTACCAAAGCAGGTAGACGGATGTAATCTTCGAGATCCATTCTCTGGTTCTGGTGGGACTACGCAATAACCAGAAGCCCTCCTCAACCGAACTGCAATTTTCGCATGCGGTACTGCCTCTGGAAGTGAATTGCTGAATGGCAACAACGCATTTTTATTAGATCTTTTGATTCTTCATAAAGAATTTTCGATTTGAGGGTTGCGTTTGGTACATCTTTCTTATTTTTCAGAGAAGGGGTTTGAAATACGGTGTGAAGATATTAGTGTCAAAGAAGAACACCTCACAAGGTAATAACATGGAAACAATGTAGGAGCATTTCTCGTATAGTTAAACGGTTAGAACCTTTATTGGAATCCGAGATTCGTCAGACATCGTATTATTCCATTATCATCGTCCAAAATGTCTGTTTTTGATGTCTGTCAATTGCTTTGCGCGAAGCTCGTTACCGAATGTTGTGCTTGTTCTAGGATTCGTCAATGGAACGTGAATTCATTGCGTTTGAGGTGGCCAATTCTTACCGGAAAGAAGATCCGCACGGCGGTAAAGATTCATCGGAATCATCTCGACAATCGACGACACTGTCGCAGAGAAATTTCGAATCGATGCAGCCGCCGTTGTTGCATCGATACTCTGTGTCCTCGCAAATCCGATCGAATTTTGGCGATAAGATTTCTCGAGCATTTCCAGATCCTACGACTGCTTACGGTAGTGAAACACAAGCACGATATTAGTATCTCACACGTATCATCACGAGAGTTCGAAAAATTCACCAGCTCCGGAGCAGCAACAAATCATTGGACTTACCGTGCGAGGCGACCAAGAACAACATACACATACTGTAGATCATGTTTCACGAACGAAGGAGTGATTTCGAAACACTCGCACTAAATTCGATATTCCATTATTTTCAATGAACTATTACGCGCAATCACATCGATGATCCCCGTTTCAGCCGACGCGAACGGCTTACACGGTTACGAGGCGAGAAGTAACCGCGGAGAAACACTACTGTGCGATTCTGCTTCCGGTCAGCATCTCCGGCTGTTTCATACCGCATCATCGAAATCCAGCTCTACCGGCTCCGTCAGCGATGTTTTAGGCGTTTCACTCTCGCTAAAATGGGGAACGAACTGAAATGGGCAACTTTTGAAACAGCAGAAATATTCTCGCGCGGAAACCTTGGCGTTCGACCAAGGATACTGAACTTTCTCCGTTGATATCAACGGCATCGAAGAGACCAGTCTTATTGTACGTCAAAATTCTGATCTCCGAATAACCGAAAAACACGGATATTGAGATTGAGAATGATGTGGAGTGGGTTATAAATGGGTTCAGCATTCTTGAAAGCTATTCTCCCCGATGCATGACATTTTGTTGAGTCACAACTGCACACCGTACGAGATGAACGGCTACATTTGGCGAAAACATTTTTTTTGTCGAGGCGTTCCGACAATTTGTGCACATCGCATAGTGAAAATAGCATAGCATAGTAAATTCGCACGCGCAAATGGTGATGATATTAAACGAGCAGACAGATAACCTTCCACGACACGATAAACCGGTAATACCGGATGCCTTTGAAATCATGACCGCGAATTAAATTAACAATGAGAAACGTGAGACATACGCAATGTTCAATATTCCGCTCACTGATTCAACGTTCATTTGACAGTTCATCGCGTGCATCGAGTATCAACGACTAGGTTCCAGTTTTTTTTTTTTTTGGGAAAAACTGTATTTCTCTTAGACAATTTAGCGGAGTCCCCGATTATTCGTAATTTGGAAATCAAAGGTTCGACGGAGACAAGAAATATATTTGTCGATGAATGAAAAACATTCAATCACAGATACTACCAAAAAACGTTGCATTCCGTATCAAATGCTTATATCAACTCGCGTGTCGTCTATTACGCGTTAGAGAAGTACATCATTGGAGCATAGTCTTCGTTTTGGACGTTAACCCTCTAGATCCCAAACAGACGATTCTTCGTGCCATTTTTCAGCCAAATTTCTTTCATAAAATCCATTCTGAAAAACAGGCATTTCACACACAATCAAAATTTTCTCAACCCCCAGTATCCGTGCTTAGAACTTACAAAAAATGTAATCCAACAAAGTTATGTTTATTTATTTGACTGAAAATGGATTTCTTCGAATTTATGATGTAAAGAGTTTCGGGATCATGAGCGGAGTTTGTTCGCCCGTCGAGAATGCAGTGGGCAGCTGTCGGCACTATCTTGCTGTGCCCAAAATTTCCTGGTACAACGTGGCGTGCCATGGGAATTCGGCTAGGGAAGCTCTGGTATCATTCACACTAATGGCTTCTGATTCGTAGCAGCGAAACGACAATCTGTCACCACGTTGAGCGTAATCTACACCCAAGAAGTAGATTTCTAGAAATTCATGTCCAGCCCCCACTTCCTCTCTTTCCCTTCTCTCTCCAAGTTTATTGAACGATTGAATGATTGGATAATATATAATGGGAAAATATAAATGATATTTATTTCATATCGTTGACTATATCACGACTCTCTGGCCCAACTTTTTTCAAGCTACTACGCCTATCTCCTTTGCGCAAGAGCAAGCTGCAAGTTGGCAAAGTTTTCTCTCAATCGGTATGACGGCGCGTGAAGTAGGAACGAACAACCAAACAAACATGCATTTTTATACATAAGAAAACGAGATACAAAATCGTTCGTGTTAGCATTCGTGATAGAATAGAGTTTGGTGCTTTATTCTAGTGAGAAATCGTTCTGTCGTCTTCATTCGTGAGAAGCTCGTTTCTGGTTATGCTTTTCGGACCGAGTTTTTGGTGCGATTATTGCTCCTCAATTTTTCTGAGGAAATGACACGGCAACATCTGAATGTGACACGAGAGATCTGCGGTTTTCTGTGAGTTACTGTTTTCATTATTTTTATTCTTGCTCGTGTGGTCGAAAGAAGATTTTTATACTCGTTTGATCTGGCAGTGACGGATGGACATCGGGAGCGAGGAATATTCGTTTGCCAGAGCTGTATAACCGACACAGTCTAATTGAGTGTGATCTGACGTGGAAATTCGTTATCGATGTTCACCCATTTCTACCGAGTTTGCTGCAATTGAACTGAACGCTACTTATTTGTAACAACGCAAGTGTCGTAGGGCAGCGTAAGACTTCGTAAGACGAACCTCTCACAGTTAAGGCCAAACGAGTTTCTCGATCCATCCGATGTAGTTATGAACGCGGGCATAACCTCGAGGAGTTGGATCTCCACATCTTCTGCCGAAAACAGCGATACCCGCCACGTCGTACATGCAATCGTGATCGTTACTAGCGATCAGAAGTGGATTGCCACTTCCGAACACCTGAAACAGATCAAAAAGAGCGTTCGTTGCATTATTTCACCATTCTAAGCACACGACTTTTTTTCTCAGACTTCATTTTTTTCAACAACGAAATTTGTTCGCGATACTTTTGGGGGTCGTCAAGACTTGTGAGACACTTCTTATGCTTGGCAAGTACTCTAACGTTATTTAAACTATGACTCTACATTTTTATGAGTGGAAAAATTCAGTAGTTGCCAAGTTATAGAAGGTCAAGAAGAGGATAGGGTCAAATTGACCCAAGGTGTGGGAGATGTTAGCAAAAATCGGCGTGTACTCAAAGTGTCGTGAACACGTAGGTACCTGGCAAGCATCCTCATCAGTTTCGTTGACGCACACTATTAACTCGTCGATGATACCAAGCGGTAAGCTCTGCCGACTGTCAGGACCGTAGCTGGCGTCGCAGGATGAATGCTGAACGATATGCGTGTCACTCGACACTTTCTCGAGGTTGGCTGGAAATAATCACACGTTATGGTCTGATCTAATTTGGGAGGATCGATGAACATTATTCGAGAGCGTGATGCTATTCGAAGGAATGCCATCTTATCGTGAGCGAGATTCATGGAAATTGCAAATATGAATTTTTTGTGGTATTTTGTGTATTAGTAATTGGAATTTGGGTATTCGAATACCGAGAGAGTCACATGGACCGTTAAGGCCCCAACCCATCACAGTGACACTCTTTGTCTCTTCTATCGATGGTTCTGAGTGGAGACAAGCTGGAAAGACATACTCGTCGAATCTTATTGGAAATTCTAGCTTGAAGAGCGCTATGTCGTGATAGTAAATTGACTCCTTCCATGCTGGGTGCCGAATAATTTGAATTACAGCTCTTTCCTGGGTTTGCATTTGGTCCGTGATTGCTTCGAGGCGAAGAGTACCCAATCGAACTCTGTCAGCGTCTCCCCTGGGCATTGATCAGAAGAAGAACAACGTTCGTCAAATTTTATAATCGATGGTAGGCGCCAACTCTTCGAAGGTATCCTCTTAGTCAACTACTCACCAGCCTGGGAAATTCGCGCACTTCGCTGCCCCAAGGACAAATGTCTCCGATATAAGAACTCCGCCGCAGGCCCAAGCCACGTCTTCTCCGTGTGAAAAACCAAAATTAACCATGAATGGAAATTTCTCAGGTCCAGCAACTTCAGTCTTGCTTTTCGACACAGAAACGTTACACCGCCTTCGAGCTCTGTATTCTGTATACTCGCCACATTCTGAAAAAAGAGAGCTCAGCACTCGTCTCAGCATCTACAGGAGAACTTCGAACGAATAGCGAATCGATCCTTACTTTGTCGAGAAATCCAACCTCGTCCAATGCTTCCTGATCTGTCGGTACTGACCAGGGGACAACAAATGTATCGAGTCCCACCGCAGCCACCAGCTGCGAGGCGCAGGTCTCTCGACAAGCCTGGGACCCTCGAGATGCAAATCTCGGACAATGTGCACACCCCATCCCGTCCATCCGATAACTTGCACGGACCTTTCAAAACGCGAGGCACATTTTTACCTTCGATCCGATTAATTCGCGCAACCTTGTTTACTTTCACGTTCTAACCGTGAGCATACCTGTTGTCTGCTCGTTTGGCACGCAAGTGATTTTTTCCGGACTCCACTTGCCGTTCGCCTTACATACGATGATATCATGATTCTGGTCGCTCAATTTGAAACCACTCCGACATGCTATCTTGGCCTTCGTATTAGCAGGGACAGGGAAGCTGCATGACGTCCACTGCCCAGCAGAGAAACATTTCATGGTCGTCGAGGTCTCGTTCATCGGAGGACAACTTACATCTGCGACAAGAACGAGCTGTGGAATATGCACGTGGTGTATTCGTCTGATTTGCAAGTTTTCATCTGCACTGCAGTCTACTTAATCCTCTTCTTAATCGTCAGAGTTCTGATCGTCTTATCCTTCTAGTTGTTACGGTTTGTTCGTAATCGTATGAACACCCGGATGTCGCGAAAGAGTTTGGCTAGCGAGAAAGTTGGAGAAAATTTATTACCACAAAGTGAAGAATAATATTCGTTGCGTTCCACTTTCCACAGCACGTCACTGATCCAATCGGTGTAGCCAGTAACTTCTGTGTAGAGTGTATATTTGAAGTCCTGGCATCTCACTTCGCCAATTGTGGTTTCATCGCCGAGACCGACGCTGACGATTCCCAAAACGTACCAGAGGTTGTGTATCGAGAAAACTAGCCCACCTCCGCTGTCTCCTTGGCAGACATTGGCTCTACCTGAAATAGTGAACTTTTATCAAAACCACGTAATGTTCACCATTCAACATTCATTACTGTAGGGACTCGAATGGAGTATGGAAAGGAAATGCGATGGATGAGAAACTAGCTACCAAACCGTCTCCTCGTGTTAGTTCAATAGACTCGAGTTCAGAAGAATTATTCCTCACCATCCGCCCAGCCCGCGCAGAATTTATCTCGCGTGATGTAAACGTGGTCTTTGGAGTCGAGACGGGAACTTCTGCAAGTGGAGTAGGGCACGTAGGGTATGGTTATCGTTTGCAGGATCGCACTCGACGTAGTTTTTCCAGTGTCTCCAAAACCAGCAACTTTTCCGTAAACTCCCGGCTCGAAGAATTGACGACTGAGACCAGAGACGTCGAGGCAGGCCGGCACGAGTAAGCTGGAGAAGGAGAGAGCTTGCCGAAGCTCCAGTAGCGCGATGTCCGAAGCGTAATTCCCCTCTAAGCCGTTGTACGGGCAATAGGCGTAGATATTCTGAACCTGATACAAACGAAGGCACCGTGAAGCTAGTTCAGCCGAATTCATTTCAAGGTCGTCGAAGCTGTATGCGTAGTATAAGTGAATTCGTATATCCACGAGAATGATGGGCGAACCTGTCCACGCTGAACGATATGCAAGTCGTGCTCCGGTGAATCGTAATCCCTGTAAGAGTTTCCTGTAGCGATATAAAAAATATCGGGACTCAGCGTGGATCTGGTAGCTTCGTCGTAGATACAGTGGGCAGCGGTGAGTACTACTTTGGCATGGATCACGGTACCACCACACTTGAAATCTTTCTTCGCTTGACCTGTTCGCTCGACTATTTCCTTGTACAAAGTAGCATGCCATGGAAAGTCAACGATGCGCGCTCTGGTTCCATTGAACACGTTGGGTGTCTGTCGATTACTGGCCATTCCACAGGCTGAAACAGCAGTCAATCGGGGTACCAACTAGTAGCCGAATTTTCTACTTCGTTCGGGCTTGTTATACTCAGTGCTTGAAATCCAGTGCGATTTCAGCATCATCACGACGGATGCTCTTTTTCGTGAGATTTTTCAGTACTCAGCATTTCCATCGCTCTATCATGGGCGCTGCTCGGATTCTGTGATTCTACACGATGGACATACTAACCTGGATTGCATTCCACTGGTATTGGCACCCATTCGCCGTTGGAGTTACACTCGACCTCGTCTCGGTGCGTTATCGGTGAACTAGTGTCTTTCTTGTAGCCAGATCGACACGATAATTTGGCTCTTGTCTCCGGTAGAACCGGATGATCGCAGTTCGAAACTTTCCCACGATAGGTGCAAACACCCGACTTCGAATCCGAATTCAGAATCCTGCATTTCACCTCTGTCAAAAAACCCGAATCATCTCGTAATATTGCAATACCAGAAATACTTTGCATTTTCACACGGTAATGTGTTCACAGAATCGTACACTCTCGACTCACCAACGCACGTTGGAATTTCCAGCCAATTCCCAGCGCCTGTACAAACAACGTTGGGACTTCCAATCATTCTGAAGCCTGACCTACAGCTGTAGATCAACTGATCCCCAGGATTCGCGGCTGCACCTTCGAAAATATCGCAGCTTTCTTTACCATAGCAGGTAGACGGATGAAATCTGCGAGATCCATTCTCTGGTTCCGGGGGGACTACGCAATTGCCATAAGCCCTTCTCTCCCGAACTGAAATATTCGCGTGCCATGCTGGCTCTGGAAATGAACTTCTGAACAGCAACAAAACATTTTCATTAGATCGTCATAATCAATTACTAAGGGGGCGATGCAGCTCATAATTTCTAGATTCATATTCCATCGCAAACCTACTCTTTTCAACTCACTTCGACCCTCCATGAGGGATCTCTCAACTCGCATGTATATTAATTTTCTCAACATTGTGAAGGTTCAACTGAATGATATCTTAACAGTGACATTGAATTTTATTTTTTTCAGCCATGTTCCACATTTTCGAATTTTGCGTATTTTCTGATGTAGCTTCTAGGGAACGAATGAATACACTTAATTGTTCTGGTTGGCGTCACTCTGAGAATAATCATAATAAACCACCTTTAAAATTGCACCTCTCATTTTGCACCATTCAACAATGAGAAAAAAATATGAAAAGTTATATTATTCAAACCTCATAAGTAACTATATACTGTTAAAATTTTATCTAGATACCTCAAGATAGCTCACAAGATAATGAATTCTGGATTCAAGGATTGCGTTATCCATATCTCCCTAATTTTTCAGAGACGGGGCTTGAAATTCGGTGTGAAAACATTCGTGTCAAAGAACAGCAATTGAAAAAGTAGGAAAGTGGAAACGATGCTGGAGCACTCCTCGTATAGTTAACCGGCTAGAATCGGTGATTTATTATCATCGTCCAAAACGTCTGTTTTTGATGTCCATCAATTGCTTTGCGCGAAGCTCGTTACCTAATGTTGTGCTTGTTCTAGGATTCGTCAATGGAACGTGAATTCATTGTGTCTTGAGATGGCCAATTCTTACCGGAAAGAAGATTCGCACGGCGGTAAAGATTCATCGGAATCATCTCGACAATCGACGACACTGTCGCAGAGGAAGTTCGAATCGATGCAGTCGCCGTTGTTGCATCGATACTCTGTGTCCTCGCAAATCCGATCGAATTTTGGCGATAAGATTTCTCGAGCATTTCCAGATCCTACGACTGCTTCCGGTAGCGAAACACAAGCACGATATTAGTATCTCACGCGTATCGTCGCGAGAGTTCGAAAAATTCACCAGCTCCGGAGCAGCAACAAATCATTGGACTTACCGTGCGAGGCGACCAAGAACAACATACACATACTGTAGATCATGTTTCACGAGCGAAGGAGTGATTTCGAAACACTCTCACTAAATTCGATATTCCATTATTTTTAATGAACTAATACGCGCAATCACATCGATGATTCCCGTTTCAGCCGACGCGAACGGCTTACACGGTTACGAGGCGAGAGGTAACCGCGGAGAAACACTACTGTGCGATGCTGCTTCCGGTCAGCATCTTCGGCTGTTTCATACCGCATCATCGAAATCCAGCTCTACCGGCGCCGTCAGCGATGTTTTAGGCGTTTCACTCTCGCTAAAATGGGGAACGAACTGAAATGGGCAACTTTTGAAACAGCAGAAATATTCTCGCGCGGAAACCTTGGCGTTCGATCAAGGATACTGAACTTTCTCTCTTGAAATCAATGGCATCTAAGAGACCAGTCGTATTGTAAGTCAGAATTCGTATCTTTGAAGAACCGAAAAAACTCGAGATTGAGAACGATGTCGATCGGGGTATGAAGGAGTTCATCATTTTCGAAGTTATCCTCCTCGATGTCTGACATTTTGTCGAGACCGGACTGCACACCGTACGAGACGAACGTTACATTTCGCGATAATATTTTTTTATCGAGGATTTTCGACAATCTGGGAAGTTCGCATAGTGAATAGAATCGCATAGTGAATTCGTACGCGGGAATGCTAATGATGTTAAACCAGCAGACGGATGACCTTCGTACAACACGACAAACCGGTAATACTGGATATCTCTGGAATCATGGCCGCAAAATAGAATAACAATGAGATACGTGAGAAATATGCAATATTCAATATCCAATGCAGGGATTTCCCGCCGATTCGAAAGAGTATCAGTGACTAAGTTTCAGTTTTTCGGGAAAAACGCTTTTTTTCGCGTAATGCGTGAAAATCGACCCAAACAGTATCGCGTAGTTTTCGAACATTCTCAATTTTGATTCGAAGCTCCGATCGAGATGTAGAATGTCTTTGTCAAGGAATGAACAACATGTGATTACAGATCATTCCAAGAAATCATTGCATTTTGTATTGATGCTTACATCGAGTCGCGTGTCATCTATCATGTTTCAGAGAATTATATCGTTGGCACGCTGTCTTTTCTCTAGACGCCAACCCAACAAATCCCAAACAGACAATTTTTCGCCCACTTCTCAGTGGACATTTCTGCCATAAAATCCGTTCAGAAAAAATTCAGGTGAAGCCATTTCAGACGCGAAATTTGCTCCACCTCCAGAATCCGTGGAAAATGTGATGCAATAAAGTTATGTTATGTTTATTTATTTAAAAATCAATTGCATCTCTTCGTCGTATTATTCTTTTCCATCGAAACTCGATAAGGATCCCTCCGGGGTTTTAGAAGGCCCTGACTACAACTCCGCAGTTAGATATTCCGAATTCAAGACGTAAGAAATTTCGGCATCATCGGCAGATCTCATTCGTTCGTCGTAAACGCACTGGACAAATATGAGCACTACGCTCCAAACATACTGTGCCCTAAATTTCCTGGTACAACGTAGCGCCGCCCCATGGGAATTCAGCAACGGGAGCTTTGGTACCCTGAAACACTAATGGCTTCTGATTGGTAAGAGCAACATGACAATGAGTGACCACATCGAAGGGATGAAATACCAATGATTTGATTATTTTCGACATTTGTGTTTCCCTTTCGCTGTATAATGCTACATAAGAACTTAGGATTAGTCAGAGAATTGAGAAAAATCACTATTTCAAATAGTTTTTTAGGCAGTAGTTAAATTTATTTCGTGGTACAAATGATCCAAAGTAACATGTTGCGTTGACAAAATAGGAATGATACTTTACTCGTATCTTACGAATATCCAATGAAATATTGCAGAGAGGATGAGGAAGGTTGAATTTCAAGGACACCGTAATACTTCGTATCGCGCACAAGTAATCTCATCACTTCATTCCGTAATCTTGAACGAAACCCGTTCGTTCGTTCTACATCGACGGCCAAACAATACTCTCTATCCATCTGATGTAGTTGTAGATCCTCGTATATCCTCCAGGCTGCGAAGTGCCACAAAAACTTCCAAAGCTGCTGATTGATAAGAGTTCGTACATGCACGGCGTTTGGGTGCTGAGCACAGTCATGGGGTTCCCAGCTTGAGAAACCTAAAGCAAGCAACGTCGTGTACTCGATATTCGAAAGGCTGAGAACATGTGCGATTCGAGGTCGACCCAACGAGAGGATTTGTTTCGTGCAAGCAAAGCAAAAAATGGAACGAAGCATGCTGCCAGTTTGATACGAAGACGAATCGAAATTGGTTACCTGACAAGTATCGATGCTGCTTTCATTGACGCAAACTATGTAGTCCTCGATTAGGCCTCTAGGCAGCCCTTGGATGGTTGTATTAGGTTTCGGAAAATATTTATCCTGGCACGTGCGATGATCGACGACGAACAAGCCTATTTTTCGAAGATCAGTCACAGTGTCCTCGTCCGCTGAAACACACGAGCACGAAGGTATCATCTGCTCGGGAGAACACCGCGCCGAATCTTATGCCGGACCATCGAGGAGCGTTAGAGAGGTAGGTAAACGAAGCACGCACCCCAGTCGAGACGACCCCAACCGGTGACGATGCCACTCGCGGACGCGTCGATGAACGGCATCGTGTAAAGGCAAGCCGGAAATACCCAAGGGTTGAGAATCACCGGAGTCTCCAGTTTGTAGAGTGCGATGTCGTGATAGAAAACCTTCGGCTTCCAGCTTGGATGACATACGATGTCGATGATAGTTCTATCTTGCGGCTGAGCACCTTCGTCCTGTCGACTCGTATCGATCTCGCCTACTCGAACCTGAACAGGTTTTCCCCTAATGCAGAAAAATTCATTCTCACTTCTCCCCTCTTAGATCCGGCGAAATTTGATCCGTGTCTCGCGTGTCTTACCACCCGTCGACTTGAGAACACTGAGCACCACTGACGACGTATCTTTCCGAAATCAATGCACCACCGCAAAGCCAGATAATACCTGGTTTGCTCGCGTCGTTAAAACCGATCATGGACATGTAGGGAAATTCTTGGGGTTTCGCTGTACCAGTAACCAAGGCTTCGCTCTTATTTGCCGAAACGCTACACTGTTTCCTCTCGTTGCTTAGCGACGCGTTCAGCAAAAGGTTATCGGCGTACTCGGCACATTCTGAAAATACCACAATCAGCTTCCAGAACACTTTGCCAGTCACCCGGAAATGCAGGTGCACTGGAAACCTACTTTTTCTCGCGATTTCGCCTCTTCCGTCACCGATTGCCGGATTTTTGGGACGCCCAGGCAAAGAAGGTCTGAACTCTGAGTCGAACGGGGTGGTCGTGTCCTCGCTCCCAGGAGAAAATGGCTCTCGGTCATCTGTGGGGGGTAGTGGTTCGTATTGAGGTCGAGGCTCCTGTGGGTATATGGGTTTTAGAGCCGGAACTAGACCCGCAGCTGCAGCTGGAACTGCACCCGAAGCTGGCTTAGGAAATGCTGATTCATCGAAAGCTTCGGGTGCACTTATCGTAGTCGATGGCTGTTCCAGCGGGCAACAATTGTCTATCTGCGGATCATCGCTATCGCAGTTCTTCTTTGAAAATTGGAGAGCACTAAACATCTCTAGAACACTAGTGGGACAACGCTCGGTGATTTTGCATACTCCCGGCCTTCCATCGAACGTGGTACAAAATTGGCCTGAAACAAAGAACATCGAGATGACTGTAAGCATCGTTGACTCCCACACATTTCGTCGCTCGACAAACACCCAAAAAATTGCTTCGTGCTCGAGAACAGAAAGAAGCTCGCCGATAGCTCGAGCGTTTTGGGTAATCGTGAGAAAATCGCATCAGGCTCGATGCACATTCGATTCGAAAGAAGTACGACAAGTGATTTTCGACGCGTAGGATGGGATTACATCGCACGTACCGACTGGAGACGAGCGAGGTACACATTCCACGAGTTCAGGGTCCCATTTTCCGTTTGTCTTGCATTCGATCGTATCGCGACCGGAAGCAGCTTTAACGTAACCCTCGTTGCAAGATATTTTCGCTCTTGTTTTTGGCGGAACGGGAAAGTCACAGATCGTCCAACGTCCGGACAGGTAACATCTGGTCGTCGTTGTTCCAGTGTTTATCGGTGTACATTTCAAATCTGTAGGATAAATCGCTCGTGAGAAACAAAAATGCTTCGAGTGCTAAGTGGTACGATAAGATCGTTACCACACGGCGAAGAATATTCGTTGTATTCTATCTCGTATAAGATATCCTGAATCCATTCGATGTAAGTCCCCACTTTGGTGTAAAGCGTGTACGAATATGACTCGCACTTTTTTTCACCGATCCGAGTCTCGTCGCCGAGTGCGACGCTGACTACTCCCATCACGTACCAAAGACCATTTTTCTTGAAAACTAGCCCACCGCCGCTATCTCCCTCGCAAACGGCTGCTGACCCTGAAATTAATTCTGCGTTAATTCCCATTCACCCATCAGACTTTTTTTGGATTAGTGATTTTTTTTAAAGATTTTTTTCTCTCAAATTTGCTAAAAATATAGCATTCCTCAATTTTTTCAACTTTTTAAAGGGAAACATGAGAATTGAAAAAAAAATCAATTTCTATTTTCGACAAGCATTGCGAGCCCCTCTTAAGAAAATGATTTTGTGCTCTAGAGATCTACTGGAAACTGTACCAAAAAACTCATTATGGTGAGTTATTTCTGTCCATCTTAAAAAAATTCGCCCAAAACGGCGTTCTTCAGGCCTGAGAAAGCAAGACACCCGCTTCAACTATGTTAGATGGTAGCCATCTTCCGGTAGTAGCAAGTAAAATGCTGACACTTTTTTTACCCAGCAACCATTCTAATAATACAAGCTACCCTCTCAATAATGCATATTATCGTCCAAAAGAATAAAACTTGCTATATCAACTTGATAGCTAGGAGTCTGCTGATTTAGTAGTAGTTATCATACTATCATAATGGATGTTATTATTTTTCCATACCGTTTGCATAGCCGGCACAAAATTTATCGTCGCTTATGAAAACTTCATCTTGGGCACCGTTTCGAGAGTTTTTGCACGCGAAGTAGGACACGTAGGGCAAAGTGACGGCTTGAAGAACAGCACTCGAGGTGTCCGCTTCAGTCAGACCGAAACCTGCGACCCTTCCGAAAGCTCCAGGCTCAAGGATTTGAGTACTGAAACCGGAAACGTCGAGACAAGCAGGTATAAGTATGCTGGAAAACGTGAACGGATCTTGCACTTGCAGCAATGCGATGTCTGCCACGTAATTTCCCTGTAGACCGTAGTACTGGCAATATCTGTACACATTTCGAACCTGAGGCGAAGAATAAGAATAATGAGTATTTTGATTCGCGATAACGCGGCAAGTTTTACCGCACGACATACGTACCACGCTTTTCTGCACGATCTCAGCATCGTGCAGTGGCGAATCGTAATCCCTGTAGATATTTCCCGTAGCTACGTGCAGATTGTTGGGATTTTTTGCAGATCTGGTTATTTCGTCGTAGATGCAATGAGCAGCGGTCAGCACGATTTTCGCGTGGATCACCGTAGCACCGCATATGAAGTCCTTTATCAGCTCATTTCTGTGAGTAAGTTCTTGATACAGTGTCGCGTGCCATGGGAATTCTACCACGTTAGCTCTGGTACCATTCAGGACGAATGGCGTCTGATGATTAACGCCAACGCCACACTCTGAAACGGTACAACAGTCGTGCGAATTGAAGAGGTTACATGGGTTTAAAAAATTCGAAAAATCATTTTTTTCATCCTATACTAGGTACAACGTGTTCCCAACTTTGTGCCAAATTTTCAAGTCAATTGGAATAAGACTCTGAAAGACAAAGCCTTTGGAAATTCCAATTGGCTTAATTGTTTTTGTGTGGCAATACCGTTGAAGTATCACTATCTGACGAACTCAGAATTTGGAATGGGCTAATTCGTGTATAATGTACAGAAATCGAGAAAAATGCCTTCCAAACCCATCTGGTTAGTAAATTGTTTGAGTATAGCAGTGGAGGAGCTAATCGACCTGGCACGCAGTTGATGGGCTTTGGATGCCACTCTCCGTCTGATCTACATTCGATCTTGTCGCGACCCCTTATCCCGGAGCTCGCGTCCTTCCGGTAGCCAGCTCGGCAAGAGATTTTAGCCTTTGTTTCGGGTAAGACTGGCAAATTACAATTCGCCGGTTCACCCGCGTAAAAACAAACCGCTGACGTTGCTGCTGTGTTCAGAGGCTCGCATTTGATCTCTGTCGGAAGTGGAAGTATAGCGATTAGCTTTACAGATCAACATCGGCTGCCTCGTTGTACGGTGCTTGGATGCGACTGACCAACGCAAACTGGGATCGCAGACCAATTTCCTCTACCCCCGCAATACGCTTCAGCATTTCCTTTCAACTTAGTGCCTGGATCGCAGCTGTAAACCAATTGGCTTCCCGGTTCTAAGGTGGAACCTTCCGACACATCGCAATCCTCGTTGTCACAGAAGTCAGAATGAAGCTTTCTCGTCCCACGTTTTGGCTGCGGTGGCACGATGCAGGCCGAATATGCCACAGCCTTCAAAGCTCTCACGATACGGCTGGACGCATTTTTACCAAGACTAAGCTCACTTTGTGACCCACTGCGCGAAATAAAAAATGTGCCAAATTTAGTTGTAGCAGAATTTTAAATTGATTCCAAACCATAGACCTTACAAAATTGACGCAATTAGACGCACTTTCATCGATTTTCGAATTTTTCTGTACGATACTTACGCTTGATAGCTGCAGGTCAGCGTAGATTCATCCGAACCATCTTCGCACTCAGCAACCCCGTTGCACGCCAAGATGGATTCGATGCATTGCCCATCTTTGCATCTATACTCGTCGACTCCGCAATCAGATCCAGCAATTTGGCTCTCGATCAGTTTGCAATAACCAGTGTCGACAACTGCTGCTTGCAGAGATACCCAAAACGATACGACTATACTAAATATCGGTACCAAAAACGGAGCATATCGATCAACGGCAACGGAGTCACGAACAAGAACAAGATTTACCTGAATCGCCGTAATTACGAGCGAACAGCGTCAACGCATCGCGTCATTTTTCTGTCGCCGTGATTTGATTTCCCCACCCATGTTCATCCTATTCTAATTCGTTTCAGTGACACTTAGTACAGAACACTTGGATGTTGCAGATAAATGAGATTTTCTCTCGAAACGACCTTGAAACTTACGTGTACTTACCGCATATTATTGCCAGTGTCAAGACCGCATTACGACGCATTTCACAGGAGGAGTATCGTTGTCCCTTCCAGATCACCCTTCTCCAAAATGAATACTAGACGAATGTCACAAAGAACGTACACGTAGAATGGGACACAAAGAGGCTTAGCGTTGCCACACCGAGTCCTGAGAATCCTCGATGTCGACTGACCAGTGATGAGACCTCCCAATGCAATATTTAAGCTTGCAATTGGAAATTGAAAAAGGACTACTCTTTCGGTAACCGGATTTCATCTGCTGGTCGTTTTTACCTCCAGACTCGTTAGAGTCTACAGAGCCCATGATTCCACGAAGGTCGTAAGTCGGGATGACGTTACCGTGATTTTATGTACGTCACGTTGCAAACAAATATCAGGAACCAGATGCAGTCGTGGCGAGACAGATAGCCTTGAAGTTACATTACCGACCGGAAATTGCCGACATATTTTTGCAAGTTTATTTGCTACACAAATGTTTTAACTATCGCTTACATGCATGGAAAAATGGAAACCATCATGACGTTTCTTACAAATCATTGAATTTCTACACCAACGACGATGTGATATCTGCTCCACAGCACTAGTATGGCTCAAAAAATCGCTCGTTCCGAAAAAATGTATGAATGATTTCACAGATTCGTTGATATTCTGTTTCTCACCGTTCTAACATTTTTTTCTCCACTAATTGTTGCTAAATCAATTGTATGAAAAGTCGGTACAGGCAATTTCGTAGTTGTGAACTAAGCTTTTTTCTCAGAAATGACGGGTAATCGAATTATTGCATCGACTGAGCTCACAATACCCCAATTGTTTCATGATATCTCTTCTAACATTGCAGAATCCTCAATTAACGTTTGGATTTTGTGAAAAATAAATACAAAACCAATTCGTCGTTCTCACGTGTATTTCAATCTTATTTCCATCTCTTTGTCAATCTCGCGTACATTCGTAGCTCGTTTCTCATCGCATTCGTACACTTTTCATTCCTCAGTATTTCGTCGAATATTTTGAATATCATTGAGAGAACGGATTTTACAAAAAATAGGGTCGTTGATCAGTTTTCGAAAAAGACAACGTCGCGAAGAGTGTAATCTTCCAATATTTATCACTTGGATCCAGCTTTTCGCCGGTACTCGAGGAGCTTTAATCTCAGTTGAGTACAAAGTTTCGTATGGTTTTAACTCAAGGACCTCAATCTTCGGGCCAAACGATACTCTCTATCCATCTGATGTAATTGTAGACGCGCATGTAGCCTCCAGGCGAAGGGGAATCACAAAGTTTGCCGAAGCTCGAAATCCCTACCAGCTCGTTCATGCATGGTGTTTCGATGCTCCGCGTGACCATTGGGTTACCGCTCGTGATGAGCTGAAAGATAGGAGCGAGGGTCGAAAAATATCTCCAATTCGGAGTAATCGCAAGAGTTATATCCGTAGTCGTCGAACTCGATGAAACGATGTGAAAAATACTGTCACGATTCTATTATATATCTGTATCGTATGAAACTCGCTATGTTTTACCTTGCAGCTCTCGGAAAGACTCGCGTCCGCGCAGATCATATAATCGGCAACGATGCCCTCGGGTAAGATCCGAGTCTTACCGTAGCTGGCCGCACAAGTGTCTTGATCGATGACGTTTACAGTGAGCTTTTGGAGTAGAGGTGACGCTACGGAAAGACGTTCATCAATTTTATCACAAACAAGTTCGAGCTTCATCACGAATAGTTCAATCTACACGGTAAAAAGTTTTCCGTCATCGTGCAAAGTGTACAAATTTGTGTGCACGATATTCAACGTGCTAGTGCCAAATTTATGAAATTTATTTCATGTGTATTCTATAAATTTATTGAATTTATGAAATTAGAAGTGTATTGATGAGGCGCGATCGTTAGTGTTGTTCGCAGAACAGAAATATTGTTTGATACTGGAGCAACACTTTTTAAATATTACTCCAACACGCAGCTGTGTTAGTTCATCGCTACACACCGAGTGTGTTGGAATAGCACTGATTTCGTGTGAAAAATGCGCGTGAAATTTGACGGAAAACTTTTTTCTGTGTTTTTACTAAAGATGAGCAATGTTCTCTCATAGGAGAGGAAACACTAACTCGAATCCGCTGGACCCCAACCGGTCACGATGTAATTGGTAGTCGATCCAACAACCGGTGACGTGTAAAGGCAGGCTGGCAAAACCCAGCGGTCCAAATGCACGGCAGTCCTCATTCTGTACAGAGCTACGTCGTGATAAACGGTAGTTCGTTTGTAGCTGGGATGACGAAAAATTTCGGTTACGGGTCTCTCCTGAGGCTTGGTCTCGTTTCCGTCGTGATCCAGGGAGACATCCCCGATGCGGATCACGGAAGGTCTGCCCCTGCGAAGGAGGAAAACTCAGTTGTAGTCCCTACAACGAGGCGCCACGGCGAGGAAATGACAAATCTACTCCACCATTCCGGATTCTGGCTACAATGAGCTACACCGAGGACGAAATATTCCGAGATCAAGGTGCCAGAGCATCGCCAACGAATTTCATCGGAATCCTTCTTGAAGCCAATTAATGCCATGTAAGGGAATTCAGTCGGCTTAGCTGTCGTAGATACTGTGATTGGCGCCTGAGATGTCGAGGCATCGCACCGCGAAGCGCGCTCCATCGCATACTTCGCGTACTCGTTACATTCTGTGGACAAGCGAGACGTCGCCGGTACGGCCAAACCATACGTTACTTCGATTCGTGTGAGCAAAAGTTGTATGGCTCGAGGGAAACTTACTCTTCCGAGCGATTTCGCCCCTCCCGTCACCCGCTGCTGTCTGGTTTCCGGTCAGAATTGTGGCGGGTCCATTTGGCGTAGGCGTTGGAGTAGGAACGAGAGTTGTCGTCGTAGTGCTGATTTCGCCAACCAAATGACTCAGAGGGCAGCAGAAGTTCCTCGTTGGGTCTTTGGAAATGCAAGTTGTCTGGGGGAAAAATATATACTCCGCCAGTTCTCTGATGAAGGAGGGACACCTGGAGGCATCTGTGCATATTCCTGGGGCTGGCGCGCTGTTTGGATTGGTCTGCAGGTTACAAGGAATCTCTGCGGAGAACAATTTCAACGCATCGGGTTAGAAGTCGTAGATTACGATTTCGTATGCTGCTTTCGCGTGGCTCGGACGAAGACATCGTCTAGGCAAGAACTAACGCCAGCAATATCGATACGTTGCTGTTGAGCAGACAGCTCGGTCGACGCTCGACGACCGAACGTGTAATAATTACGCGTTGTATGGAAAACTTAGCACTCGAAAAAGAAGCGAATGTTCGAAGTACCTGGGGATGTGGATTTGGGGATGCTCGGAGAAGTCGAAGGACCGGGGGTAGTTGGCGTGGCGACGACGTTGGGCACTGTAGGCACAACAGCAGGAGCACTCGAGCTGGGTACACATTTTACCGGTTCTGGACTCCATTTGCCGATCAAGGTACACTCGAGGTGATCACGACCAGTCGCTTCTTTCACGTATCCCTCCCGACACGATATTCGCGCTCGCGTCTTCGTTGGGACAGGAAAGTCGCAGATGGCCCACCGTCGCGAGAGTAAGCATTCCGTCACCGTTGACGGCGAGTTGACGGGAGTGCACTTCACGTCTGAAACATTGCCGTGGTTAGGCAAAGCCTTGATTCGGCAGGGTCGCGACACCGGAACGATGTGATACCGCAGAGGGGCACGTATTCGTCTAGCTCTACGCCCAATATGATATCTTGAATCCATTCGATGTAAGTCCCTACTTTGGTGTAGAGCGTGTAAGAAAACGCCGCGCACGTCTGTTCGCCGATTCGAGTGTCATCGCCAAGTGCAACGCTGACGACCCCCATCACGTACCACAGATTATTTTTAGCAAAGACGAGCCCGCCACCGCTGTCACCTTCGCAAACGGCTGCCGTTCCTGGAATCAATTCGATGCTTGTTAGTAGCCACTCGACTCTTCTCTCTCCCTCGAATTCACATTCTTAGGCACTTGGACACTCACCATTCGAATACCCGGCACAGAACTTGTCATCGCTGATGAAAACTTCGTCTGTAGCGCCTTGTCGAGAAATCTTGCAATCCGCGTACGACACGTAGGGCACCGTTATCGTCTGCAGGATGCCACTCGTCGTACCGCTTTCCGTTTTCCCAAAACCTGCCACTCTCCCGAAAGCTCCGACCTCCAAGATCTGATTACTGAAACCGGAAACGTCGAGGCAAGCGGGCAAAAGAATGCCCGAGAACGTGAATGCCGCGCGCATCTCGAGAACGGCGATATCCGCGACGTAATTTCCTGAAAGGCCGTAGTATTGGCAATATCTGTACACACTTCGGACCTGAAATGTCGAGGGAAAATTGAGCAGATACCATTTTGTTCTACGTTCGCATGCATAGTGAAAACTGTGCAAAGTACACAGGAACAACAGTGCTGAGTGTGCGAGTTCTCAAAAACTGAGTCGACCTACGAACCGCGCGTTTTTGAACGATGGTAGAATCATGAGCAGGAGAATCGTAATCTCTGTAGACATTTCCGGTGGCCACGTGTAAAACTTCAGCGCTTGTCGTAGATTTCGTTATTTCTTCGTAAACGCAGTGTGCTGCGGTGAGCACCAATTTCGCATGTATAACCGTGGCTCCGCATTTAAATTCCTTGACCGGAGCATTTTTGGGCCCGGTTTCCCGATATAACGTGGCATGCCACGGGAAATCGGTGATAGATGCTCTGGTACCGTTCAAAACGAATGGTTTTTGATGATGGTTCGCAACGCCACATTCTGCAATCGTACATTAATTATATTGAGATCGCGTTTCGATTTCTCAATAAATTATTACTCAATTAATCGTAAGATTCCTCAAGCTATTCTGCGTCTCTCTATCATCGGATTACGTTGTATTTCCTACAATTTACACATTTTAGATAGTACACATTTTAGTGTGTCGATTCAACGCAGTCGTTAGTATTGTTCGGTCAGTGCATTTTTCAACCGAGAAAAATGTTGTTCGATACTACAGTAACACTCCTTAAATGTTACTCCAACATTGGTGCGAGTTACTTTCCACATAGAGCCCTGTCCCTCGGGACTACACACTAAGTGTGTTGAAACAGCACTAATTTTGCGTAAGAGAAAGTCGTTGAAACAAATTTCGGTGTGGAATTTGACGTAAAATTTGTTAACGTGTAGGATCAATTGTAGGATCAGATTGACTTTATCAAAATTGGTTTCCGCATTCTAGGGCGAGTTGCAAAACAAACCTGGATCACACTTGATAGGCTTCGGATACCAGCTGCCATCGATCCTGCACTCGACCTTATCTCGACGAGTTATGGTGGAACCAATATTCTTCCTGTAACCAGCTAGACAAGATATTTTGGCCTTCGTTTCGGGGAAAACCGGATAGTCGCAGTTGACTTGTACGCTACGCCGAAAGCAAACTGCCGACGCCGACGAGGAGCTCAAGCCAGGGCATCTGATCTCTGTGCAGCGTAATATTCAACGATCAATCGCACGACTGGTCGTCGCCAGTAAATATCTCGTTGCTAAAACTTTACGGACCATCGCAAACCGGAATCGACGACCATTTGCCTCTTCCTCCGCAAACGACGTCGCGATTCCCTCGCAGTCTGGCACCGCGATCGCAGGTGTAGATCAGCTGAGTGCCCGCGTCCAAAGCAGAACCTTCGTCAACGTCGCAATCGTTTTCGCTGTCGCAGAAGTAGGGATGAAGCTTCCAGGTCCCATTTCTCGGCTGCGGTGGTAAAACGCAGGACGAGAACGACAGGATCTTGTTGTCTCGTCGGGCGCGAACTTGTCGCGGTACCCCGGGGACTAGCGCTTGTCTTGAACATTTCACCGCGCGAACGCAGAATTATCATCCTTTGAAGCGAGTCGTTCGATCAGTGACGACGGAAGTGGTACTCACGGTATTGAAGAAAGACAAGCTTCGAATGATTCATCCGAGCCGTCGTCGCAATGAACTTCGCCATCGCAAACGGAAGTCGAGTTTACGCACTGGCCGTTCTCGCATCGGTACCCCTCGGCCCCGCAGCTCGAATCTAGTAGCCCTGACTCGATTCCGCGAGTACAACCGCTCCAGGATATCGCTACCGAACGGAATCCCAATAAAAGGAGAACAACACGATTAGCCGAAATAGCTACGCAGCGTTTGGCGACGTGCAGCGTGATCCACGATGTCGAGACATTTTTCTCGTTCGCGTCTCTCCGCGGGATGAGAATATCCGTTGCACTCACCGCATAGCAAGATCCCAACCGCGGCGACTTTCCAACACATGACACGTTAATTAACGCGGTTATTGGTGCCGCTTGCTCGTGTACATCACTCCGAAAACGGGCGTATCCAATCGAAACAGCAAATTATCACGTTGCCACCTCAATCGCGTCGCCAGTACCAACCAAGGACGAGCGCGTCAGCTGTACGATTCAACGACTGTAGAGTATATCACTGAACAACTGAGAATGTATCGAAGCAAAAAGGACTAATCGTAGCTGACTGGGATTCTCCTACTCCGCAGCTGACCAACGCGACGAGTTGGCATCTGTAATCTCCTTGACTCCACGCAAAGGCGACCACAATCGATACGAACTCGCGTCAGTTTCGCACAGCGATACGTTGGTTAGACCGTCTCGCATCAACACGATTGATTCGAGGCTGTGTTATTTGAATGCATGACGGGAAAACGGGCTAATGACCTTGACATTTTTTCACGAGCCGGTTTTACCAGATTTTTTACAAATAGACTGCCTGAAAGAGCATCGAGGGATTGAATTTGCAACGTCTTCTCTTGAAACGTTGCGAGCGTAAACAGGTATTCCTTGACTCAACGTACGAGTCGTTTGAAGTTACACGAATCGTGGTTCGTCACTTGACTGGTATCGGCAAGACCAGCAAATCGGACGTCGGAACTGAGACGTTAAGTTCAAGGACATTGGAGGAGGACCTTACGGAAAAAGTCACATGTAACACACAGAGTTTATTTCGAAAAGACAAATAATCGCACACAGTATTTCACGATTCCTTTATAGGCAGTGAGCTACTGTTCCGTCGATGCGTGATCATTCGTTGAATTCAATTCCCTGGAATATGTTTATAGGAATACGAGTATTTCGCATCCTTATCGCCAGTCTCCATCACGCAGCAGGGAGATAATCACGCGACGCTCAACCATGGTATCGCGACCATCACGTGAGGTAAGACCAAGCCATACTTTTGCGGTTCCATCACATCGCAATGCTTTCCATCTATCTGCAGTCCTTCTCTGGCATTCCCTTCTCTCAATCGTTACGTCGTCACCGTCCCTACCAACGTTCAAGCTACGCCTGTTTGACTACTTGCTACATACCAAAGTTGTCGAAACACGAGTATCATAGTCTTCATAATTCCTCTACGCACATGACTACGCTTAATTTTTCATTACCTCTCATTGACTGCATCTATCCTTCCGAACTTTGAGCTTATCTATGCCCCCGAGGGACGCTTTGAACATTTATGGCCCTCGACTACTTTTATTTTCATCTCTCGGCTAGCCTTCGTCCTCTGAACCTCGTCGAGAAGTCCTGCAAACGGAGTACGTCACGTACGGCACCGTAATCGTCTGCAAAATTGCACTCGCAACGCCATATTGCGTTACACCGAAACCAGCGACTCTTCCCAAAGATCCGGGCTCGAGGACTTGATTGCTGAAGCCAGAAACGTCCAGACAAGCAGGCACCAGTATGCGCGAGAACGTGAACTGCATCCGTAACTGGAGCAACGCGATGTCCCCCACGTAATTTCCTCGCAGTCCGTAATACCGGAAATAAGTGAACACGTCTCGTACCTCAAAAAGATACGCAAATGACAATGATCCACTTTTGCTACACCTTCGATAATCCTGTGATCATAATTGTAGACAAAGGATACGTTTTGTAGGGCGTGTAGATCCAGAGCAGTACTCGTACAAGCAAGCGGTACCTCATACCCAGAGATGTAACGTATTTGAAATAGTTGCATTTTACAAACAGCCAAAGCAAACACTGGAAATCATTCCCCCTCGAGTTTACGGAAAACAACTACGATATCTGAATTTAAGCACTCGTTTCAGCTGTTTGGTCGATGATTTGGTGGCTTAAGTCGAATCGCGTCGCACAATAGTCGGATTGAGAGGATTGAGAGGCTGGATTTTAAGAAGCTGGACGAAAGCAGGGCATAGAATACGCAAAGTTTATTTGGAGAACTCGAATAATCGTACACAGTATTTCATGATTATTTTATAGGCTTTGAAAGATTGATCCGTGCATGCATGAAATCTGTAATGCGTGATCATTTGCTAAATTGACTTTTTCACAATATACAAGATGTATTACGCCATGTGTGTAGAGCACGTTAGGCACATGTGCTTTATCAGGCTCGGTCAATCGTTATTGACATTTTTCCGTACACCAAGAAATCGTATTTTCTATTCTCGTAAGAATTTCGCTAGAGAAGCGTTGATTGGTTATAAGGGCGCGACTAAGTCCCGCCCATTCTTGGCAAACGAGGTGATTCACCCTGTATTTATTGCTTCGATATCTTGAATCTTGCCAAGGCTGAAGCAATGAAATTGTATAAACGTAATGCCACGGAGCTCTTGCCAGTTTGTATATGGCATGTTTGTGTAACAACAGCCGCGAAAACTACACATGGCGTTTATAAGAAGATGGACTTCTCACGAATTTTAACCGGGGCGCAGTTTACTAGATCACACATCGTTTCATATGTACGGACAACTAATCACGTTCAACGTACTCCGTATATAATGGCACGTTGAGACTTGAGCAATATATAAAGTTGAAGCTGTGTACCTTGACTAGGTACAGAGATTGGATATATTTTGGCTTCGAGACGAAATCAGCAGAACCCGATGAATTTATAGTGCGGGCCAAACGATGCTTTCTATCCATCTGATGTAATGATAGATGCGCATGTAAGCTCCGGGTATATTAGAGTTGCACACGGTGCCGAAGCTTGCTATTCCTCCAAGCTCGTTCATACAGCGATAATCGCTGCTGGGCAGAACCAACGCACTTCCACTGAGGAATGTCTGAAACGAGAAACACGATTGGTTGGAATATTTTTCAGGGGAAGGATCGCAGGAATTCGGATCTTCAATTATTTGGAAAAGGGTAAATTGCTACGTACCACACAATCTATGGGACTACTGTCATTGACGCAGATTATGGACTCGCCAACGATGCCGTTGGGTAGTTTTGGGGTGACAGGATAGCTGGCATTACAAGTGGCTTGCTCAACGACCCACGCATTCATCGTACTGAGTCCGTTAGTAGATCTGGCATTGGCTAAAAATAATCATCGTTGGGTGTACCTCGAAGGTGATGTGACAACGACCGGAGCAGATATTTGATCTTTGAACAAACGGTCAAATCGTGTGGATGACACTTACATCGGAAGTCATCGCGCAACAAACCCGTCAAAGTTATAGGGTTAGTCGCACTAACATCTGGTAATCGGTGAAGACATGCTGGCAAAATCGACTCGTCAAATGCGACCGCACGGTCGAATTTGTAAAGGGCGACATCGTTGTAACTACTGCTACGCTTGAAGCTCGGATGGCGTATAATTTGGGTTATGCGGTGCTGCGGAGCGGATTGTTCAGTAGCTTTTCTGTTATTCCAATCACCAAGTTGTAGCCAGGCAGCTATTCCGCTGAAAACAGGCAAGGATCGGTGCTCGACTTATTTGTTACGTCTTATTCCTCTGCGCGACGTCAGCTTTGGCACTGCTCATTACTTTCAACTTTGTCCACTTCGCTTCCTCGTTCGTGATTACTAGTATCTCAACGAGTGTGTCCTGAAAGGACTCATTTCACCCGACTATTCATACAACTAATCATACGTGTATTTCCTTACAATTCAGGGTGCTGAGAACAATGTGCGACGCTAATGGCGTAGTTCTCCGAAATCAATGTAGCCCCGCATATCCATATGATGTCATCTTCCGACCTATTGACGCCTATTCTCGCCATGTACGGAAATTCGTTGGATTCAGCGTCCCGAAGATTTGAAAAGCGTCCCGAGCCTCGAGCATCGGTACATTGTAGTGCTCCGATGGTCCTTGACGACTTGGCCGATACAGACCTAGCATACGCTGCACATTCTGTGGACAAACAATTTTCAAAACCGTCAATCGAGTCCCTGTCTGTACATATCTACCTGGATAAACATAGGTGGGGGAAAAAAATTGTAGCTTCTACTATCATCTGATGACACTTACTATTATCGTAACAAACTACTAACACGCTGATGTATTACCAATTAAAATACCTGTAGTTGCATTCACTATGTTAGTCGGTAACAGTTACCATCTCGCGTTAGTAGCAAGTACAATGCTGGCATAATTATTTTTGGACCCAAGAAGATAAGCTTAAGCTGCCATTCTAATAATACAGATGAACAGCTCAATGGTAAAAGCTACCATAGAAAATGATAAAACTTACTATGTTAACGTAATAGCTACAATTTTATTGATTCAGTGGTAGTGATCGTACTCAAAAATTTGTGTTAACAACTTTTTGTACACACAGTTAGTGTTATTTCAACACACTCGGTGTGTAGTGATGCGGTAATATAGCACTGTGCTCAAAGTGGGACAAACCAATGTTGGACTAACATTTAAAAAGTGTTACTTTAGTATCAAACAACATTTTTACACGTTGACAAACGGATTGCTCGAACAACAGTAACGTTTGTGTTGGATCAACACACTGAAATGTTGAATATTCTACCCAAAAATATTTACACTCCACACATTGAAGGATATTTTTTAGTGTGCACTATCGTGATATATGTTATCATTTTTTTTCTCTGTGTACACTGATGTACACATTCGTGCGCATCAATGAGCGAAAATCCCGTAATAAAATGATCGGATATGGTGAGAAACTCACTCTCTCGTGCGATAGCTCCTCTTCCATCGCCTGGTATCCATTCGACAGCGGGCCGATCGGTGGCGAATTCTCCGTGGGCTTCGCCCGGCATCTCTGTAGAAGGTTCATTGGGCGCGGCATTTGCGGGAGGACTCGTTGGGCGATACGCGGGTTTGATCGTGTCCAGGGGGCAACAAAAGTTTGGTAAAGCACCAGTGAAACCACAGAACGTGTCTGGGAAGTGTATAGCCGATGAAAGTTCTTCAAGGACGGATGGACAATCGGCTACTCGTGCGCATACTCCGGGTCTTCCATCCGGCGTATTACAAGGAATTCCTGGAAGGAACACGAGTTTTCTCAAACTAACCGTCCAACCCAAAACAAACATGCAACTTTCACGTCTAACTAAATTGTGTACAAATAAGTTTTCACCATTCAACACGAAAATTTGTGTCGAACACTTTTTTGACACGAAACTTGTGCTACTTCAACATAGTCGGTGCGTATCAAATAACACAGCTCCGTGTAAAGAAATAACATGAACGTGCAGTAACATTCAATCTCAAGTGTGAATTAACATTTTGGTGTTGATCAACACACTGAAATATTGAATATCTGACACAAAAATGTTAACACTGTACACAACAGTGGAAAAAAATACTGTGTACCGTGATTATTTTACGAAATGTACGCGATGTTTGGGATGCAAATGTCTGACGTACCTCGCGGTGGGCTGACGGTTGGTGGAGTGATTGGGACAGTTGGAGTCACTGGTTTGGTTACATTGGGCACGGTAGGGGTAACGGTCGGAGTGACTGCCATTGGGACGCAAACGTCCGGCTGTGGATTCCATTTTCCGATGGAGGTGCACTCGATTGTATCTTGAGCGGTAGTGTTCTTCGCGTATCCTTCGCGACATGATATCCTGGCCCTAGTTTGGGACGGGACAGGAAAGTCGCAGATAGTCCAGCGTCCGGATAAGAAGCACGTCGTCATGGTAGATTCGGAGTTGACAGGATTACACTTCAGATCTGAGAATCGCGAGATAAATATGAGGGGGATGACGACGTATGGAGTTTGGAAGTAATGTGATGGGGCGCGTATTACCGCAGGGAGAAAAGTATTCGCTGAATTCCAGCTCGTACATGATATCTTGAATCCAATCGATGTAAGCTCCCACTTTGGTGTACAGCGTGTAAGAATATGTCTCGCAAGTCGGTTCGCCGATTCGAGTATCGTCGCCAAGCGCCACGCTGACGACTCCCATCACGTACCAAAGGTTATTTTTTCGAAAAACTAGGCCGCCACCGCTATCGCCCTCGCAAACGGCTTGGGTACCTGTGCAAATAATTTGTGCCTGTAGGACAGTGTGGGGTAATCGTAGCTAGCGGATAACGAGAGCTTATACCAAAGCAGTAAATGAGAACGCGGCGGTATTTTGGAAATCCTTCGATTATCTCCGGCAATGTTCACTTATTCACCACAGTACCTAGTAGCAAGTTCACCACGTGGATGTTTCGTGTGTTTCTATAGTAGGAACATATTTTTTTCGGATGGAATGTAAGTGGCCCAGATGCTTATTTGTAATCTAAATTGGCAATTATTTTCTACTTGATTTTGTATGATAGTTAATAGGACATTTTGGGTAATGTGAACCAGGGTGATATCCAAGTGAGGAAACTATTTTCGTTGATCGTTGGTTACTCAGTTGAGTAGAGCAGTACCAAATACATAAGTTAATCTCTTGTGATTAGGTGTCTTGCGAGTGATTGTCAATTTATCCTGATGGCTCCCATTGCACAGATGGAAAAATTGACAAGTGGAGTAACGAGAGCGAAAGAAACCTTTTTTTTAATGTTAATTTCCCAGAGCATTTGTTGATTTAGTTCGAAAATGTCTAAACTCACCGTTCATGTAACCGGCACAGAACTTGTCATCGCTGATGAAAACTTCGTCCTGTGAACCTTGCCGAGAATTCCTGCAAGCGGAGTACGTCACGTACGGCACGGTGATCGTCTGCAAAATGGCACTCGAGACGCCATTTTGCGTAACACCGAAACCAGCAACTCGTCCGACAGATCCGGACTCGAGGATCTGATTGCTAAAGCCCGAAATGTCCAGACAAGCAGGCATCAGTATGCTCGAGAACGTGAAGGGCTTCTGCAACTCGAGCAACGCGATGTCCGCCACGTAATTCCCTTGCAGTCCGTAATACCGACAATATCTCCACACGTTTCGTACCTGAAAGGAGAAACGCGAACGACTGTGCTATGCTTTTGCTACAACTCCGACAATCTTGTGATCACAATCGTGTAGAGAAGATACGTTCGGAGACGCGTGTACATCCGAAGCAGTACCCACTGTCCAGGCGAACGGTATCTCAAATCACGTCTACATTATCGAGATAAGATCACTACACGGAAATACGTACCGCACTTTTTTGAACGATATTAGAGTCGTGCAACTGCGAGTCGAAGTCTCTGAAGACGTTGCCGGTAGCCACGTGAAGAGTGTTGGGGTCCTTCGTAGTCTTCGTTTTTTCCTCGTAAACACAATGAGCCGCGGTGAGTACCAGTTTGGTATGGACAACCGTAGCCCCACATTTGAACTCCTTCACTGGACCTTCTTTCTTATACACTTCCTGGTACAAAGTGGCATGCCACGGAAAATCGGCTATCGTTGCCCTGGTTCCGTTCAGAACAAATGGTGTTTTGCGATCAGCCGCGACGCCACATTCTGAAATCGAATTGATTATTTTCTCTGCCTTCGTATCGTACATATTTTTCGTTCGTCGATGTAGAGGACAAACGATCAAGACGGAGACCGTGGGCATACAGATTATCCGTTTCAGTTGGTTACTTGATCGATGAACACAGACAGATCTACTACCACTTGAGTCGTTATGCACTTGCTGTCAGTTGCTGTCGTCCGGCAGCATAGATCAGTAACTACGCGTTTTGTGTAAAGAAATTAAATTTACTTTAAAGAATTATGAAAAAACGACCCTAAGTCCCTCGTGTTTATTTTATCATATTCACAGCTAGCCTTATTTTGATATTTTCAGTGAAATTCACTGTAGATGCAGATATACAAAACACATCTTAAGTTTTTGCTTCTCTATTGTTGTTCGAGATGAGGTTTCGCAAAGACAGTACGAAATAGGTGAAACGAAATAGTCTGTTAATAAGCAAAGTGGATGTGCGAGATTGTATCAATGAATAACTGCTTCAGCAGCTAGAAAGAACATTTCGCGTGACCCTGCTTCTGGTTCAGTCAAAAAAGGACCAGAATAAAGCCTAAGAATTAACAGAAAGCAGCACAAGTCGTACTCTTGCACTTTGTGCAGTGACACTAACATTCATAGGCCTATCGAACAACAAATATATTATTCTCAGCCTTTTCTTTTAGACAGACGTATAAATCAAAGATCAGTTTTTTTTTTTGTCATTTCGATCTAAATTGCGAGTATGGAAATATCCAAAGACTTTTAATACGACGGAAGGAGCATACATTTTTGAATTATTGTTAAAACAGCTATATCCGTCTTGCTCGTCTGTCCTCTATGCTTCTGATTTTTCGAATCCGTGATCCGGACTGGCTAATTTTTTTATTCGTCGAATTCCACGTGCTATATGGACAAAACTGTATTCTTGGCGCGTGTGTGATTAGACAACGAACCTGGAATACAGATAATAGGCTTGGGATGCCATTCGCCATCGATCTTACACTCGATCTTATCTCGGCGAGTTATCGCAGCGTTCGTATCTCGCCTGTAGCCGGCCTGACAGGATACTACGGCCTTCGTCTCGGGCGCGACTGGCTTTTCGCAGTCGACAAGATTTCCGTGTCGAGAACAAACCGCCGAAGTCGACGCGGTGGTCAATGACTCGCATTTGATTTCTGTCATAGATCCAAAAAGAAGCAACATAAAGTACACCGACGCAGTATTTACGACTCAACTTAGGGTCAACGCACTGAAGTAAACTCACTCTCGCAAACTGGAATCGGTGACCATTTTCCTCTACCTCCGCAAAAAACCTCAGGGTTCCCCTTTAATCTGGAGCCTGGTTCACAAGCGTACGTCAATTGGCTCCCAGCATCCAAAGAGGAGCCTTCGACCACGTCGCAATCCTCGTCCGCGTCGCAGAAATAACGATTGAGTTTTCTCATGCCATTTCTCGGCTGCGGTGGCACCACGCAAGACGAGTACGTCACCGTTTTCGGAGCTCTTCGTGCCCGGAGGCCGATACTCGACAGTTTTTTGGCCGACGATGTCCTTCAAATTCACGTTTCGTTAAACAACCAAACACGTCAGTACAAATCTCGTATTTTCTTCGACATTTCTTCGTCGCCCTGTGCATTCTCCTCGTGCTTGTTTGCGTCACTCGTACTTACAAGAGAAAACCGCACGCGTGAAGTGATTCATCGGAGCCGTCTTTGCAGTGAAGAGTACCATCGCACACCGAAGTAGAGTCGACGCACTCGCCATTTCTGCATAAAAACTCGTCAACTGCGCAGCTGAAGCTCGATGACTTGACTCCACCACGAGCAATTCCCAAAATTGCTGCGAATGAATTTTGTAAACAGATCAAATCACAGCGGGTCATTTTGACCCTGTTATCAACTTTGAGCGAAAATAGCGTTCAAGCGTTTGAGCAAAAGCAGGATAACAGCCTTTAAGGTATACGAATTGATTTCTTAAACTTCATTTTGGTCAAGAAAAAACATTTTTCTCTGGAAATCTTCATCTGTGCTCAAAACCTCCAACCCACTTCCAGGACTTAAAGAGTCCTTGAACGGTATTCAAACTACAGATCCACGTTTCCCAAGCGAACGTGTTCAGTAGTGCCGAAATTATAGACGATCGTAAGGTGGACAGGGTCAAATTGACCCAGAGTGTAGACTTCGAAAAAATAGGCATGTATTCGAAAAGTTATTAGCACTCGTTAGAATCCAGCAAATCACATCAGCGGCGTCGCAGCGTGAGTGTGACGATCACATTATTTTCGCAAATTCACGCCTTCAGACGACTTTCAACTACGAATTCCTCGGCTATTTCCAGATGTGTCTTACCGTTCTACTATTCTATCGTCGTAAGATAATCGATCAACTTACCGCATGCTATTATCACATTGACGTACATTTCGCAGCCAACGGCACTGTTATTGAACGCACACAGCGAACCAACTGAGCACTTCTTCCTATCGCGACAAGATTCACCGGCGAGAAATTTATTCTCGGCTGTGTATCATTCACGCCGCGAATCGCAACTTGACCGACAGACGCAACGACTACTCACACAATCCAACAATCATCGAGGCAAACTGCTCGCAAGAATCCGCAAGAATAAACAAGTTGCAGAACATAGAGGTACGCGGTGCTTTCCCACTCTATACTTTTTCACGTTACTCGCTTGCGACGGGACCTCGTGGGCTTCCCAGACGTCGAAGGTCGTAGTCTAACGTGACGTAGCGTTCGCGGGCAGTACTTGCCTCGTCTGGATCTATACGTTGCAGGAATGTGAAAATGTTGGAAAAATTAAAAATCCAAAATCGTCGTCCCATTTTTGTGCGGATTCTCCAACTAAGCCTTTCGCGCTATACCAAAATCGCCGGTTGCAAAATCGAGACGAATGATTTTGAATTTTCCCAACAAACCGGTTCCTCCACCAGACTCGTGGCGAACCGTAGTTGCGGGAGAAAAAAATGACCGTTAATTTCCTGCTAGGAGTCGGCGCTGATTCCATCCATGTGAAATGGCGTCACCGAGCAGTTCCTGTTATTCTGGAAATATTGCTAAATCAAGTTCTGCCAAACTCTGTTTTTTGGAGCAGCACTCGATTTATCAGCACTAGAGGAGAGAGCGGAGCTAGAAGAAATGGCTCCTCGAGGCAGCAACACAGACGAATATATTTAGCAGATGTGTCGCGAGTCGGAACGTAGCAGCGCACGGAGATCAGATTGGTCCAGTGCATCGGAAAGTGATGAGTGAGTATTTTAAACTTTATTATTTTTGGTATACCCCACGAACTCTCGTAACGAGCCTTTAGATTTTTGGTCTTTTGATGCTAAAATATCTCCAGTATGCTGATATACCAGGCTAAAACCACAATGTTTCGTAATCTAACACAGCATCGAGCTTTTTGAGGACATCTGTTACGAGGACCAGATGTTCTCTTCTTTCAGGACACGTTGCCAACTCGGAAACACTGGCCCCAATGCATTTGTACCAGACACGCGGTGAACATTTATTTTTCTGCAGCATGGAATTTATTATTTGTCATTATATTTGATATTGTACAGACTTGTAAAGACGTTCAGAAATGCGGTAGAAAATGTGTAATCGGATGGGAAACTCGTAGCTCGACAGTGCTTGGGGAAGTTCGATGAGCACGCGAAATGTGGCTGACACGAAGTTGGCAGAACTCCGATTCGAGAATGTCATGATCCAATAGCACGAAGAGCAACGTATTCGACTGGTTCGACGCCAAATTCACATCTTGGTTTGATGCTAAAAAAATCTGGTTTGGGCAGTGTAGGGAAGCTGGGATGTGACTATACAAGGAGACTATGATAACAAGTGCGGTGAATAACAACAGGAGTGTACTGGTATATTATCTAGGTTATACTGAGTGTTGAAACAAACATAATCAAAATATACACAATGATACACAATTATACTACATGGAGTGGCATTAACTGTGTTGGATTGTAACAGTTACTATTTTACGTTAGTAGCAAGTACAATGCTAAGGTAATCATTTTTTTTACCCAGCTTTTATTCTAACAATTCAGATTACCATCTCGATGCTAAAAATTACCATCCAAAATAATAAAACTATATCAACGTGATATCTATGACTTTATTGATTTAGTAGTAGTTATCTTACCTACTATCATCATAGAGGTTACTATTTGTTTTTCGCCGTGTAATATTTCATCGTAATAGGATCATCGATCGACTTACCGCATATTGATATCAGCTGGACGCACATTTCACGATTCAATGGCACCCAAATTGAACGCGCAGGGTCAGGGTCAACACGTGTCACGATCGCGAGAAGATTCACAGACGATGCCGCGAATTAATTTTACTGTGGATCCTTCAGATCGCGAATAACGACTCAACTATATCAAACTTACTTTAGTATCCAATAACATTTTTGTGTGTTGAAAAACGGACTGATCGAACAAGACTAACGATTGTGTTGAATTAACGCTCTAAAATGTTAAATATTCTACCCAAAAAAATGTACACTGTACGCAATAATGAAATTTTGTTTAGCGTGTTACTAAAACATTTAGAATTCAAAGACTCATTGGGATTCTGTGGTTTTAGTCGAGTCGATCTGAGCGCTTCCTTCTTCTTCTGCTTTCTCTGATTTGCAAATAGCGAATAGACCAAGGTACCGCTGTATCGTGTTATTGTTCTCCTCGCAAACGTACCATTGGAAATTTCAAGATGCTTATTTTTCCGCAAAATACAAATTCGCCGTTAAGTTTGTTCATTTCTTCTCCGGTTTCTTACACGACGTTTTTTCCCGAGATAATATATTCCTGGAAAATCCGTGTACACGGAATAGATAAGCCGATAAGTAGGCAGTACTTCGACAATTATAAATCACGACTTATCCAAGTTCGCTGTCGTTAGAAAAGCAACCCAACACACTCAGCACTAATCGAATTTTTATTGCTGTCTGGAATTCCTTCCAATAATACTCGAACGATTAATCTTTCTTTTTTTCCCATCATTATCAACATTTCAGGCAGATTCATGCGTGCCGTACATCATTGCAAGCTATCGTCTCTTCACGAGTCACAATCACGTACAACTACATGTATGCTCGACAGTTTGAGACATTTTATGATCACATTTTTACAGAAAAGTTCAAAACATCCATTCGATTGCTCATATCTACCTCGCTGTTACTTTTCTCACCGCGTAATTGACTCGATACATGAAGAACGATTCATCTGAATATTTATTATCCAATGGCTGCGATTACCGCTGCCTTTCAGCACACAAAAATGTTATTTGACGTGTCATGTCCTTACTAAGGAGACACTTTTCAAATGTTACTTCAACATTGGACTATGTTACTTTTAACGCAGAGCTGTGTTACCTTATAAGTAGACACTGATTACGATTGTGTTGGGATAACACTAATTGTGTGCAAAAAAAATGGCAACACATATTTTTGTGTTAACTTTGACGAACATTTCTTTGCTGTCTAACAACGATGATGCTCGATTATCTCAAGTTGCACGATTGTTTTCAGAATCGGTGAGGGCTCAGGAAATGGGACGTCGATGTAGTTAAATCTGTCCCAGGTCTCCTAACGCGTAGGTACATTCCTGGTTCGAGAAAGCGACGACGCCTATCAAACCAGCCGATAACACATCGATAGTGTCGTATTGGTCCAACGCTGCTTGGCTATCTCGAGACGAACGAATTAGACGATCGCTATGCCGTTTCAGACAACTCTAATGGCGCCACACGCTCTCACCAGTGCGAGCTCAAAAACAGGAATATGAAAAAACGACAAAGCCTCAAGTTTATCCTAATTTTTCTTCGAACAAAAAATCTTTCCGCCAGGAAACTGCGACGCTTTTAGGAAATCGGCACGTTCGTTGGTTGATATCGTTGATTTTGATTAAATATCTGCTGATCGTCAGACAGAACCCTAAATTCGCATCGATTTGTATTTTCCACAGTATGTTACACAGTATCCGACTACCAGCAAGTAAATGTATGATAATACGATTCGCCTGTGATAAATAGTGTAGTGAATAATACATTGAATTTTTAATGCAATGGCATTTTTATTAGCTATCGAATTTATTTTGTCAGTGGAAAACATATCCGTTAAAAAATTAAATTCCTGTTTTATTTTGTTCGTCGAAAATTTTACAACCCTGATTGTAGATTATAAGTCGATGATCGAGTTGAACCTTCAGCTGGTTTTGATTACCACATCGATATCGAAATGATCCACAAAATGCGAAATAAAAGTAATTTATCTGTTTTTATTTAGGTACACGTGAAATCGACGACAGACCAGGAATTCGAATCACCTCTTCGTTGTCTAACGTGATCTGAAATCGACCTTGATCCTCGAGACAATGGCGAATCTGCATCAAGATGATATCCGCGAACCGTGGGAACCTCGCGATTAATTTATCCTTCACGCCAAACGACTCGTTCTATCCAGTCGATATATTTGTAAACTCGCGTGTAAACTCCGGGATTCACGCTTCCGCATAGTCTTCCGAAACTCGTTATGCCAACGACGTCGTACATACATTTTTGTGCCCTGCTGTACACCACCAACGGACCACCGCTGTCACCCTGTCGAGCGTAAACGCGTTAAAAAAATCGCCGTCCATCCAGCAGATGGGCGACCCTCTACCAAATTGTGTAAACTATACTCCACACTCTGCGAATTACCTGACAAGTATCTTTTCCGGGTTCCCCAGCGCACAGCATCGAGTCACCGACAATTCCGTTTCGCAACTTCACGTCGATGGTACCGTCAGTAAAGCTCGCGTTGCAAGTCGGCTGATCCACCAGCCGAAGAGTGACCTTGAAGAGATCGTCCGATCCGTTGTCATCGACTGAAATAATAACGATCGTAAAATCTCGATTCCCCGGGGCTGCGGGAAACTACGTTGTTCTTACACCAATCTTGGAGACCCCAGCCGGTCGCGATAGCACTGTTCGTTCCGGTATCCGGCGCCGTATGAAGGCAAGCTGGTCGCACCCAAGCATCGAAGGTTACTCTCGATTCGAGTTTCAGCAGAGCAATATCGTTGTATTGCGACGGTGCTTTGTAGTCCGGATGCCGAATACGTCGTGCGACGTTTCGCTCCTGAGGCTGAGCTTTGTCGTCACCTCGTCTCAAATTCAGATCGCCGACTCGAACCCGAAAAGCGTCACCCCTGAAGAAACGAAAGAAAATAATAAACTAGATTTTTACACGCCAGTTTTAGATTTTCTATCAAAAAACCGGTCTCGCGTACCGCCAACTTCGCTATATACAGGGTGAGGCGCCTAAGCGTTACGACGCAAACTTTTGACCGTATCCAAAAATGTTTCCTACGAAAGTTTTAGTGTTCAAGAAGCTCGCTACACTATACCACCCTATTTTCTTATCGGTCAAGACGCTGAAGCTACGTCAAGGTCAACCCAACTTTTTTGAACATAACCATACCATTTTTTTTCAATGACATCGTTACTGATTTAGAGACACATTCAACGACCTATAACACAAGGTCATTCTAGTCACGCAAAGTAGGAGAATCGTCACAAGATCGAATCATATCGAATAATCACTAACCTTGTCTACCTACAGAAGATGCTCGAAGCGATGACTTGTAAACACTGGACTATTCGCTGATTAAAAAACCGTCTAACTTGAAATCGATGATAATATCATGGAAAAAAAATACACGGTTCTAATTAGAAAAGTGGAGTTGACCTTGAAGCAGCTTCAGCGTCTTCGCCGATAAACAAATAGAGTGGTGTGGCGTGAGGGTCTTTTTGAACACTGAAACTTTTGTTCAGGACATTTTTCCATACGAGGAAAAATGTATGTGCTGTTGCTGTGTAACGCCTTAGGCGACTCACCCTGTACGCATGGGTATTGTATTATAATTCCAACTCGTAATTATTGATAGTTCTTCGTTAGCGGGATCTGCGAAGTTCGATTTCCCACTTTACTCGGATAGATTTTCAACGCGTTACCACAAACGTGACGACGAGAAGATGAGTCTTACCATTCCGAAGAATATGTACAATGAGCAGCCGTGAGGACGAAGTTTTCCGAAATCAATGTGCCGCCGCAGAACCATCCGATACCCGCTGCTCTCATGTTGTAACCGATCGCTGCCATGTGGGGAAATTCCATTGGTTCTGCTTTGACACCACCGACGATCAGTTTCTGCGACTTGATCGCGCATTGGGAAACGTTTACCGGACCACTGCTCGACAGAGAAACCGGCGGATTCACCAAAGCCCAGACATACTGCGCGTATTCTGCACATTCTGAAACGTAGAATATCCTCGTTGCAGGTACGTTTTGGCGATAATTAGTCGTTTCGTCGAATGCCATAGATCTCACTTTCTCTCGCCAGTTGGCCCCTGCCATCGCCAACTAGATCCTCTTTTCGGGTCGAGACTGTCGGCGACGTCGATCGCGGGTTCGTAGGACAACAGACAACAGGATCGAAACCTCTGCTCTCACACGCGCTGTTCAGCGATTTCCCCGCTATCAAATCCTCCAAGACCGGTGGACAGTCGTCGACGACCAAACATTTCCCAGGTTCGCCGTCCGACACGGTACAAGATTCACCTACGGTAATAAAATCGTCGTTCATCGTTTCCATATAAAACTCATTAGAACACCCGTCGATGTGACCTTGGGTCGTGCGCGCCAGTTTCACAAACCGGTAGCTCGTATACCAACATTGTAAGCCGTACAACATCTTTTTAACACTCAACTTCCATATAACAACTACACTAAATCTGTGATTCAAAAATCTACACCGATTGCGCGTGAAATAACGAGAAAATCACAATCCTCTCGCAAACTTCCAAGTCGTGAAGAATTTTTTTCCTCGCAGAAACGCACGTTGTCGCAAACCATTTTTACCCCACAATTTTCACTGGTTCTCCTCGAAAGCGCGAACTCGAATCGATACTTTAAATCCAAGAATGTATTCATTTATTACCCCAATTTGTGCACACTCACCTAGACGAGCCGCATCGCTGGCGACGACGAAGAGGAGGATCGTAAGACACGCGAGAAACATCTTCGATCGAGTCTGCGCAAAGCGTTAATCCCGCGGAATATATACAAAAGTCTTGTCATTCTAGTCGAGAATTCCCCACCAGACACGGAAAGCATACTTAGGTCTCTCTAGTCACGTTTCCCTGTACGCGCTCACAACAGCGTGCTCCCCCGTGCATGTGAATAATCTACATTGTATGCGATTTGATCGGTGTATTCCGTATAACCGGTTCTCCGGTTTTAACATCGAGAATGCGAAGCTCAACTCTTCGCGTCTTCGGCGTGGAAGAACCAAACACCGAACCTAACGAGTTGAAATATAAGATCACCGACATCGATATGGAATATTATTCACGAATAGATCCGCGCAAAGTATTATATATTCTGAGAAATTCCCGGAACGGTTCTGCTTTGTGATGGAATTTGCAGAAGATCGCTCAACGATCCTCCGAACGAGGACAGTTCGACGGATCTCTGGAATTACCATACGAACGATTGCAACAGTTTCGTTCTGGGTAATCCTGATGCTCTTTGCACTCTTACATCACAAGCTTTGTCGGTGGAATGTAAATTCGAAAACTGATCTACCTCACTTCTTTGTTCTAGTTGTTCCGATTACGAGAGTCGAGATGGTTCAAATTTGTTTGCGAACACAAGATCCAAACGATCTTGCTGCTCGGGCATACAACGTAAAATTTCTGACAGCTACAAAATAATCGTAGATCCGCATTATTCATTGATTCAACCACAACAATTTTTTGTTCCAATTCACGACGAACCACAGTTCTGTCGGATGCTTTACTCGAGTCTGTCATTGATGATTCGGATTTTGCAGAAGTTCGGCTGCTTGCATTGCAGTTTGAGTAGAAACCTGTTTGCGAGCAGTACAACCTACGTGACGATGAACGCGCTCTAGCGATACCACAAGTGACATGTTCCGACGAAGAAAACCTTTGACCATTCGTTGGTAGGTTGGGAAACTGTAAAGTTTTTCTGCTGGATCACAGAACCGTTGAACAAGCGGATCGTTCCCAGCATTTCAATTTACAGCTCGCGTGGTAGGTTCGCAGAACAACGCTTCACGCAGACGACAGGAGATGGGAATCCGTACTTCTATGCCAATATTGACAATTGGCCCAATCCTGAGCCAAGCTTTGACGGCCTAACATTAGCTCAAGCTTCGATCCAAGGCTTTACACTCGTTCGATCGTAGCTATTACAGTCACAAGCCTCACCCTGAACTTGATTTTCACGTACCATCGCTTAAAGTGCTCAAAGTTTTGTTTCTACGTATTTATGATGATATAGTACTGACTTTTAGTTTGCCAAGGCTTGAGCCAGTATTGTTTTCTTTGTTTCATTTTCCAAGGTCAAGCCAACCCTGGTTCTTCTGTTTTCCAAGGGCATCGCTCCCAGGCTCGGTCAATGGTCATGCCAAAGCTTGCGCCAAGGCTCAATTATAGTGAAAACGATTGGCCAAAAGCACCTGCAGTGTCGAGTCGACCGAAGTGGGCGATGTGGGCCTATAGGTTCTAATTCCGGTTCATATGCTACGCGTAACGGAGATGTCACTTGTTCGAAACCACGAGCAATATGAGAAAAACCGAGGTGGTGCTTGGAACATAATGATTCACCGGTGACCAATGCTTTGTCCGAGCCTCGTGATATGCGTAGACATTGCCAGGTAACGGCTCTTTGTGTCCGGCTCTCCGAGTCAGCGAACGAGGAACAGATAGCAAATGAGAGAGGCTTGCTACGGGAAACAGGTGCGCACCTCGTACAAGTACCAAACTATAAATATTGCAAGTCAATTGCAAACGGAGTAAACGTGTAGCAGCTTTGAGAGGATAGCTCGAGAAAACACAGTCCGATGCACGAAAGTAATGAAGGGGGGTTTGCGAGCAACGACCTCGGATTAACGTGCAGTTAGTACCAACGCCAAGTTCGAGTAATTAAGTATTCCGTCAAGATATGGATGTACGGCGAATAGCGACGTGTTTTGTGCTGAATTGGATGAGTTGCATGATGCACGATCCGCGATGAGCACGGTTCTTACGTTTGCTCTATCTATTGCGAATGGTTCGATTTTTTGATTGAAATTCGAGGTGAACTGAATATTGACATATCGACGCGAGTAACGTATGTGAAAAGCGTATGTAATATAAAACTCTCATTTAATCTTTAGTAAAATCGAACAGTCGTAATTTCAACTTATCGTAAGTATCTTCTCTTAATAGCAAGTAGGATTTTTATACATTTTATTTATCAAAATCGATGGGCGCGACATCCGAACAGCAGCTGGCTGTCGGAATCGCCGTTATTTTGTTACATTTCCTAGCTTCGAGATCGGTTTCCGAAAACAATCGGAAATCTTCGGCTAGTCGTGGCAACGTGAACTGATTTATCCTTGAGGCCAAACGGTTGTTTCTATCCAATTGATGTAGTTGTAAACGCGCGTGTAAACTCCGGGATTCACGTTACCGCATAGTCTCCCAAAACTCGTTACCCCAACGACGTCGTACATACATTTTTGTACCTTGCTGTAGACCACTAACGGGCCACCGCTGTCACCCTGTAGAGAACAAAACGTAGACAATTAATTCCCTCTTCGAGAAAAAAATCACATCCGGAGTGGAGATAAAAAGTACTGGATGTGCGGAGTAAACGTGGAGTTTGTCACATTGTCAAATTTAACGAGACACGAAGGAGTATTTGAGAACACACTTCGGAGATGAAAAAAATTCGGTATACAGTTCGACGAGGAGAGTAATTTTCATAGTTTTCCACAGTGGAAATAGACGAAACACTTCATTGTGAATGTTGCTAATGATGCTAACGGTACTATTGAGTTTGATGGACGGTTAAAGTCCGTTTTTGTACCGCTGTACTACGCTTCGCTAATAACGAGTGAGAAGTTACCTGACAAGTATCTTTGCCGACTTCACCAGCGCAAACCATCGAATCGCCAACGATGCCGTTTCGCAATTTCACGTCGACCGTGCCAGACGTATAGCTGCGGTTACAAGACGACTGATCGACGAGACGCAGCGTGACCTTGAGGAGGTCGTTCGATCCATCGTCATCGACTAGAAAAATGTCGATTACAAAATTATCACGCGAGGTAAAAAAAAGTGTTGTTGGTGGTGAATGATTGCATTGATGTTCTTACACCAATCGACGCGACCCCAACCGGTCGCGATGGCACTGCTGGTCCCCGTGTCCGGTGAGGTGTGGAGACAAGCCGGCCGAACCCAGGCATTGAAGGTTACTTTTGACTCGAGTTTCAACAGTGCAATGTCGTTGTATTGCGACGGTGCTTTGTAGTCTGGATGTCGTATACGTTGGATTATGTTCTTCTCCTGAGGCTGAGCTTTGTCGTCTTGTCGTGCCAAGTTCAGATCACCGACTCGAACCCGGAAAGCATTTCCCCTGGAGAACCGACCAAGGAAAACAAGAATTAACCAAAGACGAGAAGAATTACAACTCTGTTTCCCCCGGTCTTCTTTAACCCTTTCAGTCAAAGTTGGACACCAGTGTCCAGCCTAGACGCTATCGAATGTATAACACTTATGAGAGGTTTGTTACGGAATGCTACCATCCCAAGAATCCGAAAAGTGTTGAGAAAATGATAGTATACACGGAGTTTTCTGCGGTCGCTGATTAGGAATCCGCTGTCGAATTTCTGGACTTCAAAAAGGCGGATTCAACGTGGTCAATTTGTCTGACATTTGGCTTATGAAGGGTTTTGAGGTCATTGATTACGAATCTACTGCTTTAAATACGAAATGACCGATCAGAATGTTTGAAATGTGATGAGTTTTTCTGTCATTTGGTGTAGAGGCATGTTTGAGGTGGCTGATTCTGCAATTTTGACAGCGGATTCGTAATCGGCAATGTCAAAATTCCTTGTACACCAAATTTCATGGAATGGAGAACGATGGCTGAAGAAGTTTGGGACTGAAAGGGTTAATTGTTGCGCGATTTGTGCGACTGAGTATGAAGCAAGCACTCACCACTCCGACGAATAGGTACAATGAGCAGCGGTGAGGACGAAATTTTCCGAAATCAAAGTACCGCCGCACAACCATCCGACACCTTCCGATCCTCTGTTGAAACCAATAGCTGCCATGTGAGGAAACTCCTTTGGTTCGGCTTTGACACCACCAACGATCAACTTCTGAGATTTGATAGCGCACTGAGAAATATTCACCGGCCCTTTGTTAACCGCCAAAACAGGTGGATAAACCAAAGCGTAGACGTATTGCGCGTACGTCGCACATTCTATAAAAAAACAAGACAAGTCGCGTCATTGCGATTATCGCGGAACGAAGATTCTCCTATGCAATAATCGACACCGTCCTTCGAATCTTTTCACAGAAATAATAGGAAAGAATAAACGCAAAACGTACTTTCTCTGGCGATGTCGCCTCTTCCATCGCCGACCAAATTTTGGGATGAGGTCGGCCGTGCCGTCGACGTTGCAGGAGCGCTGCTGGGACAGCAGACTATTGGAGTGTATCCTTCATAACCACATACAGTTTCTGGCATTTTACCAGCCCTCAGGTCATCGAGGACCGATTGGCATTTGTCCACGAGTCGACATATTCCAGGATTGTTACCGGACACGGTACAAGCGTCACCTGTGGTACCGAAAGAATCCACGTTTTCTTTATCGTCATCGTCGCGGAAGTTTTAACAACAACGGTCGAATGCACAGCCAGTCGTTTCTCTCCGAATAATTGATCAAATGATGTCATCCGTACGTACGTCATGTTTTTGTTTACATCCTGGTCCGATACCGCTCCGCGGAATTTTATCGCTTTTTGTTCAACGTTGAACCCGTTGTCAGAAATTTTTGGAGAACAAACGAACGCGACGCTATTTTCCTTCGCACTCGAGGCGGGAAAAGTTGACAATGGAATTTGGAAAAGGCGTGACGCACGGAGAAACGTCAGCAACGGCGTTCTTTCGCGAGGATTTCACGAATTTTCTCAAAGACGGACAGCCAAGACCGTAAGAAGAGCGGAGCAATACAACGCAATAACAGTGATAATGACCGAGTCATTTTCCTCGAAAGCGATAGTTTCGAGTCGGCACGATACGAGAGCGTGGTTTAAAAATACGAAGAGCATCTTATCTCGTTGTTGGTAGCCGGATGTCGACGGAAGGTGAGATCGCGGAGTACAAACGTCGAGTGCTCGGAGGTAAAATACTCGCGAATAACCCGGTAGCGCGAACAATCGAACAGTTGTTGCATCGTTGATAATTTTCACGGTTGAATTTTCGCGGAAATGAAAACTTTGACGGACGATCGAGTCGAGGACTAATCAAGGACGATAATTGTCGAAATTTGGAAACTTGTCGCGGAAAGAGAGAAACTTACCAACGTACGCAGAGTGGCTGACTCGCAGGAGGCAGAGGAAAAACGATAGATAAACGATAAACATCTTCAACCGCGACCGAGTCCACGAGGGACAGTGATCGGAGAATGTAAAACGTTCTGCCATCAGAGCCAAGGATTCCCCACCATGTGATTTCTCCTCCTTCCACGATCTTTTCGATATCTATAGGCTACGTGCTCGTTATACACGCGCGCCTCGATGCACAAATACTCCGGTAAATAATTATCTCCCGTCTCCCTCGATCGCTTAGTTCTGTTACGACGACCCGTGACGCAACTACGTCTGTCGTCTAAGTAGGATGAAAAAGGCAGAGCAGCACCCATCAACGAATAATTATTTCTTTGAGGTCGCATGCTGAAAAATCCCATGTAACGATTTGCCACGGTCCGTTGGGTTGGCCGAGATCCAGCGGGTATTCCCTCGTATCGAAATTGTAAATCACATCAACGTGATTTCTCTGTCACTCGAAGACCGACGATCAAAAATCGATAATCAAAGGAAAGATGTCGAAATAAAAGTCGAAAAAAATCGTCGAGAGTGATTAATCATCTTGGGTTTGGATCAGAATAATAGTGAAAAAAAAACCATCGAGATAGAAAATTGTGAGCGGGTGAAATTTCGGTCGAATCGTGGTCGAGCCATGAAAAAGTACCTCCTAAGAGTATTCTGTCGAAAATCGAAACCGGAATTTCGTCGCGGTGGTACGATAAATGAAGGAACGATTCGCTGACGAATGAAGAAAACACGACGATGTCGAGTAACATCGATTCGCGAACCACGATCGCGATCATAGATGTACGAGATACACGAACGATAATGATCCTAAATTGAACAGCAAACGATGATATGAAATCCGGTAGAAAATAGCGACGGGAAATCGAACGGCGAATCGTAATTGCTAATCCGAAGGGAAAAACACAGCATTTTGAAATTCCCGTTTCGCGACTGTGTCGTACTCGAATGCCGAACAACACCACCGTCGACGCCCCCCAAACCAGCGATCAAATCGCTCGACAACATTCTCACGCGGCGTAAAAGAAAATAAAGAAATTTTGGAAATCCGCAGAAGTACACGTAAAATTACCGTCGACGACTCAAAAACCGTATTCGAATTCCTCGTGCTGCCGCCATTAGTGACAAATAATCACTGATAAGATTACAATACTACGATGTCGCCCGACAGTTCTATTTTGATTGATTGTTGTCTCGATGGCACTACGACGGAGACGTGACTCTCGTACTCGCATGTTTTCGCGCACGTCCGCGAGTACTCGTTGTACGACGACGAGTCTCCGGGATGCTTCAGCGCTCCTCGTTATCGCGGCGTAGTTCTGCCAATAAACGGCGTCTACCGTGATCTCGTTTGACAATAAGAACTTTCGATTTTCAATCTCAGAATTCAACTTAGCAGAACTACGCTCGACTGGAAAAAATATACCCGGAGCGTGTGCATTCGCCAAGGAACATTAACTCCAAAAAATGTTTCACCTGATAAATTTTTGAGAATTCGAAGATAATTTTCAATCAGAGCATATCTCAAAAAATACACGCGGCAACATGTTTCTGTACGAAGATATATCTTGACTATCATTTGGGTACAAGGAAATAACGCACCTTTTTTTTAAACATAACATAAATCGCAGACACGTTGAACTGACTAATGCATTAAATTAGTATCCGGCACAATGGGTATTACGTACTTGGAATATGAACACAATTTGTTCATCGGTTACGAAGCGGCTACAAAAGTAGTTGAGGATGGAATACTTCAAGGTGAGAGGGGTGTGGGGGATAAGAAGAACGTGGTACGATCTAGTATTGTCGTGTCGCAATAACGTGGAAGTTGCTGATGGTGGCACGGTGGGAGACGACGAGCGGTGATTCAAAACAGAAATTGTTAAAGTAGCGCGTGTGCGGTCACGCGGGGCAAGTAGCTGCAGTAATTGACTAGGCTGGCTCGCATGCTAGCTCGCACTGTGTAATCAGGCCTTTAGGGCCACCAATGCGTGCTACATTGGGCGCTTGGAATGAAATAAAATAAGTTAGGATGGAAGGACTGTTGAAAAAATCACGGCTTTGTTGTTGGACTGTCCCGCGACAAGTATGTCAACGATACCTGACAATTCCGTTTCTTGAGACGTTAACGGATTTATCGGAGATATGGCAACGAGGATATTATCTTCACGGATGCTAGTTCGTATCCGCGCTTGGAAAGCTCGAAGAGGCGGCGCGAGCGGCGATCTCGAGGACGATACGAACGGAAAACGCATAGCTGAACGTTGGTCAGATCGGGTAGGAGGCTGATAAGAGGAAAAACGTGAATCGAGCGACGATTCTACGAAAGTCGTGATATTCGAATTCCGAGGGAAGCGTTATTTTTAACGTGCATCGCAACGGCGCTGGAACGCCGAATCACCAGACTCATAATGGCTCGAGAGATTTGAAAATGCGACGAATTCTACCAAAGACGGAGATCCCCCGCGAGAATCGATCAGAACCGCGCGAGGATCGTGGAAGTCGTCGCCGCTTTCCTGTCGATCTTTTCCCGGTTACGGGCGTGTGATTAGTTTCGTACGATGATCGCAGCGATGACGTTCGCGGAATGCAGTTTTCACGTTCGAGTATTCGATTCGCGTCGGTTCTGAAATCCGACCGACAACGACAACGAATCGGACGGGATGCATCGAGCAGAGGGAAGATTGATCGCGGAGCAATTCGTAATTCCGGATCGACTGCACCACGACGAGCGAGCATTCGTTCGCGTTCGTCTGATAGAATTTCACGACGTCTATAAACGCCGCCAACGCCTATTCGATATTTCCAGACATTCGTCCCGTATCAATCGACGCTCGTAGCAGAAACAGAACATCACGGACGAGGCAGACGGTCAATGACGTAGAATCGATGGATAATTTCAACGATTCGTCGTAGGCGTTGGAAAGTTCGTATTTCTTGCACCGGATTGTTTCATCCCGCCGCGAGAAATCGATCGATCCACGTCGATGTCGAAAATTTGAACACGACGATAAAGCTCCTGAAAAATATTCGTATCGTTGAACGCAACGATTGTCATTCTCACGATTGCGTAAATATTTTCACATTCGTGACGCGAGTGACAATGAAACTTCGGAGCCGCATCACTTCAATGAGCCTGAAAATGGCAATTGACCTGGAATAAAAAAAAAATATATCATTCGGTTGTCGACAATGAATTCGATCTATCGACTTCGCAGTTGCGCATATTTCGCTATTCATATTCATATTTTCTGTTGTCGATCTCAGAATGAGATAAACGATAGTCTACGCCAAATAACATTTAATCGCTCCTTTAACCAATCGAATTTTTATCCCGAGCTGAAATGATAATAATAATAAAAATTCTAGTATGTATTTTGAACTTTCTGCGAATTTACATGAAAATTGTACAAACATTTCTTACAATAATTGTTCACCAAGCAATTATTTTTTTTGCTCCTTGTTCCAGCCGCAATGAACCATCGCGACCCGAACGTTATTTCGATAAAATGGCGTGACGTTTCGCTTCTAGGTGTGCAATTAAACGAGAATTGTAAAAATGTTCATAATTATAGACAATTATCGAAAAACAATGAGTATTCTTGTTTTGCCTCGAGCGTGATGCGTCATTATCGTCTTGGTTGACAACCTCCTCTATTTCGTACTCCGAGACAGCCGAATCTCTTCGTTATACGGAACGACGAGTATAAATCCACGTGTTCCGAGTTTCGGTACCCGTCAAATACAAAAAATGGGTGCCAAAAACTAATATATGCAGTAAACATATTCGTTTTTCGCATCGGTTTTATATATTATTAACAAAATAATATTGATTTCAAAATCTATATCGACTGATGTTCGATTCGATTTTTTGGCGAATGACGCGCAGTTCGAGATTTTGTAGCCGAAATATCCTAAAAGTTCCGCACGCTGATATTCCGAATAACCGACGGATAAATCACGACTTTTCCTTTCTCAAGAAGCTCCGTAGATCTCAGAATTGCTAACAGGTGGAAAGATCCGTTGGCCGTTATACGGAGATCCCGTTGCTAAAAAACGCTCGAGACTTGAGAATTCACAGGAAGCGAAAATAATCTCCATTCTCTGGAGAAGTCTTGGAAATTTATAGATTCATTTCGCGTTAGCGATTACTACCTTCGATTGAAACCGCCCATAAACCGGTAATAACATCTTCTCAAACAAGTTTCGATTGTTTTTTTTCCTTTCATTCACTTCGCACGTAGACGACGATTGCTTTTTCCTACTTCGACACTACGATTGCGATAACGACTACCAAATTGTTATAAAAAACACACGCACGCAGCAAGTATTCACCGTCTCGGTGGCAGCGAGCTTTTGTTCGTCGTCGTACTGTTGGGCTCTACTAAAATAAAACTTGGCACGAGGAATACATTTTTATTTATTACCTTGATAATTCTCGTTTATTGATACGTGTACATGTACATCGATTCGTTAACTTTGGTATTCTTGTGAGATTGTAGAAAATGTATCGACAAGTTTTCGACTGTTATAATTGTCTGTCGTCCAAGCACCCGCGTCGTATAATCATGGAAGTTGTGATCACCGGTTGTCATCGACGGACGCGAAGTCACCGAGTCACCGATGACGCTCTCCTCGCGAACGGGCGTCGTTCGTCGGGAAGAAATCGTAATAACTGGCTCAGCGTTTCCGTTTGAATATAATTGCTCGTCGGGGTCGAATAGCCCCGTCCAATTTAATTGACATTCGATGGTTTCTTACGGCACCGATAAACATCGATCCGTTGAATCAATAAATTTTTATACACGTCGAGATTGGCGCGCGGTGATTTCGCTTAAAAATCCATCGCGGTCAAATTAAAAGTCGCATTATTCGGTAATAGCGACCGAATTTATTGAGAAGTAAATGATACGCGAAGCTGCGTTGCCAAAATTTCCGCCAAACGACTGGTTTCCCAAATTTTTGACGGCGTTATCCAGGCAAACGTCGAAGACGGTCCATCGCGCTGTGTCCGGGGAATACCGATTTTCGTGAAATCAACGCTTCCTTGACTACTCTCAGCAAACGTCTTTAAAATCTTTGGCTAGTCGTGGAAACGTGAGATTGATTTATCCTTGAGCCCAAACAATCGTTTCTATCCAATCAATGTAGTTGTAAACTCGCATGTAAACTCCGGGATTCACGCTTCCGCATAGTCTTCCAAAACTCGTCACACCAACGACGTCGTACATACAGTTTTGGGCCGTGCTGTAGACCACTAACGGGCCACCGCTGTCACCCTGCAGAATACGAAACATAGACAATAAATTCCCTTTCCGAAAAATATCACATATTCATAGACTAAAGCTTCTAGCAAGCCCACACTGTAAAACATGCACAGTGTATCCGAAGTGACCCCTCCCTTTCTTGTAAGCAAGGTTTCAGCCAAACCGCTGAACCGATTTGGATGAAACTTGCAGAAGATCTTTTTCTCATCCCGAATATCTGCAAGTTTCATCGTCGACCTCGCGCAAAAAAGCGATGAGCTTTTTGGCTAAACAAGACCGGCGAGTTTTAATAATGAGAATGACATCCTTCTCGGGGTGAATTTCACTCCCGTTGGATTGAATCAATTGGCAACATCCATTCCGGATTATGTCCACAGAACATTCCCGAAATTTTGCACGGTGTATTATTGGTCCATGACATTATTCCTCGCGACCAGAGTGAACCCAAACGGGTAACTCGTGGCTGAGAATGTTCATTTCGATTGAGTTGTAAAATGTAACGACACACGATATTTTTCGGGAAACACACTTCGTGGGTAGAATCGTTCGGTATATCGTTGGACGAGAATATTTGGTCCCAGAGGAAGGAGACGAAACTCTTCGTTGTCAAAAGCTGACCGAGCTTGAGGATATGTTGCCGAGGATGCTGACGGTACTATCGAAGTTGGTGGACGGTTCAAGTCCATTTTTAAACCCATGGACTACGTTTCGCTAATAACGTGTGAGCAGTTACCTGACAAGTGTCTTTGCCGAGTTCGCCAGCGCAAATCATCGAATCGCCAACGATGCCGTTTCGCAATTTCACGTCGACCGTGCCAAACGTGAAGCTGCGGTTACAAGTCGGTTGATCGACGAGACGCAGCGTGACCTTGAGGAGGTCGTTCGATCCATCGTCGTCGACTAGAAAAATGTCGATAGCAAAATTATCACGCGAGTTGAGAATAGTGTGGTCGGTGGTGAGGAGAGATTGCATTGGTGTTCTTACACCAATCGACGTGACCCCAACCGGTCGCGATGGCACTGCTGGTCCCCGTGTCCGGTGAGGTGTGGAGACAAGCTGGCCGGACCCAGGCATCGAAAGTTACTGCTGACTCGAGTTTCAACAGTGCAATGTCGTTGTATTGCGACGGTGCTTTGTAGTCTGGATGTCGTATACGCTGGATTATGTTCTTCTCCTGAGGCTGAGCTATGTCGTCTTGTCGTGCCAAGTTCAGATCACCGACTCGAACCCGGAAAGCGTTTCCCCTGGAGAACCGACCAAGGAAAACAAGAATTAACCAAAGAGGAGAAATATTACTGAGAAAAATTCGCGAGCGAGAGGCTTAATTGTTGCGAAATTCGTGCATCTGAGTATGAAACAAGCTCTACCATTCCGACGAATACGTGCAATGAGCAGCGGTGAGGACGAAATTTTCCGAAATCAAAGTACCGCCGCACAACCATCCGACACCTTCCGATCCCTTGTTGAAACCAATAGCTGCCATGTGAGGAAACTCCTTTGGTTCAGCTTTGACACCACCAACGATCAACTTCTGAGATTTGATGGCACACAGAGAAATATTCACTAGCTCGTTGCGAACCGACAGAACTCGCGGATAAACCAAAGCGTAGACGGATTGCGCGTACGTCGCACATTCTATAAAAAAACAAGACGAGTCGCGTCATTGCGATTGTCGCGGAACGAAGATTCTCCTATGCAATAATCCACACCGTCGTTCGAATCTTTTCACAGAAATGATAGGAAAGAATATACGTAAAACGTACTTTCTCTGGCGATGTCGCCTCTTCCATCGCCGACCAAATCTTGAGATTGGGTCGGCTGTGCCGTCGAGGTTGAGGGAGCGCTGCTGGGACAGCAGACTATTGGATCGTATCCTTCATAACCACATACAGATTCTGGCATTTTACCAGCCCTCAGGTCATCGAGGACCGATTGACATTTGTCCACGAGTCGACATATTCCAGGATTGTTACCGGACACGGTACAAGCGTCACCTGTGATGCCGGAAGAATCCACGTTTCCTTTATCGTCATCGTCGCGGAAGTTTTAACAACAACGGTCGAATGCACAGCCAGTCGTTTCTCTCCGAATAATTGATCAAATGATGTCATCCGTTCGTACGTCATGTTTTTGTTTACATCCTGGTCCGATACCGCTCCGCGGAATTTTATCGCTTTTTGTTCAACGTTGAACCCGTTGTCAGAAATTTTTGGAGAACAAACGAACGCGACGCTATTTTCCTTCGCACGCGAGGTGGGAAAAGTTGACAATGGAATTTGGAAAACGCGTGACGCACGGAGAAACGTCAGCAACGGCATTCTTTCGAGGGGATTTCACGAATTTTTTCAAAGACGCACAGCCAAGACCGGAAGAAGAGCCGAGCAATACAACGCAATAACAGTGATAATGACCGAGTCATTTTCTTCGAAAGCGATAGTTTCGAGTCGGCACGATACGAGAGCGTGGTTTAAAAATACGAAGAGCATCTTATCTCGTTGTTGGTAGCCGGATGTCGACGGAAGGTGAGATCGCGGAGTACAAACGTCGAGTGCTCGGAGGTAAAATACTCGCGAATAACCCGGTAGCGCGAACAATCGAACAGTTGTTGCATCGTTGATAATTTTCACGGTTGAATTTTCGCGGAAATGAAAACTTTGACGGACGATCGAGTCGAGGACTAATCAAGGACGATAATTGTCGAAATTTGGAAACTTGTCGCGGAAAGAGAGAGACTTACCAACGTACGCAGAGTGGCTGACTCGCAGGAGGCAGAGGAAAAACGATAGATAAACGGTAAACATCTTCAACCGCGACCGGGTCCACGAGGGACTGTGATCGGAAAATGTGAAACGTTCTGCCATCAGAGCCAAGGATTCCCCACCATGTGATTTATTCTCCTTCCACGATTTTTTGATATCTGCAGGCTGCGTAGTCTTCATACACGCGCGCCTCGATGCACAAATACTCTTGCAAATAATTAGCTTTCGTCTCCCTAGATCGCTTAGTTCTGTTACGGCGACCTGTGACGCAATGACGCCTGTGGTCAGAGTAGGATAAAAAAGACAGACCAGCACCCATCAACGAATAATTATTTCTCTGAGGTCGCATGCTGAAAAATTCCAAGAAAAGATTTCCCACGGTCCGTGGGGGTTGGCCGAGATCCAGCGGGGATTCCCTCGTATCGAAATTGTAAATCACTTCAACGTGATTTCTCTGTCACTCGAAGACCGACGATCAAAAATCGATAATCGAAGGAGAGATGTCGAAATAAAAGCAGAAAAAAATCGTCGGGAATGATTAATGATTTTGGGTTTGGATCGGAATAATAGTGAACACGAAACCATCGAGATCGAAAATTGTGAGCGGGTAAAATTTTGGTCGAATCATCATCGAGGCACGAAGAAGTAAGGCGAATCGTAATTTCCAATTCGAAGGGAAAACACAGCATATTGAAATTCCCGTTTCGCGACTGTATCGTACTCGAATGCCGAACAACACCATCGTCAACGCCCCCCTGAACCAGCGATTACTATCGCTAACAACGTTTTCATGCGTCGCAGCAAAAACAATCTGCAGAAGTTTACCTAAATTCACTGCAGGGGACTTGGAAACCGTATCCCAATTGTTTGTATTCCCGTCATTATTAATAACTCATCGCTGATGAGATGACAAGACTATAATGCCACCTGAAAGTTCTATTTTGATTCATTGTTGTCTGAGTGACACTGCGATGGAGACTCGTCTCTCATACTTGCGAAGAGTCGTTCTACGTATTTGACGATGATTTTTCCGGATGCCTGAACGTTCCTCGTCATCGCGGTCTAATTCCGTATAGGTATTATTTTCACGGATGCTGGGTTCGTATCCGCGCTTGAAAAGCTCGATGAGTCGACGCGAGCGGCGATCTCGAGGAAGATACGAACGGAAAACGCATAGCTGAACGTTGGTCAGATCAGGTAGGAGGCTGATAAGAGGAAAAACGTGAATCGAGCGACGATTCTACGAAAGTCGTGGTATTCGAATTCCGAGGGAAGCGTTATTTTTAAGGTGCATCGCAACGGCGCTGGAACGTCGAATCACGAGACTAATAATGGCTCGAGAGATTTGAAAATGCGACGAATTCTACCAAAGACGGAGATCCCCCGCGAGAATCGATCAGAACCGCGCGAGGATCGTGGAAGTCGTCGCCGCTTTCCTGTCGATCTTTTCCCGGTTACGGGCGTGTGATTATTTTCGTACGATGATCGCAGCGATGACGTTCGCGGAATGCAGTTTTCACGTTCGAGTATTCGATTCGCGTCGATTCTGAAATCCGACCGACAACGACAACGAATCGGACGGGATGCATCGAGCAGAGGGAAGATTGATCGCGGAGCAATTCAGAATTCCGGATCGAGTGCACCTCGACGAGCGAGCATTCGTTCGCGTTCGTCTGATAGAATTTCACAACGTCGATAAACGCCGCCAACGCCTATTCGATATTTCCAGACATTCGTCCCGTATCAATCGACGCTCGTTGCAGAAACAGAACATCACGGACGAGGCAGACGGTCAATGACGCAGAATCGATGGATAATTACAACGATTCGTCGTAGGCGTTGGAAAGTTCGTCTCGACTGTTTCAACGGACTAACCGTCCGAATAACCGTCGGATAAATCACGGCTTTTCCTTCCTCAAGAAACTCCGTAGATCCCAGAATTGCTAACAGGTGGAAAGATCCGTTGGCCGTTATACGGAGATCCCGTTGCTAAAAAACGCTCGAGACTTGAGAATTCACAGAAGGCGAAAAAAATCTATATTCTTTGGAGAAGCTTCAAAAATGTATAGATTCATTTCGCGCTAGCGATTACTACCTTCGATTAAAGCAGCCCATCAACCGGTAATAATATATTTTCAAACAGGTTCTTATCATTTTTTTTCCTTTCATTCACTTCGCACGTAGGCGACGATTGCTTTTTCCTACTTCGACACTACGATTGCGATAACGACTACCAAATTGTTATAAAAAACACACGCACGCAGCAAGTATTCACCGTCTCGGTGGCAGCGAGCTTTTGTTCGTCGTCGTACTGTTGGGCTCTACTAAAATAAAACTTGGCACGAGGAATACATTTTTATTTATTACCTTGATAATTCTCGTTTATTGATACGTGTACATGTACATCGATTCGTTAACTTTGGTATTCTTGTGAGATTGTAGAAAATGTATCGACAAGTTTTCGACTGTTATAATTGTCTGTCGTCCAAGCACCCGCGTCGTATAATCATGGAAGTTGTGATCACCGGTTGTCATCGACGGACGCGAAGTCACCGAGTCGCCGATGACGCTCTCCTCGCGAACGGGCGTCGTTCGTCGGGAAGAAATCGTAATAACTGGCTCAGCGTTTCCGTTTGAATATAATTGCTCGTCGGGGTCGAATAGCCCCGTCCAATTTAATTGACATTCGATGGTTTCTTACGGCACCGATAAACATCGATCCGTTGAATCAATAAATTTTTATACACGTCGAGATTGGCGCGCGGTGATTTCGCTTAAAAATCCATCGCGGTCAAATTAAAAGTCGCATTATTCGGTAATAGCGACCGAATTTATTGACAAGTAAATGATACGCGAAGCTGCGTTGCCAAAACTTCCGCCAAACGACTGGTTTCCCAAATTTTTGACGCGTATAATCCAGGCAAACTTCGAAGACGATCAGTCGCGCGGTGTCTGGGCTCGGGGAAAACCGATTTCCAGTAAATCAACGCTTCTCTGACTACTCTGAGAAAAGGTCTGTGAAAAATGATCGGTTTCGTGAAATCAGAAAATTATCTGGGTAGGTCGTTGATCCGTAAGAGCAAGATTCATCGCGGCCAACTACAAGGAAACGTCTGACACGTTTGCTTGGAATATCGAATGAGTCATCGATTTTTTCCGTAAAAAATGACAAATCTGAGAAAGTTTTCGACCATAGCAATAATTGTAACGGTATAACTCGATTCATAACGATTTTGATTCAGTGAATCAGCAACTTCTCAATTGTAATTAAAGCAAAAATGACATAAAAGTTGTAAGATCAGTAACGAAATACGTTACAGACTAAAAAACAAGTTCAAAAATTTGTATAAAGACCGAAAAAATGAAAAAAAATTGGTAACCATGGTTATGGTTTTCGAACCTGCCGACTAAAAAAAGACAAAAAACGCCGCAGAAATTTTAAATAGATTAGAAATCCAAAAAAAAATTCGTTAAGAAAAACAAATAAGTATTTCTAAACAGTATCATACTAGAATTCTACTGGCGAGTGATAATTTCGTACATCTATCGAGATAGAATTTATTCCTCGAGCTTATATTGGCGAGATGATGACCATTTATAATGCATTGTTACGAATTGACGAATTGATACCGAGTTACGGTCGCCTCCTCCGAAATCGGATACATTCAAACGCGACTGACGCATCAGGAAAACGTATCGTTGATTAACAACGTCGTTCGTAAACCGAATACGAGCCATTTTCAATGCGTACTTAAAGCCGCGATCGATTTTTCGATCAGCGAAACAGTCTCCTTCGAAACTCTGGCGATGCAGTGGTTACTTCTTCCCGTATTAAGCCTCCTTTCCATATGTGGTCACGTATCCTGCGCCGGTGAAAAATCTGCGGCAAGTAGGTCCTCCCCGCATGGAAAAATATATACAGTGTGTTAGAAAAGTCTGTAAACGGTCAAACATCTCGAAAACGAGACGTTTTTTAGAAAAATGTTTCGAACCAATGTTGTAGGGTTTTAAAAGTTCTATTTAACGATTATATCCGTTTGACCTTGGGTATAGGCGTCAAGGTGAGGTCAAAACTAACATGATTTTTCTCAATAGTTCACCCCATGTTTTATAGCACAGTATTAAAGATGGCAGCGAGACGTTTCCAAAACACTACTTGGAGACCTATTTATGTTGAGGATTGCCCGAGTTATGAGCTTTAGAACTTACGGTGCCGTCAGCATTAGTGTTATCCAACATGCACCGCGCGGCGGTCACATGGTCAGCACTAATGCTGCGGGCACTGTAAGATCTAAAGCTCGTAAGTCAGGCAATTCTTAACCAAAATAGGTCTTCAAGTAGTGTTTTGGAAACGCCTCGCTGTCATCTTTGATAACGTGTCATAAAAAATAGGGTGTTCTATTCAAAAAAATCATGTTGGTCTCGACCTGGCCATGACGCCTCTACTCAAGGTCAACCGAATATAGTCATCAAATGGGACTTTCAAAACCCTGTAACATTGGTTCGAAACACTTTTCTGAGACACGCTTCGTTTTCGAGATATTCGGCCATATATGGTTTTCCATGCGGGCTCGAAAAATGGGATACTAAAAAAAAAACAGAATAAAACTAAAAGTAGAAAAAGTATACAACTTTTTACTCAGAAATCGCTTGCAGAGAATAATTGCTACTAAGGTCAAGTTCTCCAAATGTTTGCTATTTGCGAAACAAAATAGCGGAATTTCTATTTTTTTTTTTCCAGAATGCAAGGAATACGCAACGTTCGTGTACAGCAAGGAGGATTCTCCAGTTTTGGCGATAGATACTGCGGCGAATTCCGTATCTCAATGCGGAATCGTGGAGGTTCCTTTGATTATCGGTGGATCGAAGGCTGTCCGTAAAGAATTTCCACACATGGTTCGTTGAGATGACCGCGAAAGGCGTGAACTATTTTTTTCTCGTTTTTTTTCCCCCTCCAAATTGATAGTCGAACACAATAGGCTGAATTATATTTATCGAATTTCAGGCGCTCGTTGGATTCCAGAGGCCAGGAACCGCGGAACTCGCTTGGCAATGCGGCGGAAGCATAATTTCGGAAATTTACATCCTAACCGCCGCTCACTGTACGGATTCGCGAGACAAGTACTGCGAGATATGGATCGTCGTTAATCCAAATCTGATAGGCTCGATCAACGTTGTGGATGAATTTCTATTTCCGTTAACAGTGGAGCAGCGATGAGGGTGCGGGTCGGCCTGACAAATCAGAAAACACCGGAAGAATCGATGCAGGAAAGAAATATTGCGGAGAAAATCAAACATCCCGACTACAAACTGCCATCCCGATACAACGACATAGCCCTGCTGAAACTCGACTCACCGCTGATTTTCAACGCGGACGTTCGTCCAGCGTGTCTCCAAGTTGACGACGCTGTGCCAGGAAGCAAAGGCATCGCTATAGGCTTCGGAAAACTTTCCTACGGTATTCCAAACTCCACGCATATTCTTACCTTCGATTTACTCAAGGTCAACGGATATTCGCTGCAGAGCCGGTTTAGCAGCTCTTCGCTGCATGGTCAACGGCACCATTTCGACTGAGCCCCGAGCTTTTAGTCCGTTCCCTGCAATTTCTTTACTCCCAACTCGCCGAAGACGAGTTTTTTATTCCATTGCACCAAAATAACAGCTCTTCGATTTTCAGTATCTCGTTTCTCGGCTGGCAATTTTTCAACTTCACCGATCATCTCGCTTCATCCGATTTCGTTGCTTCTTCAAAACTACTCTATTCCACCGCATCTCAGTTTCTTCATCTTCATTTTTCATCTGTACGTATGTATATGGGGCATTCCACGCGAAATCGGACAGTTTGAAAAAAATGTATTATTCATTTCCTCAATTTTTTATTTTTGATATTTTCTTGTACCCTTCGAAAAAACGTTCCGCAACTGTTTCGATAACAGACCTAATCAGATCCTTTTCGTTCTTCTTGAGTACTTTTCGACAAGAAGTACAAACATTTTTTTTCAAAATATTGTTCAAAAATACTGATACCTAAATTAAAAATTGTCATACTCTCATACTGAGTATGATAACGGTGATTTGATTGCTCACGTTCGTTCGAGTAGACCGATTTGATTCATTTCATTTTTTATACATACATATTCCTAAAAAATTTGTATACACATATTGTCAAAAATATACATACTTTCAGAGGGATCCGAAGGCAGCGAGCATCTCATGAAGGTGCAGCTGACCTACGTGTCGAAAAGCGATTGTGAAGAAACTTACAAGTCAGATGTCGGCGGTCGACAGATGTCCGACGGCATAACTCCAAAATTGTTGTGCGCCGGTGAAATGGAAGGCGGGAAAGACACTTGCCAGGTAATTTACTGCCAGTAATTTCAAGTAAAACACGCGGACTTGAGAGGTAAATTGACAAGCTCAAAAAAAAAAATTTTTCTGCGAACTTCGTTCTTTTATTGCAGTCGACGAAGAAGTTCACCCTAATTGCGAGCTTGGGTTTTGAAAAATGTGCGTTCATAGTTGTTTTTTGGCAGGGCGACAGCGGTGGCCCGTTGCAGCGAGTCATGGAGGATCCATACTGCATGTACTCGATCGTCGGTGTGACGAGCTTCGGGAAATTTTGTGGATTCAAGAATTCTCCCGCGATCTACACGAAAGTCAGCGCTTATCTTGACTGGATCGAATCTATCGTGTGGCCTTAAGGCTACCCCTTTTTTTCTGGTCAAATAAAATTCATCGAGAAATCGTTTTCTACCTTACCGACCGAAGACACTGCCGCGCGCTGGATCAATCCTCTCCGTTGATAACAACGAATTCTCCTCGCACTCTCCATCGTAAAACGATACCGAGTGCCGCAACGGAACACCGCTACTCCAATGCTCGCTCATAGATGGCAGCACCGCACTTTCGAAACGCGGTACTTTGTTTCCGCAAAAATTCAAGTCCCATCACAAACAGCGTGATCCGTCGAACAGAATTCACCTTTTGTCTTTGTTACATCACTAATCAAAAAAATCACCAGTTCCATCGCTTCTCAAAAACGCTTCATCGTTCCTGGTCCAATATTCTTACTATAAACTAAACCGCCAAAGCAAACTCGTCCAAACTCCACATCTTTATACCGGTGCAGAATTAGAATCCATAAAAAAATTTCTTACCACTAATCTGAAATCGTTTTTCCATTTTTTCCTGGGTTTTTTTCTCGGTCACCGCGATTTTTAGGAGATTCGGGTTTTTCCAAAAGTCTCGTTAACTTTTTTTCCTCCACGTGTACAGGATACATCCACTGAGATCGTTACAAATTTTCATCCGCCGAACATCTGTGGTGCATTTTTTTTTTCTTACTCGAACGAAATTTATAGTTGGAGTTATTTTTCGACGAAAAAAAACAATTTCGCCGGGTGGAATAAAGAGCGTGGTGCTTGAAAAGCGTTTTGGACGTTTGCAGTAAAAAAAAATTACAGTTTGGAGTAAAAAATGAGTTTTCCGCTTCAGAATTTGCGCAAATTTAGAGAAAAAAATTTAGTCCGATTCGTGAAAATGTACGTTTTTTTCGTTCGTCTGTTTTAATCACATCCATTTATTTCCGCGTATTTCAGTCTCATTTTTCGTCATTTTTCATTCATTCGCGGTACGATTCCGACGATGGAAGAAATTTGATACCGTTGCGAATAAAATGATCGGATCTGTGCGAAGTCGAGGCTCGATGTTATCGCGAGAGACGCGCGCGCGTGTGTGTGCGAAAAGATTGCGCGGAGAAGAAGAGCTCGCGAGCGCTCCGCGATTGGTCGTTGACCGGAAGTTTAAAATTGTTGTTGATAATCAATCGTACGAGACGTGACGGATCGAAGTCTCTCGTAGCACGCGTGTCCTCGTGATTCATAGATTTTTTCCATTTTTCAACACTTCCAATCGGCATCGCGGCAAGGCCGATCATCGCCACGTTATAGGTACATCGCGTATTCTCACATCGAATTGCCAATATTTTTAGACCGCGATAATTTTTATCTCGGCGCCGTCTCGTCTGCTGATATTTTTTGCGCCCGAGTGTCGCGCGATCCGCGTGTCGATTGCATATTCGCGCCGATTGCGCGATGATCGAGAATCGCTCGCGATTCTCGCGTCGATCCGTTCCTCTGGTCGGCGCGTCGTTTTTACGATCGCCGGAAAAAAAGGGGGAACAAAAATTCCCATCGATTTCGAAAACGTCAAATTGCGCGCGGCTCAGTAGATCGCGCAGCCGGATGCCAAGAGGCGAGGAGAATGTCTATTTCGGCTCGAAATAGAATGAAAATCTTGGTCTAATCAGCTTTAACCTTGCGCCAACGTACGTTTCGAACCTTCTGATCTATTCTCGACGGCGGGAATAGACTTGGACCAGAGTCGTGCACTCGTTTTTGGCCGACATCCAGATCGACTCGAAGATCCGCGCTACAGTCAGCTCCAAACTCGACGAAGCGTACGAAACCACGGAGCTTTTTTCCATTTCGGTCCACTCTCACCGAAACACTAAGCTGTGTTCAACTAAGTCTATCTCCTACTCGCATGCTGTTTCACGAAACTTTGATGCGTCGTCAGTCGTCGTCTACAAATTTCGGTCGCAAATGAAAAAAAACTAGGAGACGCACGAATCGTTCTATTTCGAGTCTAATTAAAGCTTAATGCGACGTCTTGATTACTTTCAACGTTACGCAACTTTGGTAAACAAGCACGCGTCCAATTTTGCTAATCAAATTTTACAATTCGCAATCACGACTTTTTCCAAAGTCGCGACGCGACGAGTTCTCGCCAACTTGCGTAACCTTGGAGCAAAAACTCTTGAAATCGAACTTGAATCAACTTCAATTTTTTCTTTACATTCCCATGTTTTACCACGTTCCAAATTAAACGATCTACACCGAATTGAAAACGCCTCGCAGAACCATTCGCAGACTCGGAGCATTGCTGTTGTGCAACGACACGTGACATCGCTCGACTAATTTTCCCAATCCAAAATCAACTCGCACATCTAGTTTCGCGACCACGTTTATTTTTAATTACAATTTCACCGCTACCAAAAATTACTCCACTCAGGAAACCACCTTCTCATATTCTCCTCTTACAAACTGTACAATTTTTCGACAAAAAATCGCATTTGCAGTTTTTCTTCGCCAAAACTGGTTTTCGTTTCCTTGTTTCCGATTACTCGCGATCTCTTCTTCGCTCGAGTACCATTACATTTATGTTTGGATCGTTCCACGACGATTTAATCACGTTGCGACGGTGACGCTCTTCGATTTTTTTTTGGTACTTTTCTATATACGTAAAAAAAGCTCCGAGTTATCGATTTGTCCTCAAACAAAGTATATCTGTGACCATAATTACGATAATCTCGTTTTATTCGCCTCATTTTGTTTATTTTCAGCGCCCTTTCCGAAAAAAATTAACAATCTGAAAAATTTGCCATTTTTTTTACTAGAACTCATTTGAAGCTCATCTTGGGATGTGGCTCGAAAATTTGTTTTTTAACGTAGAACTCTGTGAATTTTTCTCAAAAAAATCAGAAGTGTCCCATTGAATGGAAACTAATTTTTTGGATAAAAATAACCGAAAACGAGTGATTTTTTTTTCGTTAGTTTTGTAATTTTTTTTCAGGTAGAGCGTTAAAAATGGGAAACAGTGACTCCTATAAACCGAGGTATTCATAATTATAGACAAAAAGGTACATTTTTCCAGCAAAAATCGACAGCTCCGAAATGGGTGGAGATAAGAGCTGAAAATTTCGCTCATTTTTACATCTATGAAAACGTATTGAAAAAGCAAAAACATCGAAGAGGGGCGTACCGTCGCAACGGCGTTGAATTGGCATGGAATGACGGAGTTATATTCAGGTTTATAGTTTGAAAAATTTCGTGGATCAGGTAAGAAATGGGCGTTGCTGGTCGCTCATTAGCAGCCTACGATTTCAGGGTGGCTGAATATCGTTGAATGATCGAGTATCTTTCAGGGGAGGGTGAGACTCGAAGTTAGAAAGGGCTGACGAGACGCGGAGTGCTTTCAGTGGGGACAGAATAGACTACTAGACTCTTCAGCTCCCTACAAATAGCTGTGCTATCTCTGTTTACGGCTGCCTTCAAAGCCTATTTCGTAACGACACGTTGCAAAACAACGTTATCCGTGTATTACGTGAAATTGCATGTAAATTCCATGACGAAACTGATCGCGGAACATGCGCAATGATTCTGATCCATATCGCATACTGCACCCCTTTTCTGCAGTCTCTCCCCTTTTTTTACAATCTCTCCGCTTTTTTTCTCAATTTCTTTCTCGCTCGTTTTTTCATTTCATTAATTCGCAGAGATTGCCGAGAAAGACTTTGCAGAGAGGTCAGCCTCCAGGTACGGTAAACTGCACCTGGGTGGTACCATCGATTCCGTGGATCGTTGGCACCACAGTCGCAAAACTAAAGACGTTTGCGAGATCGCAGAACGCGACACGATATCATTTTCCGTTCATCGGTGACCGGATCATCGCGAAAGGCGGAAGTGCACGCCAAAAATTAGCTAAAGGTTCGCCTCGCGGCTCGATTACAAAAGCTCGCGATTCATTTTTCCCTGATACAGTTTCGTTGACTGATTGGACTAATTAACGACGCATCATACGATACGTTCTCCGCTCATTTTGTTCTTTTTCCGCCTTTTCACCGATATTTCCAAAGCAAAATAACGCGCAACGGTCTCGTCGCAAACCCGCGCGAGGCGGATTATAATCGTACCAACGAAATACTACAAATTGGAAACTGTCTCATTGATCCGAGCATTTTTTTACGATTAGACGATCCCTGACATTTATATCGGTCATAATTTTAAAACTGACAAATTCACCAGCAAGAACATTCATCGCACTTCAATTAAACTGCGACAAGGTCACGGATCACGGCGAATTCCGATAGGCGCGATCTTTGAGTGTTGCTGGTGAATAAAAGTCCATAGAAACGTAGCCCTTGGGTCGAGGGGAGAAAAGGCTTATTTTCAGGGTTTTGTTATTATTATTATTATTATTTTTAATTTCTACCTGAGTGCACGTTTCCAGAGTATAAGATCGCGAGGACAATTTGAGAGCGAGCAGTTGGCGAGATACGATTTCCAAGGTAAATACACTCCTGGCAAAAATTGGGGGAGCAAGCAGAATTTCCAAAGTTTTCGGTGATTTTGAAAACGCTGTATTTCAGCGAAAAATGGTCGCACGGAGAAACTCAAAGAAGCATTTTGAAGCTGCAGGATTCTAGTTTCGAGACTTTTTAGCCGACAATTTTTTGGAATCCTGGCTCACGCGGAATCCTTAGAAATATCGCGAAAGAAAAATTTCGAAAATTTTCTCTGACCTTTTTTTTAGTCCACGGGCTTGGAATTTTTTTTAACAGCTGAGCCATCATACGGAGCTGATAGCCTGTTTATCCAGCTTCAATTTGACTGTTGGAAATTTTCGCTGCGCCAATTTGTAGCGGAGATATCCGATTTTGAATGAGAAAGGACCTTTTTGTCTTCAACTTGGGATATCTCGGCGACCAATGATCGTACAGCGAGTTGGCGGATAGTTTCGAAAACTGGAAGGAATTTTCTACAAGATTTTTCTACAAGATTGATTGATGCGAATGATGGTCTTTTTCAGAAATGAATTTCGCTGATCGTGGATAAATGTCGAGCGAAAGAGCCGCGGAATTCCGGTCCTGCGCCACCTCGCGTACGAATAGAACGCAGTATTCGTGATCTCGAGGTCAAGAGCTTATCACTCGGGGAATGACAGATGCCGCAGGTCGTGTCGTCTTATATTTTCCAATTACGATTACATTATCCGGGGATCGCGACCCGCTCGAACGAAACGTACGCCAGGCCCACGTGAAATATCGTACATATTCAGTCCGAAAGTGTGGATAAACCGTGGCGAGACACGCGATGCTTGGCGACTGACGAAATTTCGTCGTCGCGCACAATTACGGGTGACACGTGGCGAATGTAAAAAAAAAAAAATGCGAAGAGACAAAATGTTGCGCGTTTAGCAGCACGAGCCAAAGAAATAGTAGTGAGAATAAGTTAACTGAATCACGCAGCGCCGTTGACTAAGCGTGCGCCTATTTTTCAAAAAGGCGCCTACTTCTTAAACCTCCGCGTCACGCGTGATGTAAAGTCGTCGAGAAGCCAAAGTGGTTATTTCAAAATATACTTTTTTTCGATGCAACGACATCAAGCGCGAGAATATATCGCGGTCGGCGAATAAATATTTCCAATCGATAGGTAATCGCATTTCTGTTTTTTGCACGTATTAAATTGCGACGAGAGACGATCCAACGAACATGTTTACGAATAACTCGCAAACATTACGAAAAACAATTGCAGCAACGACTAAAAACTAAACAAAATAAATAAAATAAATGGGATAAATAAAATAAATGAAATAAATAGAATAAATAGAATAAATATTATAAATAGAATAAATAGAATAAATAGAATAATAAAATAAATGAAATAAATGAATTAGGGGAAATAAATAAGATAAATATTTTTGGGCACGAACAAATCAATTTTTCGATATTTTTGCAATTCGTTGGAGGCTCAACAATGTTTTGTCGCGAGAAAGATGGACGGAGATCGCTAAGGAGGTTGCATAAGTTGATAAGCATTTATAGATCAATCGATGGAATTTGACGAACGCATAATCGCGTCTCGATCCAAGAGCTCGGCATGACTGACGGTTTGCCAAGACTCTGTTCATTCGTCTGTCTTCATCTCGCAGCTGATCGTTACGTGACATGAAAAATCATGAGATCCGCAGTAGAAGGACCCCTCGTGATTTCATGGCCAGAAACCGATAACCAAATCACGTCGTACGAGAGAGAGAAAAAATGCGTACGGTTTTTTGTTTCGTTTTTTATCTTCAACAAACTTGTTGGGAATTGTCAACTCTCTCGTGGCAACGCGGATCAGAGTGATTTTTTTTCTCAGATGACGAGTATTCGGGGAAAACTTGAAACAACAATGATCTGCGAAGAAAAAAGAAAAGATGATCTTTCGGACGAATGCGAATAAATGCAATGCCGAAGAGTCAAAGAAAATAGAAGAAAAATAAAACAAATTGATGTTTTTCTGAGGTATGGATTCTAGAAAATAGGACAAAATGTGAGAACAAATTTCGAACAAAATGTAATTCACCGGAAAAAATAACTTTGTACAACGTCGGAATTTTTTTCCGTCTCGATTTCCCAGCTCGAAGTTGCGCATCGTCCACGCGGAACTTGGAAAGAGGTCGTATTATGTCTGGGTGTGACGCTGCTCAAAATCTGCAGTTAAAAACAATATTTGCGCAGCCGCCAGATATTTTTATACAGGATGGCTGCCTCCTGCCTCGTGCGTCGAAAGAAAGATGCGAGCGTCGTTAGGAGCAACGGGGACAACTCGATTTCTTGCGCGCCGCTTGGGGATCCACGTGGAGGAAAGTTGGGAATGGTCGCGTCCGCAGCTTCCGATGCTCAAAAATAGCCGCGAATGCCAGTTTCTTTTTTTCAACGCGATAATTCGCGACCGATCGCGTAACAAACACTTCGGAGAAATCGCTATTTCTCGACGACTCTCCTACAATGCGTCTGTTTTTTTCTGTTGTTTTTTTTTCTAACACTTTCGCAATATCCGCGTTGGTCCGACTTTTCCACTGCCTCATTTTTTTCCTACCATTTAATTGATTAGAATCGTCTTTGTCTCATCAACATTCGATTCTGCTTCCCGATTTTCGCTCTCTTCTTCCCATTTCATCGTCCTGACAACATTCAACTGGCCCTCATCTCTCTTTCACTTTTACATCTCCGCGCAGTTTCTAAAATATCAAATACAAAAATAATACGAAAACGATCATATTATTTTTTAATATCTTCTAAATTTCAGCATTACTTTCATACTAGCAATCATCGTGCGAATCTTAATTTACTCGACTGTCTTTAATATCCCCACAACAAGTAGAACACATCTCTCTCTCTCTCTCTTCAATCTACTTAAGTCAAAAAACATTTCAACGCAGACATTTTCTTTCGCCAAAGTCGCGTCGTATGTATTTATATTAACACAGACAATCCAACTGATTTAAAAAAAAAAAAAAAAAAAAATTATATGATTTCATTTCGGTGATCACAAGCTTTTCATTCAGACATACCGTCACCTGTATCTACAAAACGTGACGTGCTATATTACTTCCGTATACAGCTTTAGATTACGTTTGGAACTACTTACTATTACAAGCAATAATAACAACAACAATAGCAACGACAATAATAATAACAATAATATTAATGATAATAATATTAATATCAATAATAATAATAGTAACAATAGTACTAGTAGTAGTGAAATTATTTCGCATATCTCTGGTATTGGCTGAAGATATACGTACCTTACGAAATGTGTTTTGAATTTAAAAAGCTGACGAATGGGAAATATCTCTATTTTCCGAAAATAAGTGTCGAAACCGATGTAACACGCCGTGCATCCGCTACTAGTTGTGCGAGTAACTCCTGGAGACGTGTTACTAATGGTAGCGAACAGCAAGTAGTTTTTTTTAATTAAACTACTGGTTCTAGAATTTTTGAGGTAATAATTATTTGTACTGTTGTTGCTTCGTATTGCAAGCAATGAACAATGAACGTCACAAGCGGAGTACCGGGAACAAAGGGGCTTTGTTTTACAATTGGCTACCTGACTGGAGTACCTGAAATACGTAGAAGGCAAATGATTTTTCGACAAATTTCGATTATCTTGTTGCCTGGCGAAAGAAAATGGGAAATCGTGTTCCGCGCGTGATTTTTGTTTGTTTCGCAAAATCATTTGCGTACGAGGAGTCCAGTCTTTGTTGAAATCTTCGGGAATTTCGTCGATGTTTCTGTTAGCAGCGAACGGCGCAACGCTTTAAAATCTTGCGCCAACAAACGACCGATGTGAAATTATAACGTATATTCGCTCGCGAAAATCAGGCCACCGCGCAATTCGCGATGTGCTATCCTGGTCGCCGAAAGCATCAAGACGCGCGAAGTTATTTGACAGGCTCGCCATTCGCCAGCTTCGTTTCATCTCTCCATAAAATTAAGCGAGCGCGAATAGCATTTTTCCGCGAACTTGCGTTACGGGTAAACGGATCGTAAAATCAATTTTTTCCACTTTTATCTTCTTTTTCTTTCTCAAAAATTCTTCAGCTCAGAAGTCAGAGAATTTTGTCTAAAAAAATCAAAAGTGTCCCGTTGAACAGAAAATTTTCTAATTTTCTGGCCAAAAACGACGGAGGAAGCATCGAACAATTTTTTCTCGCTTTTTAAATTTTTTCAGCGAGAGCGGCAAAAATGAGAAAAATTACCCCGTTTAAAGTGAGTTTATCATAATTATGGACGAAGATTTTTTTGGCTTTTTGCAATTCGTATTAGAAATTTTTTTCAACGTCGTGTAGCCCCAGGTTTGCGAGGAGCAGCGAACGATGACGAATTTACATGAATTTTCGATTTTTTTTCGAATGCTTCTTCGTTGCGCGAGGATACCATCTACGGTTAAGCGACGCGGAGCGATAAATCTCGCCGCGAGATACTGACACGCGATAATCGGGTGACTTTAACTTCAGCTCATGCCATTTTACGTCGTCTTTATCATACGTTCGTTCGACGCGGAACATTTTTACCTTGAAGGCCGCCTTTCATCGCATCTTACCATCGAGCAGACCTGCGATTACAGCCTGCCTTCGTTGCGCCGAAGAGGATGTCGCGCGGCGTCTCGGGTCTGGTCGACCGTTGATCCTCGGAGTAAAGTTCTAGAAAAGTGGTCCAAGAATCGAGATTATTCGACGATATTCCGAAAAACATCGAGCTGCGCTTGTGCTCGAGTAATCGGCGCGGAATTACGGAAGAAGATCCCCTGCGCGTAGATATGACACCGAAGCCAAGGCTATTCCCTCGAATATCTTGGCAGATATCGATTTTAGGGAGAAAAGTTTCCAATAAAACATGAAGGTGAACTAAAACTGCGCAAAAAAGGTTTTATCATATTTTCACGTAAACGCGATACTTTGCTGGTTATTTGAAAATCAGCGAAATATTACTCGCATTGTTGCGATTCGAAAAAAATGAATAAACCTCCAGACTCGCCTTCGTAGGAGAAAGGATCTTCAAGGATATCTCAGCAACCTGCTTACGAATACTCCTGACCGATGGCAACATCTACAAATCGTTGATTTAACGTTTTCTGCACCCTCGCGAGTGCAATATTGTAGATTCGATAAACGAGATAAATCATCTGCGGCAAAAAAAAGTCTACTATTTCGGTGTTATCTTCGATGTTTAACGCGGCCTATAAAAAATGTCGCATTGCGAAACTTAAGCTTGTTCCAATTAATCGAAATATTTATGGGAAAAGATTGAAATTTTTTTTCGTAATTCGCGATGAAAATAATATCAATTCTGGGCAGAATTTTCTCGTATCGTGGAGAAAATAATCGAACGCTACTTTTACACTTCGGTCGACAGATAATCTCGTCCCTGGATGAACTGGTTTCGCGAAGCCGTGGAAAATGAATAATCGAGTACCAGTCGCGAGCGGATATCTGCATACATATGCACAGTGGTTTTATTAACGAGCGGTATGGAATTCTTGTCGCCGCACGAAATCTGTAGGTTATCGAGTTGCCTCGAGCGGAGAACTGGTTTAATTAATAAAAACGCAGAACAATATTAAAAACCTGAGCAACGTAAAAAGTGAAATTCGTCGATTATTTTCCCTTCGAAACACTCTTTTACCAATATTTAGAATGCACTTTCTGGACGGACATAGGATAAAGTAAAATAAAAATAGTTTTCCTGGTGATCAATTGACGAGCGTAATCTAGTTGGTAATACCAATTCTAGTAGGTAGGTAATTCTTATCACAATAAATTTGCTTATCGTCGTGGAAATTTTACGTTGATAAAAATTGCCTTCTACACGGAATCGTACTAACAAGCAGTTTAGATTTCACAATCGTATTTTCTTAACAAAAAAAAAAGAAAAACTATCACTTCGATTTCATGTAAATGCAAGAGGAAAAAATTGATAATGAAAATTTAGGTGATTTTTATATGAAAAATGTTTAGTTGAGGAGAGTGATATAATTTTAGTGTAGATATGAAATTATAATTTCAGTGTACTTATGAAATTATAATTTTAGTATAGATCAGAAATTATAATTTCAGTGTAGATATGAAATTATAATTTTAGCATAGATATGACATTATAATTGTAGTGTACACGTGAAGTTATAGTTATAGTGTTGATATGAAATTATAATTTTAGTGCAGATATGAGATTATAATATTGGTGTAGATATGGCATTATAATATTGGTGTACATGTGAAATTATAATTATAGTGTAGATATGACATGATAATTATAGTGTAGATATGGAATTATAATTTTAGTTCAGATATGAAACGAGACGGAGACGAGAGCAATCCTCGGGAATCAATTGGTTGTAGACAGTCGCGTAGACTACTCGTGCATTCATTATCTGGCGTCTACCACTGATTCCCATAAAGGTCAGTAGCTGTGACTCCTTCCTGATATCGCATTCATTAGCTCGATGAAATAATTGGATGGCGGAGTTTTTTAGGAGCAAAAAGGCCATACACGCGCGTATACATTCGCCTCTCCGAAGATAGCTCTCGTGAAACGACAATCGTATCGACCTTCGGCGAAAAATATGCGAATAACAATCAAATCGCCGCAAGGGTTTCATCAGACGAGTCCCAACGCCTGACCTACCTGTCGAATCTTGTCCCAATTTTCAAAAATAGAACGTCTCCCCGACGCCCTCTGAAATTCATCGACGACTCCATTCGATCGCGTCGTACTCGCGATACAAGCCAGATCTCGACTATTTCCAAACTCGATTTCCAAACTCGAGCAGAGCACCGATTTTTCTTGCGAAACGCGACCGAAATTTCGCGAAAACAACCGCGACGTTTTTTCCTCCGATCTCACGTTTTTCCAATGGATTTTTCCGACATTTCTTATTCCCGCGAGAAAACCGAGGAGGCATTCGAATCTGGGATAAAATATACCGCCCACGATATTTATACGCCTCGAGACAGTTTCGCACGCTGCATGTAAATATAGAAGATGTAAAAAACTTCCAACTTCCAGTCTGCCATTCGCCAGTCGTTCGTTGTCTGCCCTCGGCTTTGTATAATAAATAGTAGCCGTTCACCCACGTGCTACGAGACTAACGATTGGTTCATTCATGCTCGTTTTACTGATTCGAATCTAAGAGCAAAATGATCAGAGCAAAGACCTCGATGTGACACGACACGTTTTACGATGCATTATCGACGCTCGATCGAAGTCTGGCCATAACCAGTCGTAAATAGGCCACGTAGAGTGAATTTTCATCATTTTTTCTTTCTCCCAGATTTCTCCCCGCCAATAAATATTATTCACTCAGCGTCGATCGGCCAATGTAATCTGTCGATTCCATCAATTCGATCGTTCGACGAATTCTGGCCTGAGAAAATTTTGTGCCAAGTTACTAATAAATGTCCACGGTAGCGGAAGTATCCAAGGGTTTATTAACTACCCAATCGAGGTCGGTGCCCGTGATAGATGCCGGCCTTGACATAGAGTACGAGTAATTATAAGGCCGATTCTACGAAATGCGGGTGTTATCTCGCGTGAAAGTAATCGCAGGGCGCACCAAATCAAATATTTATCCTCTTCGAACAGCTATTTGGAGCGAGTGAATATCGGTAGCAAATTGGAACTGAGTTCGATTCGAGCGGACTCCGGAACCAAGTTCAGTTTGATGCTCGTACTTTGTCCGAACAAAGAATACCGCTCGGTAATTTGATTATCAATTCCTCTAAATAATCTTGCTTCGCAACGAACTTCGTTCCTATCAACATTTCGGAAATGTTCATCTTCGCCTTTCGAGCTGAAAGCTAAACGCGAATACAGATCCGCCATTTATCCGTCGATAAATGGGACGTCGAAAAATCCGCGTTGAAAATCCGTAGAGAAAATCGTACCTCGTCACGACGAAGTGTCGTTCGAAGAATGAAACCAGCTCGTCGTCAATTTTCAATTCATATTTTATTTGATCATGGGGATAAATTAACATTTCCTACATCGTCGTATAGTGGATATTCGTTACTGTTTTTTATTTTATATAACAAATTCGATTAACAAATAAACATCGTAAAATATGCTGAATATAATCATAAAATAACCGTGGTAATAGACATAATAAAAATCATCAGTTGTAGGCGCGATCGAGAATATACCGATGCGTTTTCCATTTTATTGCAATAAAATATTAACATTGACGACGTTTCTACACGCATCGAAGATATATGTATGTATAATGTTCTGCAACTCGCGCGCGCAAGTGTCACGTGTATCCCTCTCTATTGTAGACGAAACAAAACAAAAAAAAAATAGAACGTTATAATTAACATTATATACGATGTTTAGCCTGCGTTTATTATGTACATGGTAATTTATATATAAGGTCACGAGTGATTCAAGGATTCAATTGTTATCGTTTGATCATTTAAGGCCTTTCAACGTAATTTCAGGCAAACAATCATCGTAATAATAATAATAATAATAAAATTACAATAATAATAATAATAATAATAGTGGTAACGATTACAGTGTTAAAAACAATAATTACAATAGTAAAAATAAGAATAACCGTAACAACATCTATAATTAAAAGTTATAAAATGATCAGTCTTTCGGCTCTCTAAGACTCGAGTACAACTCAACAATTTACCATAATTGAACTTTTATGATCGTTGACTGACATTTTGTTCGTTCTCTGCGTTTATTTCTTCGTTACTCTTATGATTAAGTAAAAGAGGAGGGCGGGGAGGGCAACGTTGAGAAGATGGCGGTAGTATTAACGATAAGAGCGATGTCGCGAACGTTTGTTCCTTTTTTGTCTGGGCTGTTCGTAGAAATGTCGTACGATCGTGGCGAAAGGTGTATAAAGTCGGACTGAAAGCATCGTCGGATTAACGTAGAAGTTTAGCGGACGTTGTTTGGGCAACGGTAAGGGAAAACGACGGACGTATCGATAAAACGAAGAGGACCGTTGATCGGAAATCTTCGGATCGAAAAAAACGATCGACGATCAATATCACAACGCGTACGTATCACCATCATTCTCGCGAGTGGTCTCACGACGCTTGATAATTTACAACTTGTAACGTGACGATTTGTAAAAAAAAAATCATCACAAGAGTATATTCCCATACGCGAGCGTTGGCGCGACTAAGATCGAAAATTGTTGCCTCGCAGGACAACTTTTCTCATCTTTCGTTTTTTTTTTTTTTTTTTTTTTTTTTGGTTGTTCTTTTTTTGCTTCTCTCTGTTATTTCAAAACACTTTTTCGTCTGTGAGCGAGGACGGAACTGTGACACTCGTTTCATTTCTCTCTGATCGCTCTCTTCTTTCGTTCTTTCTGTAATTTCTTTTACTCTCGCAATTATTCTATAGTCGAAACAGGCGCCGCTTTTACTACAATTTACGTGTACGTATATGTATATATACAGACGCAGCTGCCATTCGACTCGTCGACATTCTTACAGATAACGTAACGTGTATACTTTTATCAAAATTTATTCTCCCTTTATCTTACCACGCGTATTACGTATTGGAACGAGGTGTCAGGTCACTTCTACGGATGCCACATCGACGCGACGCCGCGATCTGGTCTTATCGCGCGACGCGTGACTTTTTCGTCGGGGGGAAGAAAAACAATCGACACTAATTATTAGCAACGCTAATCGAACGGGTGTATCACGTTTGTGGCAACGATCGAACCGACGCGACGGGAAATTTCCGTCGAATTTTTTACGGAAAAGTACTTCACGTCGTTCGTAACGCTAGTGGTTGTCGTAGCTGGTTGTCGCGATATCTCGGTGAGGACAAATCCGAAATTGGAAAATTTGACAGGAATGGAAAGTACCGGAGACTAGTTATCGCCCAACGTAGCCGTTTCGCTCTACATTTCTAAACTTCTAGAAACCGCCAATTCTCGCGCAAAGTAACTATCGTTAACATCGCGAACGGGCCGCCGATCGGGCAAACGTGTATACGTATTTGGAAATCCCTACGTGGGATGAAAACTACACCTTTTCGTACCGTATTCTCTTCGAAATATCGCGGCGAACTTCGGCTACGCGGAACACTCGTGGCGCGAACAACTTCGAAGAATATCCGTATTTTTTATACTCGGTATATTTGTCGAAGTCGAAAATGTCCAGTCGCAGCGACTCGTTTGCTGCCTGAAAAATTATGCCATGAAGCGTAGGCTCGTCAGGAAATTCCGCTGCCAAAATCTTTCTCACGGTTTTTCTTCCCCAGGAAAAAAATCAGAGTCGAGTGTGCGACGAGAACTGTGAGCAATTGAGCGTGCTACGTGTAAACGTGAACGAGATTTTACTTGTCATTGTTATCGTCTTCCCATCGGGATGCTTCGATGAGGTAAATGACAACAAGAATTTAGGAACCTAAACCGATTTCCTCCTTGCTTTTCAACCGAGAAATTCCGCTGGATTTTGGCAAAGATTTGAGACACTGAGATCCGATCTATCGAGCTAATTCAAGTGATATAAAACGAAACGGAATAATCGGTACGCGTTTCGGTCTCCCAGATTTCCACTGATCGATAGATGAACAAATTATTATCGCCTTTCCGTACATTTCGCAGATCAGATTCCGAATTATTGCCGATTGCTCGAGTTTTATACGCAGGAAGGCGCAGCGCTCGAGAGCGGATAAAAATATGACAGAAACGAGGGAACGCCGCGTAAACGAAAAATCTAGCACCATGTTGCAAAGTATCATCGCGATTTTGTTCGATAATCAAGTTTGTGCCACGCGACGACGAGGAAGTTAAGGCACTTGGCAAGAAAGGGTGAAGTAGCGATTTTATAATGTACAGCGGGGAAAACAAACGGACGTTTGCACAATACGCGACGTTTCGAATAATAAATAGATTTAATATACAAAAAAAATAGAAAAAAAACAAACGAATCTCACGCACAGTCATTTCTCGTCATAAAATAACCCCTCCGCGTCGTTCATCACTTTTCTTTTACTCCTCATCATAAAAAACAGCCCAACAACATCTCCGAGCAACTTCATCGAATCATTAGAAAATACACCGGCGGGGGGCGAAATCGAAACTTTGGGAAGGATTAACGATATTGAAACGATAAGCTGATAAATTATTTACAGCGAGTCCCGCGCGCCATCGTCGGTCGACGGGGCGAGCGCGATAATGGATTTAAATCTAGACTTAACATCGATACAGAAGTAATGAACGTGCGAATGAAGAATAGTAAACGTATAACGTTGTAAAACTAGGATAGGTCAAAGTTAGAAATAGGATCGGACACGAGGATGTATCCTTCAATTGTTTGGCACAGCGAATTCACGTAGCTCGTTGAATCTGGAACACAAAAAATAATTTCCCATTAGCAACCAATCAAATCGGCCAAGGTCAACAACTTGCGAATGATAATTTCTATAACAAATCCCCTTCTCGGAGGGAAATTGATTTCCTAGCAAATTGTATTGCTAGCCTAGTCGTGCGTCCTTTGTTTTTCGTTATTCGACCAATTTTTATATTTTTTAAAATAGGATTTCTGCGCACGCGCAGATTTGGTTGTCGTAATCTTAAAAATGCAGAGATTACGAAAATTTGGTCGAGCATCGAAAAACAAACGACTCGCGCTTTATTCGCGCGTGGCTATGGGATGTGCGGAGCGATGGTGTTTTTTGTTGTTGTTTTTTTGTGTGTTTTTTGCAAATGCAAGAGCGGCGGAAACGGGGCACGGCGGATCAGGGCGCAGGCAAGTCCCACGCGTCTAGACGACGTTCGTATGTTTTATGGTGTTGTAAGCCCTCGGTACCATGCGATTGTGCCACGCCCCGATAACCGGTAAACCGGTACCGCGGTCTCGTAACGACGATGTTCAAACGGTGCAACGACGCGTTGCATCTCTTGGAGAACGACGGTTCGATGGGTTATATACGACGAGTCGTTTGCCGCACGCGACGTGACCGACTTGGGCGGATCGTTAGAGAGAATCGAGATGAATATCAGTCGCTACGTGAATTTACAGTCCATAAATTTGAAATCGCTGTGCGAAAGGTACGAAGAAATTGATATCGTTCGTTAACCCTTTCGGTCACGAATTTGTTGCGCCATCTTTTTAAGGAAATTTCGTGTATAAAGGTTTTTCACATTGCCCATTACGAATCCGCTGCCAAAATCAGCCTACAGTCCCAAATTTCCAAAAAAAACTTAACAACTTTCAACATTTTCATCCGCCATATTGAATCCCCCATTTTGTATTTTAAACATTTGACACCAGAATCATAAACAGCGACACCAAAAACCCCTATATATACCAAATTTCAGAAAAACTTTAAATATTTCAACATTTTCGTCGGCCATATTGAATCCGCCATTTTGAATTTCACAAATTATACAGCCAAATCGTAATCAGCGACCCCAAAAACCCCTATATATACCAAATCTCAGAAAAACTTTAAATATTTCAACATTTTTGTCGGCCATATTGAATCCGCCATTTTGTATTTTAAATATTTTACACCAGAATCATAATCAGCGACCCCAAAAACCCCTATGTATACCAAATTTCAGGAAAACTTTAAATATTTCAACATTTTTGTCGGCCATATTGAATCCGCCATTTTGTATTTTAAACATTTGACACCAGAATCATAAACAGCGACACCAAAAACCCCTATATATACCAAATCTCAGACAAACTTGTAATATTGCAACATTTTTGTCAGCCATATTGAATCCGCCATTTTGAATTTCACAAATTATACAGCCAAATCGTAATCAGCGGCCTGGAAACCCTTCGTATGCAACTTTTCGGATAAGTCTAGCTATTATTTCGTCTTGGCATGCTTCTATTCTGGAAATCTGTCTTGTTTGAGACTGAATCTGTTGTTAGCAATAATTGTTTCAGGTAGTTAGGCAATGGTATGATTTTTTTCAAGACTTATTTTTTAAAACTTCTTGGGAAGGCAGGGATCGAGAAACTGAGACGGAATCGATATCAAATGGATGATAAGCGTTAAAAGAATCGAGAGCGTCGAGGTGGGACACCGGTGTCTCGCTGCGACTTAAAGGGTTAACGACGATTACGTTCGAGAAACGATATAGCGCCACGGGCAGACGTAGCGCGCGAGGCTCGTCGATGTAATTGCATCGAGTGGCATCGCGAAATATCTCTTTTCGACTTTAATGCCGGCTCTCCAAAGCGTACGGTCGTTAAATAATAATATTCAACAGGTTATACTCGTTCCTCGCGACGTCGAGAGCAGCCCAACGCGAACGAACACGAGAAATGCGAGGCGATATAAACCTGTAGGTAACTGCATTCACGCCCTATTGCACCGATTGATATTCGCGTCGGCAAGATTTCGATCAGCGACTAGTTACAGTCGCCAATTTCCGGTGACATTTTTACAAACACATAGAGTACCCACATACGAGACTCTCGCGTTACGATTTCCCCTCAATTATAAAATGTGGGTAATTTTTTTTTTTAAATCGACTTTTTTGTTGCTAAAAAAATGAAAATACGGATCTCTTTTTCACTGGCAAGAAAGATTTTATTTCGAAGTTTAAAGTACTTCGAATTACTGTTACAATGCAAAAAATCATAGCGATGTAAATTCGCGTTCTTTAGTGTCAGAGCGGGACAAACGTAGCAACATCGTTTTTTACAGGAAATTTGAAGGTGGTTGACAACAAATTCGCGCATTCGATTGATAAACGCTTCGGTAGCTGGTGATTACCCGATCACGCGATATTTCGTAGATTCGCGTATAACGAACGATTGTTAGTCGGTTTGATTGCACGTCGCTTTATTTATAGAGTGAAAGTACAACGGTCTACCTATCAACCTTTGGCAGATACGGTGACGCTAACTTGCAAGAGGAACGCGAACACATTTGTGGCTACTCGATGGACAGGTTATCTACAATTTCCCGACAGGTGAGTTACATCGGCTAGAAAATATTCACATTCCGATATTTCTAATCCGCGCATTCGACAAACTCTGCATTCTATCTTTTTCCTCGTTTGAATAATCCCAGACACGTAATTGCCTTTGAATCAAGACTCGCGGCGACCACAGAAAATGTTAAAAACTGTTTAGAAAAAAAAGCATCCATCGGGCCCCATAATAATTATTAAAACTGAGCTGGCAGGAAAAATCTCACCGCTATTATGATGTGGAATGCCGGATTTAGATTACGTAGATAACGTGCAAACGTAGACATTCTTTGAAAATTACGAAATGCTGGCGACAGCCGCGAGGAGTATACAACATTCGGGAGGTTCCTAGGCTATTATATAAATATTCGTAGTAGTTAAGTATCGCATTGATCGGACCGTTGATCAACGAATAGTCGGACTTTAATGGACAATGTACAGGGTATTCGGTTTATGGACTGTCACATTTTTTGTGGATTAGTGGGGTCATTTGCAAGCTTTAAATCTAAATGACTCAGGTCCTAACTGTTATAGCTACTAAAATTTTTTTTTTCTCAATTTTACTCCAAAATTCCTCACTAAAACTGGTACAACTTTTTCATAACTAATACTAAGTGTCTTAGCGTAGTTTTTTGTGATTTTATTCTATAATGGATTCTGGTTCAGGAAAATTCTAAACTTCTGAAGTCCTTATGAGCAAAAAACTAACAGAAGCTCCAAGTGAGCGAGATTTAAGGAAAATGTACTTTAAAAAACGTATGTTGAACAATACATTACAGAGTAAAGTATAACAAAAAAAGTTGCAGGAGTTTTACTGGGGAAATTTGGAGTAAAATCTAAAAAAAATATCTTAGTTACTGCGCAAAAAATGTTCATAGTTATGCTAAGTACTGGAAAATGTGTGATTGGAATGGGTTGAAACAGCGACTTACCACAAGAGCATAAGCTGCTATCGTTTTTAGAGCTGAAACATCTGTTGGACAGCTAATACGCTGACCAGCTTGTATCTTGCTCGCGCGTCGACAGCGTTGATTGTTCACGTTATATTAGAGATTTAAGTGGTTTGTTTAAAAATATTAGTTGTTTCGCATTAATGCGTACGACGTTATTTTTTGCTCCGTTGATCGTAAGGCATCGCTGTTTTTCTTCGAGTGTTATTTATGAGGAATTTCGTTAAGAAGTTTTCGGATTTGTGCGTTTGGCGAACGTTTTGAGAAAAGTTTTGGGGGGATGTCATCAGTAGTAGGGAGAGTCGTTGACCAAGTGATTCCACGAGGCAAATTCACTCCATGCTTGCATGTTCGCCCGCGTCGCATCTCTCAGACGCGTCACTTCCCAACTCAAAGCTTTCCTGCCGCCGTTCGTGATAGGAATCGCCGCACTGGAGCCGTTGCTGGCGTCGCTGCAAGAATTTCCGTTCCCAACGTGAAGACCTGCCATTGACGCCGTCACGTTGACTATCTTCGCCGTAGTTTGCGGCTGTAAACCAAAAGAAGCAAGAATTAAAATGTACTCTTATTTACTCGACCCACATTCGTGGGTCTATTATATATATATATTTCTATTCACCTCAGTTTTTTTGCAGACGATGTAATTTTTCCCCTCGTTGTTGTCCCAGTATTCCTCGCTGCCGACGTGGTAGCAGACGCAGAATTCGATTTTGTCGGAACGTGGCGGAAGTGTGAGACGAAAACGGAAGGTATCGTAAAGAACTAGCGCTGCCTGTGCTGCTCCTGGCTGCTCGACGTAGCTGCAATACACGTCTTCGTGCGTTTGCCAGTTATCGCTGCTCGCTCTCACGACGACTTCCTTATCGTATGCTAGATTTTTCACCTTCACTGTCCCCACCAAACACTGTTCCGCTTCTCTAACTATGACGTTTTCCAAACTGACGGAGTCTTGATCGAGCTTTCGTCTGAAAGCCAGGTAATCGCTCGCCGGTTGAGGAAACGTCGGTGCCCAGGGCGTCGGAACTGCTTCTACCTTCACGCCTCTCGTTACTCCGGCCAAATAAGCACTGCTCCACAACGGAGGCACGTTACTCGGCTCCGACATAACGCGAACCTTGCATCGTATCCAAAAAAAAACAGAAAAAGGAACAGTCTTAGTTTTCGAGCAATTCGTAGATCCTCGAACAGTTCGAGACTCCGATTAACAACCTCCGCCATCGGGTGTGAATATTTCCAGCACTTCAGCGAAAAACAGCAAACTGGCATGCGATGAGTTGGTAAAAAATGCAGCAAGCAACCGCCAACAGTGGGAACGCGAATTCGGCCTTAAACTATGCTAGACGACGACAATTTCGACTGACAAAATCCGAAACGCGGGTATTTTGTGACCCACTTTACTAGGAGAGACATAGTTGGTCTAATCCTATCTAGCCTAGTTTTCGCCCCGGTGTTAATGGGTTAATTGACACGGCGCATCGATTCGATCGAGTCGCCTCTAGAAATCGGAGTGCTAAAGTAGGTCACCAGGAAATCCAACTGGAATCGGCGTTCCCACGTGAAAAGTGCAGTTTCCAATGGTTTTTTAAGATCGTTAATTGGGTAGAAACGCGAGGAGGGAAAAACGGAGGAGATGCGTACGAGTCATCGTTGCGAAATGTGAAGCACAATGACACTTACAAAATATTTTACCTGGGTCAATGGTCGGCCGCGATCGTCCGCGAAAACGACACGTTTCTTCTGTTTGTTGCTGTTGTCGCTGCTGTTGTGCAGGTGACCCAAGGGAAGAGACCCGGTGGACAGACACGGTCGTATCCTCGGCGGTACCGTTCGCGGAGAAGTCACCTGGGGTGAGACTACGAGAGGTCGGTAAAGTAGAGGACTGTAGACCGGGGGACTATGCCCCAGAAGCAGTTCGGATGGCATCGCTATGGAACACATCGAGATCTGCGAACAAAAAAGCGAAACGTATTACTTACGTTGACCAATGCGAATTTCGCAATTTCGCCATTTCGCGATAATCGCGAATTTCATCATTTTTCCCCATCTCTTCAACTTTCTGCTCTTACTTCTCGTATTTTTATCTTATCACGCTTATTTTTTCCTGCCCGTTGCCACATTCCTCTCGCAGCGCGCTTGTTATTTCTTTTATCGTTTATCATCCGTTTGTTATTGTTGCTATATCTTGTTTGCTGTTATTGGCTTCGAGAACGGTATTCGAGGCCAAATTGGACACCAAAATTGAGCTTTCAGTGGATCCAAGTTCCCAATTTTTAATTCCGTACGCATCTTAAGTGGCCACCTATCGAACCGATAACAACTTTCACGCCTATCGTTATACCAATAAAATCGCGAAATCCAATTACGAAATACGTTCCACTCGAATTTGCATGAACTCTGCGTCGCATTCTTCGATCCGCTCGCTTTAATTTCCAGACGTCGCAGCGCGTGATAATCTTGTTTATCTTCGCAGGCAGACAGCTTTAAAGCTGTCGTCGTACCCAGCCTAATAACTATAATACACCCAAGTACGACTGGTCAACTTCAACCGGCGTCGCGCGATCATATCGCACCCCCGTAATAGCTTTGCTTTTGCCAGCCATCCGAGTCCGTTCTCCGAAGTACGCGCATTTTTTGCCACAAAAATAGTCTCTTCGTTGAAAACAAAAGCCGGTTGCACGTTGCTAGTGAGAAAAAGGTCGCAAATAAAGTCAATCGACGTCACGTTGTCGTTTCGCTTTCCATTGAAATAACAAAATTTCGTCGCGATACACAATGGGTGAATGACAATTCGTCGAAACTAACGAATAATAGCGCCGAGTATTGCGAGGAGTATTAGCACAATAAAAGAAAATGCCAGGAGTAAAAGTAACGTAGGCAATTTTTATTGATAAGCAACTTTCGTGTTCGCATTTCGAGTATGTAGCAAAAGAAGCGAATATTTTATTCATTAATTTATTATATTATATTAATAACGTCCAACAAATTGGACGATTTGTTTGCAGTTAGCGTGAAATAAATTGCGGAGATTCGGTTGCGCTGGGTCGTTTGGCGGTAAGATCATCGTCCAGGAGGTGGCAAGTGCGAACGTCATTCGTTCCCGATTTTGCGAGCGGAAAAATCCATGATGTACCCACACCGGATGCGATCTGTCTATTTTCATACGGAAAGAGCGACGATTGTTCCGTATATACGGTTTATACGAGTCTCCGATTACTTCTTATCGAACGGTGAGACAATCGACGTGTTTCGGTTCGAGAAGAATCAAACGAATGAATTATTTGGATAATTATCAACGTGAGAAGTGAGCGTAGTTCGACAATTTTTCGGCTCATCAAACATCGTCGATATAATCGTTTCATCAGAAAGTATCGTTCTGGACGATCTTATCTCTGGATCACGTGGAAAACTCGTGCGACACGCGAGTCTGGGAGACTCGCGTGATTCGTAGCTAGATACGTCCAAATCACATTCCTTCAAATATAATAGCGTAGACGCCGACGCAGGTAGCTCGCGAAAATAGGTTATCGCGCACTATTATCTCGTAATCTCGCGGATTAATATTTATCGCGAGGATTACATTTGGCGAGACGGTATCACTATCATTCTTACACATTATTTCGCGAAGATTAAAAATAACAATTAATTCCTCTGAGAAATATCAGACAATTTGTACCGAATTTGCTAGCGAATTTCAGTATACAGAATCGTAGCTAGTCTCTGGATAGTACTAAAAATAGAGACATACGATAACAATGCATCTGATACTCGAAGTCTCCGGTCGTGTGGAGGAAACTGCGATACTCGCCATTCTTTGCAGCGGTATATTTCGCGAACGGTGACTCCCACGAAAAAAGTTGTTCTCATCGATTTTGTTGTAAATTGTCTCGGCTTTAAGTTTGGTAGGATGTGATTTTCTCGACAAGTCCACGGTTTTGGAGATATTCGCGAAGTACGGTTGTTCCGACGGTTCGCGTGCTCGTCAAGGTCACTCTGGCATACTGATCGGAGGTCCGATACCGATGTGGGTAAAAAAATTGGCAAGCAGCGTATTATTTCACACTTTCGTGCTCTTGATCTCCATACTTTCGAATGCTATTCGTTCTTGGAGATGCAGGAAGTAAGAATTCGTCGATACCAACAAAGTTGAATACCCTGTGCCCGACCTTGGAAACGATAATGTTGGTGTTTCGCGAGGACAAATAAAATTATTAAGCAGGTCTGTCGGTCGACCTAGAGTCGAAATGAAATTACGCCGATGATAGCCAAGGACGAAGATCTAAGCCTGAATTCGCGAGTGCGACCTCCGACTCGAGTGTAGGTCAAGTTTCAATCGCCAATGTCGCAGCGTCGTATATTTATGCATCTCGCATTCGTGACGCCGCGAAGAATGTATCTTGTCTTATACATACACCACGGAGTTTCGAATCGTTGAATCTCTATTTCTGAATTTTTCGGCTAAATTTATCAACATACACGGGCGCAACCGTTTTGGACGAAATCCAAAAACCGGTGACGAAATATCACATGATTCCGCAAAGCCAAATCGATTCGTGGCCAAAAATTGTCGGAAACATTTATCCTATAAATCATCCATCACCTTGGTGTGTCGTGACTTTTATCCCACCTAAAACGAACCTTTCCTCGACACGGATCCGCATTTTATTTTTTTTCGCCCAAATTTGAGAATGCATCGAGCCAGCTCGATTTTCCCAATCCGCGTACATCGATGAGTCAACGATGGTCGATTTCGACATTCTATATTCTTCATTCACGATCGATTCTGCTTTTTGCAAATCTTACGCCTCGCTTCATCGATGTGCCAATTGTTTGCGTTTGACCGCTCCGAAATTTAATAACGATATCGGTTTTAACCTTTCCAAAGATACGTCGTAATTTCAACGAACAAACTCCGACGAAGCGCGGCGTCAATAGAGTGATACGCGAATAAGTAGCATTTTTTTTTGTTATCGGTCTGACCGAGTTTTATCGTCTTGCCGAGAACGTACAGATCTGCGAAGACTGGACCACGACCACGCGGTAAACACTTGTCGCGTGCATATCTAGAAAAATCGCGTGGCATGTAACGCGTGGCCGCTGACGAAAGACCAAACATTCGTTTCTCCGTTCATTCTTAGCGATAATAGACACACCAAAGCTGTTAACACGCGATGAGTAAGAGTATCGCGATACCATTGCTCGCTCCTTCGCAAATCGCGTTCCCAACATCATATGCATGAAAATAAATGGAATACGTAACAAAACAACTCTTCGTGGCTTTTACGCTTATTCGCGAACGCACAGGCTTTTTTTTTAAATTGAATATTTGGGAGGAAATAACACGAGTAAAAAATACGTGGATCGTGCGGTAAAAAAGCCGCGTATCAAACGATTCGGTAGGACAAATTGAGAAATTTCTGTTTATATGTACGAATTTCCGTCGGGGCGATTTAGCGGACGGTTTTCGCGAATTTCGTAATATACCCGGACGGAAGAATCTTGAACGAGGCGTCGTAAATCCGGCATCTGTTCCGTCATACGTCAGGCGACTAGGTCTTTGAGAATAATTTTGGGTTCTAGAGGTGACTAAAAATACGCGCAAAAATCATTGACTCCGAAGGCCTGGGAAATGAACGGTATTCGACGTCAGCGCGACGGACAATTATTGTAGGCGTGTTACGTACGCGCATACGTAGCTTTACAAAAATGTGGAAGCACAAGAAACGTGGGTTAGTTTGAAGAAAAAAGTCGAGGGGAAATTTCATCATGTCCCAAGATGACGGAGTTGCGCAAGGAGAAACTTTTACGTATAGAAAGAAGCGAAGAAAAAAAGTAAACGTAAACCCAGCGGACGAAAACGTGATAAATTATTTAACTGCCGTATCACGCGTGATTATTTGCGAAATAAACTTTGTCCCGACGAGTCGGCGTTGCTGCTTTAACATTTGACCCATCACCCAAAAAAACGGAGCGAGAAGGGTCGGGGAAATAAACGAGTGCGAATCGCATTTTTGGGGACGACATTCGAGATGAATATCGTATTGTTTTCGGTTGGGGCTCAAAATTCATTTGTACCTTCCTGTAAGGGAAAAATGAACAAGGATGGGTGGCTGAAAAAGAGTAGAAACAAAAGAAGTATGGAAATTTTCAATTTTCACGAAGGAGACATATTTCGAGGTATTTTTACGATAATTTCTATTTAGCGAGGGAGAGGAGAGAAATTGATTTTGGTTGTGTGGCGATATGACCACGTGATTTCTCGCCACGATTGGATTATCGAAGATTGCGTAAAGCAAGAAAACAGGGTGATGCAAGCGAAAAAAATACATGTAAATGGAGAGCAACGTGAAGATGGATGCGCGATGAGATGTAAGCGGATTACAATGTACACAGGCATAAAGTGCTCCCGCAGAGATTACGGATAGTAGATTTTACGCGAATCTGGTTCATCGTTTATCGTATGTCGTTTCATCGAGTAGCCGATTATTTTCGAACGTTGACCCATTAATCTGCGCCTTCCTCCCACAAATTGCGAGATATCAATATTTAAAAGAAATGGCGTTATCGAAATCTTGTCGCGAGAGGCGTCGTCGGAGCAAAAATGTATCGCAGGTCGAAGTACGTTCGAGAAAACTAATTTCGATTCGCAATATATATTAAAGAAAGTTGATTTCCCTTCGAATAACTTTATCAGTACTGCTAGAAATTTAAATTGGAAGCAGTGCCGAGTAGTAACGAGGTTCAGCTAGTTTCGCGAAGCTAATTAACTCAAATCTTCTCATCAAGGTCCCAAAAATTTACGACCTTTCGAAAATTTCTGTAAAGAAAAGAGAAAAAAAGCGACGAATTAGAAATCGAAATAGCTTCTCCACTTCAATTCCAATGGATTGCCTTTTAATCCCATAAAACGAAGCGTACGATTATATCTGTTTGGAAAGAAATACGTGAATTTTTGCGGTAGCATGCGACGAGCACGTGATAATTTATTTATACAGTGTATTCGGCAAGGCGAATAGATTAGCCGCAGGTGATCGCGACTCATAAATAACGACGAGTTGCATATTGATGATCGTGGAACGAGGCTGTAAAAATTCCGGATAACACGAATCCTATACAAAACCAGTCGCATCGATCGTATGTCTGGTTGAGTACGGTGAAAAAGAAGAAGAAGAAATGTCGAAATTTATTCGATAGTGAAATTGATCTCTGATCTTAAATTTCCACACTTTGATAGCGAGGCGATACCGTGATACGTCGAGCCTTGAAATTCCTCCGGATTTCTTATCGTCCGGCATCACTTGTGTCGCGTTTACGTGACAATCGTCGCGGTTTGGCGCCGCGTGTTCCGTATATAGAAATGTGTTTGCGCGATGACTGCGATATTTATTGACCTAGGCTTTCCCTAATCTCAACGTATTACATTTTCGATAAGACGTGCATCCTTCGCCAATGACACAGCTTCCTCCGTTGTGGCGCAAGACAGCAGCAAAAATACGCGATTAATCGCGATTGATTAATTATCAGCTGATTAATTATCCGATGATTAATTGCGAAGCTGATCGATATCGATAACGCGACAGCTGATGATAAGATTCGAGTTCGAAATGGGACGTGAAACGTGACCTTTGCCGATTCTATTCCCCCGCAAATTCGTAATCTGAAATACGACAATTTTCATTGCGATCTTCGAACTAGATAGTCAATTTCACGTGTACACATTTACTCGAAAAATTAGAATTCCATCGAATAAATCTTTTACGTCATTGCTCGAGCATTTCGTGCTATTTGCCTTAAAACGTGAACATTTCCAGCTCCACTTCGAACCGGTAGAGCAAACGTCGGGAAATCTGTGTGATATTTGAAGAACGGGGAGTCTCAGGTGTCGGGGAGCTTCGCTATATGCCGTGGAGAAAGCTTTGATCCGAACGTTCTCTGCGCACCGTCGTGAGGCATAGAAATGATCTCGCGTTTGAAATCCGTCTGAGAAAAAAAATCAAGTTCCTCGCGCGGACTCGAGATAGAAGATGCGTCGTCGACGAGCAAGGGCGCGAGAAGTATATTGACGGAGAGTGCTTTTAACGCGTTGTTCAAATACAAATAAATTTCACAAATTCTATGCGAAGATTTTTGTGGACGTGGAAGAGTTGACAAAGGAAGACGTTTGTTTGCTCACGTGTGGAATACGAGTTTAACTTTCGTGTTACCAGAATCGCCTGCTAATCAATATCATTTACATCGAAACCGTCGATAAGACTCGTGTCATTCGAATTCACCTGCGGATAAAATTCGGCAAATATGAAAAATGTTAATTGAAAAGTTTTTCAGGTACGTTCATTCGGGGCTAATTTGTTGGCTTTGAAAATACATTATAAAAGTGGTGAGCGCGCGGAAATCGTCTGCGCGATGCATAATTATCAAGAGTACGCCACGAAAGAAAAGATACCAATGTTCTTAGTCTCTTTTAAACTTGTATTTCAATAGCTTTGCACTCAAGACGCGTTTTCCTTCGTGTAACATAACGAGCGGCGACACCTGAATATCATATTTCACAGTTACGCATATCTCACAATATCATGTTCGCATGATACATGCATGATGACAACAGTTGTTTTCTCTGACGTTGAAGATCCTTTCATCACCTCGGCTTACATACATATGTAAGTATCTCAATTGTGAAATCCGAGGAAAAACGAAGAATCGCGTCGCTAAAACTTTTCCAACTACCTCTAGAGCTCGAATCATCGTGGAATACTTAACCTCCTTTTTTCAAGGCTCGCCCTTCGCGTGCCGCGAATCGCGACGTGGTATTAAATAAACGCGAATACAAAACGATCACGCGATTGATATCCCATTGAAATCAAACTCTGTTCCTCGAGAGTTGCAAGTTTTTTACTATATCATTCTATTATTATCATCGTCATCCTCGTTATCATTACCATTATTGATATCCCTAGTATCGTCATCGTTGTTGTTGTTGTTATTATTTTGTAAATGTATCAACGCCACAACGAGATTAACTCTTGAGCGACACTGGCATTTTCCAGGTGTCGAAGGTGTCAATGATCCGAGAGACGTGTTGCTACGTTTACGTAAAACCGCGTACGAAGACACATGGAACGGAATTTGGCTTCGGAGAAAGGTTTGGCCAGGAAATCAATACGAATACACGGGTTGATCTCCTTGGACGGTCGCTTAAGCGTTGATTGTAGCAAGGACAAACCGTCCGTGTTTACCACTCGTCTGGTCGGATTAGTTCGACACTCCAGAAAGCATGAGTCGTTGTTCATACGAGCGGAAACGGGGAGAGAAGAATGACAAATGGAAGGTATCAGATGTTCCACGGTAACCCAACTGTCGTGATAGAAACGACGATCGATCTTGCAGAATTTTCGGAGAAGTAGACAATCACGAATATACCACGTATTACGTGTAGCGTGGAAGGTGTCGATGTTACCGCGATTACGACAGTCATCGCAGTCTCGACACGAATACGAATCCATTTCCCGACTACTTCCGATTATACGTACGAAATTTTCTACGCGCCCGAACTTTTTCTTCGTACTAATATCGAATACTTGATGGATGCAGCGTTCGGGAACGTTCCTAGAATAGAGTCTCATTGTCACCCGAATTTTATAAGGTACATGGAAAACCGTTGTCTGACAAGCTGCCAACGGAATGTCATTTGTCGGACACACGTCGTTTTACATCTCGTTACAAAAGAATTATCCAATCACGCGCGTAAGCTTAGCGTGTTCGCGAAACACGGAGACGCGCAGCAATGACAAACGACGAGGATCTCGGGGGTGTAGTATGTACCTACCTACCGGGCTTTGGGCGACCGTGGGAACGATATGTTCGGTTCGAGGAGATTTTCTCTAGGCCTACCCACCAGACGAGACGCAGGGCGCATTGCGTCCGTTGGAAAAATGGTATTGATCCTTGGAGTAACGCGGGACAAGCGTCGTGAGAGAAATGGGGATGATGAAATAGGTACACGGAGGCAATAAGTCAGCAGTAATGTAGTATACGGAGAAAATGTGTAGACTTACCTCTTTATTGATCGTTGAATTCCGTGAATAAAAACCAAACTGACAGATTACACTGTTTATTAAGAAAATATATAGATTATTCAACGAACTGTGTTGCTCGTCGATGTTGTTAGGTTTATTTATCGTAAGAAACGAAGAAATTATATTCACCGGTTCATAATTGCAGAGTTAATTATTATACCGTACCTAAGAACAAGTATGATTGATTTAAATGAAGCTATTATTTTACCTAATTAGTCGCACGTACGTACATCGCGGGTATAATATGCATATAATCCAACGTTCGACCCCTTTTGACTATTCATTTATGTTTGATTGATGTTTCTTTCGTCAGTTTCTCTCGGAGTAGTACGAACTATTGGCGCGCGAGAGGTACACGAGACCTCATCGTTCGAGCCGGCCACGCCAACTGTGTTTTTTCAGATCGGTACCCCGGTTTGTCCTGTCTCAACGAGCAATCGCGCATGCGCGCTCGCGTCCCGTGCGATTCACGTGTTTTCGAGCCACGAACCAATCGGCAGGCGAGAAGCGAACGTGCCACCGAGACGAGGGCCAATCTTCGCCCGAGGCACGACAAATTTTTCGAACTAAGGACACGTCTCATAGGGTGGTCATAGATTAGAGATTGAGAAACTCCCCCGCCGCGCTGCAACCGGTCCAAATTTTGGTCCCTTTCGAATGAAATTCCCGAACCCGATGAAAACCATCGCACGGTCGATAAATTCGTGCTCTATCGATACTTTCCCCCGCGTCCCGCGGAGACGACGTTTCATTCGTTGCATCGAATACCTACGTACACTTATATCGAGCGGTAAGATTAATGGAAGAGAAAAAAAAATAATCGCGTATGCAGTTACTTTCCATTCGTTCGGTATCGTTTAAGCGTGTCGAGATTGTTGCAGCTCGAAATTTCGAGAGTTGGCAACATGCATCTGGTAGTGTGGGGAGAGTGAATACAATCGTGGTTACAGCGAGGGATGACCAGAGTCCGGAGTAACGCGACAAATGTTAACAGTCGATTCGACATGGTATTTTATCTATAGTAGCATGGGAGACAACGCTAACGTATCGGCTGCCTGTACTATCCGTGACTTTTGGCTTACCGACAACAAACTAACCTCGCTGTAGTCTCACATAAACGCGTTTCCTACGCTTTCTCCACCGTGGAACAAGCGACAATCGAAAGAGTCGTCGTCGTCGTCGCGTTTTAAAAGTGTACCCAGTACGAAGTTGGCGGAAAAACTTGGTTCGTTTGATTCGTCGTTGTTTTCTAATCGTAAAAAATACGTTTTCTCGTCCGTTGCGTGAGTAAACAAGACACGAGACTCGATGCATCGCGAACCCTGGCTTCTCGACGCGAGAAAACTCACCAGCGTGAAAATAATAAATAAGGTCAAATGAAATGCCCTTGACTTCGCATTTGCCGTACGTGTCGCACACGCACACACGCGCGCGAGCGTTTGAAAATATAACCAATTTACGAGACGTTTTTACGACGTCGAAAGCATTCGCCTCTCGTTTCGCATTGTCAATAAAATTAAAACAAAAAGTAGGTTACGCCCAAAAGCTCAACGGGATGAGGATAACGCTGAACGTTTCTACGAAACGGCACGCGTTTAAAGCTCGCCGATCTAGTTACACAGCATCCTCGAATCTACCGCGTGTTTTTACACCATGACGGCCGCATCTATTGTTTATATTCGATGATTCGGAGACGACAGTGTAGTCTAAGCCATGTATAGATAACTGGCACGAGGTCAGGTATCTGTCGCACTTTCTTTCTGCCCTTGCATTCGAACAATAAGGAACACTTATGAATACACGAATACACGACCATGCTTGGGCTTTCCGCGTCGAGTTGCCCGTCATTCTATTTATAGATGCCTCGAACGAGTTCCCTACACACGCTCACGTGCCACGTAATAACATTTCTTTGCAACTTTACAGTATTCACAAATCAATTCGTCGGCGACTTTAAATACGAACGTAGTATGTATAGCGGTGTGCGAATAATTCGTGTATTTTCGAGTATTCAGAATTTGCAATTTTATAACGCATTTTTATATATAACACCACTAACAGATTCTTTAAACAACAACAAACAGAAGGAACATAGAAAAATTAAATTGAAAGAAAAAAAATCTTATGTCAGTGATAGTTAAATTTCAAAAATCGACAATCATTTAATTATACACAGAATTCAGAAATTACTCGAAAGTTACAAATTATTCGATTTGTTTCGTACGCTATTCGCACACCACTAGTTATGTGATTGCATTTGGAACTGATACGAATACACTGTCCAATTGTACCGGGCATCGCGGTGGTTCGCGATGGACGTTCGGATGTGCAATTACACTACAGCTCCAACCACACGAATGATAATAAACTGTCGTGGTTTCATTATTATAATTCAACTGAGGAAATACGAGATGCTCTTTTTTTACGACCATATCTCCCCCTCGCATTTATATTTGTAGGTGACGATCATTTATTACGATGGATCTAGCAACGAAACGGCCTCGAAGAGAACCCATTCGCCTAATATAGGATACAATATGTACGAGCATCTCTCCGTACGTCGACGTCTGCCACGCTCGTTTCACCGCCCTATCGCACGAGTATGATGATAATAGGATTGTAACCGAGAACATTGACTTATTATTACTGATAAACGTACAGGATTATCGAGGGTAGCTCAAACGTTGGACGTGAGAATATTAGGTAAAAGTATCAATCGGATGTAACGAGGGATTTTCATCAACGTCGATTTCTGTTTTTGCCATACAAATCTTCGATTCCGATCAAAGATTCACTCATAATCGCATAGAGCATCATTTAGATTGAAAGTTATTTCAAACTGCTACCGATCTACGAAAATCTTGTAGGGGATCCGAAACCAAAACCGGTTCATCAATGAACATCCTACAACAGAACTGCACGTTCTTTGCAGTTTACCTTGGACATCTTGAATTTACATTCACTGATTCGATAATTACCTTGAATTTGTTAAGAAATGAAAGTTACATCTCGACAGCATTTCACAGACAATATTTTCCAACCTGCACTAAAAGTAATAACAAAAAAACCGCAGTTTTCCGGTTTGTCATGGAATATCCGACTATTTAAGATCTTCTCTGTAAAGCATTCTTTAATAGCACCCATTCATTAGCTGAAACAAATTTGCAGGTAACGGAGTAGAAACCAAAAGCCGTCCAAATCTTGGAATTGGACCAGAATTGGCGCTGGATTGGCCACGGTCCCATCAAAAAACAATATACTAACTAAAAAGCAAAATGATCTACATGTCGATCAGCCGCATCATTATTTATTCGAGGTAAGATCTGAAAATTCACAGTATGCATGCGATTGATCAACTATTTTCTCTGATCTCCCAACAAATGGGCTCTCACTTTTAATTATTTGTAAGACATTTTTATTATTCCAAATATCCCTAGCGATCGTCCTACGGTGCCTCAGAATCCACACGCACAGCTGCATGCTGGTTCCAATTCACTTCGTCTCCAAAGTGTTTTCTTTCTGTGCAGTACCGTTGTCGACTACCAATTAACACTTTTCTTCATATATACACGCTTCTGTTAGCAACTCGTAACTGGTCACGAGGGTGTAAAATTTCGAAATGCATCTCTTCGACTTATGAGCCATTCCACCGTATCCTGTACGCAAATCTGGCGTGAAAATTGTTGGAAATTTTTTATGACTTCCTCGCATTATTCAGGTGTCAACTAAGGCACGTCTCGAGTACGAACAATTTCTGGATTAAGTTGATAAGAGTTTTTGTAATTTATCAGACTACGAGGTTCAAAGTGCAAGCAGAAATGGATGCAAATTCGGGATTTATTCGATATCCGCAAAATGTATTGCAACTGAATTTTTCGAATAGCGTAACTTCTTCTTCTGCATGAGAACGTTTTGTTCGAAATTGGATGATTTTATCTTAAATATACTGTAGTTAAACGTCATCTTCATCGTTGATATAATTTGTAACATCTGGGCAAATTTCGCCAGCATTTGTTTGATCTCTCGTTAGTATTCGTAATTGAGGAACGAATTGCCACGATTGCGAAATCAACGGACCGATCTACAGCTCTTAATCAATATTGCGTCGCGTTTCAATTCGATGGATTTGAGCAAGAAAACGAAGTTGTTTTGCAACCGTTAATACGCTGTAGACGAGATCCGCGGATTTTTCATCTCTACGAGACATGAAACTGGGAATTTTCCATAGTATATAACGTTACACGTGAATTTTTTCAATTTGTACATAAATATTGTTTATTAGATCGTAGATACTGGCTTGGAGCGCGTGAGACCACGAGGGCAGATTTGTTGGTTGTAATCTGTCTGCGGCCTCCGAGGTTAGCTGCGATAGCATTATAACATTCGAATGCGAAAAAACGCAATACTGTTGTTGTTTGCAATGCCGAATGAAAAAAAAAAGAAAATTCGAGCAGAGACAACGAAAGTAGGTGGGTATTTCAACAATAGTGTAAAAAGTACATTTTTCACGAATACAATTATAATTAGTATGCAAAACAAAGTCGATTCCCGCGATTCGTTTGATACAATAACGACGACCGTTGCGAGCATAATGGCGACGATTGGGGAATAATAAATAATTCGTACGTATTCACAACACGGAAAACATCGGATTACGAAGGAATACAAAAAACAGCGGATAACATTTGCATCGCGGTTTGATCTCACCTCTGACCATTCCTGCAAACGAGCTTATTGTGTTGCTACGCTGCTTGAAACTTGTTTATCATTTCGCGGGCGAACAAATAACGAACACTTCGCGCGAGTATTCAAAGCAACGGCAATATTGTCGAGAAATCAGCGGTAAAAAATTGACTGTTCGACGGGAAATACGTTGAAAGATCACCGCCACGATGTTGACCGAACACCGTCGAAAAATCACCGCCACGATGTTGACCGAACACCGTCGATTACGCGAAATTCTACGAAATTTCTTCCACTGAACATTATTAACTCACTCCGAAGTGGCCGAGGCGCCAGTCTTATCGAAAGGTCACGATGCTGCCTCCCTTCGGTATTGCCGCACTGTCGATACGAGAAATGATCATGCGCGAAATATGAAGATACGTAGGTATCAGTTTGCCCCGCATCAGCTTTCTCTCCTTCACTTATTCGATACCCTGATTTTATTTTTTTTCCCACTCATGCCAATCGCCAATTCTCAAATTATGAAATACATTCGATTGGCAGTCTAATGTCACCTATTCGTACCAATCGCAGCGTGTAACTCGTAAAATGAATTGATGCCGACATTTTTCTTTTCAGGTCTTCATCCCCAAAATAGATCAACTAGCTTCGTGGTGATTATTGGAAAGGTATCTTTTAATACATTTTTCAATACACATTTGGTTTCAAATATTATCGGACCAAGCAGAATTGGACCTAATTTTTGAATAATGTTTCAGTGCGGTGAATACGAATTCACATTGATGTGTGATCACGTCGGAGAACTGGTTCCAGTTAGCTTGGAAGGTCTGGGTATACGAAGACCAGGCGAATAATTTTTAAGGGTGAGAACGTTCGTTTGAAAATGACGCCCCTGGCAATTTATTATTCTCGAGAATAATACCGTGTCGCAAAGATAAGTCTGAAATTAGATGATGAAACGTGGAAATTCCTGAACATTATAATGATGTTTTGCTCTCTCGCAATTTATAAATGAACAACCATACATAATACGTTAATTATTACAATTATTGATACGGTAATGAAAGCATTAACTAATACGGGGAGTGTTTTTCTCCTTGTATCGAATTGAATTATTACGATGCGATTCCCTTGACGAGCACGGAAAGACGCGATAAAAATCGCATGACACTTGTTGCACCTGTGAATACCTGAAAACACCTGTTGCTTACCACAGGAATCGTGTACTTCCATTCCACGCTGAATCCCACCAGGACTCTTAGAAATATCGCGTTATTTTTATGGACTCTCGTGGAAAATCTCGTGGTTCAATTTTTGAGAAAAAAAAATGTTTCGTGCAAGAGTTCGATTCCTCTGTGTTTTCTCACGAATGTACTTCATTCCGACTAATTAAACGACGCTTGGTCGATTAGACTGCAACCCGACAGCGTGATATTCGACGTGAATCACGTCTCGTTCGAAATTGTTGACTCTACGACTAAATAAAAGTAAATAGCTGTTGAAACACCGTACAACGCGTTGACGAGGAAAACAAAAATTGTTCTAGACTTATCCTATTATCGTGCCTCGTCCAAACATCGTAGTACGATAAATTGTCAGCCCAATGACTCAGCTGCTAGTTCAAAATACCAAATAAGTTCGTCCAGGGTCAGTTTATTGATATTCGCCAGGGATAATACCCGGTCATCCCACGTGGCCCTCGACGACGCACAACAGCCTAATAAACGAAAGCAAACAAAAATGTCCAAAAGCTATTGAACATTCGGCCAACGACTTACGAATGAAGTTAGATTTCTGTTTTCTTATCGCGTAATTTTCACGAAAACACACTTTATTCGGAAAATGTACCCTTTGGACGTGTCAAAGTAATCCGGTGGTCCATAAAACCCTCGATGGTAAATGACAAGTGTACGCGATGCCACGTCATCTTTGTCCTGCTATTTACTTACTCGTATTCGTTTTGCAGATACGGACGAGGAAAATACACTAATCTCGTAAATCGTTGTTCGTAAATCCGGAAAACGAGCGAAGTCGAAGGATCGAAAAACAAATGACGTTCCACTTGGAATCTACCCGTAATCGGTGATAATCGTTGCAAGCAACTCTGTGTTTGCAGAACGAGACGCGAAAATACTCGCTGAAAAGTTGCAGAAAAGTGTTTGGAAGCCCAGCCTGAGGCGAATTCGAGTTTCTTCGAGCACGAATCGGCGAAGATCGACATTTTGCAATATTCGCGATATTAGCGTATTACCGATCGTTGTTTCATTCCCTGTTCTCCGTACCCTTATTACAGTTTGATAAAACGAACAAACGAGAAACAACTATTACCCAACGTGATTTTGTTTGTTCATTCTTGTCGCCTGTCGCCTGGGTCAATCTTTGTTCGTATGCGCATCAACGATTATCGGGTATTGACAATACGCATCGTGTACACAACGAGAAAGCTTAATTGCTTGATTATCGAAAGACTGTCCGGTACGCGACGTAAAAAATTGATTGCGAAATACACATTATTGTGACATTGCTTAACCTTTAATCGACCTTTTCGTTAATTTTTATTCTCATATTTTTCTCTCGCATTTTTCATTTTTCACTTGCTTTTTTCTTTTCACCGCAGAAAAATCGTGACCTCTTTACTTTTCACCGGGGTTCTTTCAAATCCTCGTTGTTATTCGAACGATCGATCGTTCGATTAAAATTCGCGATGCACGTTTAACCTCGTCGAGATTTATCCGCATCTCTACCATTTTCTCGAAGCATCTACATCGTCCTAATTGGCTATTAATCAAGCCTTAAAACGCTCAACTAGATATGGAACTTTTGCAATTCAACGCGAGATCTATCGACCTCCTCAGCGTTGGAAAGCCATCGCACCACATTCCACGCTTCCATTTTCACCCTGCACAAATCCAGCAGGCAGTAAATTTGCATTACTCTTTGGCATTTTTTTTTCAATCCTCAGTTTCACGAAAAATACTGGCTCACATTTTTTTTCCACCATTTGCCAATTTTTTCATTCAGTTACGTTTTTTCTTCTAGCTCGAGTAAAACGAGTAAAAAAAAAATAACGTATCGAGTATCTCGATATTCGTGAACAATATTATTACGTAGAATTTATGATATAATGTATCGTTCAAGGTCGCGATAAAATTGGCGACTCAAAACAGATTGAAGGAAAAACTTGACTAGCATTTCTTAACGCCGGGATTCCTGGTATCGATACACGAGATGGTTTCTCGTTAATAATAACGTAATATTGCTCGTCTCACCGTGATTATACAATTTATCACAAAGTTGACTTGTTATTGAAATGAATAAAAAACCAAATTCGATTTTCACACTTGTAGGTGATCATTTTTTAAATATACCAACAATTTCCTGTTGAAATAATTTGTTGGCATTTTCGCGTTCTCGAAGAGCTTTTTTCTCAATAATTTCATTATTCTACCCATTTTTCCATCGGTCCCATATCGTCAGTACGAAACAAGTTGCTGGAGCCTAGATCAACTTTATCACTGCTCTTGGACGGATTGACAACTTTCAGCGGTGATACGAATCATAAAAAGTCGAGTATTAGTAGTAGTAGGTATTTTCTCAATGGGACCATTTTTGGCCCTCTTCACTTTATATCTCGCGATACGACGAACGAGGTTGATACACGCGTTACCCGTTAATTCCCGTTGTGTCGTTTTATGTCAGAGAATGCCGCGTTGATCGACCGCAAACGTTGACACGGTCACAATTCTGGGTAAAACCGCGGTTCGGGAAGATAAATAATAATTCGTGGGAAATTGCGGATGGCGCCTCTAGGCAAGCGATCCAGCTCGCTGCAGCCTCGCGAAGCTTTTATCATCTCGTTCGGTACAGGGGATCGCGAATGGATGAAAACGATGATTAATTCTGTAAGTAGCACTCACATGAATGAAACTCGTTATCCGTTCGGCGCTCTCATAACGCGAGTCAAGACCGATAAACGATGTTAATGAAGACTTAAATATGTGAAAAGAGCGTCTATACTCTGAAATCTAGTGCGAAAATGAATTCAATTCGCTCGGCGGTTCATCGTTTGTACGACTTTTACTATGCCATCGAAAGTAAATAAACGCAAGTGGAAAAGTAGTATAAAAATTGTCTCCACATTTCATGCTTTTATTCAATAATGATTGAATATGTTATGTATTGAATAAAGTGCCTATATATTTTTATAGCATATGTATGTATCATTGATAATTAAAATCACAGTTGCAATAACTATTTTGTTTGCGATCTTTAGAACGAATGCGTTTCAGAATCTGTACTACTTATTGTGCATATGCACCAATGCGCGCCACCGCCATTGAACTGGCTTCTCAAGCTCAGATTTGAAACCGTTGGGTGGTACTGCAATGGCTTGGATAGATTTTAGCTTTCATCGGTATTGCCTTCGATCAGATTCGCTTCTATTGGTATGAGCTTCCATCGATGAGAGCTCCCGTCGGCATCGTTGGTAGCTTGCATCGGTTTCAGCTCCCATCCTAATCAGCTCCCATCGGTATGAGCTTCCACCGTTACGAGCTTCCGTCGGTATTAGATTCCATCGGTATTTGCTTTCATCGATATGAACTCTGATCGGTATCAGCTTCGATTGGTGTTAGCTGCGTTTTTTGTCGGGGTGCAATTCGGCCAGTGGGTAGTGTGGTCGATAGGTGGATGGGCACTTGGGCGAGTAGATACCAGGTTGATAGATGGAAATTGTGGACGGTGGGAAATTCAATTAGTGGATCGTTTAGTCAATGCGTTGTTTCATTGTTTAGCCCTGTTTGGTCGTAGAGTAGGTTGAGCAGTATGTAGTATGTTCGATGGGTAGTTTGGCCGGGGTCTCCTGGTCGGTAGGTCTTCCCGCCTGTCTCTTTAGTGTCCTCGGTAGTACGTTCGCCACGAGATAGTTGATTTTTCCCTCCAGGCGCAACGGATGATCGCCCGTACGGTTTTTGGACGTATTGTCAGGCGAAAAATCGAACGGCAGTGCTTTCAATTCGATATCTCAATTAGGAGAGGAATTACGACTGGGAAAACTCAGAATTTTGATTTTTTTACCCATCTCCGAATTGATCTCCGATAAAGTTTTTTTAGCGTATTTTGAGACGTAGAACGCAATGGCGTTTGATTGGGATCGATATCTCAAGTGCTATTCGATTGTACGCCACAAAATACGCCAAATACGAATGGCATAGTGGAATTGATGCTATCTGACCTGAGTACTACCACTTTTCATCATGCGACTGGCAATAACTGTTTTGCACTACCAATTTGCACCGTGACAAAAAGGTTTTATACGAGTCTTCGCCATAATGTTTTCTCGGAATCGATTGGTACAATCAATTTTCCGAAATAACAACTCTTATCATAATTTGTTTAAACATCTTTTGACAGAAGACAAAATACGAGTGATCTTCTCCATTTGCCTATGAATGGCATAGTTGGGTTGATCATATCTAGCCCAGTTTTTGTTTAGATTAATAACCTTCACGAGACAGAACGGTATGCATTTATTTATATCTTAAAATTAGAGCGAACGCATTGCTGAACAACAACGACAACAACGGTGCAGCAGTCTTGGTTATTTTTCGTATGATATTTCTAATAATGGTCTGCGGATAAGAACCGTCGTATCGCTTCTCAAATGAGATTTTCTCGGTCGTACGGAGAGCACGACCAATAGGCATGACGCGAAATTAATTGGGTCGGCAAAAGTAATTAATCGAAGACATTTGCATGGGACGAAGTCGAGAGAACACTGCACGAGACGCATAAATCACAATGCAACGCAATCATTCGTATGACAATATCAGTAACGTTTGATAAGCATTTTTCATCATACTTCTTATAACCTCACGAGTTTTATAATATAGAAATCCAAACGTTGAGCGAATCGGATATCTTCTCAAATCCGATACCGTCGCGCCAACGAATGAAAGGCTGTGACTAGTTATAATCAAATTCCTCCGTATCTTAAAAATCTACCATAATTATCTCCGCAAATTTTTCTCAAAAGAGTTCGAACCTCCAATCTCTGTTTTTCGATTGAATCAAGCTTTTTCTTCGAAGCGGAAAAAACGTACGATTAAATCGTAAGCGCAAACTTTCCTATACCCTTCGAAGCGATGTGCGACCGTCTTATCGTGCTTACGCCATATTTTTCGCGAGAATGGATAACCTGCGGCGTCTTTAAGCTTAACGTATTCATTTTCAGCTTACCAGCTATTCGTCGTCGATCGAGACGCAAAACGAAGAGACAGGTCAGCTGATACTCGTTGTGTTGCAACGTTCATTTGGCAGCGACAAAACGAAAACGTATTTCCACATGTTCAGACCTTTTTTTCTCATCGAGCCTAATAAAACACGCTTGTTGGACATTCTTTACGACTTCAAGCCTCTAATTATATATTTTTCAGAATTTCGAGAAAAATATTTGTACATTTCTTACATTCAGGGTTTTGGGGATTTTCGATTTTTCAATTTTGTATGCTACTTTTTTCAAATTCCAAAAAACGAAGCGCGATGCTTACTTTGGTGTTCGATGACGAGTAATTTGATATCTGTAATATATTTTTTCCGAGGTTCAAAAAATGGGCTGAAAAGCAACCATTTTTGGAGTCAATCCTCGTAGCATCGCCTATGCAGCTTTTTACTAGGAGACCAGATATTTTGTTTTTGGATGAAGATAACCGCAAGAACAATATGGACGATGACGAGGAACACGATACACGTCTAGACGAGATACCGGCGTTCTGTAATCATCCATGAAATTAAAGGGTGTGCCGATAGCTTTCTAAAGGAAATCATTTTCCTCCAACAGACTTACACGACGAAAATTTCAGTAGTATTCGCGAATAAATTATACGCGTAACAGTGTAACGTCCATAATACAACGCGTGCAAAATCACTGGGCAGAAAGCAAGATTGAAACACGATATATTTGAACTTGTTGCAACTCCATTGTAAGGTGACACTGCTCCTGTGTGCTCCGCTCAAAAGCTAAATCTTTTGTAGTCAGAAACTTCTGCTTCCAAGACTAGATAACGAGAGAATGGATATGCAAGATAAATTAGCAAATATAGTGCAGTGACCTTGACTAAAACTCATCGTCAGTTTCAACAAATTTGGCATACGTATAATGCTTCTCCCAATCGAATCTCGTCGCTGAGCTGAAAAGTTCATTTCTGGTACTTGTAAATGTTGCAGTTTCCGAAATATCGTCCGACTAATTTCTTTGCCCTATGAGAAGACTCGTTGTCCGAGTAACGAGAAACCAAAAAAAAATGGGAAGCAGAGATTGTCACGTTGCACGAGGCGTGTTTTGCCCTTTTTTCTGAAAACAACGAGACCGAACGGTTTTTGCGGCAGCTCGCAAATGAGCGTTGTCCAATATTTGTTGCCTTGCGCAATCAATCTTACGTGCTTTCGTATGTTAGCTCGCTCATATCCAAACGCTCAACGCTGCTCGTACTAACGTAAAAAATTCGATGCTAATATATTCGTTGGTTCCGAGGACTGCAGTTACATCGTCAAACAACGAACTCGACTTGAATTCACAGAACCAACACCGATCGTCATTGTACATGGTCACTCGCCCCTTTTTTTAACATCGTTCGCAACTTCTTCGCAGTTCTTTTATTATTTCTTACGAAAACATTACCTACATTCAAAAAAATCGCCTAAAAACTGAACGATCGTTTCCAAAGTGTCTGCCCATGAATTTCATATTTTGCAGTAGATTTGAATATTTACAGAGCACCAACAGCCAAGTGCACCTTACACTCGCTACGATGATTGCAGTGTCATATTGAAAAATCCGCAGGATTTTTTTTCAACGTTTTGATCTGAAAAAATTGGACTGTAACTTGATTTTCTAAGTAATATGTAATCTCGTAGACGCATTTTTCGCATTGCAATTGGAGCTTTCCTAATAGCTGTGAAACTTAAATCGTCGACGATAAGATAAACAAACTTCTGATCAGTTATGGAAAATGTTTTGATAAGAATGGCGATTACGAGTGCCAACGAATTAGTTGTATCAAAAAAATCTGCCCTCGTGCATGACATCGCATTTCTGGGTCGTTTTTGTTTTTGCAATTTTTTAGGCACATTCAGTTTTTGCAGGTTGGCAAAAGATGAACGCGTATCGAGACACTTGCGATGAATTCTCCGTTGTCAAGAAACGTACCGTGAAAAATGATCGCTAACAAAAGTGATTGACGCGAATGTTCGGAAAGGATCCTTTTTGAGGCGAACATATATATATATATATATATATATAATGTCGAACTGTGTCAAGGCAGTTGCGCGTATTTCGCGAGTAAACATCGGTGCAGTATTGTTGTTGAAACAAACGTGAGGTGACTGTAAGCATATCGATCTAATGACACGTGTTAAACGAAGACAACGCGTGACAATTGACGAGTACAATTTTTACCAAGGGTATTCAAATCGGCCATGAATTTTACATTACTTCTGTCTACCAAACTCGTTTAATACTCGTGCAAGGTGTAACGTTTTTGTTGACATTGCTTACTGGTCAGAATTTCGCAAACAAGATTGTTCCATTTTTTTACCACTACAAAAATTAAGGCCAATAAGAAAGTGTTATTGCAGTGATAAGCGGCGATGGTTTAATTATATTTTATAATTGCTCGTAATTCGTTACTAACAAACTATAACGGCGTAGAATTAAGTGCCCGTATCATCGGCTTCTGTTATCATTTCAGATATACAGAAAAGAGTCATTGTTCCTCGCTCACGCGACTCTTCGATACGCGACGTCCGTCGTTAGCGACGAACGCCCAGAATTTTCGCGACCTTTTAGCCCCTTTTATAATTTCTAGCCACGTCGCGAATAAATAAGTACGTTGAGACCGCGATACATTATTCACCTTACGTATTTCGTATACACCTTTCCAATGACAGATTACGGTAGCCGATTAAAAAAAAATGCACTTGCTGTTTGGTTCATAAAAACGAGACGCGATATTTTTTCTTATTTTTCTGGCTGACGGTAAAATTCTAACTACGATTCGACACTGTCGCGATTGTGGGCTACATAATCGTAGAGCTTCGTTGGAGAGTGATAAGAAAATGCAGTTTGATTTTTTTTTTTTTTTTACGGAATATCTTTTTATTTCTGTCGTATGATATATATAATATTATAACGTTACAGTATATAAGTTAATGGAAATACATCGATGGTACAATATTTGAATTTTATTCTGCTCGTTTTTCTGTTTATCCGTACAGTATTCAATTATCAACGTACTACGCGCTAAAAATTTGTCAAAATGCAGGAATATTGGTATTGTCATTATTCATATTCATCGGCAAATTCTCGAATGCTAAAATCTCATCGCGACTTCGTTTCGTTTCATTTCCATTTTCGCATTATTTTCTCTTTTTTTTCTCAATCTCACCTTAAAAAGAAATTCTTAACAATTCTCACTTTTTATCCGGTTCACTTTCATTCTCATCAAAAACTACACGCGACTTAGATCTCAAACCTTGTTCATCCCTCAAATTACATTTTCCGTGCGACGTTGTTTTTCTTTTAATTCGCACATTTTTTTACAGCCTCGGATCGCAGTCTAATTATTATTTGCCATTAACGACACTGTACAATTGTACGGAAGGTAAAAACCATTCCGAGATTGGAATAGAAAGTGAAATACATTCTGTGATTATCTAGCGAGACTTCGAGTCTCGATCGGCTTTCGCGATCTCTTCGCTTCTGTACATAAAAGAAACGTAACGTAGATGTAGCTCTGGGTAGATGCGCACGAGCCAAATCCTTGACCTTGAATAATTATTCCTTGAGAAAATATTCGAACACCTATGCACTTTGCTTAATTATTCTATTTATTATTTGATAGATATTTATTCAAGCTAAATACCCATAAATAAAAGCCACCGTCACCTATCGTCTACTCGTATTCATCAGCAGCTATCAGTGGCGTATTGGTGAAAAATATTCCTCGTTTATTTATTTTCATATGTATATCTTATCATTCGTACGTATAACCGACAAGCGTTAGGAATATTTTCATTCGTTTCTTTTTTTTTCCTTCCCTAGCTTCGGTCCACGAAATATAAATTAGCCAGTTATTACAGTCGAACAGCCTCAAAGTCTGATGTAACCAAATCACCTGGCATAGCAATCCGCAGAGTTGATCGAAATTATTAGAATAACGAATATTCCAAGTCGAAGTATCGAATGAAAATTAAAATGCAATTCCTCGGTAAACGACTTTGAAATGGAAATAGATATTTCTTACAATTAAATCATTCAATTAAATTGAGCTCCAACGTGGTAAATGCGTCTAATTATTTAAATCTGTAACACAAAAGTGCTGGCGCTACGATGTTCGCGATTCTCGATGTCGCAAAATGATTTTCAAAAAAAAATCCGCCAAATTTCCCACAAATTGACCACAAATTTCCCATATCATTCCAGTAGCAAAAGCTATTAATAGAATTCAGACTTTGAAGCGGTCTCACATTGCATCTGTTTCAGCCAGCGCGTGATGAAGATTTAGCTGTGGAATTGTACTGAGTCGACCTACGCGCAAATTACAATGGAGCATAGCTTACGATAGTTGTTCCTTTTGCATCAACGAACCCGATAAAACAACTACTTTGTCAGGGGTCAGTGTTCTTTGTAGGGACGACTGAGAATCACGCGTCGAATCGACGACGCTGCAAGGCTCGTCGCGTACGGAGAGAAAAATTGCTCGATTATCCTGAGTTGAGATTCTTAGACAAGAATCTGACAAAGGTAGATAATTTGTGGTTCGTCGTTGATTAATGTTCGGCGGTGAAAGATATTTAAATAAATACGGATGGCAAGAGAAAAAATAGTCGAAATCGCGGCGAACTATTCGGATGATATAAATATGAATGTTCGTTTGGGGTAGATTCGAGGAATTTCGTTAGCGCGAGAATCTACGATCCGTGCAAATGCTTACTGGCATAAATCGATTCTAGAAAAATGTTGGGTACATCGATTGATTTTTGGAGAAAAAAAAATTGTCACCGTTTCGATTATGTAATTTTTTTTTTTTTCTAGTTTCTTCCTATCATTCGGAATATTATCACAGAAGCGTATGCAAATTCTATATTAAATCCGTATCTTGTAGTTGTTCGTTAGGTATCGCCGTATTTTAATTACTTTTATTGCTGATGCTTCGAACTTGTACGAATCGTTGTCAGAAAAAACTTCGCGTCATTGTCGGTTGCATAAGTTTAAGAAAAATACAATTTTCGCGTTATCTTACAAGTGTAAATGATACGATTATCTTTTGATTTGTCAACCGACGCTGAAATATCATGTGGCATTCGGCGATCTCCGAATTTATTCGTGTATAACGGTTATTAGTATCATTTTTTTCAACTTTTTTTTTACAAGGCAGCCACAGTAGCGGAAAAACGAAAAAGCCTCGTCGCAAATCTCGATTCGGTCGAATACAATGATTCGGAATTTTTGCCCGCAGAAAAATGCGTTGCAACACCAAAATCTAGTCCGACGCGTGAGGATAAAATATGTGTTTGCATATGGAACAAGATACGATATTTATTCGTATTTTAGAATCACGAACGTACTTGTAAGTAGTTTAAGGTACCAGTCCTCGCAGGAATCTGGTAACGAATGAAAGCTGAGAACAGTTAAGTAGGTTGGCTCGGTGGAGTTGGGCTCGGAGAAGCCGAGAGCAACACTGTTATGCAAAATCTCTATGCTGAATACTATTCGTTTGCCAAATGAATATATTCTACTATTTGAATGGCGTGACGAGATTCGTGAAACCAAAGAACGTTCGACATTTCTACTAATCCAAGCAATTTGGCACACGACTTCCATTAAATGTTGGCGAGAAGCAAAAAATGACGAGGAATAAAAATAACGCGTTCTGTGTAGACTAATGAAATTTTCTGATTTTATTAATAACTGATAGTCGCAAATTTTCTGAAAATAAAATGCTTTTCTGATGAAACACCGTTTCCATATATGTTATTACGGGAACAAATTCATGAATTTTTTCGTTCAAGTGCCTCTAAACAACCACAATTTCATTTATTTAATGTCCTTCGACGATATAGATCGTAATTCATTCGTATAATCTGAGCCTAACTAAAAATGATCTACGGAGATCAGTTTAATTCGTTATTACATTTTTTAAAGCTACGAGGATGATGGTTATTCTCGTAAAATGTAAAAAAACTTGTTTACCTATCGCTTTCTTTCCCGGTAACTCTTGCGTCTCAACTTTATTTTATCTACCAATAATAGGTAAGAAGAAATGTTTGTTAACCGATGTTTGTGACGCGATCGGATGATTTGAAAATTAAAACTGGTATCGGCAAAAATATTTATCGATCTGCTATGCCGATACAAGTTTTATATAATACCTTGTAAATACTGCAGTGGAAAGCATAAAAATCAAATAATACTTTGTTTAAAAAATCTTTTTTCAAATGATGTTGCAACCAAGTCGTATGATATATCCCCTCAAAGATGAATAATCGTAAAGCGATTTATGAATATCATACGACATTCGTCGAGCGAAGATGAGACTCGAATAAATAGTCGACAAAGTAAAGATTTGACGTAATTCATCCCGGATTTCAGATCACGATGCACTTTCAACCCACCAACTGTACGTTCATTTAGCCCGAACGAGACCAATATGTTCCACGAAGCCAATTCAAGATAAAAGATGCCAAAGCATTAGCTCGATTTTGTCCAGAATTGATAGGTCTCGACACTCGTGCGATTCGAGTAGATTTTTTAGCAGAGCTTCCAGTCACTGCTTCAATGTCTCTTCGTGAATGACAATACTGATCGTATTTTTTAGGACAACACACCGCAAGTTCTCGGCCTCTGACAGCAGCAGAGGCGACAAAGTCTGGCTGCAGGGCTGGGCTCGTCTGATCACCGTTCTTCGCTACCTTCACCGTTATTCGCCTCTTGTTGAGGCCTAACAATCTGATAAGTTATTAGGTACTCCGGATATGCCTGTTCCCCTCTGTAGACGACGTATTCTGGAAAGACGAGACCTCCTTGCGAAGGTCTTCCGACGACGCTGTGGTGGCCGGGCGGGGCGTGAGCCATTTTCATGGCTGAAAATTGTAGGAACGACTTACCTAGGGTCACCCGGCAGAGTAGAAGATGCCTGAAAATGGAAAGTATCACACAATTATTCGATTTAGACAAGAAAGCTACCCGAATACACACGGAGAATTGTTTTCGAACTCCGTCGTCGTACCGACCTGTGGCAAATGTAACAGCTTCTGTCCTTGTGCGCGGGACATCCAGTACCACCCCCGATGCCATACACGTATTGATTACTTTTACTACTGTGCTCCGCGAAATAGATACCGGCACCAAACATGCCTCCAATGTATGCGTGCCGTTCATCAAATCCTTTCTGAACAATAGCGTTGATAAAAGGACTTCCATGAAACAACATCCTCTCGTTCGCTTGCGGAGCAGCAGGACTAGGTGTGGCTCTGGGAGTTGTGCTCGGAGAGGCAGGCGCTGCACCTACTTCTTCCGCGACTTCTTGTCTTCTATGAGCATACCGCTCCCAAAGTTTTCGATTTTGCACTTTCTGTATCTATATCAAGAAACAGTCGGTCAATTAGGCATGGGTCAGCGCTTCGTTGTTGCAAATTCTTTACTCGTCGGTACTCACTCTAACTATGTTATAACGTGAGAAAACTCCGCCGGAATGACCATTGTCTCTGTGTTCCCGAATGGTACTTTGCATTTCTTCCTCGACCGCCAGGAACTCTTTGTCTTCCATGAGAAGATCGACTAATAACGTTCCGGGGTTAACGGAAGGTTGCCAAAGAGAACCACCGACACTCGATGTCAACAACTTGTCCATCCCTTTAATCAATTTGTGTCTATAGCCGTACGCGGAAACCCCGACTTGTTTTAAATCCTCGTGCCCCATTTCAGCGAGTATATCCAACGTTATCTGTTCTCGCTCGAACAGTTCTAGTAAATGCTCCAAACTCAAACTTTGCAAAAAGCCAGACACGGAAGTAATGCCACTAGTGTTGCGATCATCGCAAATATCCTTCAATTCACGCTCGGATGAGGGCTCGATCGAAGGCATTGGACTCAGACAAGAGGTTGGTCTCGCCAAGGGTACGCAGAGTGTCATAGCCGCGCCGGATGGCATTATTACAGTCTCTTGGGTGAGCGGTGGTGGCGGAGTGACTGGAACTTGAGAATCAAAATAATGTAACGGAGTACCAAACTGTATCAGTATATTGAGACCATCGAACATTTGTCTAAAATATATCTCACCAGCCACTATGCTTGGAGGTCTGCTCGGAGGAACCGACGTAACAACCTGCTGCGAAGCCATAGCATCTTGCAGTAAACATTTGACGTCGTCGGCGCTAGCCAGGTCTACCGGGCTCTGACCTTCCTGATTTTTCAAGAAAGAATCAGCTCCGTGAGCCAAGAGCAGCGCGCACAATTGGGTTCGTCCCTTCTGTGCTGCTTCGTGCAACGGGGTAAAACCCCATTTGTCCGTAGCGTTAACCACTGTGTTATACTTGATGAGTAACGCGGCGATATCCAAATGACCATAACTCGAAGCGTTGTGCAAAGGTATGAGACCTCCTTTATCCTGTGCATTGACGTCCGCCCCTCGTTCCAAAAGAAATTCCGCCACTTCCAAATTGTTGTATCCGGCTGCAATGTAATCCAGGAAACGGTCGCTTTCTTTCGGAAACATCTACAGGGAAACATCTATGGGGAAATTCTGAAACCGAAGATTATGCTCACCAGCTAAATGCAACGGCGTACTATTTCTTCCCTGTGCATCGCGACAATTGATATTGTCCTGCGTAACCAGCCTTTGCACTCGTGCTAAGTTTCCTTTCTTCGCTGCGTCCAACAGAGCGCTATTGCCTCGTAACAGATCGGCAACGTCTTGATCGCCTTCTCTAACTAGATCCAACGGCGTAGCTCCATCTCTATTCTTTTTCGTTGCGTCTGCACCGTGTCTTAACAAGAGACGTACTATTTCGCATTTACCTTTAGCCGCAGCCTCGTGTAACGGTGTGAATTTCCAAAGGTCGGCAACATTGACCGATGCTCCATGTTTGACAAGTAACTCTGTCACTTCGTAATGTCCATACGAACAAGCGTTGTGAAGAGGTACCAAACCACTATAAATATTTTCACTAAGTAACGTTCGACTGGTACGGAACAGTGAGAGGGAAGAAGAATTGATACGTACCCTTTATCTTTCGCGTGAACGTCGGCTCCATGAGCTAATAAATACTCTACAACAGGCACTCTGTTATAACCGGCAGCAAAATGTAACGGCGTAGAGTGCCTTCCATCCAGATCTCTACAATTCACAGCGTGCGGACTAGCTTGGAGTAATCTCTCGACGGCAGTAAGGTCACCAGCTTTACTAGCTTCCAGAAGCTGTGCTTCTGTATCTTCCGTAGCGCTTGGTGGATCTATTAATTAATGTTGACATTTCATAAAACGTGTTATATCATTTCAATACGCATTAGTGGATGTATCGTTGATTATTGTTGTACATTTTTGATAGACTCGTTAACCAAATAAGCACAATAAACCTCGCGCGTGATTCGTCCAAGATGTAAGTTGCTGATTAATAAATATACTCTCAACACAGATTTCATGATTTGGCATGTGTAGATCGAACGCTTTTCGATCGCTTGTTCTACTTACCTTGTAATATTTTGAGGACGTTCTCCGTCGCAACCTGGCTTGCTGTGTATCCTTGTAAGGATACTATGGAAGGATCGACATTATAGGATAACAACACTCTGCAGGCTTGAACGTTGTCCTCTCTGGCGCACCTAAACGCATTGATTAATATTCTTATTTTAAAATCTACTTAATTACTAGGCCTTCGCGACGTGATCACGGCAAAATGGCGAAATTCATAGAATGATTTGAAACGTCACACGATTATTAATGCTACAAACATTTCCAGTATTAGTTGGTAATTATCACAGGCCTACTAATTAACTAATCGTTTCAAATATTTTGATGTTGTTACCTATGCAACGCTGTCTGTCCCAACCCATCCAACGCATTCACTTTTGCATTGTGCCTCAATAACACGTCCATCGCGTCGTAATGGGAATGATCCGTTGCTATGTGAAGTGGCGTCAAAAAGTCTTTGTTTTTCTCATTCAGTGCTGCATTTTTCCTTATTAAAGTTTCGATCACTTGTTTCCTCTTTGGGTACGGAGAGGCCACAGCGCAATGCAACGGCGTGTCACCGGTGTACGGATGTTTGAAATTGACGATATCTTGCGACAGGTATTTCTTCAATTTTGTGGGATCTGCTTGTCTGCAGGCATCTAGAAGACAGTGCCCTTTGAATTCATCTGGAATAAAAGTACGGGACGTTTGTTTTTCCTTCAGGGTTACAGCTAACTAATCATTTCTTCTCCATGACATTGGGACATGCATATATTTCAAACACGTCATTGTCAGTTCTGTATCAATTCTTATCGTCCGCAAATTCGATCATTTTAATATTCTCGGGGCAGGGGAGGGCTCTTGAAAATAAAAAGGAAACAAACAATATCAACAATGCAAAAATGTCCAGAAGAACTCACATGCTAATCTTTCTTGGAGTTCTAGAGTCGGTGCCACATCTATGGCACTCTTGCTGTGGCAGTTGAGTTGCGTTGGGTCTGCTCCTTCGCTCAACAATAATGAACAAACTTCAGATCGCGATTTGCTCGCAGCTTCGTGAAGTGGGGTGAAAGCCCAAAGATCGCTGGCATTAACGGCAGCCCCGTGTTTTAAAAGAGCTTCTGTTACTTCGAAGTGTCCATAGGAACAGGCATTGTGCAGAGGTACTAATCCGCTATATCAAAGTGCAACATTTCTAATGTATTCCTGTTTTCGTAGAAATTCGAAGCAAACGTTGGAGTGTGTCTTAACCTCACCCTTTGTCCTTGGCATGAACGTCAGCTCCGTTTTGTAGCAAAATTTGAACTACTCTCGATCGGTTGTAGCCGGCTGCTAAGTGCAGCGGCGTCGATCGTCTCCCGTCACTTGCGTGACAGTTTACGTTCAACGGATTCAGTAATTGTAATAATCTCTCCTCATTCCCGGATCTCGCCGCTTCTAATAGTTCATCTTTTCTATATTCACCGGTAAGGACCGGCTTAGTCGCCGGATCTGCTAGTTCCAGGGCTGTCTTTCCTTCCGTGTTACGAATATTGGCGTCTGCTCCATGTTGCAGAAGAGCGATGCACACGTCTATTTTACCCTGTAATACATATTGATCGAAATCCATGATCATTTACGACGTATTGAGGTTTGATAAAAAATTGCATTGCTGACAATTGAGAATAGGTAGTAGGTAATAATACCTTAATAGCAGCTTCATGTAGAGGAGTATAATTCCAATTGTCTCTGGTATTCGGATTAGCTCCAGCTTCCAAGAGCAATCTTACTACGTCGAAGTGACCAAACGAACACGCGTTGTGAAGTGGATGCAGTCCCCCATCATCGCGAGCTTGTATGGAGGCTCCAGCCGACAATAAGAATTCTACTACGTCTCTTCTCCCATATCCTGTAGACATAAACAACATGTAAACTGGTAAATAACGAAATTCACTCGAATTCTGCGCATGATCTACCTTATCTGGGTAGATATGACCCGGACTGATTAGTTTTACTACTTCAACCAGGCGCAAGGTATAGGTTAACGAGCGGTAGACCACCCTGAGAATAGTTCTATCCATAAGCATGAATACTTTTATTTCTTTCGCTTCCTAATTTTTTTTTGTTTGGCTTTGCAGGCAGTTTATTTTTGGATAGCTTGCTTCCCCTATTTACTTTATTTTCATAGCCTATTCCTCTTGTATACTATACTCGAATGTTTCCCATTACATTATAACGCCAGTCAAAAGATTTCAAGTTAGCAATACCAAGGCTTTATTTAAATGTTCCGAGGAAACAGGATAGTCGCCAATGTACAGTTATGATTTGGTTCTGCTTGGTAAGCAAATTCACCATCGTCTTACTTCGAAGACAAAGCAAGTTCCAGAAATTCCGTCGTTCTTGCATCACAGAACAAACATGTGCGCTTGGCAACACAACTATTGTAATGAGACTACTCCAAAATTTCTATCACTTTCACTTTCTCTTTGATACAATAATAATATTAAACGGTGAGTTACGAGAGATACTTAAGCTCATATCTGGAATCGATAATCGTTATCGTACAAGTATGATTTTACCTAGACATAATTATTCGTAACAGATCGAAGTTAGAGATACAAAATGAAAAAAAAGTTCTGCAGTCATTCATCGCAATAAGGTATCATTGTCAATTTACATTCGTGAATACAGTTCGCATGTTTCAAGAAACGTAAACAACAGTAAAATGGATACTGTTAGAATAGTGTAAACCAGCGGATAAAATCTAGCGTTAATTCGCCTTTCTCGTTCACCCCACGATTAAGTAAGCGGAGCTGCATATGATGACAGGTGATTAAAGACACAGAAGGGTGGGGGGGGGACATTACCGTTCTTGCAATAATCCTAACCCAAAAACTAACGTTGCGCCGTCAATTGTTTTCGGAAATATATCCACCCGCAACGCGTTATCAGCGGCAAATCGGCGGGAGGCAACAGTACAACGAGGAACAAAGGGACCAGAGCGAAAATAATTGGTAATAAAAAATCTGCTTACCAGCCGCGAAGTGCAACGGGGTTGACTTTCGTCCTGCAGTGTCGCGAGCGTTTACCGTTTGTGGAGTAACGAGTTGTTTCACCCTAACGAGATCTCCGGTTTTACAAGCCTCGAAAAGTTCTCGAAATGGATCAGCACCTCCAGTTCCAGGCAAGGGTTCCGCGTTCGTCAACACTGCCCGTCGTCCAGCCATTTTACACCACCATTTTCATGCTACTGTCGCGAGAGCACGGTGTGTATACCTATATATTACACAGTCGGGATACATAACTGCGCTAACTGTCTACAGCAGTCTACAGCGGGTCTATATGACTATAGCAACAGCTTTCGCAGAACCGTATCGAGAATTTCACGAGCCCGCTGCTGCGATTGTCTCGTCGTTCAATATCACCGCAGAGTCGCTACAAAAATTTACGGATTTTCGATATATGTATATTAATAAGATAATAATTCGATCCACGAGTGTTTCACGTGGATCGTAACTTGTGACGAGAGTCAAAAATTTTTCGCATATCTCACTCAACATAGGATGTCACGTGATGCTGTCGCGGTTCGTCCCTCGTTGCTAGGCGACATCAACCAATCACCTACTCGATTCGCATACGACAGGTTTTTAAATGGGAATCGTTCAGCGGGCGACTCTAACGGCCGGTTATACACCTTTTCAAATAGCATTATTTTCAAGTAAATAAACACCCAATTCATGGAAAATTCAAATCACGCTATTCTCGATAATGTGAATCCTTCTTGGAGCCCCAATTCTCGAGGTCAAATCAGAAATTTGTAACATCTTTATTGTACACGACTCGTGATTGCCTTGACGTTGACAGGATTCACACAGCATCTCGCATCTGCTCGCGATGGCAGTAAGTGCGTCTTTTCACAAAAACATGTATCTTCTGTCCCAACTGGCATCTCCTAGCGAGGATTTCAAATCACATTATCGGGAGGTAAGCAGAGGAAGTTTATCTGTCCTTTTCGAAGCTATTCGCGCGAAAAGTCGTATATAACCTTTTACACGGATGTTGGAGTGATTTCTATTTACTGTTCTTTTTCAGGGAATGTTTGACAAACCGAATACAGCAGGATTCATACACGTGACACACCTTTTATTGACCTTGTATGACATCGAGCGTTTTAGAAAATTGGTAGCATGGCCGATCGTTTGTAAAAAAAGCGAAGCTAAATATCGCACCGACGTCAAAGACTTTATTGGTCTCGTAGCAAGTGAACATCCAGAGGCTAACTTTCCTTCCATTTTAGCCACGCACTTGCTACATGCCGGTGGCACCAAATTTGTTAGAATTATGTGGAAACTTTCACAGGTTGTCCTTCATGTATATATGGGTCGTGAATGTAAGTTAAAATATTACTCATTTTTCCAAGTTACTCCATTTTTCCTCAAATTATTCCTATAAAAATGATAGACGTCCGTTGTCTTATTCTTCTTTATTCAGGTCTCATTCAATTGAATCTCTCAATGAATCTAGTGGACTATAGTCTTGGGCATACAATTTCGAAATGACACGGTTTATTGAACTTTCTCATTTATTTATTTTCAGCACAAAATGATATATTGTCGATACCACAATCGGGTATCGCTATCGACGCAACTAAATCATTGTTAAACAAAAGTATCACTCGTAATTACGAAAATATTATCAAGTTGGATGAAAAATTTTCTCAAACTGAATTGCGAGTTAGGAGCACTGCCGAGTAAATAATTTTTACATTTTAATATATCTTATGACGTATACATTTGATTCTCTTAATTCATAAAAATGGTTCGCATTTTAGGCGAGAAGTTCTTAGGATACAAAATATTCAGAAGGAATTTTTCGAACGACGGCGGACGATATCAGAGATTGCTACAAAAGCACCAGTAGCCCCGTTTGTCAGGAAACGTTTGGCAGATACGGAAGATGATGAAATTATTGAAAGTTAGCTAGTTTTTGACTGTTGCAGAATATAGATAACCACTTCAATGTAATCTCCATAATATATTTAATATTTTCAGTGTGGAGAGGTAACATACAATCTGAAATTAGTAGTTTAAAACAGAGAAATATGATATTAAACAGTATAGAACAACTGAGTCGGGAAGTTATTGATCTTTCAAACAGTTTACTCAGTTCTTCAAAAATACTTGACGTATCGAGCCTTCCAAAGATAGATACAACGATGGATTTGCATTCAATGGTATCGCCGGAATCACAGGTCAGAATCTGAATATACAATTGCTTTAGCGGGATTCCACTCTAAAAGTATACAGGCCTGTGTATATCTTTGTAGCACATCCGATTTATAATCATTTGATCATCCATTTGTAACATACGTTGCAAATCACGATATTGTACGGATATGTATGAGATTACAACGATCTAATATTTCTGTGTTTTATTTTCTTTCGTTCAACAGGTTTCATTTTCTCGTTTATACATAGAAGAACAGTTATCTCTAAACAACTTGTTCCGAGTGGTCTTGACACTGCTTCATAGCTTGGCCAAACAACTACAGATTCGCAGATTACAAAATCTGTCTCACTGTCGTTCACCAATTCAAACTAGCAGCCAAGACATGATTTCGATGCGCGATTTTTTTGGGGAGCTGCTTGAAGAAACTGTAAGTCTCAATTCGGCGTTCCAGCAGAGGTTGGCAAATGAGAACGTCAAGTACGGGCATGACAGAACTGATTGTATCCTCGGGGTAATGGACGACGTACTTTTTATGCCATCACCAATGATATCTATTGATACGAACCCAACGTCAGATATAGATATTAAGAATAGGTTGGCCCTAACGCCCACAGAAGGTAAGCATACATCTGTTGACCAACTTTCAATTTTAGGTTCCGCCTACTAGGCAATACATTTCATCAGTATTAATACGTGTGACAACGAAAATGTAACGTGAAAACTTATCTGTCAATCACAGGTGTGTACAAAACATTATTCGTACGTCACAGACGGACGAAAGACACGACTCCACAGTCTTCAAAAATGAAAACAAATCTATTGGTATCGAGAATTAATTTCGACGATACGTTATCATCCATAAAGAGTGACAAAACGCCACAGAAATGGAATCCCAAAATGCCAAGTCGACTCCAAATGACTGTAACGAAAAAATCCGAGAAGTATTCCCGTCTTTTTTCAGGATATCGAAAAACACCCACTAATCGGGGTATGTACGGAGTTCGCATAGTATATCCGTTATTTTTTTTATGATTGTCATTCGCTGGGCAATAATACGATATCGTATATTTCTTTCACAGTCAATTTGAGTATGATGTCGATACCGTCAACTCCGAAAGCAAACTCGACTCAGTTGATCAACACGAACGGTGAATCAAATAGCATACCAGAATTAACTTTGGATTTCACGGCGAAGAATATATTTAATCTTAGTAAAGATATTATCAGCGCCGTATCGGCTATTACAAATTCGAATCGTAACTCACCATCTCAGCATGATAAGTCTGGCACACCGATCACCGAACGAGTGTCTGAGAATAAAACAGGCGAGGTGAATAAAAATGTACAAAGGGACAAGATTTGTGAAATGGAAAATGAAAATGACGAAGATTCATTATTGGTTAACGGAGATTCAAACAAAGTAATCAGGCCGAAGTTGGATGATGATAAGGAGATTGAAGTAGTTATCAAAAGTACAACGAATAATACCATTTCTCAAAAGCACAAAAGGAGATCTATTAGCGATTTCGTAGAGCATTGGAAAAAAGTAATAGACACGTATAAAATCCCGTCTCAGTTAGAGTGGAATGAAAACGATAACGAAATCAAATGATACATCGGCATTGTATCGAAAAACTGCCTCGTAAAATATGTAAAAGTTCAAAACGTTATCTCGGATATGTAACTTGCATTTGAAATGACAACTTTTTTTTAGATGTAAGTCAACAAGGACTTTAGCAAGTTATTCGCAGTTAATTTTTCTCTGCTGATTTCGCGTAATAGTAAAAACAGGTTTATTTTTACGCATCGTGTAATACACCGTGTACCCTGCCGATAAAAAAATATTTTCAACGATAATGAAGATATCTACGATTATTGTGTATAAACAAAGAGCCCAATTAGAAATGACTGAATTAACAGCAATATCTTTAGTATGTAACGCCAATAAGTATTATCACGAGCTATCGTCATTATCATTCACGAAATCTGACCACTCGTAGATAAATAATCCAATTATTGATAGTTTTATACTTTTATCTATACAAATAATAAATTCGGTAATACATTCATGATAAATCTCATTTCATAATTATGTATTCCGCAACATGCGTGCGTTATATCTACGTTGCATAGCATACTTGCATCGCTGCGATTCGTGTGACGCGTACATTTCGTCAAACGTGCAATCGCATGCTATCGCAATACGAATAACAGTAGAGGTACAACAAGTCGAGATCTGAACTTCACTCGAAAAGTATTTTTCCTCTGTATTCTTCGACTTTGATCGTGTCTGTAACCGAAGCCTTGCATAACATCATCTAAGTATGAAATTCTTGTGCAAATTGTAATGACAAGCAACGCTTCATTGATTTTTCTGTTATTTCGAGAATGCTCATCTCGTCGATAATGTATCTTTATTCGTCATTGGGTCATTTTTTATCTGCTAAAGCGTAGGTACGTGAATGCCTCAAAATAGTTATATAATAGGCAAACTTTACAAAACAATGTAAAAGCTAGTCGACAGCCTACATGCGACATCGTGGCGTCGTCGAATCTCAATCGCGATAGGTACGCAGCATACGCAGGCCTACACACTACTATAGTGTACACGCCGCCACTATCGCGGCAATCAGTATACACATGTAGTCGTACATATATTCCTCGAGCGTGCGCGCGTCACGTCGTCGTTGGTCAGTCAGCTGTGCAGTCGGCAGTCTGCTCGCAGCTCAGTAGTTTCTTGGCGAACGTGACTTTCCGGTAGCGAACCATGGCTGGTGAGTGGAATACATTTTTTTGTTTACGACGCAATTTTACTCAAATTCATTTAAAGAAATGACGAACTGTAATTCGAGAGAATGTCGGTTATGCAACACAAATTACTGGGAGTTCAGCGTATTAATATTACTAATTTATTCGCTGCCTCAAAATGTTTTACAATTATGCAAGCTTATTCATTAAAATATTTTTTCCAATTTCGATGATCAGTTTTACCACGTGCGCATTAGATTTTTATTGAACTACACTTGTTCACATCATTACAAGTGAAATGAGATTTTCACTTATTTGTGTGTTCTTTTTTCTTCCATTAATAAGTCACCTGTCAAACGTGGCTGAATCTATCAATGGTCTATATATGTATAAAAAATATGCTAATCTCTTTGAGATTAGTGTTAGTTCGAGGACTGGTTTTACTATCGAAACGTCGAGCTCGCTACCAGTTTTCGAAATTGGTTGAGACGCCGGTACATGGATATCGAAAGCGAAAAATAACAATGACCTTTTGCAGCTATCGTTAGTAAATATTTAACTTCATAGATCTGTGCTTCTTCACATGAAATTGATAAAGATCCGCTAAATTATTTCGAATGCAAGTTTGTAAAAATAGTACGAGATATCTCATATTTTGGCGCGTGGAGATTAAAATTATTCGGTATTATCACTGAACACTGAGTACTGATTAAAATTTCCAATGAATCAGGATTGCTGACTGTACAAGTAGCTTCAGAATAATAGCAATAAAGCTCGCCTGATCTAAACTTACGTAACTTTTGCAGAGGAAAATCCGTATCAGAATTTTCTGAAAACTATCAAAATTGGAGGAAAGGATTGCAAGTACTACGATCTTGCGAGTATTGGGGACAAATATGGTGCGTATCTGTTTTAGTTATTGTTTTAATTATTACTATCTATTTATTCATCTATTTATTTATATTCATGTATCTATTTATAACATGAATTTTCCAACGTGTTTACAAATCTTGATATCTCAATGGCAACTTGCATGATAACTACACAAAAATATTGTAGATTTGTTTTTATTACTTTTTTGATTGTATAATTGTTTAAAATTTCTATTTGTTATTTCATCGCAGATAAATTGCCATTTTCAATAAGAGTTTTATTGGAAAGCGCGGTGAGGAATTGCGATGAATTTCAAGTGAAATCAACGGATGTTGAAAAAATATTAGAATGGGAAACAAACCAAAAAAATCCAGAGGGAGTCGAAGTGGCTTTCAAGCCAGCCAGAGTAATTCTTCAGGTAACTAGTTAAATATTAAATCGAATAAAGTAATCTCAATATAGCAAATGTTACTGGTAATTTGAACATCTTGCAAAAGTCATTTACAATTCTTACACGACGATATACGATTTCTGATCGAGTAAAAAAAAAGAAGAAAAAGTTTGAATCATAATTTGGCAGATATCATCATGGCCAAAGGTCGTTCATCTGTTTCGTAATCTGATGCTAAATACTAAAACTGTTACTACTTTCATGTACCACTACGTATACGTATTTTTTTTTTGTACTGTTTACGTGAATCCAACGAATATGAACTGATAAATACTTAACTTACGCAAAATATGTTGATTGTAACTCTACTTGCATGATTTCATTTGAATAATTGTTAGGATTTCACTGGAGTACCAGCCGTCGTTGATTTCGCCGCGATGCGAGACGCCGTGAAAAAACTTGGCGGTAATCCGGATAAAATAAATCCTATCTGCCCATCGGATCTCGTTATTGATCATTCCGTTCAGGTTGATTTTACTAGAGGGTAAGTGAATTTTTGAAACTGTGAGCATTAAACTGAGTTCCATTTTTGGGAATCGCCACCAAGAAATGTAAATTGATATTTATATTACAGCGGAGATGCGTTAAAACGTAACGAGGATCTGGAGTTCGAAAGGAACAAAGAGCGGTTTATGTTCTTGAAAGTAAGTTGAACGATTATACGGTCACGTTTGTTAGATAGTACTCACGTGACAACTAATTTCAGTAAATCATCGAATCTCCTAATGGCACGCTAATAATTATTCCTGTATCTTCTGTGACTAGTGGGGTGCCAAAGCATTCAAGAATATGTTGATTGTCCCTCCTGGAAGCGGTATCGTTCATCAAGTAAATTTGGAATACCTTGCACGGGTTGTCTTTGACAACGACGATTTGTTGTATCCCGATAGCGTCGTTGGAACGGATTCGCATACAACGATGATAAACGGTCTTGGAGTTCTCGGCTGGGGCGTTGGTGGAATCGAGGCAGAAGCAGTTATGTTGGGGCAAGCGATATCTATGCTCTTGCCAAATGTCGTCGGCTACAAACTGGTCGGCGTCTTGAACCAATATGTCACGTCCACGGATTTGGTCCTGACGATAACGAAGGTGATTCCCGCTGCGATTTATCCCAGCGTTTACTCTGTTCATGTTTCTAATTTTCCTAGTGCTGTGAGATTTTAGCAAAAAATCAAATAAAATACCGTAACAATGTATACTTTTACAGAACTTACGACAACTGGGCGTAGTTGGAAAATTCGTGGAATTTTTCGGTCCAGGAGTTGCACAGCTGAGTATCGCTGACAGAGCTACAATCTCAAACATGTGTCCCGAATATGGAGCTACCGTTGGTTATTTTCCTGTGGACGATCAAAGCTTGGCATACCTCAGGCAAACTAGTAGGTTGCGTACGGTCAATGCAGTTCCCAGATTAAGTTTTCTTGCTTAAATAAACGCTTTTTTCCAGGTCGGTCGGAGGAACATATCACACGAATTGAAATGTATTTAAAAGCTGTAAAGATGCTGAGAAACTTCAACGACCCGAGCCAGGATCCCGTCTTCTCAGAGATAGTCGAGCTTGATTTGGCGACCGTTGTCTCCAGTGTAAGCGGACCAAAAAGACCACATGATCGTGTTTCGGTCTCAGACATGAAAACTGACTTCAACAACTGCCTTACCGCCAAGGTAAGTCCGTACGAATTGGAAATAAAAAAACGTTTACAGCGGAACCTAACTTCCTACAATAATTGCACCTTCGATGGATATTGTAGCGCTCCTTAAATTTTTTGGGGGGTCTCGTACATTTTCTAATCAGTCCAACAGTCTACAATTTCGATTACAATTAAAGAATAAGAATCACAATAGATTGTCGAAGTGATTAATATTGCCCTTGAATACTATGAACGTTGTTGTTAAGAAATACTGGAAACGTGAAACGTTGATTGAAAGACACTTACATGGGACAAACATAACCCAGTGACGAATTGAGTAAACCGTCAAACAGAGCAATGTTCATCCCATACGGTACTTTCACAAAACACAGAGAAGCAGAATGTTTGAAACGACGGGACAACGATGAGAAAGTTGAGGCCTTGTTATTAATATTTTCCCAATAAGCCAGGTGATGATAGTGGCCAGCTGATTCGCAGGTAACTACTGCTGTGATATGAAAGCATGAGACTACACATCACTGCAGAAGTTCCAGCGAACCGTACTGTCCTCAGGAAAAATGTTTTTGATACAGCTGTGAGAATCGAATATACAGAATCACAAGGTATATAGGCGAAGGCACAGGCAAACTGTAGCACAAAAAAGCATACGATACACATAAAGATCAGCGTAAAACTTTGGCTTCTTACCTGATTGACAAATAAGTATTGAATATTCTTAGCAACAATTACTAATCGGCGTCCCACGATGTCATGTCACGTATATTTTGCCTTGCTGATCTAGCTTTATGATATTTTATTCACCATACAGTTAGATCACCAAAGAAAAATAATTGGGACTTTTGTGATTCGAAAACATCTGTCCACAAGCGCATCATTCGCAGTTGAATTCTCTTGTTGTCAGAGACGAGTATTTCGATCTAGTCACGAGTTGAAACGACCGTGCCACTAGACCAATACTTCGCCCCCAACAGCGAGAATTTCTAGTGGTATGAATCTTTGTCCTCCGAATTATTCGAATTTGACGATTTTGCAAACAAATAGCGAAAATAGGATGAATCCTACCCGGTGAGGTGTCAAATTCTCCCACTACCGGATGAGATTTCACCCAATATCCACTGTTTTTAGCATCGTATAAATATTTCCCGATAATATTTCGTCCATCGAAAGATGTGTGATTATTCTTTTTCCTATTTCCAACATCGTTTGGTCTGAAAATATATAAATATATAAATATATATAATACAAATATTTACCAGATGAACCCTTCGCTCCGTAGAGGTTGAATACCACAGAATGTTTACACTCTTCTTGTATATTGCGCCGAAAGTGAGAAACGCGATCGGATATAAACCATTTGTAGCGAATTGCACATGATTTTGAAAATTGCGACGGAGTTGGCGTAGTTTCGTCGGATAGAAATTTACCTATTTACTGTAATGAGGCGACGACGATGTAGCTCCCGTTGCTACCATGAATTAACGACTAATGAAGTCGATGGGGAAAACGGCGCAATTTATACTTAAACCAGGAGCATCCCCCACCCCTTAGACTTACCTTTGGCTCACCCCCGCTCGCAGCATTCCGAGAAATATTGGAAAATCGGCAACGTTAGTGGCCCTCAGGTATGCACGCACTGGAAACATCCACAGGTAGTTGCCCAAAATTTACTTCTCCCAACTAGTTTGTCTCTAACGTTCTACCCGCCTATATTTATCCAGCTACAAATAAAATTCAAAACTAACTAACGATTTCATTTTTCTGTACAATCAATGCTCCGCATCGATCCTCCCCAGTTATCGCCAGACTCTTCCAATTAATCGTCGTTGAAATTCGTCGGAGAAGAACGAAAATGAAATAGAAGGAGAAAAAACTTCAAACACCTATACTTCTCGTTTCTGTCGATTCTTCGACCGTCATTAGAATTTAATCTCCTCAAATTTCCTCGGCAGTTATTCTTGACTCGCGACAACGCCGACGACGGTAACGCGCACAAAGCAATTCAGCATCTTTCCTCAAAGTCATGGATAATTCTTCACGAGTTCTACCTCGATAACCGATTTAGAAAAAAAAGGAAAAAATTCAAATTTCAAATGGAAAAATATGTTTGCCACGTCTCGTACACCGTACAAAATTTTCCATCATTGCGCAAAGTGTACACATTTTTGGGTAGATTATTTAACATTTCAGCTCGTTGTTCTCGCAGTCCGTTTCTCAGCGCACAAAAATGTTGCTACAACGTCGGTTTGTGTTACTCTTAACACAGGGCTGCGTCACGGTGCATCGCTGCACGCGGATTGTGCTGAATTCTGTGTCAAAAAACTTGTCGACACAAATTTTTGTGCTAAATTCGACGCAATCTTTTTTACTGGCTGCCTAAGGACGAGGGGAAAATTGTCTTGCGTTAATTCGTAAGCCGTTGCGTTTCGTTCTTCGGTAAGAAGAATTGCCCAGCTCGTAACTCGAGCCTGTTTGAAATCTCTCAATAGAAATCGTTGAAGATACACGCATGTGTACGATGAAATTGAAACCTTTGATTGTCTCTGGCGAGTTGGAGGAAAACATCATAGGTATACGTAAGAACAATTGCAAGGCTATAAAAGTTCCGAACAATTCTCATCACAATTCTCGTTCTCGTGTCTTCCGATAATTATGGTAACATTCCGATAATAGTGTTCTGGAGTCGAAAATATTTCCGTGAAAGTCATGTTTCTAATAACACTTGTGTGAAGATATTTGGGAATACGTGTCATTTCGTTGAAATAACTGTAACGAATAGCTCCGAATAATTCGGTGCATTAACCGAAAGCCGCGATCGGTATGACAGAGGAACGGTACTCATCCGAGTTAGGAAAAATTCCGCCTAATTATCCAGTTCGTTACGCGTCCTCGAACGACAATAGTATAGATGAGGCCGCCAGAGGCTTTTTCACGTTTCGTAATCGTTTGGACATTTCTTCGCTCGTAATCCCTTGAAATCCTGGGGCAATTTGCCGATAAACTCGGCACGATAATTGACATTATCAGCGACGTCGTTGCATTATCTAGTCTGGAATCTTGCGATTAAAGACCAAAACATCACCGGGGGTAAATATTTCCGAAGAAATTTGATCCCCATCGATCGTGACGAGAAAGTTCTGTTATCCTACCGATGTACCGATACGTATTGAATAACAGACCTCGCGCCATGCGTCACTACGCGCGTAACAAATGCGAATTCTAAATAACATTGTAAAATCGGAAATTTTCTTCCAAGCAAAATCTTTCGATCGCGATGACTCATTCTGCGGCCAACATAATATTTGCCAGGCTGTTTATTCGCCGTGAAGCGACGTTCCATTCATTGTTCGACGTTTCTCAAATAATACCTCGACAATTTGACAAATCAGGCCATAAATTATCGGCGAAAATAATTGCCACTTTTCACCGGAATTCTTTGAAATTCATTTCTCTTCACTCGCATAATTACCGTAAGCATATATATATATATATATATATGCTTCTTTTCAGTTGAGTTTGAACCCGAAAATTCGTGATTTCCAATTCTTTTTCAGTTAGTGGAAGGTAAACGAGGTAAATGATGTATGCGTCATCGCGGTAGACATCTGCGCGACAATCGCGTATATCCAGGTAATAAGGGCGGCCTTTCTCTTTGGTCAGCGAAATGAATTCGGACAATAAGCTCAGGTCAATCCCGTCTCGCTTGGAGTGGTAGAAGTGACCCTTTGAAATCTATCGATATATGCGTGTAATAATAGCTTGGGACTTGTTATTCATCCACGAACCGGCTATTCTGTTGTGATTCCCCAAATCGAATAATCGGTTAAATCTCGTCGATGACTACTGTTTCGAAACGTTCCGCTATTATTGGACTTTTTTGTCGTACTCTCGCCGTCTTATCACTGCGCCGGCATCGCGGCTACGATAAGAACTATAAACTCGAGGAATTCGAAAAGTAAAATTGAAAAAAAAAATCAACGAGGGACGAGGAAAAACGGGGAATGGAGGTAAATGGAGATGCGGGAAAAATACGAATGTTTAGATTTATCTTACGTGTGTCGGGTTTATAGATATGTTTTCTGGTCTCAGCATACGTGGACAATTCCTCAAATTAAGTGTAGTTGTCGGTATTATGATTTCTCTGAAATGTTGCCGAGTATTTCCGTTAATAACTTGATCGGCCGCGACGTGGTACAAGGTGAGACAGACGGAACAGAACTGGAGAAATATACGCGAGCTCTTACACGCGCCTTCGTGAATTGCTGATACGACATCCTTCTTATTTTGCATTGCTCACATTTTCCATTGTACTCGTGCGAATGCCAAGCTCTGACCTGCCTTCGCGTCTCGATATTCTATTTATTTTCTCGTCTAATCGAGATCTACGCGATTTTGTTGTTGATTTTTTGATTTTTTTCTACATAGCTTTTTACAAAATAACCAAAGCAAAGTTTCGAACAATCAGATTCGTCGTCGTGGAAATTCAATAGAGACTACCGTTTCGAATTGCTGCGTTTGAAATTATGAAAATTAATTTCCCATTATCCTGCGAGTAATTGTCTCCGCGGTGCAATAAACATAGCAAAGCTGTGCTTGTACTTGTAATCGGCGAAGAATTCTCGATTCCTATTGAAACACTCCAAAAGTGACCGGCTTAAGCTCCCAGGTAGTCTTTTCGGGCGGATTTCCCCGTTTCGCGGATTTTCACCCTTTTACCGTTACCCACTACTAGACCAGAACTTACACCTCTATTCCGCTTTCACCAAATTGCCAGATCGCATCGTGAGCGGCGTCAGCATCGGCGAGTTGGAAAATATATTTAAATAGCGATTTCCCTTTTTAATTTCCACCAGATTTGAAAAAAATTCTCACCATGACTCTCGGTGATTTAATTTTTATTCGTAGCTTTTTGCTCGGCTTTCTGGACATTGACCTCGAACCTCGTTCGTTCCTGCCGATTTCAAACGTTTTTCACGGATCAGCAAATTCTACTTTGGACGATGATCCGACGTATCATGTGGCCAGACCAAAATTACTTATTTCTCTACTTCGAACAATTCCATACGCCACTGAAATTTCCAATTACTTTGCTCTATACTTCCCACAAATTTTCCACTACGGCGTATAATGTTCCACATAAACTTGCAAATTGGGCAGCGAACACTGCAATTCCTACTAGAAATTGTTCCATTGTCATCTCTGATCTGTCTCAAGACCGGGCCAATCAAAATAATTTGCCCACATCATCATATTTATTCACAATACATAGGTAATAAAATGAAAAATAAACCAATAAACGCTTTTATTGTATCTTCATGAATTTTCCCTGAAGGTAATCTTTGCGATCACTTTCAATAAAACCATACAACTTATTAATACTTCATCATCCCAATTGTTTCCTATCATATTTTTCATTTCAAAATTCTACACATGTATCTTATGGTTATAACTTGGTAAGGTAAAAAGTGCGTTTGTTTTTCAGGTTGGCTTCAAAGGGTTCGGCTTGAAGCCTGAAAAATTGAAAATCGAAGGCCAATTTCAATTCGAAGGTAAAGACTACACGCTGACTCATGGCTCGGTGGTGATAGCCGCTATCACGAGCTGTACGAACACGAGCAATCCCAGCGTTATGCTCGGAGCTGGTAAGTTTGAAGCTGTATTTTTCATTTCCATTGCAAGTTATAACGTGACAAATTTTGTATCTTCGATATTTCAATCATTTATCAGGTCTTCTCGCAAAGAGAGCAGTAGAATTTGGTCTCACCGTCGCGCCATACATAAAAACATCTTTGTCACCTGGTTCTGGTGTTGTTACGTATTATCTAAAAGAGAGCGGCGTTATTCCTCCTCTCATGCAGCTGGGCTTCGACGTCGTTGGATACGGTTGTATGACATGTATCGGAAACAGCGGACCTCTTCCTGATTCCATGGTCGAGGCGATCGAAAAGGTACGTTTTAATTGCTTTCCAAAACAAAAAGCTTGATCCAATTATCAGAATTCAAATTTAAAATCCTGGTTGTTTGGTTGAATTGCAAAAAATTGGTCAATATCGTATACTAAAATTAAAGTGTGTGAATTATTTGAATTGTAGAACGAACTCGTGTGTTGCGGCGTTCTTTCTGGAAATCGTAACTTCGAAGGCAGAATTCATCCGAATACGAGAGCAAATTATTTGGCATCGCCACTTTTGGTAATCGCGTACGCCATTGCAGGAACTGTAGATATCGACTTTGAGAATGAGCCTCTTGGTGAGTACAAATCAGTTGACGAACGCTAACTGGTGTCGAGGATTGTCAATTAGTAACGTATAATGATGTCTTTCCATTTTTTTTCTTCCAGGTCGGCGTCCCGACGGCAGAGAAGTGTTTTTGCGCGATATATGGCCCAGTAGAGCAGAGATTCAGGCAATCGAACAGAAAAATGTTATTCCCGCCATGTTCAGGGAAGTTTACGGTAAGATCGAAAGTGGTAGCGGGAGCTGGTCCACTCTCAATGCACCCGAAGGCAAGTTATATCCATGGGACGAATCTTCGACGTATATCAAACATCCACCTTACTTCAACGGACTCACCAAGGTGCATATCTGATCTAAAGTGTATTAGCAAACATAATTTACAAATATTTATCAAACGCAACCCGCAGTTGACTCAGAGCTGCGTCATGGTGTTTGCAACTCAAGAGTAATGACATTTTTCTCATTTACAGGAACTTCCTACTATAAAACCAATCAGTGGAGCGCGAGTTTTGTTAAACCTCGGTGATTCCGTGACGACCGATCATATTAGCCCCGCTGGAAGCATCGCACGGAATTCACCTGCTGCTAGATATCTCGCTAATCGCGGGTAAGTTTTACAAACAATTGTATCCGGTTTTTTTCTGCTCCGATATTAATACGAGAGAATTTTTTAATTCACTCGAATATATTAATTTCAGGTTAAAACCAAAAGAATTTAATTCGTACGGCTCGCGTCGTGGCAACGATGCTGTCATGGCTCGTGGAACTTTCGCAAACATCAGATTGTTGAACAAGTTCATCGGTAAAGCTGGACCTCGTACGATATACATACCAACCAACGAAGAAGTGAGTAAACCAATGAATCATTCATCCAAACAAAATTACATGTTTTACTGTTATTTGACAATTTCCTTTCGATAATTCTTCAAAGCAAGCTACACTCCGCGTCGTCTATTCAAAAATTTCAGACATCTAAGAATTAATCTAAGTTTCTTTCTTACAGATGGATGTTTTCGACGCTGCAGAAAAATACAACAACGATGCCGTACCTCTAATAGCGTTGGTTGGCAAGGAATACGGTTCTGGATCGTCCAGAGATTGGGCTGCGAAAGGACCTTTCCTTCAAGGCATTCGCGCCGTCATTGCAGAGTCGTACGAAAGAATACACAGGTATATACGTTATCCGTCTAATAGGAGAATGATAGCTTGGAATATGGCGTAAGCAACTCGTTACCTTGTCAATTATTAGTTTTTTTTCCCTAACATATTTTTATATGTATATATGTACAATTGACTAGCTGATATTGACAATTGATGTTGTAATATTGTGTTCGTGATGCTTCGGTATATCTCAATTGCGCTTTAGCTTCGTTTCGATGATAAGTTGAACAATTGTCAGGAATATAAATTACCTTGTTCGCGTTGGATAAATGGTTTCGCTTAACGGGAAACTGCTTTCACAATTTTACAGGTCTAATTTAGTTGGAATGGGTATAATCCCACTGCAGTACTTACCTGGAGAGACAGCGGAGACCCTTGGATTAACGGGATATGAACGGTACGATATAACCGTCCCTCAAGACTGTAAACCTGGCCAAATTACCAAAGTGTCAACGGATGACGGGAAAACTTTCGAAGTGATCGTCCGTTTCGACACAGAGGTTGACATCACGTACTTCCAACACGGCGGCATTTTGAATTACATGATTAGAACGATGCTGTGATGAAAATGTGCAATGAACGCGCAATATCGTAATTCCATTATCGACTTGAACATATTTAATCGAGGATTCAAGCGAGTTCCGCGACGATCAGGGAGAAGTTGAAACTGAGAATCATTTTTTACTTGGATTTTTTTAATTAATTTTCTAAATGCCGCGATCAGAACGGCGCGGGGTAAAATGTCACAATTGTTGTTACGTGTGATGATCGAGGGTAAGACCACAAATGAATTGTTATAATGCATCGTCTACGCATCACGTTGGCAGTGGAGTTGAGTGATGACGACGGTTAACATAATCTATACATTTTTTATAGGTAACGGAGTTTTTAATATTTATTATCTACAAATGTTGATTTTTAAATTCTAAAATTCGATCAGATTCTATTATGGACCGACACACTTCCGATTAACAATATTTTTCACCTGCCTGATTTGTTCACGTGCACCGACCAAAAGGGGTGAATGTAAAAAAGTGATCAAATAATGTTTCTGTGAAGTATTGTTAATCCCTTGCCGGAATTTTCTGTTAATCCGTTTTTCAAACTTTTCGCCGAGTTCTTGCTTCCGAGGGATACATCCCCCGGAACACGCTTACGCTAAATGCGTTTCGACAAAACACGGAAAAGACTCGCCTTCAGCAGTTTTAGCAGATACATTGATTTGAAACGAATTTTTAGATAAATTCACGGCGCCAAAAATTGGTTGTTCTTTTCAATGAATTTTTTTTAAACGCGTTATATCTCGTTGAAATAAACGAATTGCGACGAGATTTGGATTATTGGTGTTCACCGTTCAGCATAAACGGATGTGTGCATTCCGAAGGGTCTATTAGTAGATACATCTTTGGAGAAATAAAAATTGTACGTTCGATCAATCAATAAAAAATACCGATCTTATTAACAATAAAAATGTTCCAAATCATTTATTTGTTCTCTGATAATAGTGAGATTCGATATTTTTTTAAGCATACATTATCTTTGACAATTAACAATTGAGCCTTTATATATATTTAACATAACTGTAAGAATCTTGGGTCTAAGTCTAAGGATTCGTTGACAAAAGTTGTGGCAATCGGTATCGATTCTGAGGAGCATTGCGTTCGTGAAAATAACGATACCGAACAGGATCGCCAATCAAAAGATGCTACAGCCACTATCCAACGCATAAAAATATACGATAACGTCGGTGAATGAATTTCATTTATACGCAGTAGGTGCATACATATTCATCTGCTGAAGTATAACTTAATTTATTCGTATTGGCGATAACTGTAAATACGCAACATTATAGAGTTGACCAAAAATCACAATGAAAAATATTTCATCACTTATTAATACTAACGATATCTTCAATATACGTTTGTTCTTGATTCGATTGCAATCTGGAATTGCAACGATATCTGTTGTCAATTGATGCAAACAACGATCTTCGGGAATTGTCTTTCGATTAATTTTCCAAGATCCAACCGCAGTGTGACGTTAGTAGTATTATCATTGTTAATAATGGTGCTAACAAATTTTGTCAGCAACGACAACTTGCACTCGTCTCTGCGTAGTAATATACTAATTATTTGGTACTTTAGTCTTTTTTTCTTTACGATTCAAAGAAATAAAAACTTCAAAAATAAATTCCTCTGGTTCGTATTAAATTTCATTAAACTCGTTCAACGTAACAAAAATTTGTAATAAAAAAAATGCAAATTCTCATAGAGAATATGTAAATACAACAGTTTTCACTTTTGTTCATTGCGTTTTTCAAATGATTAAAAATACACTTGATAACTTGATAATTCTAGGAGGTGAATGATTTTTGATTTTTCTTTTTTTTTGCTTTCTTTTCCAACTCACAGTTTTTCCAACTCATTTGTCGCACGGCGGTAAAAGATAGAAACAAAAAAGAGAACTAGTCTCAAAAATGATCGAGACGTACAGTCACAAAGTTAGATGTATGGTTTGGCAGTTTAACGTCCAACCAATTAGCATTCGATTGGTTCTCCGTGTCGGTAGCTTTAAGCGCGAGCCTATGTGCGGGCGTAGCGTTGTGAGGAATCCTCAGTTCTACGGGAGCTAAAAATTCCAAGCCACGAGGTCCACACTCAACGACGGGACTCAGCAGAGATTCACCTGAATAAATTCAATGCAAAAGTTTATAATGTACAAGATGTTTCTTTACATTGATAAGAACATTCAAGCGATTACGGATACCTAGTTCCATTACAACATTCTGGCCTGATCGAGTAAACAATTTGTTTATTGACAAAATCTTTGGATATGGCATAACAGATCTATTTTTTATACGTGATCGAGGGGAAATAGTTAAATGGGTTAGATGTATGGTTCGTAGTTCGTGATAAGGATCCGTACACAAGAATTTTATACGGAGCGGAGCATACATGTGGCGTCAGAGTGTAAAAATGTATGATCTGTTGGTCAGCGCAGAAACGTATCAATTGTACAATGTTTATAGTGACCCATCACCGTGAACGAATTTAAAACAGCTCACCATGATGCATAGGTGGTGATACGGGCGAATAATGGCCAGAAGTGTTACACGTTTCGGGTAAACGTGGAGCTGTTACAGAGAAGTAGATTTCTTGTTGCGAGCGTGGCGGTAAGGCTCCAGGGGGTACCGTCAGCGTAACACCCCCTGGCCCTTCCAAAATGCCACCTTTGCTACAGAACAGACCCCGTGTCACCCCTAGTCTCCTATATATGAGCAACCATCACCACGCGCTCGTTAGTCACAATGTTGTATTTTTCATTTGTTGTTTCGATACAACGTATACGCAGTATGAACGGGGCTGTTTGGTTAATGGGAAGGGGCGGAATGTGTGTTAGATTTTAAATGGTAATATCGACAGATTGTTTTAGAGATGATTGCGTGAGTAAATCGTACCTTACATTGTGATGATGCAACGGTTTTCTGTACAGTTCGAAAGCACTGCCACGCTGCTCTCTGCTCCCAGCCAGATCAAGGCCGCTAGGCTCACGATTATGACCCTGGTTCCCATTTCCCGTATTTCCCGTAACACCTCCGTGACTGTTGCTATGACTGTGTCCGTTATGGTTGATATTATTGCGATTATGCGCGTGGCCAAGATTTATTTGACCAGCGCTGTTGCTGTGTGAATGGGTCATGGGAGGACTCGAGTGAGAATGCGTGTGACTAAGACTATGGCTGTGATTGGGTGGTGAAATGTGACTATGATTGTGATTCGAATTCATGTTGTAACCTTCGTTGTTACGATTAGGTGGAGGAATGTTGTAGTAGTACTGGCCGCTGTTACGCTGAATGTTACTTCCATTTTCAGCCTAAAATCGATGATAGCCATTGTTAAAAGGTTTCCGCTACGAAACATGTCTTCCAAAGAAAAACTCTACTTTTGGTTCTGCATTCTGCCATATCCAAAATTGGTTGAACAAAACTATCATATCCTCTTGGGGGTACTTACCCCATTGTGTATGTGGGAAGTAGCAATGGAGTAGCTCTTTGCATGTTGATATACATTTCCTCCGTTCGTTTCGTCTTGCGGAATGGGCTGTTGCGGAGGTCTGTAATTTTTCGGTTTCGGTGGCGGTATGGGTTTGTAAGAGCCACCTGGTTTGTTTTGGGGTGGTGGTACTGGCTTGTAATCTCCTGTCCGGCTAAAGTTAAAGCAAATCATCTAGCTTACTTGGGCGAGGATGCAAAAAATAAATGTGAAATATCGTATGGCAAAAACATGCATGAGAGTCTGGGTATCAAACTAAGGTGTCTCTGGAAATGTAAATTCTACAAGCTCTTCGTAGTGGTCGAGGTTTTCGAGTCATCCTGTTAAAGAATGAATTTATCGATACCTTTGATGACTCTTCGATCGATCAAAAGAACGCGAAACGTTGATTGTCTTCATATAAAAAAAGTGTACAGCAAAAAGAATACGTATCATTATACCTGTACTTGGCATAATCGGTGCGCGTTTGACTCTCTTGAGCTGGGATAGGTTGTGCCGTTGATCTCGTAAATCTGTACGGATCATGGGCTCTTGGCGAGACTGGAACGCCACCACTTTTGAGATCATCCGGAACATTCGGTCCTAATCGTCCGGTAGACGTGTTGAGATTTGTAGCGGTGTACGTTCCATTTCCATTGGTATTGTTGTACGAGTCGTAAGAAGACATGCTGTCGTAACTTCCCTGAATAACAACGAGGAATCATTATTTTTATGAATTGATTAAGATTTAGAAGCTCGAGCCGAAGAACACTTTTTGCTATTTACCGCCTTCGGTTGTGCTCTTTCCAGGGATGACGTAGCATTAGCTCGGTGAGGAGTTGCGTTTATGTAATTACTCATATCCAACACCGAGTCAGTCTTGTTAGCCAGTCTTTCCTGAGCAGATCGTCCGACGGTTCCGCGGGGGGTTTGATTTGGTGGTTTAGCATTACGGTCAACCCTTGGTGGCAAATCGGGAGGTCCTTGGTGCGGCGATCTGGGCTGTGGCGGACCACCAGGATATTGTGGAGGTCCAGGCTGGTCATTATTTTGTCCAGGCAACGAGAAGCCATATTTACTGTCACCAGGACCACCCTGGGACCTCCGTTTGTGCTGTTCAAATGCCTGTTATTCAGGAAGAGGTGATTGTTAAAGTTTGTCGCAAAATATGAGACATCGGATAGTGATGCGAAAATGAATTTACATTAATTACTTGATAATTGGTCGTATATGGCGGCGGCGCAGCAGTGTCATCTTGAGTGGCGATACTTGGGTCGGAACTGCTCTTCAATCTAGTCGGTGGTCCCAAAGCACCAGGAAGAGGAGAGGCTGGGCTCAGTTCCAGATCACTTTCCGGGGAGGAAGCGTAGGAGAGGCGAGAAGTCATCGGGAACAGGAAATCATCCGAGAGGGCCTCCTCCGGCTACGTTCACAAAACACACCAGACGCAACGTTACGGAACAGCAGGAACAGACACGTATAAAAATAATGTGAAAAAAGATATGCAATTGCAAATTTCATACTGCGGAGCAGATACAATCTAAGACAAAGACAATACAGCAAACATCACAAAGCTACATTTAGTTGCTTGCATAATAACGACCAACATAAAATCAGTACTTAAATTTACAGAATGCTTTCTATTTGTAATCACTAATTTGTTCTTGGTTCCTTATTGTGTAACATATCGTCCTAAATTTGTGTCCAACAAAAATCAACAGAATTCTAAAGCAGCCTATAACTTTATCAAGCCGAACTTTCCCTGCGAATACAGTAAACGATGGGTGAATAGAATGATGAAAAAAAGTGTGATTATTATGCAAAGACCACCACTCGTAACAAACGAATGAGCTCTCAAACGTCTATGTAAAAAATATGTAAAATATAGTGGATAGATCGTCGATATCAACAACACTTGTTCTGAATATCAATTGTAATTAATCTCACGAACGAGACGAGTCGAGCAAAAGAAAAAACGAATCTCGTTGATGCGAAAGAAGCCTTTCAGATTTTAGTGAGCTGAAATAGTTTTTATGAATCACCTTAAAATATAAACTAGTAAATTGATATAATGTAGCAGGTATGCGCAAGATATCGTGACGAAATATCTAATCGGTTAACATGCCACACAAAAATAGAGACTAGTAGCTTACGACTTTTTAACGACGAGCATAACAATATGGCAGTAAGATTTCTGTTTTACGTGTAATAATATTAAATGGCACAGATTATAAATTTCCAACGAATCTATCAGATCTTGATTCAGAATCATTTAGTGACAAGAAAAAAAAAGATTAGAAACATGTCCGGTAACTTTAATATCTGGTAATTAATTGAATCGAATATAGATATTTTGGAGTTTGCATACAATATACTTTTCATGCAATAATTAATATACACACACTGCATAATATAACGTCAAAAATGCACAAATTACAGGATTGGGATGTGTGAATAAACGTCATCTATACGTAGCCGAAAAATTGCTCGTGGATGACATTGTTGGATGGCAATGGTGGAGGTAGCAATGGTAGAGAAGAAAGGGGACTTGGGGGACGTGGAGGTGGTGGTAACGGTAAGACATTTATATGGTTATTATTATGTTCATAAAGGTTTCCGTGTTCAGAGAGTGGAGGAGGGGTCGGTGGGCGGTAAGGATGATAGGGCGGAAGATACAAGTCCGACACCATCTCTATTGGCTACAACCAACACCATAAAATTTCTAAAATCAATAATCATGTATAACGAAATAATCATTGTTGTATATGAGGCAGACAATCAGTCTAAATTAACGATCAAGTAACAAGCAATCGAACAAAAGTGACAATCTTTGCTTGGTCACGTTTAAACTGGCAACGTCACATAGTCACTTTACCCAAAGATCTTTGTTGCACAGAATGAAATTCCTACCATATTGTTACATGCACGAATCAGCAATGAAATTTATATAGATAGTGCTGATATATATATATAATCTTTGAGCGTACTTGGAAAACTCAACTGTTTAGGTTTTCTTCCTTTAATGCATGCTAACGAGCGATATAACAAAAAAACTGTGTCAACATTAAACCGAATCAAGTGGTAATATGACAAAAATTTGTTCACATAATGAATAATTACATTTTTTACAAGGTCTTTTGTCATTGAATAATAAGAATTGATAAATGGATCATTTTTATAAAAATGGTATTCTAGGTAATGTGATTTGGTGTAATATCGTTTCTCATGTGCAACATTCGGATTTATGCACGTGCAACAAGCAAGAGCTTGCGACTTGAACAAGTGTATAATGCAACACACATCACACGTGCCTATTGGGATTTTTGTTTTGTTTTGTGGAAGATCGTCGTACACTTTTATAATGCTCTAAACACCCAACACCTGATTGCAAAATAGAGAGTGCTTCGAGAATTGCCAATCTTACCTTAGTTTGGCTCATCCACAAAGGACCTTGCTGCTGTCTGTCTATCAACTCTCGTAGTTTTCTATACCACGCTTCGGGTGTAGTCAACGTGACGATGGCACTGAATACGTGGCCCCAAATTTTATCTAACTTTTGACACTGTTCCAACAGTTTCTTGCTGCTTTTATGTGCCGACCTAAGGAGAAAAAAAATGATAGAGATGAGAAATGGATCTACAACGTATAATTGTATCCTCCACTTAACTATATTCGTCTATTGCCATAAACTCACTTTGGTATTCCAGCGCGCATCTCTTTGACAACCTGCTTGTTTTCCGCTTTGAGGAAAATAACGATAGGATAGAATTGAGCATAATTCAAACGGTCTACAGCGTTAGGTGTGATGTCGAGTAGCGCGTGTTTTCCTCGATCCATCACTTCTCGAATGGCACTTAATCGAATGATACCCGAAGCTTTGGTGCTCTTTCCACTGTTTTCGTCCATTTGGCTCTCCATTTCTGAAAATGATCCTTCAATATACTGACATTCGTTCGAAATCGAATCAAAACCAATCGTAATGATTCGTCACTTACGAGGCGACGTGAACTTGTCGGGAAAATCTTTAAGCAGTTTGTCTCTGGCCAGATCTGCTACTGGTCCGAATAAAACTACTGGTCTTATGAATCCGGGATGTCTCAAGACGACGCGTTCATACGCCGGGAACTTGCTCACGCTGTCTGAGAATACGACATCGTCCCAGTGGTCCTGAAAAAGTGAATTCCGAATGAAACAAACTTCGACTTGGCTGCATTTATGATATTCGTGGAGCAGCGAGCAAAGATTTACCCTGCCGAGGGACTTCGATCGTCTGTGACTCCCGCGTCGCCTCCTGAAAAAGCTGCCTCGGCTTTCGCTGGCACTCAATTCTTTTTTCGTCGCGTTAAACTGAGCTGTTGCTAATTCTTCGGCACGAGCTTTATTTGGAATTATTCCCTTTTGTACCTCTTGGTTGTTTCTACCGATACGAAATACTTGCCACGACCCTACAACGCCGTTGTGCAATGTGTCGACGACGTGGAACACGTCACCAGAACGGAAGCTCATCTCTCCCTTTTCGGGTTGCTCGTAATGAAAGTGTGTCCTGTAAATACGAAAATTCGATCAAGTAGTACAGCTAGTTTCCATACGTCGCTACGCAAGTATCGAACACGAATGTCCAAATCGTCGTCGATACGATAGAAGAATACTTACTTGATGTGAAACGAGTCACCTCTGCCGGACGATACGATCTGATCGTACTCTTGACGCCTGTGCTGAACGATCAGGTCAATTTGTTCCTGGAGACTCAGAAGAAACAAAACAGCTTCTTCTCTGGTCACACCTTTCATATCCATATCATTGACCTAGAAATTTCAACGCTCTTTTTACAAATTGATACTTGAAAGAGCAATGCTATTGGCCATCCGATAAAACAAAAAGCAATTAAAATATGAATTATAATTAGTACGTGGAAGATGTTTAGTACCTTGAGGATTTTATCTCCGGGTTGTAGACCCTGTAAAGACGCAGGACTACCAGGTTGAACAGCCGTTACAAATACGCCAGTTTCATTTCCTCCGGTCAATCTAACGCCAACAGATCCTTCCTTTTGAAATGTGATAAACCTGGGATCTGGCCTGAGAAAAGGAAACGCAAAACCGTTTTTTTGAATGTTGGATAAATAGGTATTGAAGAAATCGAGTACTGCGCTTCGACTCACATCGGTTGTTTTGTTCGCTGTATAAGAGGATCCTCGTCGTATAGTTGTCTTCGCGAGCTGTAATAATCTGAAACCGATAACACTAATTGAAAGACATTCGAGGCACAAATCGTGGTGCGAATTGGACGTGAAATAAATGATTAAATAATGGAAGCGGCACAGCTTGGTTGAAAGATTCACCTTCTGGTCTCGGAGGAGGTGGACGAGGCGGATCAACGGTTGGAGTAGCCGGAAGATCCAGCTGGCTCAACGACACGTCGAGAAGAGGACCCCTAGACCTTCCTCTCGGTGCCAAATTGCTCTTGTCTTCCAAAGGCTGCCTCGTAGGTGGTGGAACATACAAATTTTGACTGCTGTAACTGGCAGCGGAAACGTACTCTCCGGATTCGCCTTTGCTAGGCTGATGAGAATGCGAAGAGGATAGAGTTTCTCTGGTGACCACGATCGAAAGTCTATCTTTGCATTGGTCCATCAATTTCTTTGCCTCCTTCAAGCTCATGTTGTCCGCAGCTACGCCCCCGATTCTTGTCAAAACGTCTCCGGGCCGAACGCCAGTACCTTCCCTCGTTACCTCTCTTACGTAAAGACGACATCCCAAGATAATTCCAAAATCTATTCAACACGAGTGACCAGAAATCGGTGAGTAAAAAGAAGTCGAATAACCGTAATGTATATCCGTGATCGAAGAAATAACACTTTTAAAATTAAGAGTACGCACCGTCTTTCTTGTTATTTCTGGTCAGAGTCAATCGATGACTCTGCGGAGCAGAATTGTTGGGAGATCCTGGAACATTGGAAGTTGCCCTACGTTTGACAACTAGTAGGACCGTAGAACCAGAATCACGAAGGACGCGAACCGCTGCACCGTAATCAGCACCCTCGAGAGATACACCATTGGCCGAAATAATCCGATCATTGACCCTGTAAAGATGGAAATAAGTATTGAAAATACCCATCAAGTCCAAGGTCTCGTCTAGGCAATAACTTTGAAAATAATTTCAAACTTATCGCATAAATCGTTATACTCTATCCATCGCCGAAGGTAGTGGAATAATCTGTTTGACCTTGGTAAGACCTGGTCGATGGAAAATACGAAAATCAAGTCAAGATTTATCGACCATAGATGTCAGAAGACCGATCTCAGCTTCCAAGAGTCGGAATCTGTCCGGAGTACTTGTAAGTTTCGTGAAAAGAATTCAAACTCCATTACGACCCAAGGACGGGTTTTATTCTTGAAGCTCACAACGAGTATCTCGTGGTACAAAAGTGGTATCTTAACTTGGGATATACCTTCGATTCATGAAATATTGACAAAAATCCAACGACCATCTTTTGTTACCTTATACAAAACACACTCCGTCGATGGTACGGAACTCGAACTTACTGAAGTTTTCCTTCGGCTGGTCCAGCTTTAAGCACATCGGATATCGCAATAGCAGGATCACCGTTCGTGAAATGTGGATTGTCTCGGCCTCCCGAGACGGCAATGCCAAATCCATAACCGGGAACTCTGGTCACCGTGACTTGATGAACTTCCCATCCTCTATCACCGACCTGAAATACACAAAAGGTAACAAATGAAATACAAGCATCGATCCGTGCTTAATTTTTTCACCTCAAGGCTGTTATAATCATAGTTTTGTCGAAGGATCTGCACAAACGAGCACGAGTTACAAGAGCGTAATGCAGCAAGAATCGCTGAAGGCAGAGTCTTGATGCACTTGCTACTTGCAGACTCTAATGCGGTCACAAATGGCCACGATCACCGCAATTACCTGTAACCGTGGGTCGACACGCCCATCGCTAGGTCCAACATTGGATGCATCTAATGTACCCGAGTACCCCACATCGTATAATTATTTAATAATAAAGATTTGAGCGTACATATAGTTAGAAAAAAGCAACACAAAAATACCCAAGCAATGTTTCCTCTAGGGTATAGTAAAGAGAGAAACAATGAGACATTTCGCCTCTTACTTTCCACGCAAACGTAGTTTCTTGTGCATAACTTTACAGGTAGCTAGCCCCATGCTAGATCCTTTCTCTCGCTGCATGGGTAACAGGATTTCAGTTTAAAATTCCTTTCGCGTGACGCGTGGAAGTTGACAAATTTGTTCCAGACTATGCTGCAGCTATTTATCGGATAAGGTTTGCCTCGAGCCAAGGGAGCAGAATATGGTTGAGTTGGGCGAATAGCCCCGGCTGGTATCATAACCGAGAGGCTTGCGTAGCTGGAACAGATGGTAGCGACTACGTTCTGGCAAGTATCTCGTCAGTGGGAACTCGAGACTGCTGGCAGGGGGTTGGAACTATTTAGAATACAGAACCTGGCAGGGGGTTGGAACTATTTAGAATATAGAACCTGGCAGGGTCGCTCTTGACCTTGAGCTCTGAAGTGTAGCAAGCATTGAAGAGGATGAATTATTCGAGTGTTCTCAAACTTTCTGGAAATTGTATCAGTACTTTTAACAATTAATCTCAGGCTTGCTAGATATATCACCAACAGCGATGAGCCGTTGAATCACTTTGTGGCAAATCCCAACTCATCCTATCGAAGAAGAAAAATCTGGAGGAGATGGACCTGGCCTCGTGGCAAATGAACATCGAATGAAACGTGCTTTTTTGCTTGGTGTTCGCTTTTTTGAAAGCTCATCGTTCGCAGTCTTGTCGACGACTTGGTTGGAAATTAATTCGAACGACGTTGCGTACCGGCTATCAAGGATTGCCAGATGCCACGACTAATGACAGATGTACACGAGCGATGGCCTCACGCTTGAAATAAGGACAGTCCCGCAGCTGACGATGTTCCGCGACGCTTATTCACTCCGTACAACAATACGAATAACAATCATGATGCGAACGTCGAATGATAATTACGTGACACCACTCGCATTCCACGCTTCCATATTTGTACATATAGAATGCAAGGGATCAAACGGCTTTAGGGAAATGATGAAAGCGGAGAACATTCGTGCGTCGTTGAATAGGTAGCTCGTTTGCTCGGAGTTTCGACAAACGACAAAACGCATCAACTTCGTCTTTACCGAAAACCTCGCGCACTTCATTTTCTCTTTGTGGCGCTATTTTCTCAGCGAACTAGAAAGAAATTTTCATTCAAAATTACCCTCAAATCACAAGCATCGAGAAGCTTTTCTCGAGCCTCCACTCTGCGGGCCTGTATTTTTTCTAATTCTTCCTGTTTTTTTGGGTTTTTTTTTACTAAATTTTTGCATGCATAAATATAAAACATAAACGTAAATCAACAACTGATATAAAACCCGATGTACAAATATTTACCGCTTTTTATTTGCGGCGTTTTAAAAAGCACATATAAATTGGACCTTTAGTTGGACGTCAAACGAGCGAGTGTCCTTGAAAAATGGCGTCTTCGTAGCACGTCTCACAGTCGTATAAAAATGAGAAAATGAGGAAATGTTTATTTAACGTGGTACACGCATCCCAACTCCGGCAGTTGAGTAGATTGCACCTACCTAGAAAATACTGTAGTCGAAGAAGCTACAAGTCGTTAAATTAATCACTCTCGGTTGTTTGCACCCGTCTCCGAGTGATATTTTTTAGCACAAGCCATGAAGATTTTATCCGAGAATGAAACAGCAGTAGTATTTGCTCGGTAAAAGTATTGAAATTGCAGCGATAGGAGATGAGTGTTTTTTTGCGGCTTATTTTAAGGCGCGCATATTCATGATCGGAAGAAAAGCTTGCGGAGTTGCGTGCGGTAAAGCAAAATATAGCTGCGGGGAGGAAGCGCTAACGTTCCGTGATTTGGAAGGCAAAACCGAATTAATTAACATATCCTGCAGTCAACTAGAATCGAGTCTGCAGAGCAATGAAACGGAATCGTGACGAATAATTCGTCGATCGGCACGAAAAATCGACCAAAGAATGAGATTGAATTGAAATTCACGTGGATGGAATAATGGAAAGGAATAGTATAATTCGTCATGGCGAGGCGGTGCGTGGGGAACCGAAAGAACGAGCGATCGAGAGACGTGGGGATCTCGAAGGCTTTGATCTTTCCGCACGCGTGGCGGTCCGGACCTCAGATCGAGTACTATCGCGAGCGTAGTATACTACAGAGAGACGGAACTTCGCTGAGAGACTGTTTATGGTCAGATTTCACCCACAACCGTGAGCTTCGCCAACATGAACGAGACTTAATTGGCCAGGTTTACGCTCAGATTTCGAAACGGCCACGGCGTTGCTATGACTTACGCGATCCTTCCCCTCGTACCGCCGACTCTTCGGTTACTCGAAAATTATCCGCATCATCGAATTATTTTTCCCCCATTCCCGGCCCACTTCTTATCAAGGTGAGAAAATCGATATTCGTACGAATATGTTCGAGCGGTTTGATGGTAAAAAGATACGTACGGTTGCCAACAGGCTTCCACCCCCCTCGTATTTCTCGTCGGGGATTATAAGAGTCGATCAATTTTGATAAGAATATACGAGCTCGTAGCTCGTTTCTTCTCGACTTCGTCTCCTTCGCCGGGTTTCTCCTCGACATACCGAACGAACGGACGAACGGGACACGCCTGTCTGACCGTCAGACAAGGTAAAAGACGCCGGACTCTGCGTGGGCTGCTTAGTAGAGGCGTGCGGGTTGTGCCTGGCGGCAGGCAACCCACGTCGCGCCACGGCATCCGCAAGCTCCATAGCGAGTGAATTTATACGCGGAGCTGCAATTATTGAGTATTTTTTTCTTCTAATTTCTTAAGTCTTCGTACCTAAGTATGTCTCGACTTCGTAATTAGAAAAAAGAAAAATACAGAATATTATTTATTCCTACTCAACATATTTGCCATTATCAAGTAGGAGATTGTTTTCATTAAAGAACATTTTTTATTTATATTTCCCTTCACATTACAAGTGTATAATTAGATTTTTTATTTTTACCTAGAATTTTTTCTCATTTTCAAATACTGGAAATTTTTATTTAAACATAGATTTTCAATTACTATTGAGTTTTGTATTTGGACTGCAGAGACTTTAACTAAGAAGTACAACGAGATTGGAATTTTAATATTCTTCGTTGATAAAATCATTAAATGTTGTACGGTCAGTATTTTGTAGTTGCAAATCTCGCAGCTCTGTTTATATGCAATGGGAACGGAGCGATCAATGATCCAGACGCGCTGGGTAGAAATGACATGCGAGACCGGAAAAAAGAAGAGGATTCAAAAGATCAGCGAATTGATCGGGGAATTAATTAATTATAGAGGCAGCAAATACTGAGATTCACTGCGCATTGGTATCGCGAACGAATGACGCGGTACAAATACGAGAAACTATCGCGATAAATCTCGATCTCGTTTAAAAACGTCGCGCGAGCCGATGGCTTCCGAGACTCTCTGAATACGTGACTATAAATCAGTCCCTTTTTTTTGCCGCCACGTTTCCCTGCGATTCACCGAATTTTTATCGACCCAACATCCGCGCGACTAGTTCATCGTTGCGCTGCGATCAAACGAAACATCGTACATTCGAGGTTGGGAATATCCGCGCGACAAACTAATTTCCCGACCATTCGATCTATTTATTCATTTTTATGGCCGAACGAACGACAAAGATCATTCTCATCTTGGAATGTCTCTGGAACATTTGTCGAAACACGTGCAGGCATTGTTCCGTGAGCCGGAAATTCGTAAAATGCTACGACGTACTTAAAGTCGGCCAAACTTATTTTTACGCTCGGCGGCCTTTTTTACAATTTTTAACGGCGCTCTTAACCGGACTAGCAGAAGACTGATAAAATTTCGAACGTTATCACAGAAATTTCCAGTGTCTCCAATCTCACGAATTGTTAGCTATATACGAGAATGATTTTGGGAACGCGTTCAGAAAAATGTTGAGGATCGGAATGGTAGATGTTTTTTCAGGAAAGATATAGGTAAAATCCACGAAGCGTGTGGCTCTAAGTCGGTAGAGAAGCCTGGAAAGCGGAAACCAACCCACGGGGCTTCCTTCCGTCGAGGTTGAAGCTTCTGTCACGCGTTCTCCCCATAAATCTGTCACGCTATTTAGACGCACTTCGTCAGCACGAACTTTGCGAAGCTTGAATATGAATTTCGATCGATACGTCGGACCCTCCAGTCCAGGATATACATTTCACAAAATGCCGCCGACAAATCTGCGGCGGAATCCTCACAAGTATCGCCGAACACACATACATACATGCTGGGACATTTCCAAAAACGCGACTATTTTTTTGTTTTTTCTAATGGTCTCCAAAATTGCTAGTATACCTAGCCACAGAGATCGTGGTCATCGTTAGAGCTCTCAATATTGATATTAAGATCCGCAATCCATTTGTCTATTTTCCATTTAAATAACACGCAAAAATATTTTTTTATTTTTCTAATTTTTTTATCTTGAACGCGATTTATCGTAGGAAAATTTGGAATAGTGGGTCTTGACGGAAATTGGACGATCTGTAAAAAAGGTCTCCTGCAAAAAATTCATAAAGTCAACGGTTGTAGAGTTATGAGCGTGATAAATAGTTCCTGTTAAAATTCGAGGAGTAGTAGATGAAATCGAGTGGAAAATCCATTTGAATGGCAACGTAATCCGGCGGTACCGATGCTTTGGTATAAAAATGGAGAAAAGTATGTACACATGTGCGTACGATATTGTATAACCTGTCTCACCAAACTAGTATTAAGATATTCCGAAGGTGATAATAATAATTATCATCACATGCCCACGCCTAGTCGGTAATTAGTTGTCGCGATTGCGACACCTACGGCGACAACATTCAACGCGGTAGTGTGGTTTGTAATAAAATTGTGTAAGTATTGTAAACGTGCAGTAAACGCTGCACAATAAACTTGTAGTAGAGAAATGTACAGCATGACTATACTTTTCTTTCGTACATCGGCTAACACCACATTGGCGAGTTCACGTATTATAGCTGAGCATTGCTACGCGAACTATCTCTAGTCATTCAACGTCAGCACATTCCATCACTGCATTCGAAGTTAGCAGAATAAAAAGCAAATTAAAAAAAGGCAAAACCGCACAAAATGGAGTTCGAATCGACAAAGGCTAATGATCTGCGAAACGGATGTATAAATCTGGCAGTATTCAACATTTTTGCAACAAATTCTCAAAATTACAGTCGAACCCAGAAATTATTTTACCGTAGCGCTACTTCCGATAACAGGCAATGAAACTACAAATAATCTCTCACACTTCGACTACGATCACAAAAATAACTACGTTTTTCCCTCGCCTATTCGTAATTGTTGTAATGCTTGTGAATTTAACCACTGAGAAATGCTCTGCAGTAACATAAAGCGATGCGGTATAACGACGTAGGGAATTGCGTGTAATACACTTCATTTTCCAGGTGAACGTCTGAAACATTTCTTCCTTCTATTAGCAATCACAATCTATACGTTCTCTACAATCACAGAGGATCTCTCTCGATATGAAATTTCTGCACAGCGGCGGTTTTGCAATACGAAAACTATTTTGTACAAATGTATTTCGATAGATTGATTAGTTGAGAAATTTTCTCTGAAAAATTGGAGGTTTTTAGGAAGCTGAAAATGGCACATTTTTTGCTATAACAAGTGAAAACAAAATGCCATCAATTTAGTTTCTTTTAATATTTTTATTTACCGCAAAGGAAAATAACAATTATTAGAGGTACTTTAGAATGATTTAGCTGTTATGATTTTTAACATTTTTTCAACTATGAAAATGAATTTTTTGGTCGTTCTTCTATTTTCTTTATATGATTTGATTCTTTATATGAAAATATAATTAATCTTTAATATTATTTGCACAATTTTTTTTCTTCAAGTTTGGACGAAACATCCAAAAGTCTCCAGTCGTCTGTAATAAGTGAATAATACAAAAAAAATCTTCAATAATGAATTTAGTATCATAATAATAAATCAGTTTTGGGTTGGGACTCAAATTTCTAAGAATGTCAATTTTCACGAAATTTCCAAATTTCCCGAATTTACTGGTATCACGTGACGAGCGGAATCGTGACCGCGCGTGAAAAATGACTGTTACTCGCGTACGTCGTTAGAAATGGGAAATCAGCGTTTAACCATCGATCTTTACGATGACGTTGCGCATCATCAGATAAATCCAATGAAATATGATCGCGCATATACATATTTGGTAGTTGGCGATCTCGCGGGAGTATTATGACACGTCTTCTACGTAAGCGTACACATGTCATACGGCGATCGGGATGCGACGTCCATTACGTGCGAATGTATGGTACGAAGTCGAGTTCGCGAGCGGTGTAGTAGTAGAATAGTGGTGGTGGTAGTAGTAGTAGTCGTAGTAAAGAGTCGAAGATTACGCGGCGCGAGATAACTCCGAACGAACAATATTTCATTCCCGAGTAAAAGGTCGAGCGGTAGGTAAAGGCATTGCATCGCAAGGTAAGGCAAGGCAAGGCGAGGCGAGGGTGTTTTCTCCTCGCAGTTCTCATGTATCTCCTCCTCGTGGCGGGTTCGCGTCCACGTCCGTAAAGGAGGCATCGTAACCGTTTCGTATTATTCCGCCTTTCCAGCGTCGGACGACCCGGACGAGCGATCTCTTCCTCGGCTAGTAGGTTCGAGTGAACGTTCGGTTCGCGTTGCTTTTACGAGTCTCTCGACCAGCTACACGGCCGATGAATAGGATTACCCTAACCTATATAATCCTCGAAGGTGTGCTCCGCGATCCGGCTCGCCAAAGGAGAGTAGCGAGCGCACACCCAGCGATTAAGTCGCGCTCGCGACGATTAGCGAATACGGCCGCGAAACTGCTACAAAGAATACCCTAAACATGTAACAAACATTCCGCGTCATCTGACGGATGGTTCGGTTTTTTTTTTTTACTTTTTTCTTTACTTTTTTCTTTACCTTTTTCGTTACTTTTTTCAGTATTCTTTTCAGTATTTTTTCATCAGCTCGAAAGGGCCAATTAGCGAGGCTATCCGAATACACGTCCGTCTCCGTCTCCTTGTCGCGGCCATATATTAGATTTAAACGGGGTAAGAACCGATACGGTTGACTCGGCAATTAGCTGCTACCTTTATGGCAGAACGCGAATTGGGAGCGAGAGAGTTGTCGATCGGTACCTTTAAAACCACGCGGATCGGGGAAAACAATTTTTTTCTTTCGTCAGGGTTCTCAAGGTCAACGGCGTATTTAGACGTTACGATGATTGCGGGACCGTTACCTTTATTATACGCACGCGAACGGCAGCAGTTTTATCGCGGGACGAGTTCGTGCACCGAAACGCGTGAGAAGTGGCTACGGTTCCGCGTCGAAATTCTCCTAAAACTCGTAAGACTTCACCTTTTTTGTGCGTGTTTTTTTCATCCTGGTCTAACGGGTCGAAATCTGCACGGTGATCCCGCGGTGCGGAGAAACGAGACGAGCTAACGAAGACGAGGTAACAAGAATTTACGGGCGAAACAACGATAACTGGGTATAATGAATCGACGAGATCACCTGGCGTTGGGAGGAAAACGGTGACGAATAATCATGGGAATTGCGTCATGTTCGACAAATTATTCGAACGATGATTCAGAGGAATATTTCGTGGCTTATGTAACGACGAGACGTCGGTGCGCGACAATGAACGTCGAAATACGGGTGAAAAAACAGTTTTTGTCTCTTTTGCCGAAATAGTAGAATTATTTCGAACGGAATTATAACATGAAAAGATCGAGCGCTCGGAGGCAATGGCCGATGGCGTAACACGTACCGACAAGGACGCGGCAAGGCAGCCTGCATCGGCATCGATATATCGAATTCACCGCTAAAACTGCCATTCGCCGCGGTCTCTTTCTTTCTACTTTCCGTTCTGTCCGAACACAACTCGCGATTTAAATAACCGGCGTACCTGCGGTCAACGAGTTTACTTCGCACGTAGACATCGGAATGTACCGACTGGGACGGCAAATTTGTAATGGCTCGAGAGAAACTTGCGAGCAGGCAGATGTCATTTTTGTTTCTTTTCGATCGGTTGGTGACCCAATTTCGAGGAATGCAGCTATAACGGTCCGTTGGTCATTCATCTCGATATATTGTTTATTATCGCGAGCGTCAATTACACCGAATGACAAACATTAATTATTCATAGTTCATTATCGTGTTTACAGCGTGCTCTCGTGCTAATAAACGCGATTAACCCGCTAGTTTTTTTCTTCCTCGAAGAAATAAATATTTCAACAACCAATTTTCCCCACCACTATAGAGACGAGATCGAGGATGACCCAGAGTCGTGCCGATGCCGATCGTGACTTTTGGGAGCAATTTTTTGGCCAAATTATTAGGCTAACCATTACCTGCCGTCGAGTTGCGGCTGGAATACCAATGAGCATTGTATTCGTTGCTCGGACTCAAAATCGTATCGATGTACCGATATAATAAGTATGATCCTGTAAAAAAAAAAATCACTTCCTAGTTCTCAACTCTACGAGTACGTCGCAGACCGCTACCAAAAACCACGAAGACAGGAGCAGAGGCCATCTACACGGAGGCTCCTGTTTGCTTTGGTTGCAGGTTGCAGGTTGCAAGAATGACACGAGTCATACGCACCATAGTAGCTAGCGCGTGGGAAGTCGTGATACCGTCGGTGAACAGCACGCGGTTTTAATACGTATAACAACTTTTCTACCTCAAGGGTTCTTCCTGTGCAGGCGGGTTTACTACAATTTTCGTTCTACTCTGCCGCACCGTTGAGCTACTACGTAGAGAGGTAGGCTGTATCCCGTTTTACTACAGTCTAATTGTTAGCAAGTTATTTTGTTGCTCCGCTGAGTTCGGACTGTTCTATCCACGTCGGAAGACTACTTCGGCAAGATCGTTGGCTAGTTGGTGCGCTACCAACGTGATCGACGCCTGAGTACTCCAACGGCACTTCCGATCGTACAGATTTCTCTGTAATCAACGGCTACGTACTTCTAAAACGAAGCTATTGTGAAAATTCGATGAATAAAGATGAGTTGGCCTTCAAGCCGTTAGACCTGTCCTTAAGAGGGGCGAGATCGAATTTAGTTTTTGAAAAATTACTTACCAATTCGGGGGTAAGACCATTAAAATTTGATTTGTCCTACTTAAGGACAGGTTTAATACACATCGATCGATTGCGGTTGTTAGGATAGCAGCGTTCATTATCTGCGGTTTCTATCGCGCGATTGGCTAGCTTCGTTCGCATTGTGATGAGATGTTTCCGAAGGTTACGTATTGTTCGATAGTTTCATTCGGATGCTAGTCGCGTATAGATTTCACGAGGGGGGAAAAAATTGTTGTTTCTATTCGTATAGTCATTGGATGTTTCGGTAGGTTTACCGCAGTCGAACACTCCCACATCGGTGCGAAATCAGGTTATGCCTTTCGAACGGCAAGACGACGGTGAGCACCGCGACGCCCTTATTCAGCGACTGGTATTCGAATTCTTTCGACGAAACAAAAGCAATCTACAGCTCCAAATTTTTTGCCGAATCGGCATTCCACGTCGACCGAACGAACGAACGAATTTATTTCTCATCATTTCCGCTCACACGAGTCGTTCACTTTTATTTTTCTATACAAGTGCCGATGTATGTTCGAACGGAGTCACAAAGCGTTTTACAAATATTGCCAATCGGCGTAGGAGAAAGAAAATTCATTAACGATGACCAGGTTCCAAGAAGGTGACCCGAATCTCTATTCCAATTCGTTTGCAAGTTCCAGCACGCTCGCGCATGCCAACGACTTGTCCGAACCCGCAACGACCGCAACGTTCCCAGAGAGACCATCTGCGCCTTTGCGCCGCGCGAACAGAGAAGCACAGGTCAAGTCTCAAAAACCAAGGCGATTACGACGTATTTCGTCAAGCATCCGGTTCCTTTGTTTTCGTTACTTGTTACGTGTGAAAAAAAACTTTTTTCCCCAAGACGCTCGTCATACCTGAGTGCAATGATAGGAAATGGGAAGGCCGTGGTTTTACCACTAATACAAGTAGAATTAGTCTTGGCCCAGCGGGCGAAAACTTTTTTAGTCCCTATAGTTTTTTTATAGGTACTTATCTATCCCCGTGGCCAGCTTAACATATTGTTAACTTTCAGTTTCGTAATTCGAGCGAAGTTTCAGCCATCTCTAAATGATATCCGCGTGTCAACTATCGACTCTCTCGAGAAGCAGATTTCTTAAGCGGTCAGAAAAAGTATTCTGACAGCACTGCGGGAGAAGGTCCGAGTTTTCCTCGTCGATATCGCGTGGCGAGAGGAGGCTTTCAGGATCTCTGCGATGTCGTAAACGGTAATATTCCTTCCAATCGTTATTGCAACAAAAACATCGCGGAGAATGAAAGAAAACGCACAAAAAAAGCGAGATGAGAAAGAGAATCGATATAACTCGAGGGAAACGTCATAAAAATAGTTGCTCGCGCGATACCTAATTCTGTAATAGATGGTTTATGGATAAAGTTATTAATAATGATTATCGTAGCTTTTTCCACGCCGGCAAACGTAAATATCAGCCTGATAGTAATTACAGCCGCAATTGTGCCGTATCCAATCGACTGGTGGTTTATACCGTTCGATTGCAAGATCAGTCGTAATTGATAATAACTAAATGAGTTGATCAGCGAATTACTGCCGAGTTGTATCTGGCGATAGGTTCGTATCCGTGTATAAAAAATGACGGCAATCGTATGACGTTGCGCAGCTTTACACGAGATTTCCAGCAGTAACATACATGTCCGTGTAGAAAACATGTAAAAAACATGCCACACGTGTAGAAAACGCGTACACGAGTGTAGGAAACGTGTAAAAATATGTATAAAACGTAAAAAACGTGTAGAAAACGCGTAAAAAAGTGTAAAAACATGTAGAAAACGTGTAGAAAACGGGTAAAAAAGTTTTAAAACACGTAGAAAACGTGTAGAAAAGTGTAAAAACATGTAGAAAACGAGTAAAAAAACTGAGGCATAAAATCCAAAGTCTCTGGATTACTGCACCAACTTGTTATCAAGTAAATGAAATATTTTCTTACCAAATATTCTTTCTGTGCAACTTCGTTGTAGTCGATCCGCATGACAAGGTGCGGAATGGAGAGAGAGTCGACGAACGCGATTTAAGTTTTCGCACAAACTCGTCACATGTTAATAAGCCTTTGGTGAACAAAGGAAGCGAATCGTTCGTTCAACAGACACGCGCGAAAGTTTAATCACTTAAACCGTGTCGGGTGTCGTTTAGATGTTGGGGCAAAGGTTGCGTTATCTAGAAAAAATATGGTTCCTGCATATGTAACAAGGCGATGTTGTTATTTTCTTTCCATTCGAGTACGAGGCTTTTGAATTTTAAATTTCGTAGTTCCGGAGGAATTTCATGCACGTAGGTGGTCAAACTGGCGGCGATAAGTGCAGATAACTTCTGATCGCGATACATCGCTGCTGGGACGCGAGAGACAGCAGAGACAAACGGGATAAACGGAAGCAGAAATGGAGTTCTCGAAGAACGGAGGCGAAACCGAGGCAATCTGTTACGTTGCCGCGTTACACAACCCCATCAGGGCGCACTCGTCCAATTCCGTTATCTTTGCTGTCTGAAGTTTCATTGGCACAACGAACGGACAATTTATTTAACTCTGGCCAATTAAATTTCATTGGGTTCATTAAAAATGGGCCAGCAAACGTGTTGCGCCGCATTTTTACTCCGAAACGTCTTCGCGAAAAAACGTCTTCGAGGACCCCGAAATAACGTTTAATCGCAAGATCCACGATCGCTGTCGCCGCGGCGCTCGACCGAATAATTCATGAATTATTTCTTCACCTTGATTTTGCTTAACGTTTCTACTCGTGAACCATGACGTAACGATGATGATCGCCATGTACGAGGCGCGCGCGGAAGGTCGTGGGAATTTTTCAAACGAGCTTTATTCCAAGATGTTCGAGGAAACACCGAAATTCCGCGATAAAAGATGCTACAAAATCGCAGGAAGTCGTTTTCCAAACTGACGAAAATCGTCTTCCCGTAAAATCAGTTCCAGTTTAGGCAGAATTCGTTCCAATAACAAAAAATCTCGTTGAGTCAAAATCAGTTTTACCCTGCCAAAAGTCTGTTTTTCTATCACTCTAATTATTTTTATATCTTTTCCATAACTCCACTCTTTAGAAACCAAAACTTCCGCTTCCAAAAATCCGCATCGTCGTTACTAGGATAACCACGATCATATCCGCGATTTTCAATTTTTTTTTATTAAACATGCCAACGAAAAAGATGCTAGAGTCCGTGAAAATGTCGTAGAGCTTAATGTGAGGCAGGAGAAGAGAACGGGGAATGACACGCAGACGAGGGATGTGTTAGTTTGTGGTACTGGTAATGATGCTAATGAAATTCGAAAAGCTGCAAAGTCCGAAAGTCGTCCGAGTGGGCGAGCAAGGAAATTGCGTCAGTCATTTGTCGGTCGCGTTGTCCGAGGAATCTGTGGCCGCGTAATTACGATTTTCGAGCATGGCGACACGTGGTGATCGCGCCTACGCGACCGGGGCGAAAAATTCCGCCTCCTTCCACCTGACATCGAATCGGAAGGATTTCACGTCACTCGGCTCGTCGAGTCTTGATTTACCGCTAATTACGCGCACGATTCGTTGATTGAGCAAGGCTGACCGAGGGCCTGGAATAAATTTCGGAGGGTCATCGTGAAGAGAGCAAAGTTTCCGAAAGATGAGAAGAGGTTCGATGGAGAAAAAATCCTGTCGAGACACTTGTGAGAAATGCCAGTGAAGTTTCCCCGTGAAATTTGGAACGGACTTGGAGAGTGATTAGAAGTTTTGTATGGCCACGTGTCGCAATAAAGCTATTATGCAAATAAACGATGGAATGAAAACCGAGTCGCGGCCCATTGAGAAAGGGACGCGCGAACAGCGGATAGACGTCGGCGTGTTGGCGCCACGAAGCTAATTTATCGACTGGTCGAAGCGAGAGTTCGAATCTCGAGTAATTATTAACGGAAGTTGATCCCGCGTCTCTGCCGTTGATGAATTATTAATAAACCAGAACCAAGCGCAACGGCATCGACAAATGAGAACACGAGCGATCGCGTTGTGCTTGCAATTTACTCGCGATTTATGCCCGCGCCGATCGGTTGTCCGGACACAAACGGGCCCACGCAACGAGCAGGAGGATAGAAACGAGGAGAGGAAGAGCAAGAATTTGACGTTCGGGAGGAAATTGTTGGAAATCGACGTTTGCCCGGCGGACGAGAAGGTCAGCGGAGGCAAAACGAACCGAAACTGGTCGCACGCCCACCGAGGAGTATATTTCATAAAGCTCTACCGATTTCCCATTACCATAATTCTCATGGGCGACCAGGTACACGCGCCGCGTAATAGAGTTGTGTATTACTTTCTCGGCATTCGGTTTTTTCACACCTACGCGACGATCGTTGTCAGTCAGGAGAGTCGTCGATGCGGAGTTAAATCGTCGCCGGGGATTTATACGCGTGTAAGATGGCAGCCTTTACGTGGCGTATATCTTAATATTGACAATTTTTCTTCACGTGGGTGTCCGAATGAAAAATATACGAGTTACGAAATCTGTAGACCCAGCGTTCGATTTTGCAGCGATAACCGTCTTTTTCTCGTACTCTCTCCACGATCGCGTGTAATCCACGCGAGGTACTACGACAATGCGGGCTTCGGGCATGAGACTATTTCCGAGCTTTATTCAGATTCGTAGACCGCTGAGTCATTTTTCCTCGTATCGTATCGTTCCTTACAATCGTACACGTGTCTGTTTTTACAAGAACTTATACGAGGAACGATACAGTTCGATAACAGCTGCTCAAATAAGCCTGACCCGTGTCGCTGTACGCGAAGGGCTCGAGCGCATGTGTAATCGTCTAGTAAAGACTCCAGATAACGAAACCGGAGCTCGGAATAAATTCTACCAATATGCAATTCAGCTAATATTCAATCCCCGTCTCTGCCAACACCGTCATAAAATTCCTCGCGAAACTCCCTTACATCCTACGTAGACATGTATATTGCGTTACAAAACAGACTCAAACTTCTTCAAAATCTCGAGTTTCTCCAATTTTACCCAATTTTCACCGACCAATTTCTTTTTCAACCCTCCTACTCAATTAGTACCATATTTTTGTATAAAGATGAATTTCCGATAGACATATAGATGGATAGATAGATACATAGATAGACATATAGATAGATAGATAGACAGATAGATAGATAGATAGATAGAGGAAATTGTTGAAATCTCGTCCGAGATGGGGAACAACTCGAATGGAAAGAAGTAGCAACGCAAGAGTCGAACTGTAATTAGTAGTAACGTAGGTAATAATAGCTGTTGTCGAAGCACTACCGTGGCCGATTATGATCGCAGGAAAATGTTATTCCGTTCACGTCGAGATGACGATTTAATTACGTTTTGTTGCGTAATACCAAATCTGACGGTGGAACGAGCAATTTTTTGATTTCTCGCGACAAACTTGTTTATTGCTATCAGATTTGCGCGTTGATTGTGGTTGGTTTTTTTTTTTTGTTCACCGAGTTACCGATTAATCACACGATTGAACACTCCGCGATGACTGGGCAAGGCTCACGCCGGAGCATTTGCGACACGCGTGAATTAGGCGACGCCGTTAATCGAAATCGAATGGATAGCTATTTGAACCGGAGACCACATTTCGGTAGGAAGGAATGTCGACGAAAAACACTCGAAGACCGGTAACACGTGGTGCCGCGAGAGGACGCGAGCAAGACGACGGTCCGCGTCGATGGTTCGGGTACAACTGACAGTCCGGCGGAGAAAGACGCGAGACGCGAGACGCGAGACGCGACGGGAGACCGCAGCGATGACTGTTATGCGCCGGCGAGGTGTTTCTGCCACAGTCGCGCGAACAGAAGAAGCTGTACGGAAATCTGTTGCCGATTTTACATCGACGAGACGAATCGCAAAAAACGGAATCTCGCAGCGATTTAAAATGACTATCGGATATCCCGTTGATTTTTTTAACACAACTTTTTTAACACGCTTTTATCAGCTTGGCATGCATGTTCGCTTGTACGTAACAAAATCTTCGAACGTGATTTTGTCCCACTTCAAAAGTATCGAATTAAAAGTAGAATTAATTTTTTTTTTGATTCGCACTTTAAAATTTTGAACAACTAAAAATAGCAAAATTAATTTTAGTTCAAAGAAACTAAAAAACGCGCAATCCACTTGGAGTCAAAACATTTTCGTCGTTTTCGTCGCAGTGCGTGTGTATTCTTAAGCTGTGTGCTGATACTGAACGATGAATGTTCGTTTCGTAATTTTTTGTAACCTATTAGCATTTTCTTAGAAATAGAAATTGACAAAAGAATACGATCGAAGCATTGTTTTTTGTTTCGTTTTTTAATTCGTTAAAAACGGATGCAGAATTGACAAAAGGCGAGGGAAAATTGTAAAAGGTTCCAGCCTTCGATCGGCTATTATCTGTACGATACGAGTGCTCGAGTGAAATGTTAAATTTCTATAAGAGGAGCGATAGTCGATAGTTGTTCTGTTAGAATTCGATTAGAAAGTCGAATTCGATTAGAATGGATGATTTCAATATTTCAGCAAATGCGGTTCGTTTGGGTAGTTACGGCCTGGCACAGTACATCGATCTGGCGGTAAACCGTGTATCTCCGAACGACGAGTTTGCGAGAGTGATGCCAACGGTAAAAGGAAATCTGACGTACGTAGAGACACATCGAGGAGAAAAGCATTTCACGGATAGACCTGGAGAAAGAGTCTGTCAAAGGAGTCATTCTTTGTCGGTTAGTCTCCTCGACGTTTAAGCCGCACGACTCGCGGAGTCTGCGAATCATCGTACGAACGCTTCCGCGAAAGGGCAGATGAATTACGAGCTATTAAGTGGAGGATAACGTCGTTATTATTCCCCGCTGCAGCTACACCCTTCATGTCAGGCTAGGATATTCACGTCGACAACGACTCGACCTCTTCTTTGTCCGCGTTGTTTACACACGCCCATTCCTATACGCGTTATCAACCAACTATTCTCCACGAGCTAATATCCGCGGTACGAGAACTCGAAGGAAATTAGATGGCGCCACTTGAGCCGAGCGTATTTCATCGTTAGTATTTTTTAGTCCCATTGCGACTCACTCCTTCGTTCCGTGACAATGGATCGTGGGCGGGAATTTCAAATATCGCAAACAAACGACCTAACGCGTTTGCATAGGTTAGCCTTGAACGCCTATGCCACGTGCAAGTAACCCTTTCGAGGACACATTTTTCGAAATTTTGTACTCGGCGTTTTATTGATGAGGAATCTGCACCAAGAATTAACAAATTCAAGATGGCGGGATCTTTCACTTCCACTCATTGCGATTTGGCCCGCCATATTGGCCCGCCATCTTGAATTTGCTAATTTTAGTGCGGATTCGTTATCAGCGACCCCAAATATCCCCAAATACTATCTTGAGCACGGAAACTACAGGATCAAAAGGTGAAAAAAAAAGTTTGAAAATCGAATAGAAATTAAGCGAAGCACTTGGAAAATGGTTCTGGAGAAGATGGGATTCCACAATGGCACCGTGCTTCGTTGAGACTTCGCCAGAATCGGAGTCCGAAATTCGCGATGCGGGGTTTTTGCTCGAAACTGATGTGCTTTTCCCGTGAAATTTCGCCTCACGATTTCATTTAACGCGTCCATTTGCGGAGTTTAATCACGCGTTAGTGGCAACACGTGGGAGAATTGCGTCGAGAAACCGTTTCTCGTACCAGTAGCCTGGATCGAGAGGCTGGCCGACGGAGCTGTGCAGGCACGCATCATCGTTAAGGTATCGATGCCGCACATGACCTAGCGGTGAAACACCATGAATTTCCCCGTGGTGGCGGGGAAGATTTCTCGGATCATAACTGACGAAGCGGAGTTACACGTTTGGTCCGCGTTGCTGGCGACGCGAGGTTTAGCTTCGGTACCCGCAGATCCTTGTGATATGCTAATGGGGGTTACTATCTTTGACGATGATCGGAATTTTTGTACATATTGGCTCGGATCTTTTGATATATGCAACTTTCGCAACGACACGACGCCCGCCTCGCCAGGTTACGGTCTCGCGCGTTGCCTCGCAATAATTTTCAGACTACTCCACGTTTTTCGATCGGCTTAACAAGGAATTTTTTCGAAGCCCTCGACGCCGTGCCTCGGGTGTTAATTCACTTCCGGTAAACTCGTAGCCTCGCGTTGGAACGTAGTCGCCACGGCCAGGGCACGCCTACGCATTCCTTTGGTAATTACTCTTTAAGAAAAATGTCCACCGAAGATGCGACGCCTCGCAGCTGGTCAAAATCTTTCGAAAATAGAACGTTCAAAATACTCGGCGAATTCCGTGACATTTCCGCTGACATCGCGAACCCCTGATATTTTTAACCCTCGGAACCTAACACCCGTGTCCCACCACCTAGGCGCTATCAGCAGTTTGTTATCCACTCCGTTGCGGTTTGTTAATCTCTACCTTCCCAAAAATCCAATACGTGATAAAAAGTATCAAGTAATTATGCTGATAGCCTAAAAGAGTTAACTTGCAAACAAATTCTTGCAATTCGTTATGGTATTCGTTTCCAAATTTTTATTTAACTCCAGGCGGAGAAGCTGTTCTGGTTCAGATATCGCTTTACATGTAGGCGAACCTGTTTTGTTTGTTAATCCGAACGAGAAACAAACGTTCAATTGAGATGCCAAGGGTTAACTATGGGCTGTCAATAGAAACCAAGCGGAAGCGCGCTCGCGCGTGTAAATCTGTTTCTCAGATCGGAAATCGAATTTCCGGAGGTGTTAAGCAGCGTTTCCATCCGGTATCCTCGATGCCGCTGGGAAACCTCGTCGACGCGAGGCGAGTTCAAAACACGCGGTGATAAAATGAAAAAATGAATCGTCGTGTCCTGAATTCGTAACACGGATAATTCGCACTGTTGGCCGAGGAACGCGATAAAATAACCGCAGGCGTTGGAGCATCGCGAGGTTTACAGATTATTCATATTACCCGTAAATGCTAAATGCCTTCTTAGTTGTAGGTACGTTGCGCGTTGTGTCATTCCGGTGACGCACGGTAATCCTCGTTTACCCGAAATTCGTCTACTTCGTTATTTGTCTACGCTGTGTTGCGACATCTCGCGATGTTTCCAATGAAACTCGATTCACAGCGACAGTTAATTCGCGTCGCTACCATTTACCGTGATTAGGAGTGTTTCTCGCAATTTGAAACCTTTCATCATATTCGCGATTGGATTCGCTACGCTATTCCATTTTTCGCGCGCCTACTGAATGCAAGCTAATTGTATTTATTACCGCGAGTCAAAGAGAGTCATGAAAGTTGCTGTTGGTCATTGAATCGCCGTTCTCGCCGCGGAGAATCGGTGCGTCAACGAGTAGCATTCGCTGATTTATACCGCGAACGTAAATAGTTATTGTAATAGTGGCAATAAAAGGAAATCAATATTTCTTTACGACATAATCGTCTTCATTATCGGTACAGTGTCCGAGCCAGCAAAACTATTAAAAAGTATTTAATAGTACTTTGCGAATATTTGTTCCCTTTACCGAGAAATTTCAAATTACGTTCTCGATTACAGTTCGTTTGGTGAAAAAAGAATTTTGTTGCGTTTAAATAAACGAATAAACGTTCGAAGCTACCGCAGCTGCTTTTGTCGTCGAATTAAATCGTTCGATCATAAATTTCTAGGCGTCTTTGCAGGTTCTCAGGATAAAAATAAAATGGGGACGAGTTAGTCGATTCGTTGGCTTTTGCGACGTTGAATTATTAATCTGATTTCGCACGCGTGAGCGATAGCGATCATATAAATTATTGACGACCGCGGAGAGAAAAATAACGAGAGAACGCTAATGATATGCATTGTTCGCTCGATCCACTGCACGAAGGTTTACATCGTCTCGAGCACGGTGAATAAATTTTTCGCGTGGCCTCAGAGCGTGAAGGTACCCCCGTTATTTGTTCAGTCGAAGGCGGCAACGGAGCATCAGAATTTGCTCTCGCTCCTAGTACGGTTACACCCTCGTAAATCCGGCGAGAAACTGCTACTTTATCCGTTAGTTTTGTTTCGTACGATCCGCGATGACGCAACGCATTCTCAATTGCACGTACGGAGTACAGAGACAGACGCTTCCGTCACGACGCGTTTTACCATTTCGCCGAGCATTGGTGCCTACTTAGGGTTATCTCGGCAGTTGCCACGAGTATAGTTATACGAATAGAGTAGCCACTTCGTAATCCTCCCGTGTTCTCACAGGCTGTCAGAGGATCGGCTCCTATGCGCGAATGGTATAGCGGAGAGTGTAGATTCACAGATACGTGTAATGGATGGATATTTACACCCGAGCTACGACTGAAGACACGTAGTTTACATCTCGACGCCATACTTTTCTCTATAAACTTATCGAAGTTTCTTTTTTTTCTACCACTTCGGTTCTTTCCATCGAGTCTTCGCGCCTCGCGAACGTTTCAGCCCGTGTAGGTGATCGATCGCGGTTCGCATATGGAATTTGATAATCTCTCGATACTTTATGGCTCATTCGTTACGTCCTGTTCTTTTTTCCAATAATTCCTCCTGCATTTCTGAGCCGCGAAAGTAGGTCCATGACGAGCTGACAGATGTAAAAAAACCAATCGAAAGTTTCACGTTTCATCCGGTTTCTACATGCTTCAAGGTCGAATTTCTGTAATCGCTGGGGGACAAAAAAAAAACATTTTTGGCCACGATGTCTGCGCTGTATATCGCACGTCGGTTTTAATTATCTGTACTAGTAATTCCGCCATTCTAATATTCTCGGAAAACTTCGAATTCTGGAATACCATAATACATCTCGGTAGAGCAAATTTATTTCTTCCTCGAGGCATTGCCAAATTGGTACCGATAGTTTCAGCACCTAGTCAAAATCACAGCTCCTGTCGAGCTGAATAATTCGGATCAGTACTCGTCAACGAATATTTGCGGAGTATTAAAAATGTAAGAAAAAAATTGAAAGTAATTCGGAGGAAAAAAATGAAAATTCTACCATTATCATTAGCATGATGGAGGCAGCATGATGATCAAGACTGTCGAAACACCGTGTTTGACATTCCCACGAATCGCGGAGTACTTTCTTTTCGAAATGGAGAGAAACGTTTGAATAACGTTGTACACTTCGCCTGTTTACCTAAAATCCTAAATATACTTCCGGTGTAACCGGATATCATTCGAATTTTAATTCGATAATTGCGCGTGGTTGTGCCTTAATTCGGTCCTGATAGACGATTAGAATGCGAAAGAGTTTGCCGAATAGATACGAGTCGAATCAAATTTCGTTCAAGTATCCCCGTATCCGACATCTGGAAACATCTGGACGACTGAAAAAAGGACCCAAAGTTCTTTTTTTTCCTTACAAATTCCTTCCAAATTCCCACTGAACCAGACGTAAGCGAAGTCACGCGAGACGGATCCATTCCTGCGCGGAGAACTCGACAAAAAACGAACACCTCCGACCTGGAATTTGGCCGCGTGACGTCAACCTCGAAATATTGAAAAGAACTTATTGCAAGGTTCACCGATTTTGTTTCTTGGTAAACCGACACGTCTCGTGTATTCGACGACCCGAAACAAAGAAAACACCATTTTTTCAAACTTAAATCCGCGAAAAAGTACCTTGTCAACATTACTCGGGCGTATTTCTTTATCAATCTTCTCAAGGTCATTCGAAATGCGCCATCTGTCCTGGATAGAAAGTCCTGGGTTCACATTTTTTTTATCGAATTTAACAGCAACATTTCGTGAAAACTTCTTTCGGTGTAGTGTGACTAACGTCAAAGGTATGCGTCGATCGGTACTGTTGAACCGAATGAATGCATACGTATTCGAACGGTAGTGAGGAAACTGTACGTGGTTCACACATCCTTCATTTCATTATACGCCCGAGGTCATTAAAGAGCTGAAAGGAAAGCAGAGACGACAAGGAGTCTCTTATCGGAGCTGTTGAACGAGAAGTTCAAAGATGAACCTTCGATCCCGCGGCGTACGCGGTCAAAGGATGACTAATTCGTCGAGGAAGATCAGATCCGCGACATGGATCGAGCCGTCCCGTCGGTAATGTTGTTTCAACTGATTGCGATCGAGACGACGTTTGCCAGATGTTCGGAGATGACAAAACCTGTCACGTTTAAAATCGTAGATACTTTAAAGCAGGCAGATCGCAGCGAGCCTTTTTTGTAAACGTGCCGCAGGCAAAACCGAGGTAGTTATCAGTGGGTGTAAAGAATGTGTCGCTTGCCGCGTGCACTCGCAGCTCGTAGGCGGAGTCAACCTCGTCGAAAACAGGTGAATTCCTGAGATTCGATTTCGCTTGAATTTCGCTGATCCTATTCGCGTCTTCCCAAGCATGACGGGAACCAGTTGACTGAGCGATGGAATAGAGAACAGCCTACGGAATAACGTTAAAATTGCTGGCGCCTGTGAGTTGATGACCCGCACGACGCCGGTGCAATGCGAATAGACATAAGACCGGCGCATTCGATACTGCGGATCGTAGATAAACGAACGCAACAGGCGAGGCTGTGTACAGCGAACCGAGCGAATTAGATTGAATAGTAACCGTTGATTCGGATTTTCTAATCGCAGCGTAATACACCCAAATCGATTCGTCTTTGACGAAGGAAATGTTGACTTGTACGCGAATTCCAACGGATATCGGGGGAATTCTATAAATCGGGTTTACGAGAGAAATAGGCGTGAGCTAATCGCGCGAGTACGCCGAGGTGATAAATGATAGGTTTCAAGTGGCGTTAAGTGATTTGCGTAATCTCGGCGGTCAAGAACCTCCCTATAAATGCCCCAGTTCGTTCTTCGTTGAGAAATCGAATCACGCGAGAAGGTAGCTCGCGTTAGGCAAGTTGACGCAGGCCCGTGCGTGCTTCTGCAAGTTTAAACGCGTCGGAACAGGTACACAATTTCAGGACTGGCTGTTGGTGAGCCGTTCGACGCCGATCCTCGACAGTGAGAGAGCGGATGCGGTTCGGTTGCATTATGCATGGGTATACACGGGGCATTCCACGCCGAATCGTCCATTTTTATCCCGACCCCGTTCGATTTGGCTGAAACTTTTTCAACATCTTCTACCCCACCGAAGACCTCTCTAAGAGTTTTTTTTTACATTTTTTTACCCAACTCAAAAAAGTGGCTTTTTCTGAAACAGCCATAACTTTATAAAAACTCGACTTATCGGGATGTTTTGTTGAAAAAGAATGTTTAAATTGAATCTAAATTAAACAAAATATACAGATCGAATCAACGCCATTCCAGAAAAATTTGAGATTGTGTAAAAAAAACGTAGTTGTCGATAAAAAAAATCCAAAATGGTAATCACCGAGAAATCGTCGGGTTTTCTCAAAAATCCAAAAAAGCGGTAAGTTAGCTTTTAATAAGTTTTTTTCCATTTTATTCTGAAAAGTACACTTAAAAACAATATTGAAACAAAAAATCAACAGAGTCAAAAGTCGATTTGACGTGGAATGCTCCATATGTGTATACATAGGAGGTACGTGTATGTGAATACGGTGTGCGGAGAGCATAGTAAGGAAAATGGAAAGCAAAGTGAACGGCTTACTCTTTAACACGCGACGCGTCTCGCTTGATGGTCGGGTTGTCAGAGTCTACACGTCTCTGGAGGATGGATGGCCGACAAGGCCGTTGAGAGGTCGAGTACTCCAGCCAGATGTAGTTACTGCAAGACGTAACAACTTCTTCGCGCCCAGGCTGGTTCGACGTGATTTAATAACGGGCTAATCTACGAACGACTATTCCACCGAGTCGATTTTTCGTCGCGACCGTAATCGTTTCCCTGAATCTCATAGCACGTATGATATCCTACTCAATAAATGAGCTACAAAGAACGCCAAACTCTTCAGAACAATAACCCAAAATACGAAGCTCGGAGCTACGAAATTAGCATACAAAATCCGACTGGAAGGACTTTGTAAACATTTCATGGAGAGTTTAGAATCGAACGTGAAAATGAACTCGGAAAGCGGATCGTTGAAAAATTTCTCGTCTCGTTTAGGTACGTGACAAATAACGTCGTTGAACCGTTCAGGAATGTTCGCGTCACATGAGTCGACTCGTTATCGTTGTCTTTCGTCACCGAACATTCGTTAAAAGCAAATTATTCATAACGACTCTTGGCACTTAGAAGAGAAAGAGATCAAAGAACGGTATGATGTCACCTCGTAATTGGTATGCAGATACGCGAGTACCGAGAACTAAATTACCAGTGCAAACTGTCGAGCCATAAGTGTGCTATTATAAGAATTAGTCGAGCAATGTCCGAACGCCAAACAAATCGTGGAGATTAGATCGCGGAAAACCAACTTACCGACGGAGTATACGATGTTGGCGTAGATCCTGCTAGGTCGATAAAGCAGATGCGCGAGCCGACGGTAGGCTCGAGTGGTACAACCGATTGAAACGAGAGTGTCTAGATCTATTGGTAAAGGCGTGAAATCGGTTCACTTACCACCGGGACCAACGCCCAGTGAAACCCCGCGACGTTACGATCACGTTTCTAAATACTGTACAACGGCGTTCGAGATGCGTGCATACTACTCGTGAAATAATAGAAAAGTGTAGACGCAACGGAAAATGAAGCGCGTAAGTGAAGGATTCGATTCGATGTTCGCTAAAGTAAAAAATTGAGATTTGGGTACATCTCGAGTTACATCACAGGTCGAACATCGATATAGGCGGGATAAAACGAATCGGTCGAATTGCCGCATTCATCGATGGTTCAATGTTCCCCCATGTCGGAGACATGCTTTGAATAGTTAACAATAAGACGCGGCTAAAAAACACTGGCTGTATTGTTCGAGTATACCAAGAATTAAGTATGATGCATTCACTAACCATCCTGAGGCGGGTCTCGTATCTATCATGAGTTGTGTTTCGTATTCAACAGACTCGAGTGTTTGTACAACGAGAATGAGTCGTAACCACATCTGCGCCCATACAAACTCTGCGATACTATTCGAGAGCGTGGAGAGGGCCGAATCAAGGAAATTTCAATCATCCGAAGAGAACATTTTAATTGCCAGTTAATATTTCTCTAGATACGTGGGACGTTATTTGATGTTAATGAATTTTCATTAAGCATCTTCGTGGTTTGTAATCAGCGCTGAATTTAACTTAAGCATACACGAGAAGATGTAATCAAAATCGAGAAATCGTACGGAGAAAAAGAAGAAGATAAGAGTTGCGCAGGTAACTATGTACATATGTCGGAAACGTGAAAGCGCGCGAAGCAAAAGTGATCAAATAATCATGAGAGATCTGAGATACGCAGAATGCTATCGCGATTGTAAGGGATGCTCGTTGCCGTTATTGTTGTTATCGTTGCACGTTTATTCCTCGTTCACATTCCTCGCTTATTACAAATTATAATGAAGTACTCACGTGCGTTAACTTACCACAAGCGCTAATGAACACTAACGCGTTTAACGCTCACAGCTATTCATGCGGATATTGGATTTACGGCTGCGTTAAAGTTATGTATGGACTATATAGTGGCGGTACATATTTATAGGTTTGTATAGAATTACCGGTATACGGGGCTGCGTACGGACCGCTGCGGAATGCAGCTAAGTAGCTACCTTGAGGTCACCTTACTTTCGAAACCTACCAACTGCATTTTTCTTCTCCGTTTGAAAATATATCTTTTCATCCGCATTGTTTCGCGAATTAGTGGGGGATCGGCGCTGCTACGGAAGAGCTCGGTTCGGCTGAGCAGGACGAATCAATTCGCAAATCGTTATTAGTCAGGAATGACGGTTTACGGTTCGCCGAGACATTTCCATCGGTCGACGATATTGCGCAGCATCGGAACGGAATAATTAAGCAGGGTGAGTCATCTCGCGTGGGTTTCGACGAGTTTTTTTTGTTCGTCTATTTTTTTAATTTTTTGCAACGCTAGTCGAAAATTACGTGGGAACGGCGAATCCAGGAGAAAATTCTCCGGTTTTCGATATTTTTAAAAGGTTGACGAACGGCACAAAGGAACGCAGACCCATGTTCAGGCGGTGCACGTGACTCAGACTCGTGGAATTCGGTCTGTATCCTGCAATGACTCGAGTCTTCGAGTTTCGCCTCGTTTTCTGCCCTTCGCGAGCGTCGCGTCGACGAGGGAAAACGTCGACGAGTGGCTTACAATTTTTTACCTGCGCAAGGAAATTCTTATCGGAGATACGCAAGGCTAGGTTTGTTGTTTCAGAGAAATTCAGGCCTTGTCTCGTGAACATATCTCTCGTCGACGCGAGGTTCAAGTTCGCTTTCGCACGCGAGCATTTCGACTCGTAAAACCAATCGAGCACACGCGCAACTTTCACTCTCCAAAGCAGATGAAGCGTCGCAGATGCGAAGGTAAATTGGTTGGGGGAAAAATGACGGTAGGTCGGAGAAAGAATCGGTATTAGCGGAGATTTAGATCATCACCGACATGCCAATAACGATAACAAATAAACGCAAATTCGTGCGTAACTCGGACTTTGATTTCGTCAGGAGTGACGAGTGAATCTCTGATGGTTACGCGGACGAATTCGAGAAATAAAGACGAATGCGCGAGCCGTCTTCGTGTACGACGATCGAACACACATAGATAGCGAGCGCCATACCTGAGTGAGATTGTCACCGATGGCGGGATTCGTTGGATTGTTGTGATGCGGCGATGCATGAGAAGTCGACGTATTTCCAACGTTTCCTCCGAGACTGCCGGCACCAACGTTCCCTTCGTTACGTTCCATGTCAATCGTTTGTCGCTTCCAATCTCTTCGCGCGTCAACTGTTTTTTTCTTTCTTTACGATGTCGAACGAATCACAACACAACACTGCCTCGGTGTCACTCGCACGGCACAGAGGAGAAAAACTCGAGAAAACACGACACGCAACGTCGTTGTATCGTATCATCTACTAGCAGTTCGATGTCACCGGCACGAACATCGTCGTCGAAGCTTTACATCTAACACGAAGCATATATCTCCGCGTACATCGAGGCATGTACTTCGTCACACCTGTTGCGATGCATCGAGACGTCGCTGTCAGTGTCAGCCGATGAATCGACGAGGAACCCCGATTATCACTCGCGTTTCATCGACACGTCTCGGTTTCGATTTACATTCGATCGTATTTTTACTACGTTCCGCCTCATGTTTCCTCGAATCTTTGCAGAGTCACGATTTTCACTGGAATTTCACGTGGCTCTGCCTCGTATCATTGTAACTCGTCCCTCCTTATGCCGCGTTTCGTTCGTTTCGCCGTCTTTGGTATTTCCACGCCCGAACGCCTCGCGCTGTCGTCGTGTCCGTACGGAGAGAGTCGGACGACAATTGAAAATCACGGACGACTCCGGTGCTAATCGACGCATGTGTACGGAGCACCAGGCACGTTTATTCCTCCCAGCGAATCACCTGCGCGATTCTTACGACACTGTACTAGCAAACACCTGTGTTTTCATGCGCGTAGGCGATCAGGTATACGCGCGACGATTACGCGACATTGTCGAGTAAACTTTCGTTTTCCGAAAACTCATTCTTCACGTTGTTTTTCTTTGCTCGACGAAAAGGTTCATATCGCTTTATGAACTAGGTAACGCGCGAAGAACGCTGCTACTCTACTACTATACGAGGATGGATCGTAGTAGAGGGTTCTTCTCTCGAGACGCTTTTTCCACGCGACGCCGGAGCATCGAGGAACGCGCGAACCGCTGCACCGTCTTCACGATACACACCGACGAAACACTGCACTACACCGCGTGCGTGACACTCCACGATTCATTTTTCACGACTTATGGGGTTATCGAAGAATCGAGGAAACGACCAATTTTCAGCAAGGTAAACGGCACGCGGCGAAAACCTCGCAACCTGGCAACGTTGCCGGAGAAACTGTCCATGCAGTACGAGAGGAAGGTTGATGCTAGTTGTGAGGCTGGAGGCCGACACCGGTTTGTTGGGACTCGGCACACCGTTTAGTTGACGGGGCTGCAGGTAGAGGTCGACACTGACTCGTCGTCACCGGTCGTCCCGCCGGTTTGCCGGTCTCGTCGGTGGTTGGGTGACCGCATTTCGACTTTACTACTTTACTAGCTAGGGGGACCGATCGTAGATTCTTACGCATCTTGATACAAGAAAATTCGACGAACGACGGATAATCACATTTTTACGACGTGACAATGCGCCTCGGCAGCATTCGCCATGAACGATACCACGAGCAACGCGTAGAGATGTTTCTCTTCGAATTGTACATCACGAGCGTCGCTTAAGAATAATTCGTAGACAAAATTCGCGTTGAAATTCGAATTTTGTTTTTCGAGAATTTCGCAGCGAGACAAAAAAAGATCGATAGTTCCAATCATTCGAGCACTTCGCGTTAACGCGAACACACACTCGCGTGTATCATCTATTTCCTCGGGTTTCGGATAGACCGATGTGTGCGAAATCGGTGAGTATTCGGGTATATACATATACATAAACGAAACAACTTCGCCGCCATCTTGTCCGTGAGAAGGGATCGGAATCGAGCACCATCTCCCTATGGATCGACTCTGGAATAAAAGTCGAGGTCGCGAAGAGGCGGCCGCGGGGTCATCGGATGGAATTTTACGAATACCCCGCGTAACTCAGGTAGGCCGCCTGCTTCTGGGCTCAGCGGTCTCCTGCGGTTAACATATCCTGGCAACCCCGCCCAACTGACCCCGTCTTTCTCAAGTCTTTCCGTGCACCGGAAGTTCCATAGCTGGGATACAACGAGATACGTGACTAATTAACGATTCGTATCGACAAACGATTAGCTCTCGATAATTTGTTATTCCGAACAAGCTTAGGCAGTTACATACGTATCTACATGCTTATTCGATTTGGAAATGAACGAGAGCTATACTTAGGTATCATTATTGTCTTGTTAAGTTACGCATGCGTTCTGTCCGGATCGTAACGAATGCTCGGCCTTTCACGGGATACAATGTCGTCTCGCAGCTCATCCGAGTCACGCGAGGTTGGTTTGGTGGAAGAGCAGGATACATATAATCGTGGTTCGACGTTAAACCATAGAACCGCAGGTCCCCCTGCCCAAGCCTCGGGCGTATTTCTTTCGCGGTGCTGGTGACTTCAATGGTCCGGAAACACCAAGAGGTTCGACGACTTAGGAGTCGCGCAGAATCTCAAATCTCTTTTCACCCGAAGCGTTTCCGTAAAAAATTGGCTCATAATCATCCGAAACTAAAAAAGTAGCACCGTTCATTTGTACAGGACGAGGAATCTCGTTTGCCGCCTGGAAATGATCGCAATATTGAAAAAAAAATATATTAAAAAACGCGAAACGTTATTTCTCCAAGTTTAGTCGTTAGCATATCAAAAATAATGTTCAGCTGCGTGTGAAATAGTATCGTAGAGACAGACCCAGGACCGTGGGTTAATGATATATTGTGATTCCTAGCCTTGATAATTTGGGTGCGTCCAAGTCGCGTGGAAATTGGCTGGTATCTTGAGAAAAAAAGTGGCCAGTAGCTTTTTTGGCGGGGTTTTATGCTATAGGCAGTGGAGAGCGACGATCGAATCGAAGAGATCGACGTTGGAATCGCGTATAAAGAGAATTCGATCAAAATCCATCGAATGCATTTGAATAAGATATAGATAGGACTCGAAGCGGCAGAACGCTTCTTCGGGTTTATCTGCCGTCGAGATACCGTATATTTTGTACTCTTTGGTGAAACTGAGTCGAACGAGTCAAACGAGTTTCGAGCCCTTTAAATTTTAAAACGTTCAAGTCACGCGTGAACTGCACGACGACGGTTCGACGATTCCATCAACCCTGCGGTTAATACGGTGGTTTTACTTTTTACCGTAATAATTTGGGTCAATTGGTGTTGAAAAAAAATGCAAAATAAAAAATGGAAAAGCAAGGTGTTCGGAGGACGCGAAAAACGACAACCGCGATGATTTCGCGTTCGAGAGGTGAGAGTATCGGCGTAAGTACGCTTTCCCTCTGTCGTAGTTCTGTGGACGTCGTGGAAGAAGACGCACAACTAGATGACCTTGACGAGTATCCGATGTTAGAAATGCGACGAGATCGTACTTTCTCCATTTTTATTTTACACATTGACCCGAAGCTACAGACCGAAGCCGCGTATAATTATGCCCACAATTCGATCACGTTTTTAATCGCCTCGCTTGAATTTCTCCGAAACCATTCGACGAACGACGCTAAATAATGGAGCCTCTTTCGTAACTCCGAGATAACCTTTCGTCATAGATCCTTGTTCACTTTTATTTTTCACCAATTATTACTCATTGTTTAAACTAGGGAGATTCCTCGAGCCTAGAGAATTCACGTGGTCTCTTCGTTTATCGTCGGTCAAATAGCATTCGACTTTCCAAAGCTTCATCGGAGGGCGGTCTCGTGAAATACAAAGAACAATCGCTCACGATCTGATTGGAGTCGAGAAAATAAATAATTCATAGTATCTCCGGTACATCCCCGTCATCTCGAGCCTTCGACGCGCAGCTGCGTGACAAAGACTAGCGCAACTCGCGCAAAATGTAAGCTTTTCACCGAGTAATAAAAGAAAACTGCTGACGGATGATTCACGTGGGAACTGTTTCCGTTCGAAGATTTACATTATAACTAGACGATCGCAAGTAACTCTAGATATTCCTTAGGTCGGCGAAAAAAAAAAAATAGCGATAGTCTGTAGGAAAATCTCCTAACGGATATAACCAATAGCTTTGCAGCTGCAGTTGAAATTGCGGTAGCGTTCTCCACATATTTTACGATAGGTAATTGCTACCTTTATGACACAGCTATTACACCGGATCGCGGATCCCTTTTGTACTCATTCCACAGACCCCGCGTACATCGTGCCTTTAGAATCGACCCGACAATACACCCGCGAAGTGGATAATTACGATCAGCTTTTACTTGTGCGCTCGTTGTTCTTTCGCACCGGATCGCGTACTAAAAACGGTCGATGAAATAAACCGTGAAAAAGCGAGGGAAAACATGCGATATTATGTATAGAATCGCAGGCAAATCGTAGCCGGTATATCGATAGTCTGTTATCAGTGATGTTACGTGGCGAGGAGTTTGAACGGTTCGATCGTGTTTCAGGGAATGATGTTTGCGGTTTGTCTTCATTCTTTAGGTAGGTACGTTTTGCGGTTCGCGATGCAACGACCTCTTCGGCTTCTTAACGTCCTCGAAGTCCGTGACAGAGGTGTACGTCTTGGGGCTAAGGTCGTTTAATATTTATAAGAGAAACCAAGTCTCGCCCGACGTGGAGTCTGGTAGTGAAGATTATTCGGAACGTATGTATTATATTCCGTTTAGTATGCGATCGCGTATACCTATACGAGAAACACTCGCACGCTCTTGGCACACGACGTATGACACGACGAAACGTGTACGCACGAGTAAAACTTACGCGTATCGACAAAGATCGGTGTGCGGGATCGTCGTCGTGTGTATTCGTGCGTGAACCTGCGATCGGTACACGGAGAAGGAGTTACGGGTAATGGCGCAGAGAAGGGCGCGGAGGTGAAGGAATGCAGTTGGACTGCACTCGACCGAACACCGAGTTCTACACTTGCACGCGCCTCCTCGTATTCCTCACCTTTATCTATTACCCCTTCCTCTTTGTCTCTTTCAACCTTTTTCTTCTTATTCGAAATATCGCATTATTATTTGTCGATTTTCGCGCCTCGAGTAGCAGCAGGGATACGAGATCGGTACAATCACGATCCCCCGTCCAAATCGTATTTACATGAATCATAGACCGCAAATCTGCAATACGCCATGGGTTTTGCAGCCTCTGTACAGGAAAATGGGTAATTCCAATCGTACTGCAAAAAAAAATAAAAAATTAAACGAAGTTGCATCTGATCGAAAAGACTATCTTCTACCTCTTCTATTATCTTGATACATTGCTGATATGTAGTCATTCGCTTTATAGGTGATTCCGTCTTATTGAGTATTTTTATCGAGCTGTATACGTCATTCGCGCGTGACTATTATTTCCTCCGTGCAATGAAAATCATACAAATTCTTGCCCATCGAAAAATGCATCTAGACTGTTCTTCGAATTGCAGAATTTAGAGAAAATGATTTTTTCCCACCCAAAACGAGAGCATTTGACTGATGTACAGAAACTGGAGGCCACACAGTGTTACGATCAAAGGTCTCAAAGACCTTCGTCGGTACTCGCTATGGAGATCATGAAGGTCGACAGCTGTGTTATATTATAGAAGCTATAAAGACATATATGGTCGATGCACGAGTCTGCACGAAGGAAAAGAGACCCATATCACTTGATATTGCTGGTGTAGGGAGTACAGGAAGATTACAGAGGTGACAGAGATTAAGATGAGGGAGGGCCTACACCGAGGTTGAAAGCATTACGAAGAGTGATAAGAGAATATAGAGGATCGTATACAGGTTGTACATGCAGATCGCAGATCGTTGGGAAATGGCGATGAACAACGAGTACAAAGATGAGTTAAGCTATTTTTGGTCGTTGTGTCATGTTTGACGAAAGATCGTAATAATTGTTACAGCAGCGTCACGTGATGTTCGACGTTGTTGAAACGATATCTTGACGATTATTCCATTCATGTATATACGTGTATACCTACAGATGTATTTAGCTTTGAAAATCTATTTAATATAGATCCAATCTCGTTACATGTGCATAAACTCTCTGGGAATACCAACGAATAAGCTGAGAGTATCGTCGAATAAATTTCGGATGCCTTTCCTCATCTTCGAGGTGTTTAAATGACTCTTTCCAATTGCGGGATAAAACAAGGTATAGGATATATAAATATAATAAAATAATAATTTGATAAATATTTATGTAATCACACGGATAATATATAATATAATATTATACATTTTGTGGTAATATGTATAATAAAATAAGCGTAAAATGAGATATAATTCACGTATATTTTGTGTCTACGCGTGTTTGGGAGAAAAACTAGCGACATTGTTACGTCGTTCCACGAGCACAGCGCGTTACCAGGCGTTGAGATTACGACGATCACGCAACGCGGCTGTAACAAGCTCGTCACTGTTTCTCGTCACTGCGATGCTGAAGAACCTAAAAACGCCGTATACCGTGTTTGACGATAAACAGACCTCGTCGTTCCTCCTGACACCAGACCATTTCGCCAGACATTTCCATAACACCCGACACATCACGAACCACCTCGTCGTGTCATCTTCCAACTCTCGTCTCCTCACTTGGACATCGCAGTGTCGTATCATCTCACTCGGATGTAACAGCGTGTTTCGACGAAGCAGATAAAGACAAAAAGCATTCGATCCCTGACAGTAATTCGAGGGTGGAAGAAAAACGTAGAGATAAAATTCAGATCCGAGAAGGAAAATGGAAGGAAAAGGGAAGTACGACGAGAAGTATGTACGTAGGCATGTGAGGAATTCGGAGAATTCACTACCTCATTCCCAGGTGTGTTTATCTCTGCCAACTCAAACGCGACGAAATCTCGCACGCGAACCACGGTGTCCAAGAGTTATTATCCCTGGACGACCAGCCACGAGGAGCTGGGCGAGTACGAAGAACCGAAGAGGGAGACGTAATAACAAGCAGTTCGGAGTCCATCCACATTTAATCGACGAGCAGCCTGTTGGTGACCAATGAAAGGAAATGCACGCGAAAGGAAGTGGACCGTAAGAAATAGAAGGTTATTACAGATCTCGGAGGACGAACGACCACCTCAAGCTACGTATCATTACCCCGTCTACAATCGTGAAAAAACACGTGACGATCACTTCTCATTTCCCCGATACCATAATTGTATCGTCGTTAATTCTTATCGTCGTCATTTTTAATGCTTCTCGATACTTTCTTTGCAGGAAAGTAGAGACCTTTGTTCGCGCTTCGTCGGACTTCGCGAGTAATTATTACGCGTGTGAAAGATGTTGAAGCAATGTCAAGGTCGGAGGCATTGTTGCAGCGCTACTTTCCTGTGGGAAAGTCGAATGTAGACCAGTGGGGATAAATAATGGCAGACGACGAAGAACGGAAATAAGTAATAGGCCGGAAATACAATTTAGTGCGGGAGGTAGAAGCGGGCAAAGTAATTATTCGAACAATTGAGTTGAAGAAGTATTCGCAGAGATACGTGGACAGGCGAAAGCAGTAGGGATGCGAATAATACTGATATAAATGACGAGCCCTTCGAAAGTTTTTTCGGTATTTAGTCAAATGTAGTAGACATACGTGTATAGTGTCTGCGTTTGTCGATTTATTATCATATTACGAGGACAGAAATGAAAATATCAGGGGAACGCGTCCCAGTTGAAACGTGCGATGGGCGTATTGCGTCGCGGCATGTATCCATCGCGCATGTAACACTTCATGTATCCATTTCTATGTACCAAAGCTCGTGTTCAAACCAGCGAACCAGTGATATACGAGATGCCAGAATTATCGTGAATTATCGATGAATTTTCTGGGCGTATTCCAGTCAGACATTCGCGAGGGAATTTCCATCGGCAAAAACACCTCGTCGATAACTCTCGTACATTCGCGTCTCTCCTCTTCGCTGCCTCTATCGATTCGAATTCGGATTTATTGCTCCTAATAAAATCGAATTACTAATAATAATCGGATAAAATACGTTATAGCGCGTTGTGCGCTTGACTATAATCAACATTCGTATCTTTTACAATATGGTTCACGCGATATTTCGTGTCACGTTTGAAAATATTTGAGATTTGAGCGAATTGATCAGCGGAGGAGAAACTAAATTCAGCAAAATTTCGAAACTTACTTCGCTTCGAAATAGGAATTCTAAATTTTTCAGTAAAATGTATTTTATTAGGCTCGTTTCGACTTAAAAATCCAATCCAAAATAAATTCATATTTTTCCGCATTTTCAAAAAATTCCATACATTTTCCGATGCCCCATTTTATTCTACCTACCGATTTCCCTTTTTTATCGTTCAGCAAAATTTCTGTAGTTATTACGTCAACTTTTGGAGATCGTTTTTCTAGTTTTCGCGTTGCATTCAATTCGATTCGTCCGTTTTTCGATGAATATCCTTTCACAGTTCGGATTTTTCAATCGCTGATTACAGAAAGTTATTTGAGTCGGCACGTACCCTGTGTCTGCGCCGATGTCGCCTGGAGCTTTCGCTACCACCGAGAAGAAAATCATCTCGCGGAAGATGCGGAGGTCCGGTGTAAGATTTGGCACTGACTCGTTTCTTCGGCAATTCATTTTTACCACTACTGATTTTTTTCTTATCCCGGCGTTTTTTCTTTGGTCGTAAAAATTCGCGAAATATTTTCATAGCTTCGTATCTTGGAGAGCGTCCGTTCGGTATTTGCTTATCACAGTTTCCGTATCATCGCGGTTTGTAGGATACTCGAAGGAAAGAGTGGTTTGTGCGGAAGGAGCCACGAATTTATGGGATTAAAAAAATGAGCAATGGCTGCCCCTTGATTCGTTACATATGTACGTTCGTTCCTGATCAGTTCGCGATGATCGGTTTCTCTCGACTAAATTACGGGGATCGAAGGAGTCACGCAACCGAGTGCAGACTTCTAACGGGGGCGTTTCCCTGCTCGTTATCTGGCGATGCCGATTGTCAGAGTTCGAGCTAATGGAACGAGCAGCGTCGCGACGCTCGCCTAATCTTTCTGTAATCCTTCTCTATTCGATTACGCTTGGATGTATCGTACACTTTGTATCGATTGATCCAGCGCGATTACTCTCGCTGCTTCTCGGAGCCTCCTTCGAACAACTAAACATGAAAATAGCTCAACCTGCAGATAATTAGCGGTAGCGATTTTTTTTTTTAACTTCGGGATGGTTGCAACTGTGAAGCTCGATTTTCGGAAAAATTCCGCCATTGCGTTCGCCGCCATCTTGATTGAAAGTTGAACTTTTTTGTTTTTCCGAAATAACTCGCTAATTTACAATTTTAGGGCGAAAACGATGGAATCTAAAGTTGTTGAAAATCTAATTTCCCACAAGGTCGGTAATTATAATTTTTTTTAATTTTAATTCTGTCAAGGTCACCGCTGGATCATTGCAAAAATTTCGTATCGAGGACTCGATCGATCAGATGAGACGAGATCGAAGCGTGACGGATTGTTTACGAAGATCAACGAGTATGCGGGGGTGAAATGGCAGGATTGGAAATTGGATTTGTCGAAGCCCTTGGAAGTTTTCCTCCCATGTCGCGAAGGCTCCGACTATAATCCAGGCATACGACCAACACACGAGATATCCGTACGACACGGTTAAAGTTCTTAAGGGCATCGAAGAATTTGCTGTCATCGCCGTTCGACGTGAATTTTTCGCGACAGAATTAATGAGCGAAAGGAACAAAAAATCGTACGCTGTCAACTTCCTTCTTTTGTTTTACAAATAAAGTTTGAAAAAAAAGACGGACGATCGATGGTTGTGTTTAATTACCAACGATATCTGCAATTAATCTAGCCGAGCAATTGATGACAAATTGAGATTAAATTTTAAAAAAGAACAGATCGCGCCGAGAAAGTAGCGATCGTAGGGCCATCTCAACGCGAGTGGAGACGTCGGCAATACCGACGGAGTCAGCGTCGTCTGACATAAGGCAGCGACCGCCATTTCGTATCGCTTGAGGAACTCCGTCGATAAGTCCGACGACGCAGTCGTGTCTCTTCCTGTCCGTCGATAACACGTTATACACCGAATGTTACCTACCGTCGGTAAGTTAGGGGACTACGCAGATTCGTGGATTTGAAGAGTCCTACCTTACCGACGTTGATAAACAGTATGTAGAATGCCTGAAAATAGGTCGGTAGTATCGATAACAACTGATATCGACGATTGCTTCAGATCTGGTCAAACATGCACCCAGGATGATGATAATATTGATATTTGATACGTATCACCAATACATATAACCTCGTTGGCCTAGCATTCGATACAATTGAAGTGCTTGAAACAATTTGACGAAATTTGACGCGAAGTTTTGATCCTCTGATCGTTGCGCAGAGTGTATACGACTGAACGTAGAATTGAAAAATGTTCGATGTAAAATTGCAAACTACGCGATGTTCTCGTCGAACTGGATGCGCGATTAATTTGATGTACATCAATCATTATTCTTAGATAAACTCGAGTAAAAATCTGCCTCGCAGGGAGAAAGAAATTCGATGGGAGTTGGTTGTTGGAGTCGAAAAGGTTGGGAGACACTGTTATGGATTGTCTCCAAGCATCGCCGTCGTTGCTACGTTGATATATTCGGTAAGATTATGCATTAAGTATACGGAAACTGGAACAGCTGCATTAGTAAATATAGAGGCAATTCATTCCCGGATAAATGTTCTCTTTCTCGTACTTTGCTTCAAGCTTTTCACTATATTTATATACTCTACCAGGCTTGGGCCTATTTTATCCTTTTTTTACGACTATTAGCTTAAAACTCACCGGCTCGTCGACAGGCTCGTCCAAGACTTCGAGGATCGGATCGGAGATGGAAGATGAAACGACGCTCGGATGAGCGTAAGACGATCGATTGTTGGGTGGGGGTGGCGGCGGCGGAACCGAAGAGGATGTTGGTGACGCTGATCCGTCGCGATGGAAATCCGGGAATCCAACGACGCTGCTGCATCTCCTCGACTCGACTTCCGCACTGTGGAGAAAAACCGTTCCGATCATCAGTTTACGCCGAATGGTTTTCATGCCCAAGATCAGCAGATTCCTCGAGTTAACGTGAAAGGATCCTAAAATTTGGCACGCTCGAGAAATGAGCAAACGACAATAATCGAAACGATCACGTGCCTCCGAACTCGTTGTAGAAATATCAGTCTTCCTGGTGTTTCCAGAGGCAGAGGTGAGTAAAGAAGCCACGGAGGAGACCAGACTCTGATGTTGCAAGGATTTACGTAGCAATTACCAAAGTTCTGGCGACCAAAGTAAATGATGTTGGGCAAACTACACGAGAATTTTGGAGGTGATCGTGACTAGAATGAAGGTGACAAAGACCGTGGCTTACGGAGGCTCATATCGAGGTCGTGCTTAAGGGAGAATCGCCCTCGACATGGGCAACAAAGACATCGTAAAGAGGTATTATGGTAGCGCGGGTCTCTACGTAAAACGGACGAGCAGCGACAGAGGAGCTCGTATTCAGGAGATTTCAGGCCTATACGAAGAGCCAAGCGTTATTTCATTAATTACACGTTCGATCGTCCATATAGTCCAGTATTCGATTGCCCATACATATTTTAACCTACACAATAAAAAATGTCATTCCTTCAAATTTGACACAGAAATTTGTGTCCTCGAGTTTTTTCTTACACAAAATTAGTGTGTAGTGATGAAGAAACACAGTTTCGTGGTAACCCTTCGAGTACACAATGAGTCATCTTGACCCTGTCATCGACGTACAAGGGAATAAATAAGATACGATTTGTTCTCTAAAACTTCACTGTTTTCAAAAAGGACATTATTTGCGAATTTTTTGAGTGTGTTGAAGAGTTTTAAGGCACATCGAAAAAGTGCTACTTCAGTATCGAATAACATTTTTGGTTGTTACATATTCTACGCAACATTTTTTACACTTTACACAATAACGAGAACTTTGTTGCTGCGTATTTACCAATTTCGTCACTGATGCCTCGTGCCATAAATTAGAATCGATCCTTTCAAAAGTTCTCTCCGTAGTCGTTAAAAGTAAATATTTCATACTCTATTCCCTCGAGTATCAGTAAATAGCTGCGAAACGAAGATTTATTTGTGAAGTTGAAGTGATTAGGCATTAGAATGGACGAGTCCTAACGGTTGTTTATTTATATTCAGACGAAGAAAAATCAGGAATTCAAATTAGAATTTATCTAGTTTGTTCTGCGATAAGCGGAGTGAAAAACTGAAAATATATTTCTGTCTGGAGGTGAGAGATGTTTAGGGCGATAAAACATGATGTACATACGGAAAGATTGCACGTAATGATAGTTGTATATTATCTATAAATCCCGCTTCTTAGTCCTTATCAAAGTCCGGGATCATTGTCGTTCAAATTTGAATACTTCCACGGCAATTCAGCTGCTTTGCTTAATAAACCGTGGCGAAGTCGAGGCTTTTGAACGCGCAACTTTCAAAAATCAAACCGACTATCGCGCGCGATGGACTCGAGAAGCATGCGATATCAACGTGACTCGTCCCGTGTCTCGTCAAGGCGCCCTCATTGCAGACATCGAGTCGTCCATTCGCGGAAAATACTTTCCACGCGTCACGATTTTCACCGTTGGGTCTTTCGCCGACGAAAGAAATCACCAAGATCCTGAAACTGTCGATCAACCGAGTTCTCGAGATGTCGTCCATTTCACGTTTCATTCGTCTCCATCGAATCACGCTCGATTCAGCGGCTGTCAGAACAAACAGAACGCGCGTCACCTCCTTTCACGTATAATCTACAGATTAAAACGTCTGTAAACACGTAGACACACGCGTACGTACATAACGATGTTACACAGTGTTATTTCTGTTAAACACAAATAGACCTTTTTTCCCTCGCTCTCAATTTTGAATAGCGCATCAATACACGAGGAAGACAAGTTTATTAAACTCGAGATAAGACGATAAAGCGGGACACGAATCGTCAACTAACATTCAGCTCATCAGTTCGGATTAAGGTTCACGTGCATCATTCTACACGATACATTTATACTTTTTTTTTTCACGGATTTATTGTTCCGCGTCTTCCAATTTTTTCATGTTCGCGCCAAATTATCACGCGAGTGTATCCCTAAGTATACCTTTCTACGGATATTCTAAGACACGTTTTCCCCCTGATACGACTAAGCGAAAAATGAGAAGTTCATTTTTCCTATTCAAGTGACACGCGAAAATACATTAGATATCGCATGTATAATTCTTTTTTTTATATTTCATTTTATAAATAAGAGTTAATAAAAAAAAAGTTTTTATAAAAAAGATTTTTTTTCATAAAGGGTTTTTGTAACAAGTGTTTACGTACAGCGTGGGAGGAGCTCAGGTATTTTGGAGATCGATTCAATAAGATGCATTGCGTACGGATAGAAAATGTGTAGACCTTGCAGATTTTCCCGTTTCACCGATCGCAATTTTGCTGGTTGCGGAGACATTTTTTCTTGCGGTCAGGTATTTAAATTCGGAACTTACGTTTGCCGATAGCTGTGATATCGAGAGGGTTTCTATCGTAGTCAGCTTGCAATTAGATGTCTAATCAACGTGTAAATCAAAGTCCAATCGCGCACACGGATGATAACTATCAGTAAAATTATCGCACCGTCGAGTGTAATCTGGTCCAAAGCTAATCTCTAGATCCAGTGACGAAACAGCACGCGATAACAATACAACGATAAATGTTGAATGGTCGAATCGAATACGTCGGGGTAATCGATGGCGACGATCGATGGTGTACGATAAAATCTGACATCGTTAATGAATCATCATTATTCAATCACGGCGATGTTAATCCGTGGCGATCGAGAGTGGGAACGCAGCGCGAATCTCTGCATCCGCGCAATAAATTTGAACAGGGTCGAACCAATAGACGCGTGTCAATATTTTCCAAATCATCGTTGCAGCAGAGTTCGAAGAACGCTTATCAACGACATTTCTCCGCGTTAAAGTTTTCCAGCACCCCGGTCTGTCCGCGCCGATCGCGTCTAATCGGACCAAAAACTCGCGGGGCACCTCTTCGCGTCGACGTTCAAGGACGTTCGATACCAGCATCGGCGAGATCGAAGTTATTCGTGGTTTGCAAAAAACTGTTGAATTCTCGACGCGGAGTAGGTATCATCTTCGAGATATTACATCGAGGCTCTCTCTACTACATACGTGCGTGATAACAATAAGATCCGATGTCACGTGGTCTGGCATACCGCGCGTTGGGTCGAAACTCAACGTTCCCCGAACGTTGGGGAGGAGCTTTTCCACGAGTATATCAGAGCCAGAAAACGTTTACGCGCCGCATTACGAACATGTCATTCTTAATTTGTACTCGGACGCGACATTTGTGATAATAGGAGGTGTCGAAACGTGGACTACGCGACTCGCAACGATACCAAAGTTCAAAAATATCCGAAATCGTACCGTGAACACATTTGCGGGATTATCATCCGGCTCATCGCCCATCGGTGAGTCTCGCAATTTTTCCCTATTTTCCAAAAAAAAAAAAAAAAAAATGTACGGGGCATTCCACGCGAAGTCGGTCGGTTTGAGAAGTGTTTATTTTTGATTTCCTCAATTTTCTCACACTTTTTCGTACCCTTCGAAAAACGTTGCAAACAAATTTTGCGACTTTTCTAATTACCCGTTCAACATCGCTTCGAATTTCGGCCTTTTGCACATAACTTTTTCAATAATGGAGCAAGTTAGATTTTTTTTTCTTCAAAAGTTTTATTTCTCATGTAGTAATAAACTTACGTAATGAATGCCTAGTTCGGTCCATTATTCCAAAAGTTACGCGCCAAAAACCGAAATTTGATGTCGTTTGAAGGGGTGATCAAAGAATCCACGAAATTCAACTGAAAGGTGTCTTTGGAAGGTCCAAGAAAATATCAAAAGATTAAAGAAATCTAAGATAATTTTTTTCGAACTGTCAGATTCGGCGTGGAATTCCCTATATAGACACCGAAGAACAAAATTGAAAGAAAAAAAACAAGTATTCGACGATTCCGTCAATCGATTCCCGTTGACGAAACAAATATACCTAGCGACCACGCAAAACGCCACAACGAAACGTGATCTGGAAAAAATGGAATGAAAATAAAACAAAAAAGTAAATCGAGCGTAGGAAGAAAAATCACAGTTTGGTTTTTTATTCGTCAAAAAAACATATTTCCACAGTTTTATCAACTCACGATGATATTCGCTAGGAAAGCGATCGGGACACGTGGTCTAATGCGAAGTTCTTGCGATGTTATTTTATACAGTTTCAGAGCCACAGCAAAGCTTCTATTCATATGCTCGGCTGCTAATTAATCTGAGAGGAATTAATCTCCTCGCCAATCTCCGCAAACTGCTAGCGTTTGGTTCGCCAGGGTTAAGCGAGCAGAAATCGAAGATCTATAGATCTTCGGATGCATTCGATCCTACTTCTTCATACCTTCGCGAATTATCACGCAACGTCTTGTTCCCTATTATCGCTCAAATTGACAAGGTCGTTGGATATTATTGTTCGGCTTTTGTCGTTTCCTCGTTTAAATTTGGGCTATCAACCGATGATAAACGCGGGACACATTATATTATCGCCGGGCACGTGGGACGAAAGTGGTTGTAGCTCGAATGGCAGAGTAGAGCAATCAGCGTAATTGTTTGCGAATTCATAACGACGCGGCGTAGCGATTTCCCCCCAAAAAACAAGAAAGAAAAAACAAAAAAAACTTCGCGCTACAAAAGCTGGTACGTGACCAGCTGTGTCTCGTAATATAATGCACGAAAAAATTTGCGTGCCCTTTCGTTTTCCATCCCCTAAATGAATTCGTTGACGAAAACCGATCGCGTGCTTTCTGTATCGTGCCCCCAGAATAGGCCGAGCACAACCCAAGGAACTCGTGATTTGGAACGCGAACATGTGTTGAGCCGTGTGAGAACTTCGTTCGCGCAATTATTCAAGTGTCCATACATTTTTTTCAATTAAACCAGATTACGGCGGTTACAAAACAAATTTCCCCGTCTAGTAGTTCGTTTAATGTTTATTGCATATTTCCGTTTCGATTCATCTTCTGGGAACGCAAAGGTGAGCTCAGAAATAAAAACGAGATCAGTCCAATCGCCATTTTCGATGAGCGAAAATTTGAGGGATTGGAAGTTTTGGAATCAAATCGTAAATGTCACGCGAGGCGTCGGTGTCGTTTGACAACAATTCGTTACGTTCCTATCATCACTTATTTTCCCTCTTGCTTCACACTTATCTGCTGATCTCATTTATTAAACCACGACGATTGCATCTCCAAGGTTGACGTTCGAGTTCTAAATTGCGGTTCGTCACGTTACGTAGGTATTGCAAACCTCGCGAGTACGCTTGTAGAGAGAACGTCGCGGAAATAAATAATTTTCGCGGATATCGAGCCGAAAAATCTGTCAGCTCGTATCCAATAGAAAAAAATGGCCAAAAATCTATAGTTTTCGTAATACGTGGCTGCAGTATCGAAATTTCAGTTGGATAAGTATAAACGAGAAGCGAGCGTCAGGAAAGTATTCGCGAGGCCAGTAGAATCTCGATCGCGTGGAGTGATCTTATCTTCTTCGGATTCACTCCGTCTGATAGTGATAAAAACTGCAGAATCGTTCTGATTATCGTTCCAGTCTACGTACCTCGCTTCAGAGACAAAAAACAACTATGGTACAAAAGATCTAATAAAACAACGCACAAAATAAATTCAAGAAGCCTGATGATAGAAATTTTTCAATACCCTCTGAATCAACAGGCATTTTGTTCTCCTAAAAATTATGTTTCGAAAAAGAAACAAAAAAACGCGAAACGAAGTTCCTTTAGCGGTATATTATACATTAAACAAAGAGGCACGATGCAAAATAAATTAGCAACGTTCAAGAATAATGAAATGGAAAAAAAATAATGATAAGAAGTGTTTGAAAATAGTGAAAAGAAGTTACGAGTATTACGAAAACAGCCGACCTGCTATAAAAGTAACTTTAAATGAAAAAATCTGTTGCTGGTTCAGTTGTTCGTCGTTTGACAAATTTATTCAATTCGTGTTCATTATCTAGAATGTTTATTTCATTTTTCACTGCGATCGTAATACTTGCAATTTTTTAATTACAGTAGTTAAAACTGCGCAGGCGTGGAAATTTAGCATTAAAAAAAAATTGATCGGACATGGAAGAAAAAATGACGAACGACTGAGCTAGCAACGAATTTTGCGAAAAGTTCAATTGATATACCGAGACATAGGCATAGGCTTATGAACTGCAGTACGCTACATGCAGGACTGTAACGTACTATGGCAAAAGTGTTGTGACGGTCGAAATCTTACGCTTTCTTGGCCTAGCTCTCATTAGTCAAGTATCTGCAGCGTAACGAGCGATAAGGAACTTGGTTCTAAAAAAAAAGCGGAACGTCGACTTACTGATTAAAAATAAACTCAGCAACATCGACTCGGGCGTGTAATCTGATTCGCGTGATCGCTATCGAGTAAAATCAGTACACGCTATCAAATTGAAAATCGAAGATACGAATGTTTCAGCGCGAGTAAAACGCGTCGACGAAAGCTGATAAGATGGTGGGCGGTGGTGGTGGCGGTCGGCGAACGGTGGATGCGAATGCTACTCCCGAAGGGAAAAAGCTGAACCAATACATAGCGACCGGCGTGGGTGAGTAGTTTGTGAAGAATCGTTAGTTTCCTTTGCGATGATATTGAGCCCAGTTTTCCAATTTCAGTTGGACTATCGGCGCTCCAGAGCGGAATAGCGTTGACATGGACGTCGCCGGTGTTACCGTATCTGACGTCGAAGGATTCGTTCGTAGAAATGGACGACGTAGCAGAATCGTGGTTGACGTCGTTGATGGCAATAGGAGCTTTCGTGGGTGCCGTTCCGGCGGGTAAATTGGCCGACTATTACGGAAGGCGCAAGATGATATTTGTGTTGAACATCCCATTCGTCATCTCCTGGGTCTTCATCCTATTCGGAACGAACCTGTGGATGCTCTACGTGGGCAGATTTTTGGCAGGACTCGGAAGCGGCGCGATCTGCGTCCTGGCACCGATGTACACCGGTGAAATATCGGAGCCCAGTATCCGTGGAACCATCTCGTCCAGCTACGCCGTTTTGTTGGCCTGCGGTATCCTCTTCTGCTACAGCGCCGGAGCATTGTTGAGCTTCACAGGACTAGCGATAGCTTGCGGTGCTTTGTCCTTGCCATTCTTCTTGCTGTTCCCCTATCTGATAGAGTCGCCCACGTGGTTGGTGCAGAAAGGTATGAAGGTCGAGGCTAGCGAGGCACTGCTGAGCTTTCGAGGTCAGGACTACGACGCGAAGGCTGAAATCGCGGTGCTTCAAGCCGAGGCCGACGAGCAGCAGACCCACAGAGGTGGTATTCGCGACCTCGTTGGGACGAAGGCAGGTCGCAAAGCTATGAGAACATGCCTGGGACTCATGTTGTTTCAGCAGCTGTCCGGAATCGACGCCGTGCTCGCGTACACGGTGACGATCTTTCAGCTGGCGAAGAGCAGCATAAATCCGTACATGGCTTCCATCGTAATCGGGGGAGTCGAAGTTGTTATGACGATCCTGACGGCCTTTATAATTGACAAGGCTGGACGTCGCCCTCTGCTCGTATTCTCCGGGTCCATCATGGCCGTCTGTCTCGCTACTGTAGGCTACTATTTCAAGATGAAAAATGACGGCGATGACGTCAGCGGAATAGGATGGCTCCCTTTGGCTTCGCTGACCACGTTCAACATCGTTTTTTCCATCGGTTATGGGACCGTACCTTGGACCATGATCGGTGAACTGTTTCCGCCGGAAACGAAAGGAGTTGCCGGCAGCATATCAGTCATGCTGAACTGGACCTTAGTTTTCGCTGTTACGAAGCTTTTCCCAACGATGCTTTCGGGGCTCGGCGAGGCTTGGACTTTTTGGTGTTTCGCGATACTCATGGTCATCGCGACGGTGTTCTCCATATTCTTCGTGCCGGAAACGAAGGGTAAAACGTTGCAGCAGATACAGACAAAATTGAAGAGGAAAAAAAAAGATGCGGTTCCGTTGCAAAGCATTTCCAACGCGCAAGTATGACGAGGATGTTGGCTGTGTGCGCAAGCTTAAATAGAGTTCGGTGGCTGCGGAAACGCGAGACAACCGCAGTTTTCGTACGCGGGAGCCACGATCAGCGGAAATATTTTCATATTTCTGCGATCTGACCTCGGTGAACCAGAACAAGTGCTTGTTTCGAGGCAAGGACAAAATCTTATCGATCCTTTGATTACGCCGATCTGATCTCGGTAAACTTGTTCCGTTGCTTGTGTATCCGGGCCACAAATGTGTACTCGACCAAACTACTTCTAGATCGGTAATCAAAGATGATAAGAACTCGCGTCACGAGGTAATACGATTTTGAGCGGAATAATTTCCGATAAAATTAACGAATCGAGATAAGCTGGAAAATGTCCAATTGCAAATCTCGATTCTGTACTTGTCACGATGACGAAACCTTTGAAAAATCGCCGACGAATCGCTGATTAGTATTCGAACGCTTGTTTCCCGTTGTCCCATTCCGAAATAATCAACTTGTTTACGGAAACACCCCTCTCGTGTTTTTGAGGCGGCGCACAGTGGGCAATTTTATCCACATGCCAATGTTATTCGCCTGATGGTACCTTTTTTTTTAATATTCTCCTGAGAGCTCGTATTTAGTGTTAATTTTTTTAAATGCCTTAAAACTCAATCAACCTCACTGCGAAATAAGTGTTCCTAAATATTCGATACTCAAGGTTAAACAATTTCTTTTAAAAATGTGTCAAGTAGGTAAAGTGTAGGAAATATACACCTTCTTAGAGATGCACAATTTATTTGAAGGCATTTAAAAAAGAACTATTTTAAAAAGCTCTTAGGAGAATATTTGGAAAAAAAGTGAGCATCGTACGATTAAATTGGCATACGTGGATAGACTTGCTTGCCAGATTTCCCACTATGCGGCGACACGATTAATCGAAGTACGAGGCCACCGAACGTGCGACGCGCAACTTTTATGTAGTGTTATCGTATCGATGCGTCGACGCCGTGCCGAATTTTTCGTAAACATAATGCGAAAAATGTTGTTAAAGCTGTTTTAATTGCTGTGCAATAATTATTAACTCGTATCATTTCACGTTAGATTTACGGCCGAACAACCTCGACAGACAATTAATTCGTCTCGCGTCGAGTTTCGACTACCCGTCATTTAAGGTTAACAATTAGATAGCCGATCGATTAGCCAGTAAAACTACGAGGACAGATGAAAAGGTAACTTTGTACGTAATATTTTAGAAAATAAAGAACATCCAATGAATCGGTACAGAGAAGAATACGAAACGAAACACTGCGAGTAATATATATATTTTTTTCAAATAAAATAATCCAATTTCCATTTCTTCCTCTACTTCGCTGGTGGTCAAATACTGAAGAAAAAAAAAATACTTGTCGAGGATCAGGCGAATATTTTCTGTAGCTCTTACTCTCTCGAAAATTACGAAAACAATCGACAAACGATCCGCGAATGTTGATCGAATTTGCATTTTATACGCACGTGGCGATTCGTGGTTTTATTTTTGGAAATGGAAGAAAATACGACCACTCTGTGATTCTTAAAAAGCCACGATTTTCCATCGTTTTGCGTTAAACTAAAACCTGACAAATTTGCGAATAAAATTTCGTGATAAGAAATACAAAACGAATCATATAAATTATTCGAAATGGAATATCTAATACGCGAGACAATATCGCGATAAAATTTGTACTTCACGCGTGTTTCAGCTCAGATGAGTTTCCGTCACCTACCTGTCACGCGAAAGCTTCGCTGTAAAAATATGATAAAAAAACACATGTAGCTCATTGAACTTCGCGACGTCCAAACGATACGGCATAAAATACGTTAAATTGGCGAAAGATAACGTTATCACGTACAGAAAAGCCCTTCAAGCACGCGATTTATTTCTCCGAAATTGCGTAACTATACCAAAGCTAAATTCGTTTGGAAAGAAATATATATCACATTTTTATTAAACGAGATTTCCAATTTTTTTAAACACCAATAACAACCTTTTGGAGGCGAACTAAAGTTGAGAAGAAAATATAACGTGTTTATTATATTTCAAATAAATACTACTGATTATCAAAAATTGGTTTAAAAAATTGTAAAAAACGAATATAACGTTGAGTAATACCTGCCATATAATTTACCGAGTAAAAACCAGGTTTCCGGTGTGTTCGTATTTTTTTCTCAAAAGCTGTTTAGTGATTTTAAATAAAACTATGCAAAATTAATTCTCTAGAATTCAAGTTACGTGATATGCAAATTTGGAATGATTGGTATCGGTTTGTAGCCAATAAAACTGTTGGGTCGACGAATCTGCGTAAGATTGCACGTGTAATTGCGGTTATTTCAGATCGCAATAACTTTTTAAGGGCTCAGTGAATAGCTTTGAATTTTTTCAGGTAACTTTATCACTAACCGAGGAACACTTTACTAAATTTTCGTTCGTATCGTAACATTTAGACACAACTCCCAAATGTCGTTACTCGCGTGGGTCACGGTGACCCAGCCATTATGCGTTCAAATTGGGCATTTGAGAAACGCGTGTAGCGAAGGGCTAAAATGTTCCTCGCCCGACCAATTACAGCTGCCCATTGCTAAATCCGCGTCTCTCGCGCTACACTTAGCGTTGCCCGCGAGTTACGTGTACTTCGAGATATTAATAAAACGCTTACATCCATCGGCGTGAAACTCGAGGAGGGTGGATCAAGTTTTCGGAATGTTTTGACTCACCACGACGTTTGCTGCGAGGAGCTAGGTGTCCGCGACGTCGGGGATTGCCCCCCGTGTTCTGCCGGGGGGCCAAGACACAGCAGCGCGTTCAGCGGCACGAAGTATCCCAGCTGAGCGGGGAGCGGTAGCGTGTTGTAGCCACCGTAAAAGCATCTCTGACCACCGGTGTACATGCTCAAAATCGGGGGGGGGGGGGGGGGAGAGAGAGAGAGAGAGAGAGATGTGCGACTAGATCTCGAAGGTTCTTCCCGAGGGGTACATGTCGTGCCAAATGTGACGAATCACCGCTTCGCGGGGCTCGCTAAGTCGACGAGTAATCCGCGTGGATATACGTAAAGCGACAGCAGCAACGGAGTTTCCCTCCTTTTTCACGGGGGCCAATTTCGACGGGGGTTCCGAACGGACGACCAAGACAAAAAACATTGTTGTTCATTCGCGCCAGATGCAGCTTCGTCGAGGGTGGATCGTTCGAGGTGTGGCGAAGCGATAACGAGGAGTCTGAGCACGCAAGCAACGAGTTCTGGTACATGCGATCATCGTTGACAGATGCAAATACAAGTCACTAGGCGACAAACACGGCGTTGCGCGCTGGATGGACCAAGGAATCGGATGGGAAGACGCGCGCGCGAATGATGAAATGGAAAAATAGAAACGTCCGACTGCACCACTTCCTTCCTACTCTCTGCTCTCGGGACGTAATCGAAGCTTGTCCCGCTTATTTTTCACAGACATCGGCAAGCCAACGCCGCACAGCAGATAATTAGGGTGATAGTTTCTCGTGCGTTGTGACGAATTGGAGCAGAACACGCGAAAGAGACGAGGGGTCGATCGCGAAGTTTGCGCGCTCGATCGCGTTGATTCCAGACTGAGGCTACGCGACGACTGAAGCTGAGGATAGCGAAGAACGAAGAAGTGAGCGGCACTGGAGCTACGCGTCGACGAACGACGCGGGTAACGCTTCTCAAAATAACGAGGGTGTCGCGCGGCAGCTCGAGGAACGTTGGTGACTCTCTTTACTCGCGGGTCGACAGACCCTTCGGTTTCTAAAGTGACGACGCGCTAGCCAACTTTAATATAGCATCGCGTACCTCGCGTTCCTTACGCGAAGACAAATGAATCTTTATTCGCGTACATTTTTTATTTATTTTTTTGTCGAACGCGGTAAAATTCGCGAAATATGGATTGTCGCGCAATAAAATTTGGGTGTGTATTTTGGGTGCGTGTTACCGACTCGTTTCGCCCAAAACTCGTATTGTTTCAACACGATAAATTAACGCAGCTCTGCGTTAAAAAAATAACAGACTCTTATGTCAAAATTCTGTAAAACTGACTCGTCGACTTGTACGTACCAAAATGTTACTCGTAACGTGTTAATTAGTTCGAGGCTTTGATAAGGTTTTGATAAAAAAAATAAAGTTTACAAGGTAGCTGGAAAGTTGGAAATATTGGTCGCAAGTATGACTCCTTCACACCAAGTGAATAATTTAATTTCCATGGATAAGCGATTGTCATGTGATTATAGAGATAATTGATATCAAGAGAAATCGACAATAGCTGCCAAATTTTGTGTTGATTTGGGAGTAACGTAGAGAAATTGTTACTCGAGTATGAATTAACATTTTAGCGTGTTGAAAAATGGACTGATCGAACAACGCTAACGACTGCGTTGAATCGAGGCAACACAAAAATTTTAACACTTTACACAACGATGCACAATTTTTTACCGTGCACTTTCCGCGCTGAAATCAGATTTTTACAGCGATTTGTACTCACTCAACGCCTGTTTCGAGAGATGTATCGAGTGGTGATCGATTGGACGAATGGGCCAGATATTTGTAGATTGTTTTGGGAAGTTGACGTTATCGACGGTTCTCGGATTCTTTGATTGGTTTAACGAGGTCGCGCGATAAAGAAGAGGAAAAGGAAGGAAATAAAAGTTTGAACGATGCTCGATTGATTTGACCTGATCGATTGGCGGGCAGAGACAAAGCTGGATGTAATAAATTTAATTATCGACTGTCCTTATCCCCATTTCTCGATAGCGTGTCAAAGTTCGGCATGATATCACGAGCTATTCGCGTATATTTCGTTGACCGTTCGTTGCTTGTGAATGAACAGGTCAAATTCGCGGGGAAAATTGGACTTCGATTCGGAGAAGAAAAAAAACTTCGATTCCGAAATGAAAAAGACGCGAATCGTTAAATACTCGTACAGAAGTACTGAAATGAGTAAAAAAAATGGTAGAATTTCCAGATATTTTCAACTAGTTTCAACGTTCGTGGAAAAAAACGGCGTAAAGAGAGAACAGAAACTCGGAGTTTCTCAATGAGTTTCTTTTATGGAGAAACGTGCGATTCCAACTTGTCGATTGGTCTGGATCCGACATTCTCGGAATCGCGACGAGTATTAACGCCTCGAGAGGGAGAGAGACGGATGAACGATGGATTTTCATCCAAAGTGCTCCGAGAGGTCAGCTGCTTCGGACATAAATAACGCGAGTCCCGATTTTTCTGTTCATTTTTTATATGTCTTTTTCATCTTCGTTGCGACTCGCCTTTCTTTTCTCTGCGAAGGTTTCTCTTCCATTTTTCCGCCTACACGGTGAGAATATTCTACTAATTTTTATCCGTCTTGCAAATCAGTTCTTACCGTGGCACGCATCACTGGCAGACTTTGTCGTCACGCTACGAAATTCTGCAACGGCTCGTAGTAATTTGAATTGCGAGTGAAGTTAGCTGTAGCATATTTAAAAAATTAGAATGTCCCCCTGTAAAATGAGCTGGAGCGCCGTTTGAGAAGTTTCCTTGTACTCGAGTGAAAAAATACGAGATCTGTTCCGAAAATCGCAAAACATTCGCAACCGTGAATATTTTTATCCTGCTATCGTTTTTTATGCAGGAAAAATTCTCTTGTAGTTCGTAGGCTAACTTGATTTCCGCTGACTGCGTAAGAAACAGAACGACGGGAAGCGGGTGAGTCGCGGAAAGTGTTTTATTAGAGCTGATTTGGTGACGAGAGAGATAGGGGAGTTTAATTGGAGCAGGGTGTCCGAGTAGAATTGGAGTGACTAACGGTAAAAGCGGAATTTCATATTTTTAATTCGATCCTAGCTACGAGTAAGTTTCGTAGAGTTTGAATCGACGAGTTTGAAGTAGTCTCGGCTTGGAGCGTTGGATTCCAGGTCTGCTTTGAGCAGACTTTCGGCGATTTTAGGCGAAATCTCATAGACGAGTCGAAACGAACGACGAAATAATTCGCGAGATCCGCGTTCCCTGCTGATGTTTAATAACCTCATCATTTGCAAAGGCACGCGCCCTATCTCGTCGCATACCGAGGGTATGCTAACGTTTTTAAGCCCCACGCTGAAAAGACCGACGCGAATTGATGTCGCGGTATAAAGCGACGAAGATATAAACGCGGAGAGTGACCGAGTATTGAGATGCGAGCCGAAAACTAACAACGAAAACGAACCAACAACACGTACGTTATCTGTATTTGCTCTCCTTATCCGCTGTAACGCATTTTTCGACTGGTCCAAAAATAATAAGTCAAACGCGTATAAAAACAAGGTTTATTCTTGTCGTTATTCTTAATTCGCGACACGTAGGCAAAACATTCGGTACCATTCGACGGAATGTATCATCGAATTTTCACAAGTTTCGAAGCTTCCGATATTTTTCCCGAAACTTGTCGAGTCAATGGTTCAAATCGTATCGTACGAGTCGAGAATTTATCTTCGATGGTCTTTGCTCCGGATCAAAGTCGTCGCTGACGAAGAAACCTGACCTTGCCTATATTTATTATTCGCGTGATTAGTTCCTTCGGAGATTACGCTGTTCCCATTATTTATTTATTGGCTCGTTTATTCTCTTATTTTTTGGTTCTTTGCTTTTTTGGTATTTCCTAACGCATTGCTCGTACATGACAATTTTTCACATCACTGATTGGAAACTATCGAGCTGGATTAGGTCGCCTAGGCCCTTCGGCAAACCCTCAGAGCAACCAGATACGTGTAAAAACTGTCGAGGGCTCGAAAAGGCCCCCATCTTGGCTGGTTTTCCTCATCTGGTTGGCACTTGCTTCGCGCCCATGCGTGTTTGTTATTCAGTTTGGAGAAAATGGAAAGAGAACATTTCCAAACCGAGTAGTTTGTCGCTTCCATTTCCTCGGCGATTCACGAGAGTTTCTTGATATACTTTACGTACTTCGCTCACGTTTCAACAGATTTCGCGGATTAAACTTTGGCGAAGGTCTCGGTCGACGAGGACCATTGACGATTGCGAAGTTGGTCGAGAGCAAAGAAACTTCGACTGTGCACACTTCCAAATTCCTCGAAGCACTCCGCATGGTGTCAAAATTCCGTTAGCCTATGTTTTCAAGGGAGACGATCTCGTTGGAACTGGTATCGGAGCACAGGAAACTTTAGCACTCAAACTCGAATTGATTGCTTCCACTTCGCGGGGAGCCCTTTCATTTCTGCTACGAAGCTCTTTGTCTTCGATATTTGTCTTTCATTTTACACTTTCGATGGAATACCTTCAATTATTCAACGAGCAATTCACCTCTAACGTACACGAACGACACACTTTCTTGTGACCCAGAATCGACGTCTCTCTTTGCAACGTTTGTAAAAACAACTTTTACAATTTTCAAGTGCCATTTCTGATCACGATATTATTTTTAAAAAGCATTTCAGAACATTTCTGAACCCGTTCCCAATTATTTACAGACTGAGAGTAAAAACTCGATAATAAAAGAGCTCCGGAGATAATTGCTGCTGCCCTGTTCGTCGTGTTTCTCATGGAACAAAAAAAAAACGACTGCGAAAAATCCCAAATGTATTTCATTACATATATTTGTATAAAGTAAAAGCCCCCATTATTGTCAACCTGTGTAATTTTATCATTTATTTATTAAGTAATTTGATTAGGAATGACAATTTCAAATATTTCATTAAAAATCTTTAATATATTTTTTTTTATTGAAAAAAAGGGATTTTTAATTTTACAGTATAGAATAAGCACCAAAAAATGTAATTCTCCAACCAAGCCGAAGCAGCTTGCGCGTTTCTCGTTTGCCATGTCTGCGATCTCGCTGCGAAGCAGTACTGCGCGTTTGGTTGCCTACAGCCGAGCATCGCGGGTGTAACTCTGGCTGCAGTCGTTCAGGGGCACGCTTCGCGTTGTTCCACCGTGAACCTCCACGCATTCGCGGGGGAAACTATTACGCGGGATGCAAAACGATATCAAAAATTTGGAATGCAGATTTTTTCTACGCCTTCGCGTACATCGAGCTAGCAACGAGTTTAATCGCCCCTGAGTTTCGTCGCCTCGTTATTTTTCGTTTCACATCACTTCAGGGGCTAAGACTATTTGTACATACGTGCACCGACATGACGGTCCATGTACCAGCAACATGCTGCTGCACATGGTCGTAAATCAGCCTCGTAAAAGCGAACAACAAACTGGTGAGTCAGAAGTCATTGACAATTCCATGGGGGATGGAGGCATTCGAGCAACCCTTCCTTTCCTGCCGCAATTTCACATCGTCTATATACGACAATGCGCGAAGGTAAAGTTTCACGACCCGGAAGTCGAGGGTTCGGAGGGAACGGCGACAATTGAGCGGAATAATTGAATCTCACGAGACCACGCGAACGACGATTGGTTCAGAAACACCACTGCTCCACAACAAAACCCTCCAAATTTTTTTAATCATAAATAAGAACATCCTTGGGCTCTGAATCTGTTCCCGTTGGCCGATTTTTTCTATTACGTCTAGAATCCGTAATAGATTTTTTTTTCGAAATATTAAAAACTTAGAATTATACCTGTTTTTGATGTGTAAACATTATAAACAGTGCATATACATACAAAGTGGATTTTAGCGAGTAGTAAGAGAAAGAAGAAGTGCGGTGATTAATTTTCTACGAATATTTACGAGACTTTTATAACTTGTGACTGTAGACATAGCATTTTTCACCATGAAACTAAAACCACAGTGTTTTCTACCTTTTTTTGTGATTGTTGTTGCTTTAATAATATCGTTTTTTAATTAAATGAACATGGTATTTAAAATCCGTGTGCTGTATTTATTTCCATGTTGAATTCCTCGTTTAGAACAATATTATATTATTTATGATCAACAAAATATTCTTTTTCTAGCAGACCAGTGCAATAAGAAAAAAAAAGTAGAGTTAGATAAAATGGGAATATGGATATTTTCTCGTAGAAATGATTATTATAAGATGGATTACAAAATGATTAATAGAAAACATACAATTAAGTCTGGGTCGATGTACCGGTGTTATGCAACTCTACAGAACGTATTGCGAAATTGAAATATAAATTCAAATGAACAAACAGTTGCCCAAATATTAAAAAGCAGTTAGCGAGGAAAACAGTCACAACACAGCAATACAATTTGACACTAAACTAGAATCACAATGAAAAAATTTGGCACATCTATGATCATTCGCTGAAAGCCAATTGAAAAAACGGATCGAGGTAAATGTATAAAACAAGAAGCGACTTTATAAATCTATAGACTCTGATCGAATGTAAGCAGAATTTAAATTTCTACTGTGCATACTCTAGTATATCTTTTTCTTTGTACGTATATAGTTTTATATGGTTTATTATTTTAATTGTATTCGTTAATATATAAAGAGCCACGAACAGGTAATAAGATTATCTCTTGAAATATTTGCCTGGATTAATTATTGAAATTGAATGGATGGCAGCAGAAAAAGTTTAAGAGTGAATATTTCGTAAATGTAACGTCTGCTTCGTAGTTGTGCACGCCGATTTGTCTTGTGTGATCCACAATAGCTGACGACGCAAAACGTGTCTCGAACACCTGATACCGTAAACGCGCGACGTGTCAGCTCGAATTTTGAAAAGGAACCATTTTCACAAAGCATTACCTCGACGACTTTCACCTAAACGAAAACGAAGGAGCGGAAAATGTTGGATTTTTTGAAGCAAACGAATCGCGTTGTCGCTGGTCGGTTTAAATTTGCCGATAATGACCGGAGGTCGAAACTGGAGCCAACTTCCGCGCACCTGTAGCTAGGTAACGCGATAAAATGTTTAGGATGAAACTCGATTAGTCGCAGCAGTAGAATTACTTTTCGAATGAACTTTAATCCAACTTATCATTAATATCAAATCGACGTCGATTTTGATTGCTTTCGTTTGATGCCGAAGCGAAAATACGAGCACGTCTGAAACACGTGAGAATGTTGCTGGAAGCGTTGTTTGTTGCTCGACGGTTTCGCAGAAGGAACGATCGAAAGCCATTAGCGAGGATATCTAATTATCTATTATCTCGCATGTTGTAATTGACACGAGTGGCTTTCCCAGTAATACATCCGTTATTTTCGTTGTTTCGTCGAAACTTTCGCGCGATAAGAGCATCACGCACGTCGCTGGACAATGAACTACCGAATAATTGGAAGTATTGTTAAAATACAATCGCTATTCAAATTCCCCTCGTTCCACTCCCAATCAATATACCCGATCCGTAATCGAATTTCCAATTTTTTGCCACTTCCAAATCCGACGATCGGTTTCCAATCGAAACGGAATATTTTGAAACTACTTTCACTAACATTTTTCGTCGCGTCTCGCCCGCAGACCGATTCCTCTCTCTTTTCGCGCAAATCGCCGGTTATTGGGAAAAAATGATGGAAAAAAAATATATAATTTTTTTTCTTTTTTTTTCTAAACTGAAATCGAACCGATGAACACCGTCTCATAATATTTCGTGGCAGTTGTTACTGCCTGGCGGATAATACAAATATGAATTTTCCACGAATCTGACAAGGCGATATTTTCGATGTATGACACGTTGGCGAATGTTATTCGATACCACTGTCAGTTGACCACCGCGGTTTAAGATTACCGTGGCAATACGAGCTTTGGTTTTCTCGATGTTGGACGCGTTGTGGGGCCCCGGGCGAACGGGGTCTTCGTACGTACGTAAGAAAAGAACCGATAAACACGGTTCCCGCAACTGCCCATGCGCTTTTTTCGTCCTCATAAAATCACCGTAAACTCTCCTAATTATACACGCAACCCTAACTATTCTTTACGAAGTGAAACGAACAAGCTAAACCAGTTCGAACCCACGAGGGAGAACGCAAGTTGCTTTTTCTTCAAATTCATCGGGTTTTAAAAATCCAGCAACAAATTTCCAAACTACAGCTCGAATTCCATATTCTATCTCGTGTCTGGCGATAATAATTAATGGACAAAAATTAGACCATCATGAACATTAAACGATTCGAGATTTGAGTGACGTGTAGGCAGATGAAATTGAAATTTGAATATTAATGAACAGGAATTTGCTACATAAGCCTCGATATTTGTCGCTGATTAATGATTTCGACGTGGAATTATTGAATTATTGCAGTTCTAAACGAGCGAAATGATCTACGTCACTAACGTTCCACAAAAAACAGACGGTTATTTTTCTATCTTCTGGTTCGTCGTATTTTTTGCCCTGCATCTCGATTATTCCGGAACAGCGTTAGATAATTAATAAGATCTGGGAGAGAAAATCAGGGCTGTCGACGTGCCGAAAATATCCGCGGTGATATACGACCATCGGAATAAATGCTACACGCTCATCGGTCGTGTAATTATTCATTGCTATGCTCCGTGGTTAATTTATCAGAATTTCCCCTCTCTCCTACAGCTCTCGCACGTTTCGTTGAAGATGAGAAATCCGCGGTTGCGAAGACTTTTCGGAAAATGTTCACCGGAGAGAAATTTCTCGTTGCTAAGACGATCACGTAAGTCTGCGGATTCGAGGATTAGGATGTGGCTCCGTGTGCCGGGATGTAGTTGGATGATCCCTCGGGAGACGGTGGAGTTTGGAGCGACGGATGGCGCGGAGATGTAGGAAGGAGAAGATCCTCGGGAGTCCGGAGAGAAATTCCGTTTTACGGCGCGGCAACCGGAAGGGACGGGTGTCAGCCTGCCGTGCTTGTGCTTCGCCGCACTTGCATCGCGCTTCCTGTTTACCCGCGAGGGTAACGCGAGACCGTGGCGAGAGCTTGGATCGACGGAAAAGGGTCGAAAGGTAAATCCTTTGGGCTGGGTCGGACGTCCACGCACGAGACGGAAATATTCGTACGTACGCGCAATTTGCCAAGTGGATCTGAAAAAAACTTCACGTTGTAGTGTACACAACTCGCTAGTAACAGTCGCAACAGTGTTATTGATACGTACTGGAATGGGAAATATAAATTTTTTCGTTGTTTATTCGACTTCAGTTGAAACTTCACAAGAAAGAGAAAGAAGCTCGGCGATGTCCTCGAAAATTGACTGATACGTATGATATAGATAATGCAACACTTATTGTTAGTTAAATTCATCAGAGCGGCGATTCGGGCCGACAATAAATTCTTGAGACTGAAAAACATCAGCCGTAAAGTGCAACAACCGACGTTTATCGATAGGGAAATATGCAAGTACGAAGTGGGCAGTAAGAACCGCTAGAGAAACCTGTTGACAATGCTAAAGCTCCTTTCATACAGGTCTGCTGTAGCGTGAAGTCTCGCCACATTCGAACTGAATATGCCTACCGGATTTTTCAGTAGTATGAAAAATGACTAAATCCAAAAGGTCGTTTTTCAGTGTAGTATCTTTTCTGCGTACATTCAATGAATCGCGAGCAAATTGCGTACGAAGTAACGCCACAACCCTTTTTAATTTCTGACGAATTACAGAGCTTTTTCCATATTTCATTGGAAATCGCTGTGTATTTCAGATAGAGTTGTAGAATTTTTATTTATTTATTAAACAAATAAATTTAATAGTTAAGGGAAATCATTTCCATTAAAGCAATTAATTTAATGATTGGTGAACATTTTTCCCAGTAGCGAAACAAATTCAATGGCTACACAGAAGAAAATTTCTTGTTTCAAGAAAAAAAAACCCTCTTATTTTAAGAAACCCGTGCTTCTCGCCGTAGTTGTGCTAAAGATAAGAAAATAAGTGGAAACTCTCCTATTTTTAGCACAACTAAGGCCAGAACCATGAGTTATTTTTTTTGTTGAAACTGGAATTTTTTTTGCTCTGTGTCAGGGAAATTATTTGTATTGAAATAAATAATTTAATGGTTAATGGAGATGCTACTGCGTTGAAAAATTGAAAGCATTATTTACCATCCTGGTTTCAGATGACTTTGTAAAAATTGGTGGAAGATGTAAGTGGAAAAATAATTCCGGTTGAATCTAAGTTTTGAACATTATCGAATGTTTTGGTAATCAGATGTTGGAGATACCTGTGGACGGAGCTTAAGATGCTATGAAAATATACCGCCAAGTTTTATTATACGGTGCAACCAGTGACCCGTTACCTCTCACGTGACGAAACTAGTCTAACGATCGCAGTTTATCTACGAGTCGGAAAAAAGAAATCCGTTGATCCGTCAGTGTCAATCCAGTTGAGGTATTGCTTACAAACGATGCCCTACGTTTCGGTGTTTTTTTTTTAATAGTTTTCCCTTTCTTAATTTCTCTCTGTCTCCATCTCGAAGGCAAATTTGTTACATTGATGAGCGGACTGATTCTTGGGCGAAGAAGCTGTTTCAAGGAGCGCAAAAATTCCGGGTACTTGCCACTTTTTGATGTCGTTGTCGGATTCGTGGTGCGAATTCGCGTCGAGGTTGTCAACGAGGTCGTCGTCATCTTCGGTTGTTTGATCTGGCGGCGGCTCGCCGATGTCTGACCCTGAGAGACTCTGTCCCTGTTGGCGCTGCTGGTGATCCCCTGCGACGGCAAAACAGGTCCTTGTTACAAATTATGATAGTGCGTGAATTGCGAACCGGTCCGACATCCGGTGGGTCGTGTATCAAATTGAGCGGAAATATATAGATATGTACATGCGAGACGAGTGAGAAAAAAGAAAAATGTGCGTCCATTTTTCGTTTATCCCGAATCTGCGATCATCCCTTTTGTTACCATGCTCCCAAATTCCGTATTAATTCCCCAAATACACACGTGAAAAATCCCGCAACAGAACTACTCGTATCGTTTGTCAATCTTGAATAAACGAGCAGACAAAAAAAAGATCATAGGAAAAAAAATTCTGAATCTATATTTCTAGTTCTATAGATCTATAGACACTTTCAAGGTCATTGAATAATGGGAAAAGAAAAATCGAAAGGCAGGAAGGAATTTAGTACGAATGAAAAGTTTCTGTATTTATGAGACGGGGAATAGCGAGGGTAAATAAATTCGTCGAAAAATTTGCATCAACTCATTTCTACATAAATCATTGCTCTTGGCTCTTCATTCATTCGTTCGCGAAGGCCGAGCGTCGTCACCTGTCCACGCGTCATTTGTCCACGTTCTCCAGACAACTGCGTCCGCAGTTCACGTGGAAACTCGAAACGATCTAGCTACGAGGAGTGGACTGGAAATGATAGCGAGAAAATTGATTTGGCAAAATAAATCCTATTTTCGAAATAATTATTTAATTATAATTAATCGCATCCGACGAGATGAAATTTTCTGGTACGGAAAATAATCAGGCGGCAAGGTCGAGCAAGTTATTAAATTTAACGAGGGATTTCGTAGGCTCGACGCATTCGTCATTGCGCGTATAATTGGTCGCTGAAGAGTTTTGAAATCCGGGAGGAAAGAGAGAGAGAGAGAGAGAGAAGTGAAAAAAGGGAAAAGTACCTTGCAACGCTCCTGACTAGGAGGACTCGTAAAAACGCGTAGATCTGATTATCTGCGCTGGCTGAAATGATAGCGAAAATAATTCCGAATGAAGAGAATGATGATCGTGCAAAGAAAAATGCTGAAACTCAGTACGACGAAAATGACTATGAGAAATATGGTAAGTCGCCGCATTCGCACGAAGGTTAACGAGTGAGGTTAATCGAAATAAGTTTGAACTTTTTTCCTTGAAAAAAATTATTTTGCTGAGAGGATATTTCTGGAAATTTTACGAGGACGATTCGCGTTGCGATGAAAATATGCCGATTTATACGAGGTTTATTTTGAAGACGTTTTTGACTAAAATTTTGAACAACGGAAAATTACGACGTGAACATCGTCAACGTATCTCGATTTCGTTTTGTCACGGATTAGTGATTTACATGTAGATGGTAACTTCATCTGTTATCTGGTCACCTGGGTACTGGGCTGCTAGTCCAGTTGAGATAGACATTCGCCTGGAAATAATTAGCAGCGGCGATTTTCTTTTAAAACTTCGAGATGGTTGCAAGTGTAAGTCTCGATTTTCGGCAAAATTCCGCCATTTTGTTCGCCACCATCTTGATTTAAAGTCTGATTTTTTTTGTTTTTCCGAAATAGCTCGCTAATTTACAACTTTAGAGCGAAAATGATGAAATCCAAAGTTGTTGAAAATTTGATTTCCCACAAGTTTGGTGATTATGATTTTTACCCTAGGATCGATATTGGCAGAGTTATAGCCGATAGTAGATAGTCGATAAACTTCATAGTAGGTATAACTCTGCAAATGTCGATCCTAGAGTACGAAAAGGAATAAACTTCGCTGCTCGATTAATACAGAAGTAGTACTGATTCGATTTAGAAATGCCAAATGTTTCTTTCTCAATCGCAGATACTAATAGTTAAGCGAGAGGCGCGTCACCGGGGCAAAGATAGCACAGGATTTCAAAGAAACGTTCAACTTCTCGACGATCCTTGAATTTTTATTGAGTTTGATGAGAGGATCGACCAAGTTCAGGTCTCGAAGGGAGTGCTAAGAGTACTTAGGCACCAGCATGCACGAGGCTCCCAAAGCCTCGGCGCTCGCGTCCTGTAAGCCAAGGTCATCGACCTTGGTAACGCGAGTAAGATTTGTCATGAAATTTGAACAGTAAGTAAATAATCGCACAATTCGAACCAAATCTTGCGAATAAAAAACGTGATTTCCGACGGTGGGAAGCGATAATGATTTTTCGTGGTGGAAATCAGCGAAACGTATTATTAGTTCATCTGACCACGTTTCGTCGGTTTTCACAGCAAAATTACGCGAACAATTTCATCAATGGTCGGTGAAATAATTCACGCGCAATCGATCGCATTATTACGACCATTTGCGGTGAAATCCAACCGCAACGGAGTTGTCCGTCCGATCGCAAAGGAAACACAAGAAGGAAAGTTTCATAAAAAAAAACTCGGTTTGCGCAACAAATAAGTCGCTTAACGATGAAATGCGCTTTTTCTCAATGTCGGCACAACATCATTGCGAGAACTAGGAACGCCGTAGAGTGACGACAAATGAAACCCCATCAACATTTTTCCAACATTGTTTAAAAGAGGCAGCAACTTCCTGAAGAGAGAATAGATCTTTCTTCTCATTTAAATATCTTTGTTCAATTTTTCATCGTGTTCTCCAAGGAAGGATGGGGCACGGCGGTCCCCCTACACCGGTATTTACTTTTTGTGCTTCTAACGATTAAACCAGTTTACTTTGTTTAACGTTTTTTTCATCCTAATCACCTACTCTGTTTCCTTCCATTTTACTAGGGAAAAAAACTTTTATGACTGATTTTTTTTTTACCCAAATTTTTAGGGTGGTTCATTATGCTCCGGTTATCATGTTGAGAATAAGTGAATACACCAAGGTTAATATATTGGTAAAGGAATGCGATGAGAAAGAAATTTGTGTGGTTTCGCAAGTCGTGAATTGTTGTTGTATTCGAAATATTCTATCTTTCGATCGTCTTGCAGTGATTATACGTCAGAGAGACGGGATTAATCAGCTAATGCTATAATTACGACGTTGCAACGTATGAAACGCGAGAATCAAAAGGAATTAATTACCATTCTCTCAGTAATGTTAATTCAGCCGAACTTGGAAGTTTGCGTTCGACGCACGTTTAGCTATTTGAAAATTACAGGAAGTTGCAGTATTACGTACAGGTAGTTTCATCCGCATTAGAACTACGTTGGGAGGATGCGGTAATTAAGTGGAATGGGAGTGCCTCGCGGTACCTCGTGAGATCAAGTAAAGAAATTCCCATACGCCGCAAAGTAAACAAGAGAATAGTTTTTCCTAAAGGTAACTCGTCCGATGTAAAATAGGGAAAAATTATCTGCCAAGTTACCATGACGATTGCCCGTCGTTTCCTACAAATTGTCGCCTTTTCAACACGCTAATGATAAACGCATCAGTTTCTTCCGACCGAGCATCGGGCTGCGAGGGCGTGAGAGCGAGAATTCGCACGATCTCGGTTAAAAAGTGAAATTGCCGTTCGTCTTGTCGTCGTTTGCATTAATAGGACGTTTGGTCGTTAGTCGAGAGCCGGGACGCTATTTCATTGGGCATTAATTACAAAAAAATTCGAAAAAGTCTCGCGTGGTCGTTCAAAGACGACGCGTTGAATGTCCCACGCGCAGTGAAAGTATTTCAATGACACGAAAGAACACGTGTTCGCGTGTATGCGGTAGAAACCAGATCCACGGAAGATTGGATATGCTCATTGAAAAATGGAAACTAGAGTAACGTTTCAAAATGTTATTCGTTAGTCGTCTTGAAGCGGCCCGCTTAACAGTTACCAAAAAATGCATAATACTCTGCAAAGTTTGTAAATATCACGCTATTTTATAAGCTAATTGAGCTCGTGATTCTTTTCCTCCACGTTGCATTCTTCCCTTTTCCATAATAGGTACTCGAGAAGAATTGTCTCGATTTTCTCACGTTCGCCACGCGCGAATCACCCTGCTCTAGGAGTGTTCGTGTTTATGAATAACACAAGTACTTTGGTTCAATGGTCGGCATTAAACTCAACTAATCCCAGTCGAGAATTTCCATCTACTTCTCAGGCTTGTAATACAGCATAAACACAAGCAGATCTCTGGCAGAGATGTACATGTGTTCGGTGCATTGACATTAAAAATTAAAGCGTTGCAGAATGCTGAATATTTTTAAACGCGCGCTCCACTTCTACGAGTATGAAATGTTCAGCTTGAAAATTAACCATCTTTCTGCTTCCGAACAGCCATTTTTTCAATCTTCCTTTCTATGAAATGTTTTTTTTTGAAATCATTGTACAAGCCTTGAACATTGCGACAGAATCGTATCGTTTGAAAGTTCAACAAAAATCGACTGATCAACAAATACTGTTGGTTTATTCGCGTATCAGAGTATTTTTGCCTCGAATTTCAAATCAGTTTCACTGTTTGATTATTGTTCGGTCATTTTCGACATCCGTCAATGTCTGTCTTCACATGTGGATATCCACACGTGTAACATGTCTGCGTTCTATGCGTCTGCTCGGCTAATGTGAACAGCAAAGATGAAGATATCAAAGCGGTTTATCGGTAGACGCGACCGACGAGTGTTATACTCTGTGGGAAACTGACAATGAGAAACTATCCATTACACACGACGCCGGCAGTCATCGTCCTCGGACAGTTGACGATGCGAACTTTGCACGTAACCTAAATTGATCAGATTCAATGCAGCAACACGATGAAGAAACGATCGACGAGCGCTTGTAAGTGAGAAACCATGCTTTCAATCACGACGACTCGGAAATATCAACAACAAAAAATGAACAACCACTTCGATGCAAGCGAATGAACGTGCGCGGAATGTTCATAGGGAGTAGACGTTTAACACATGAACTACGATTGAAAAGAATGAAAGTCGCTCCGCGGCTTCGATCGTTGCATTCGGTCGATTCCAACGGAAAAAGACGTTACAAGAAGGCAACGTGACAGAAAATGAAGTCAACTTAATAACCGAGGGGGACAGGCATGCTTCCTCGGTTGTTTTTTGAATTACCTGCGATGCTGTGTTGATCAACGAGCAAATCAGTCAATACGTGAGGACACTCGGCCTCCAGGGCGAAGCAAAATTCACGGAAAGCATCAAATCCTTTGGCACTAATGACATCGATGAGTAAATCGATGTCGGAAACAACGTGTTCATCATATTTTCTCGCAATCGCATCTCGATCGTTTTCTGTAATTACACCTTGTTTCACGAGAACACCGAGTAAATTCGTAACGTTCAATTCGCGTAACAAAGCTGTTTTATGTCTTGACAACAGTATTCTAACTTCCGCGGAACCCGACATGCTCGCGGCGTCTCGAGCAACAGGTGTCACTGCTTGAAAACTTCTCGCGCAGCTCGACGGCTGGCTGGAGAAACGGCTACCGACGAAACAAGAAAACAAACGAACCCGCTTTGTGTGATGGGAAGTGTGAGTAGAAGCTGGAAGCGATTGGCGGGGCGACGCGGCGCGATCTAGCGGCGAATGCGAGAACTACGAAGTATGTTGCTGTGATATCATAGACTGCGCATGCGCTGTGCAATAGTACACTGGTACAGTTGTTTTTCTTGTGCAAAAGGTTATGAACCATGTCACCTGTGCGCGATACTTTACGAGAATCGAGCGGTGATTCTGGTAGGTTGAAAATATTTTTTCAGAAAAGTAATAGAATTACACGTATTTTGAGTATCAGTTGAACCCACGCGAATAGGCTGTACGTAGTTGTTTATCGGTTCCATATTTTCGTTCAGGTTATGTTTTTCAATCATTACACACCGGACAAGGTTGGTTTCTTAGAAGTAGAGAATGTTTTGACAAAGCTTCCAAATAAAATCTAGTCAAAAGTTGAAATGAACAAAATGCAGTGTAAAATTCATTAATTTTAGTCTAGCATGTGTCCGTGATCCATCTGTTCGGTGCTGTGAATGATGTTCTATTCAAGTTAATTCCACGAAGGAATTTTTACTTCCCATTACAGGGAATAGTTATGATACGTCAAACGTTTCAGTCGAAGATCGATCGAAGTTTGCTTTGTTCCGAGTGAAATGTTTGATTTTATTCTCCTAATTTACATTGATTAGAATTGCAGTATTTCTTTTTAAATCATCTTCTATCCATTAGTTTCTTTCAGAAAAAACACATTTTGTTTGGCAAAGTAAATCTTTCCTTATTTTGTAGAATGTATTTCGCTCTTGTTTTAAATTAGCGAGAACCAAAAAATTAGTTACAGTTATCTGTTTCTTACCTTTGTATTATTCCGAATGTCTGAAAATGATCGAGAATTTGTTTCTTTTACTGGTTCTGAATTTCATTAAATATCTCGCTCACGGACGATGATTCTTTTTGCAAGGTTCTGAATCGGACAGTGGATCGGCATCAAGTGGTTCTAGTCGCAGTGGAAGCCCAGCTTCTCGTGCAGCTGTACAAACTCCAAATCACAGAACGAGTAACCATTCCGACGACAATGCGGGACCACAATCACCAGCATCTAACACGAGCAGAAAATCGGATGGGAGTCGATCCAATGGATCGGATAGATCTGCTAGTCGGTCTCGTAGTCCGGATAAAAGGACACCGCGACGATCTCCCAGTGGATCACCCGCGAGAAGTGGATCAAGACAATCTAGTCCTGGTTCACCGCAATCTGTGAGAAGCAAAAGATCTGAAAGTGCTCGATCTAGACGTTCGGATAGTGGTACTTCTCACAGATCAGTTAGTCCCAGATCACGTAGATCTAGTAGTCGTAGATCACATCGTACAGGGAGTCCTACGTCGCGTCGATCTGGTAGCGCGAGATCTAATCGATCGGGTAGTGCCACATCACGTCGATCGGGTAGTGCCACATCACGTCGATCAGGTAGCGCCACATCTCGTCGATCTGGTAGCGCCAGGTCTCGTCGATCAGGTAGCGCCACATCTCGTCGATCAGGTAGCGCCACATCTCGTCGATCAGGTAGCGCCACATCTCGTCGATCAGGTAGCGCCAGATCTCGTCGATCCGGCAGCCCTAGATCTCGTCGATCCGGCAGCCCTAGATCACCCCGTTCTACTAGCGGATCCCCGCATACAATTAAATCTCCGAGCCCTGCTTCGCCCAAATCCGCCAGGTCTAATAGTCGTCGAGACAATGCTAGATCCGAAAGCCCAAAATCTCACGTCAGCCGTACATCGAACAGATCAAAAACGAGATCGCCAAGTCAGAAATCAAAGGGTGCGAATTCTCCTGCTTCGAATAGGGGCAGTAAGTCCAGATCGGAAACACCTAAAAGTCACAGATTCGGAAGTCCGCACTCTCCACGGAGCAATAAATCTGCTTCCCCCAGAAGTAGATCTGGCAGCCAAACGTCTCATGCTAGCAGAAGATCGGCTCCTCACGGTTCGCCAAAAAGTCAAAGATCAGTCAGCGGCTCTCCCAAAAGCAACAGATCTCGGAGCGGTTCTGCGGGAAGTCGACGTTCGGCTAGCGCTAGTTCTCGTAGAAGTAACAAGTCCAGATCACGGACCCCTGGCAGTCCGAAAACCGACGGCAGTCCAAGGTCAAGAAAATCAAAGAGCAAATCACGAAGTCCCCATGCTGCTGCAAGTGACAATGAATCAGAGAAATCCCTAAAAATCGCAGCTGATGCAGAGGCCGAGGCGGATAATGATGGTACGAAACGAAAAAGGGACGAGAGTGGATCAGAATCGGGAAGAGGAATCAAGAAGGTGCGTGGGCTCATTGATACGGACTCTGAAGAAGAATCACTACCATCCGCCAAAGAAAAGACCGATGAGCCCGAACCCACAGCTGATGCCTTGTTCGGTGACGCAAGTGATATCAGTACAGACGAGGAGAAAGAAAAAGAAGAGGAAGTAAGAAAGAGCAAAAGTAGGAGCCGAAGTAGGAGTAGGAGTCGAAGCAGAAGTCGAAGTCGTAGTCGTAGCAGAAGTCGAAGCAGAAGTAGGAGTAGAGGGAGGTCCGACAGCGGAGGAGAAGGACCCAGTCAAAGAGCCGTTATTAACGATGTACGTATAAATTTGTCTTTTCGAATTTAACCCATGTCTACGAACCATTTGTTCATCAGTTGTCATTACAACTCCTATTCCGATTAGGATGATGAAAAGGAAAAGGAGGACGAACCAGAACCGCCACCAGAAACAAGAATCGACGTTGAAATTCCAAAAATCACAACTGATTTAGGGCGTGAAATACATTTCGTGAAATTGCCAAATTTTTTGTCAGTGGAAACTCGACCGTTTGACCACGAGACATACGAAGATGAAATTGATGAAGAAGAAACGTTGGACGAGGAAGGAAGAGCAAGGCTGAAACTTAAAGTCGAAAATACGATAAGATGGAGAAATATTTTCGACGACCAAGGGAAATGTGTCAAGGAGAGCAATGCCAGATTTATAAAATGGTCCGACGGTAGCATGTCGCTGCATTTGGGTTCGGAAATTTTTGACGTGTACAAACAACCATTGCAGGGTGACCACAATCACCTCTACATCCGACAGGGTACAGGTCTCCAAGGTCAAGCAGTATTCAGAACAAAACTCACTTTTAGACCGCATTCGACTGAATCGTTCACGCATAGAAAAATGACCATGTCTTTGGCTGACAGGTCTCAAAAGACGACTGGTATCAAAGTATTGTCTCAAGTGGGCATGAATCCGGATCAAAACAGATATGAGATGATGAAGGTTGGTATGGTGGAAGAAAATGTTATCGTATAACTTACCATCTAATATGCTCGCCTAGTATGAATAATTTGTCGAGCTATCCTATTTTCATCTCGTGATTCATCCGATGCATTTTTCATTATGACAGAAAGAAGAAGAGAAACTCCGTATGGCTATGCGTGCTCAGACTAAAAACAAAAAACCTGGTAGCAGTGCGCGAAACGCGGGTCGAGCATCGGGTAACTACGGCGGAGAGCCTTATCATGATGATGGATCTGATGATGAAGGTGCCATTTCGTTGGCAGCAATAAAGAACAAGTATAAAAAAGGTGGTGCTGCGCTTGCAACTAAAAGTAAGTCTCCTGTTTCGTGGCTCGAGATATATGTAATATATGACTTTGATAACTGCTGTTCGAAGCTATATAAATTGAAATTTATGTACAATCTCCAAGAATATTAATGATGATGATATTGCTTACTTCGAATTTCAGCTGCCTCTAATATATATTCTACGGATGAGGAAGGATCGGACTTTGAAGGTACAAGGTCCAAAAAATATCACAAAGGTAAAGTCCTCAAGGATTCGGACGAGGAATCAGAGTCCGCCTCTGAAAGCGGATCGGAGAGCGGAGGTGAAGAAGGTGGCGGTGGTGCGAATAAGAGTGGTGACGCCGCGAGTGACTAAAAATATAATTATTTCCACATGTTTCAATAATTCGATGAAATTCGTAATAGGTATGTTATCGATGATGCACGAGAGATCACGAAATTTTGTCGAAAAAAAGCTGTAAATAAAGCTGACTTCTGACCAACAAGAAACGTTATATCAAGTGATAAATCGTATGAAAACTTCATTTTATATGGGTACCCATGAGACAGATCAATAGGTTTCTTTTATTTCATATTAGGAGTTACAGTCGTCACTACGCCGACATTATAATTAACTACAAATAGTATTCATTACTGTAATCACAAAACGCAGTTAAATATAGTATTGTTAAATTCATTAAAGTCATTATACAGTCTATCGATATTGCCTTTCTATAAAATTCTGTCTTAAATGCACGAATGACCATTTCTCTTTCTACTTGGTTTACTGATTTTCCATACATCCCAAACTGTAACTTTGATTCCAAATTTACTTAAAATTTTCAATTTTTTCCATTAAGTTATTGCACTGATTTCCATTTATCGTCCAAATGAAAATTTATAGTTATTTTCGACTTTACAGTGCCGTATGGCTCATGCCTAGATTCCAAAGGATATTACAAAGGATTGTTTGTACAGAAAACCAATGTTGCTATTGACTTACAATCCAATTGATTCTAATATTTATCAGTCAATTCGCAGCTGTGTCACGGAAACTGCAATCAGTTGCCGAATGATATATACTGGTTGGATGATAAACCAACTTTGCAACACATTATCGAAATCGATGACCATGAATAATATCTTCCCTAACTTTCTATAAAAAAAAAGACGTCAGAAATTCGAATGAAATTTTTAAAAAATTACAAATGTCATCTGCAAGTTTGTCACAAACGTATAACTGATTTTAGAATTCTGTTACACCAGATTTTGTACGGCAAGAATTTTCCAAAGGTTTGGTCGATCGAAGGGCAGCCCATGAATTCTGGCAGTACATGTCACGATAGGAAGCATGTGAAAATATTTAAAGCTTCGCAATGATCTAGTCAACTGATTCCGAGGAAAAAACGCTCGCATAGTCTCAGTTTCATCCTCGCTTTACGTGAATAATAGTCTTATAATACTAATCAAATCTATACAAATGAAAAGAAACTTAATAAATAATATTATTACCTTAACGATGACTGTTATCGTCACGTGGTAGCGCAAACAGATGTAAAATCATCTAGGGAACAGTCAGGCGCAGCATTTATTATCGTTGAAAACACGACAAAGACAATTTGTAAAACATTTCATTCGTCCAATTTTTGTTACTAGTATGTAATGCTTACTCGGTAAGTTTCAAGCGAATACCAACGCCAGCAGTTCATTTTAAGGTGTATTATGTATAAAGTAACGTTTGACCTGAATTGCAATGAAGTCTCTATAACTACTTGTGCTCATTGTTCGTGCGTGGTTCATTCCATCTTGAGAAGTCGCTCAACATTTGGTCGATTATTTTCTTACTCGATGTCCAAACTTATCAGAAAGCAACGTGATACTTAATCTCGTACATTTATGACGCAGGACATTATTTACCAAGCTTCTTTCACGTCGCAACTCGTAATAACTACGTGTAAAATCCCATGTGCATCTTCGCCACGACGCTACTCTCGTATCCACGTTTATCAATACTCCAATGCGGAAACGAAACTTTTCCCTCAGTTTCTCCCATTTCGTGTGCTCAAGATTCTCATTAATTAGGTATATATACACACAACCGAAAGGAATTCATTTTCACTTGTGCTTCCGATTTAACTGTGCTCTATGAAACACCAATTGATATTAACGCCAAACAACGTCGTATTAAAACTTCATGTCCAGTTTATCGACAATGTTGTTAATCGTGGGATCCCTAGGGATGACTACAAGTCTGTCTCCAGCACCCTCGGGACAACAGAGTCTCAGCAGGCCTGCAACAAATGAAAGAATCAATTTTTATTACAATTCGAGTCAATCCGTTCGAATTTTCATTCAGAAAACTGACCTACGGCCACATGTTTTACGGAATTTCCGTAATATTCATATTTTTAAGCATGAATTTCACTAAAATGCACATTTATAAACATGGATTTCACTAAAATACGCATTTTTTTTTATCAACTTTTTCAAGTGAAAGGAATATAGCTGACAAGTAAAGAGCGAGGAAAACGCGCGAGACGAAATATAAATTTACGTATACGAGATTTCGTGAAGCTGAACAGTTGTATCGAACGAAGCTGTCATTCGTGCCGACGACCGACCGAGCGATCGTATGAAAAAATGTTACGTATAACGCGGAATACAGACATATATGGAACACGACAAGGGTGTCATTGTTGCTCGAGCGTCTCGCGTTGCGATCGGAATTCTGGCGGTCAACTCTGGATACGTTTGAAAGGCGTCATTATTTTATTTCCCGTCACACCCGGTTATCGTCAGTTCATACGTATAAACTGGGTCAGATATACGAGCAAATATTCGAGCTTAACGATCATCTCTGACATTTCTCCCGCGACATTGAACTTGGGAATGCTGAAGCGTTCTCTCATCGCGCGACACATAATTTCACGATCATGAGGTTTCTCAAACGCGTCATCAACATAAAAGTTTGTTAAAATTGGCCCTAACGAGTTCCACGAACAGTTCAGCTCCAACGACATAACCTCTTTCATTAACATCACCGCAATATTACGAGTGTAATAATAATAATAACGATGATAGTTGTCAGAGGAATTTTTTCCAGTCTTTGGCAGGAACGTCACGCTCAATTAACCACGCGCAAGGATGCTCTACGCGACGCGAAAACCTAGGAGAGTCGAACGAGTGAGGTTAGAATTCGCGTGATAACCGAATAAATGAAGTTCGAAGGAAAAATGGCGAGACAAAATTAAAAACGCCGAGACAAAAGAAGTTCGCTCGTACAGCGAACGCATCCGTACTCACTCTTTTCGTCGGAACATTCGCTACCAGGCTGAAAGTAAAACGTGAAATACGCGGGCTTTCAGCGTTGCTTTGATCCGTTTCGCTCGTGGAAGTTTTAATAACGATCGAGTGCAGCGTTAAAGCATCCGAGTATAAAATGCAACCCGAGACGATTGAAAGCAGCTGTAATCGAGGCGACGCGGTGACGGTGGTCCACCCGGATGCTTTGAATGTTAATTCGCCACGCGTTACACATCACATATTCATATAGTGCTCGGCGAGCGCCAAAGTGACGCGAGACATAGGTAAGCGCGGGGACAAATGAAAGTGCAAAAAAGTACGTCGTCGGAGCAGCGGGCGGGAAACGCGGACATGAAAATTCGCAGCGCTTTTCTATACATATATATATGTGTGTACAATCCATGTTTATAATTTTCATGTTATAACTAATAATTGAAAATGTCCAAAAATGAGTAAACTCGTTTCGCATCTTACGTACACATGCTACAATTCATAGCAGCGTCCTATTTTCGGTAGTTATAACACCGTATGAATATACAAAGAAAAAACAACCAGAGTGATTCATTGGTCCGTAACTCTTACCGTCGACAAAAACCTACCGATTCGCGAAAGTTTTATTCGTAGTAGTTATGTCGCTTCGACGAAATATTTTCGCAACGAGTTGTCGGTAATTTGAAAAGAAAAAAAAATATATATATTTTCCAGCATCGTTGAGTCTTCGTATTCTAACGCGCGGAACTCATCGTTTCAATTAGTAATTTTCAATTGGTAAGTTTCAGCCGTGATATCGGTCTTCAAATCCAATTCAGGATCGTCGACTCGCCTCGTATAAACGAAACAATTCGCTGCGGCACTTTGAAGGGCGAAGATCAAGTGAAACGAAGCGCTTTCTGCTTCGCTTCGCTTAAACGTTTGTCAACTGGAATTTGTTCTAGTTTGTTTCTCTCCTACGTAAATTCTCAACCCCGCGAAACTAGCGCGTTTCCATAAAGATCTCGAGCTTGGAATTTCAAAATCGTATAAAACAAACTCTATTCCTCGTCAAACAAGTGCATAGGTGTCACCTCAAGTTGTCCATAAAATGCGACCAATAACAACGAATTGTCCTCAGAGAAGTCCGATAAATAATTATTTCCAAAGGTGACGCAACCTACATTTTTCACTTTCTGTATGCATACATCGTCGGAAGAAACAAAGAAAAAAGCTGGCATTGCGTCATCCTCGGACAATAACGATCCAACGTTCGCGAGATGGTGACGATTATTATTTATTACATGCAAAGTTTGCGACAACAAATACAAATGAATAACAACGGGTATAGATTTTTTTACGCAATAAACGGAAAAACGCCGAACAAGGGTCAACGTAATTTTTTTTATTTTCCGGCCTTTCCGCTTGTTATTTTCCTACGGTCTGTTACTGTGAACTCGAGAGTGTATGAAATTTGCGAAAATTGAGTAAACGACGGTGCGGATGACTCGCGCATTGGCTGCACGTACAATCCAAGCAGAAATTATTCCCGTACCGTCTGCCTGGCAACAATGAATAAATCTGTATGCTGTCCAAGTGGCGTATCGAACGTGAATCACGTTTTTCTAAAAGTCAACTCGACGCGAAAGATTTCTTAGCGCGAAAAAAGATAGCTAATCTACCGGATAGCATGACGAATCGGTCATTCGGTAGTACTTGTCCGTTTATCAAGTAGATGCCAAGAAGATACGCGTAAGTTTAGGCTATTTTACAGACCTTGACGCCAAACGATGCTTCGTAGCCGCCTTTTCCTTGCATTTGAGTTTGAATTGCTGACAAATGAGCGCTGGCCATGTCAAGGTCACCGCTACCTATGTGACCGGTATGTTGAAAATTCGTCGGTGCTCCGATCATACTCCTATCTATTCTTAACCTCTGCTGGGGCCTTTGTCGTTTGTTACGTGCTCCAGGTCCCTGCTGCGTCAAGCAGCACGTAAACCACTGAACCCAAACTTCCCCCGCGCCCGCCATTTTGGTCCCGAAACGTTTGCTCGTCGCACGTGAGATTCTGCCGAGAGAAACGATCTCGCCGTTTCACTTTCGTGTGTCTCGTTTCGGCGACGTGCGCGAGGTATCTTTCCGTGACGAAGCGTCGTTCGGCTTCGGTATTCAGTCTTCTCGTTGGCCAAACTCCCGGAGATTGTTGGGAGAAGCCTGTAACGAGAAAAATGCGTTGATGTACTGGTTGCTTCGTCTATATGGAGACCGATGGACTTTGAAGAACGTCCGAGCGATAACGAACATTTCCTGTTCGGCTAATCTCGCGCCTGCTACTCGTAATGATCCTCGTTTAGGACGATTGCGAGGTGAATCATACAAAATTTCGACGAATCTTCGAAGCACGGATTCGTAAGCAATTGAATCCGAAGAGCGTGGCAGAACTTTCGATTTCGTTGTCGGACAAATCGATGGAAATGCCGTACGTATTGGAAATCTTGACTAGACGTGTTCTCATTTTCTAGATGTTTTTCTTCTCCGCGAACAATTTCGCGTGAGTGTCAAAACGTGTGGGCAAACATCCGCTCGTAGCGGAGGTAGGCAATGCGTGAAATCTACGCGACAGAGAGAGAGAGAGAGAGACTCGGTTTATTCTGCCGTATCGAGACTATCTATCTCCCAAGTGTATCCGACCTATGTATAAAATCGATCGTAAGCAAAAGTCAAGTGAAAGCTCAAAGAGTGACGGAGTGTGATTCTTTTACGGTTGGTTAGCTGGCCGCGGTTAAGTCGCGGTTAGAACTCGCTCGAACGTAACAAAAACTTACAATCGGTACAGATTTCCTATCCGTAAGGTGATAGGCGAAAACAACGGTGTATTGCGTTAAAATGTTGCGAAATAACGCGATCACGAATGCCTTCGAATAGGATGTAGCAAATGGAAAATATCAGAGATTTCCATTCGGATGAAACGTGTCGTCGTTATCTGACAATAAGACTGATCAGTTAATTCTCATTATGATATGAAATCGACCGTGAATAATTCAACGTTTCATTTTCAGCCAGCCAGCCTAAAGTCTAAAAGAAGTGCTGCGAAATGGAGTGAAAAAGATTAGAACTAAACGCCCACTATTTTCATTGGAAAGTTGTTCCAAGTTGCAGCGATTTGAGGACAATTTTATTTGCCCATTCTGATGCAGTTACAACGAGAAAGAATTGCTTGTACATGATCCATAGATTTTTATGATCGCGATAATTTTGAGGAGCATGATTATTTTAATGAAAATAAATCAGTTAGAATTTTAATCGGTGATACAGGTTTAGACGGTTTGACGATAAGAATAAATGTAGCATTGACGAGCGTCAATTAGTCAGGGTCGGTTTAATTGACGGAAAGGTGATAAAAAAATAGCTCGGTCGAACTTCAAATGGCCAAACAGCGCAATCGTGCGCGACGAAATATTAACAGCGTTGTTCCGTGGCGCCAATAAAAAGAAGAGGACAGAGTCTGACCGCGAATGAACTAGTGGCCAAAAAAAAGTCATTCAACTTGGGGAGAAAAAAAAAAAAAACAGCGCTGCCGAAAATTTTCCGCGTCGAATAAAACGCTTCTGTTTCCATTGCTGGTAATAATTTATCGCATGGGTTTTTCATCGGACTTTTAAATCAGGCGTCCTCGATTAATTCAGTGCAACGTTATAATGAATTCAATCGATAGAGCAACGATTTATAGTTGTCGCGTAAATATGGAAAGGAAAATTTTTCAACATCGAATCTAGTTACGGGCGACGTGGGCGCGATGATTGGAAATCGAGGGAGCACCGGAAGTCGCGATTAAAATTCATTCGACCTATTTTCATTGCGGTTCTCCCGCGACTCGTTAATTGTCGCGGATGTGAAATGCAAAATTTACAAGCCAACGATCACACGCGCACTGACGACAAAAAGAAAAATTTCTCTGGTCGCGCGCCCAATTCTGAAAATATCTCGGAAAATGTGCTTTTCGGAGGCAAAAAAAAATTAGTGCGGCTTCGTATCGAGAGGTGGGTTTTTTATTATAGCTTATCTTTCCTATAGCAGCGAAACTGTACAGGAAATATCGTGGGTCGTCGCAGTTTAGCATGCTTCTAAACGTGATCGATCTCTGCGTGGTGATTTACAGTGGGATAGTTACAGACGTAACATTGATTTTTAATTTCTGGTGCCCTGCCTAAAATATCTACCGCGCCTAGAAATCTAACACAACGGGGAAATCGAGGAGAATCTCTCCACGCGAGTAAACGAGAGAATACCCGAAGGATAATTTTCGTAAGCATCGATGACCTGTCGGTAAACGATACGCGTACGTAACTGATTATAACACCAGTCGAGTGGCAACGCCTGATCAAATTAGTTCCTATTTATAAAGATTTTTCGCATCTCGCGAACTTATCTCGTGACGCATAGTTGCCCGAGCACGGAAACCGCGGACACGGCACAGCACTCCTTCTACAGATCATAAAAGTACGAAAATAAGACGTTACCACGCGTGATATATTCACCGAGTTTCGCGGAGAAAGTGCATATATAAAGCGGTAGATACAGCAAAAATAGTTGCTGACAATGAGTAGCACGTAAGGGAGAAGAACGAGCACGTGGGAGAGAGAGGACGATGCGATCGGTCTTGAAAGCACTCGCTCGAGAGTCTTGCAGCGTGAAGGATAAAAGGGAAGGTGGGTGGTACTCGATCCCTCTGCTCGTCGTCGTTACGGAGTTTCACCCTCGAACGTTGCGTTAAATGGGACACGAGAGATGGAAAAATGAATTTCCTCGTCTCTCGTTCACCCCGAAAAACTGAAGAGGTTGAGTCATCGGGTCGATGTAGGTGGCAAGGCGTATACAGAGTCTATCCCAAAATAAAATGTCCATGTCGGTTCGTGCTACAGCTTCGGCGGAACGTTGCTGAGCATGGAAAATGTTGTCCTCTCGTCGATAAGTTACACATTTTTTGTTGTTTAGAGTTGAAGAAAATTCTGTTTCCCGATCTCGCAGTAATTTCAGATAATGAATTGTTTTCGACGAGCTGTACAGTGAGGAATATATATCATTACACCGATCTTTATTTAAGCCGTGGATTGTTTACAAATTTTCCGTAATTTACAAGCAATCTCTGAACGTTGAGCTTCGCGAGTCAACCTACTCGCAAAATGGCTAATAATTCACGACAAACACGGTATACATACATATTTCAATGCGGGTTTAATTTCTCGTAAAACAGACGCACACGACTGCGGAGATTAATTTTTTGCAACCAAATTACGCAATACAAGCGCGTAGAGTTATTTTAATTCAATTTTCGCTCTTCCGCACATATTTGATTCAACGATCCTATAAATAAATGCTCAGAAGTTACATTTCATCGTGGGGATATAACAAGCATGGGAAGCTTTATACCCGTTACCGCGACTTTACCAAACATTTATTTGCGTAATATGAATGTATGTATGAGCATATTATTTGCAATTGTATCAACCGTACAGTTGAATGGGTCGAGGGAGCAGCAAATGTCAGGCCAAGAAAGTTATTCTTAATGCGAGAAGGCTTACGGCAGGAAACGAGCGCGAGGAAGTTCAACCACTACGGTTTCATGACGATTCGCTTCGAAACTCTAGCAGCCTCTATTTCTTCATATTGTGTTAGTCGCAACGTTGACGGTGACTCTCTCTTTCTCTCTCTTAAACTCCGTCACGTGATTCTTCGTTTCAAATCCGTACAGAAAATCTTAGACGTCTGTGCCGCATCTCCCTGTTTTTCTGTTTCTTGCTCTCTGCTACGAAATCTCGTTTCTTTTTATTATGCTCGTTCATTTTAGAGCAGCATCATCAACGCCGAGTTATCAGAGCGCAACGAGATTCGGTACTCGTTTAGCCGGGGAAACGAACCGCGTAAGAAAACGAAATCAGGTCAGCGTGTTACGAGGAACAACTATTACTAGTTTGTCCAGGCATCGAATTTGGCTCGTCGAATTTTAGTTTTAATTAACGAAACGAGGAGAGGGGAAGAAAGGAAGCAAATTATGAATGCCTCTAGTTTGTAGCGCGGCGTTGGATTACTTCTCACAATCAGAGATGACCGTATTCTCCGTTATAAATGAAAAACAAGCATTTCAATTGTACTTCGCTCAATTATTTTCAACGACGAACAAGATGTTCTCCCGAGTTTAATTGCACGCAACTTTGCGCTACCAACGATTCGTAATTCAAATCTGTACGTAACATCCGTTCAACGGGACGCACGGACGTGAATGGTTTGAACAAATCTATCCAAGAGTTGAATGAAAATGATTGACTATTCCTGTCTCGTGCCTCCTGATAACTCTACGAGGGTAACACGAACCCCAGGTTATCGGATACGCCTAGAAAAAACACCGGACGCGTGGTCGCGTAATTGATTCGAAGATTGGAACCAGCGATGTTCCAAATCAACATGTTGGTGCGTGCCAGTGATAAACTCGTCGGGCAACTTTTTATGCGCGCAAAACAGTGATAAAATTGTATTTTCAAGAAACATACAAACAAGTATCGAACCTGCGATTTAGAACGAAGGGGAAAACTGACAATGACGCATGTTTTCAGGACTTACGAGGCGAATCATTCGTTTCGATCAGTTGAAGATAGACATGGGCGTATTCATATTCATAAATATGAATATGAATAAAATGTATAAGTCGGAAATTGTCCACGTGAATACGAATACGAATACGAATAGGAATAAATTAATATTGACATTTTTTTAAATGAATTTTACTAAAATGTTGAAAAAGTGAATTTGGGTGAAAGTCATAAAAAAGTGAATACGCGTTGATTCGTATTCGTATTCATATTCACAATTTCCAATTTATGAACTTTATTCACATTTATATTTATGAGTATCCGCAGATTTCCGGTTGAAGTTCATTCCATCGTCGAAAATTCCAAAATTCATTCCATCGTCGAAAACAATGGCATTACTTATGAAGCGTTGAAATTTCATTCGGTTGAATTTTACTCGTCGACTGTGAATGTACCGAGACACGTCACCGATGATTTGCAATTGCATCGATAACAAAGACGACTGTAGAAAGAAATTTTGTAAAATTTTTCACATTTTCGGTATTCTACGTACGCTTATTGTTAGTTTCGGCGTGGACGAATTGCGGGACGAAATTGTAGAGTTGATTCACAAGAGTAAATACACTCTCGCCGGTACTTTCATACGCTGCTTGAACGAGATTGCTGTATAGAAGCGAGACGTGTTTGAGGCAGCGTAATTTCGTCGGGAACACGAACTGCAAACTTGGTAGAAAGGTGAAAACTTGCTGGAATACTGAAAAGCGATAAGCTAATGAGCCAACAAGTTTGCTGTGATCACGGAAAAAGTGAAACGAATCGTTAGGGCCGACCAACGATTGTTTATTCTGATGAGACAACACATTTCCAACGACCCCCACGCAATTGAAATACGTATATAGCGTCTTCGACGACGATAATTTAAGCGTGTAACGAAGGATTACAGGCTTTGGAGGTACAAGAACCTTGAGAAGACCGTAAACTCGTTCCCCTGCGCCCCGTTAATGAATAAATCCTTGTTTTAAATTGAAACGGCACCCGATAGAAACGCAACCGGATGCGAGGAGAACGCCTAGGAATTTATTAAATGGAGATCCGTCTGTACAAATGCTCGTATCGTTCGCTGTATTCGACAAAATGACGTCGCTTTCGACGAAAGATCCGTGAAAAATGTCGAGCATCGGTCGTATTCGAGGATTTCGATAGCTGACAATCGTGTTGCCAACCGCGAGTCAATGACGAGTGTACTGGGAATATCGCGGCGCCGACCACAAAACTTTATCATGACCAAAATGCATATTTTATAATCTGTCATTGATAGAGACGCTGATGGTTAGGTTATCTTTGCGTGGTTCACCTCAAATGACAATCGACGATCGATCCAAGGCCAGAAGTTTCACCTTGCTTTGAAACGAGCTTCGCGATGATTACTCTACACTGCCTTAGTTAAGAGAAGTCGAGTACCTACGCGAAACACGTGCGTCTTCAACTTGTTAGTTAGTCCTCGAGAGTCAACAGCAAATTGACCGTAGACGTAACAACCACCACATCGAGCTATGAATTTCCACTCCTCTGTACAAAGAGATGCACTCGGGTTACACTTTTCATACGTACGAACACGTGCACCACGATGTTTGTTCGAACTTCGTAGAACGTTGGTTATACGATATCGTCGCGAAGTCACTGGAATACGAACAATTGGATTCTTTGGCAATTTATCGTACTCTTACTCTAATGCGAACACCAGTGACAAAACGTTATCTCGTACACTACGGAAAAACAAAACTTATTGTTCAGAGTCTTTCGTAAAACACAAGAGTTCCAAATGTAAATACGAACAACGACGGTGACACACGAAGCTGCGAGCTGCGAGTCGCGAGGCTGAACCGACGACCGCTCGTGGTGTCTCGTGCTCGTGGTACTTCGTGCGTCTACGGACGAGCAGAGGGACGAGCGTATACGAAGGAACAGCGATGCGATCGCGGCAAGGACCGCCCGATGGCGTTGCTATATGTTCGTACCGACAGCGTGGTCTCCGCGCGTTACGGCGAGCGAAGCATCGAGGGGAACCTATATACGCGTACGAATGTGTATTTGTACATATTCTACGCGTCGGATGCAGTCTTATAGCGAGCGCGTCGTGAATAACCGCGTGGGATATAAAGAAGGGGACTTCTCGTTTTCGGTCAGAGATTCTCATCTCGTTGAAACAAAGTAAAACGTGACTCGACTAGACATATACATACATATGTAACGACGAGATGAAAGATTTGACGAAGGCTATACGCTCGAACGAATTGGTAATGAAAGTATACCGGATACGTCACATTTAACGCCGAAAACGAGAGAGAGAGAGAGAGAGAGAGAGAGAGAGAGAGAGAGAGAGAGAGATATGCGTTTTATGAAAAATGTAATTCGATTTATTCATCGAATCGTTTCAAATTCACGTTTATAGAGGTCGTATTTTATCACACCATTGGCTCGAATTACTTTGTCCGGTTTATTGCCGGTCGCCGTTATAAAACAAGTTAAATGTTACGGACGAACGGAAATGTAGCCTAACAATAGGTAAAATTGGTGGGACGAAGCGTTCAATTGTTTTTATGGCAGAATCATGAAAGCTCGACATTCAAATCGCAAACGCGAATGTGCATTCGTAACGTTCGTAAAAACCAACATTTTTCTACATGTATTGCACGAGAAAGAAAAATCCAATTGCAAAAACGTATCTGCTTACTACATTCGTTTTCGCATAGCAACGATGCTCTGAGCTATCTTTAAGGATCAAACCTTGCAGTTTTATAATTGGATTGAAAAAAAAATAGCTAGCTAGTATTTTTTTCAAGGAAAGAGAAAAACTTGAACGTAAGTTGCGAGATTTCTCGGAGATATATTTGCGAGAGTTGCGTAAACCAGTATTCAGATTTGGAAAACGGTTCTTTCTCACTCCGGCAACCGCGATTCGCGACGCCACGATCATTGACCACTGGTGATTTTTATCGTTTCAACTTTGGGGCGAGACCGCAGACCTCCTCTGACCTACAGGGACCGTCCGTACCATCGAGAAACGGTTTGAAACGAGCCGGTCTCGCTTATACCAAACTCCGGGTCCGCGAAGACAATGCATAACGGAATCGCGCCGGAATTCGGAACGGCTTTGATCTGCATCGCTGAAACCGCGACCCGTCCCAAAACTTTCCATATTCGCTTCCGTTCGATTGTCAAAAAAAAATTTGCCGAGAGGCCGAAAAATCGCTTAACGATCGAACGTTACGATTTGAGGCAAAAATAATAACCACACCGAGCGGTACCAATTGATCTTTCGCTGCTTTCCCGCGTGTGTTTGACTTTCGTACAAGTGTCGCTGACTCTAGCAGCGTCAATGGTGTTTAGTTAGGGTCGATTTACCGAATGAATCACTTCCAGCTGACGATGCACTCTTCAGCCCTACGATCATTCGACTCCGCGACTAATTTCGTACGTTATACTCCCTCCGAACGTCGAATCCGAAAGTCTCAATTTTCAACCCGTGGCGAGGTGCGAGTACAAAGTGAAACGTCATTACTATCCGAAATACAAAGGTATACGTAGCGCGATTAATCTCAACTCGACAATTCACTCGACCTTGAAGTTGTACACCGCAGGTCAAGGCTGTTGACATTTTCTCATTAGAGATTTCGAATAATCGCCTGAATAAGTGTTTACCAACGCGATGATGTATGAGCATCATCACCAAAGGTTTTATGGTAATCTGACGAGTACAAATATATATATATATAGGACTAGAATCGTGTTTGAATTGGATACATCCACGATCAGGATGCCAAATCGCAATTGTAGAGTCAGGATGATAGATTATAAATTTCTTGAAGATGTGTATGGTACATCGAAGATTTGCTGAAATTTCAATTTCAACTGTTCGGATTTGGCTGCGTTCACGTTTTCGAGCACCGTTGTAGAGCTTGGCGTACTTATCTCTGGATAGTAGTGCAGTATTCTTCACTCGTTAGCCAAGCATTCAGGGATGTTGGGTAGGTACCTGGTAAATTATTCACGCGAATTCCGAGCGTACTTTGCATAGGTATAGTAGCTATATTTATCCCTAGCACCGCAGATACGTAACGTTGGACGACCTGAAAGTGCTATCAGGTCACACGACGCAAAGAAGTCACCACCTAAAATAACATCTCTCGAATGAAATCCAAGACTTTATTCGAAATAGAGTCTCGAGGAGATTCCTGAGGTTCGAGTATATCCGAGCCTCGCAGCCTTCAATTTTTTTACGTACCGAGAGGTAATTGCCCCACGTTCTCGTGTACCGATCTTTCATGACCTTCGATCCATGACATCGAAAGGAATTTTTGCATTAGCTACGCTCGAAAATTTTCATCGTCCGGAATAAAGTGATGAGATTTTTTCGGCGAGATTCTCGTAATTAGCAGTTTTTGTCACGACGTGCCAGGCTAGACGAGAAAACGAGCGCCCACGAAAATTTTATTAAGACTTTGAATAATTCTCTTGGGGTAAAGCTCCGCTGAACATGGCAAACCAAGCGAAGGTGGGAATTATATTTGAACTGTGTTCGAGCTGAGAGCGGATTTTGCTAATTAACATGCGGTTAATTGGGCGTATTTCCGACTCTGTTCTGAAAATACGAAAATAATTCAAATTGTCGAGTTTACATTTTTAATTGTGTATTAAATTAAAATATCGTTCAGGAATAAAAATCCAAAAATAATTCTATCTGGAAGATCTACCTCAAAATACCTACTTACACGCGTCTACCTCGATCAACTTCAATTGTTTACATTTATTACGACGATGACTCGCGGCGAATTTCCTCCGTGTCACAATGATTGTCGTAATGTGAATTCAGGTGTAAAACAACATGAAACGAAAAAATGTCAACTGGAAACAATTGGCCAGGGTGTTGGATAAATACAAACAATTCATGTTACCCGTAAATAGCGGAAAAGATAAGAAAGGCAGAAGGAGAGATCGATAGGATGAATAAAAAACTGAGCGTAAAATCATGTTTCGCTTTCACTTCACCAAACACTATGATTTTACAAAACTCCAACAGAATCCGAAGCAATCGATTCGTTACATTACTGTCGTTCGGTATTAGTCATTTTGTTCCCCATTATCTTCCGTACACATTTTTTTTCGCGTTGTTTTCAACACGTCAAATACCTTTCGCAAGTTGCGCCACGTTAGACGGGTTACACACAACGGTTGCTCAATTGGTAAAACAGTACGCGAATTTATCGCCAACGTTTTTTTACCGAGGATAATACGCAGATAATGAAACAATACTTAAATAAACAATGACGAATGAAATGCTCAAGTTCGTATCAACAAAAGATCACGCGAACGCAACGAAGGAAGGAAAGCTTGAGCATTCAATTCAAAGAATCGTAAAACCAAACAGAATTCGCATCATTCGAAGGATTCCGTTGTTTTTTTCTTTTTTTTCAACAACCTGGTGAAAGATGGTATACAATGCCCCGACTGAAAGTGCGCGAGGAAGACTGACGATTGAAAAAAGAAACGAGTTTCGTTGGTTTGTTTGCTGGGTCACAATTGAATAATGAAAAAACTGGTTCAGGTTCTGCGGATAACAAAACAACTGATTTCGTTTTCAGAAATACGATTAAAAACATCGTTGTATCAGGTAGCGTATTCGATGTGGAGCGTGTACGAGCAGAAAGTCTAATAAAACGACTGCACCTAGAACGTGCGGTGCTCGTTGACACAAAAATGGGCACAGCCGAGATGAAAAGTCCACAGCAGTAAAACGTTGAGCGATTCATAAAACATGAACGGTGATGTAAGCGAATGAATGAATAAATAAATAAATAAAAAATGAATAAGCAAACAAATGTATATATATATATATAGTTGAATAGATAAGTAAATAAAAATCGACTACGTGGATTTAAATTAGGGCTAATCTTGTTACTTGTCGATGGAACAGACGGGCAATAGAACGCGTCAATTAAAAGTTACACTTTATAGATCGTAGCAGATACTTTCAAACTACTACTTCTTGATAATATAAGGCGATATAAAAATCACAATTCAATGATGTCAATCTCAAATTTTTAATCAGCGCCGTGCGAAAGAATATATCGTTTCTGAAATGCCAGTTCAACGAAGGTGAATAGACACCCCACGGATTTGGGAGAAACCGATTGCTCCACACTTTTATGAGCGGATTTTCAGAGGTCTTGGGAATTTTTCCGCCCTCGGTTTATAGTATGACTCATCCCGCATATGCCTCTCCCCTGTACTGTGTTAATCCCCTGATGCCGAGTAGCACCCCTACTTTTCTTTATTCCCATTTTACCCACTCCGCACGAAAATATGTTAAAGATAGATACTTCGCAGGAGAGAAAGAATTAGTCACTCTTCATCTGACAAAAGACTATTTCTCGAGTTTACTGCATACGTATATACAAGAGCACGAGACTTCACGGTGCTACAGCACTTTCACCGCACGTTTTACGAGAGCAAAAGTGAAATATTTACACGCTGTATAGGTGACTTCTGCGTTAGTTTAGATATACCCGCCGCGATGTTGGCGCCTGCGAAGAACTGCGAGATCTCGAACGTTAAGATTCATCGTTCAACGGCTATCAAGAAATCAAAACTCAGTGCTAAGTTGATCGATTGGGCGTAAAACTCGGCGTATCTTGCTAAATTTTTACACAAAACAAATCACTTCGCCTAAGTCTCGGTACGTGGAATATTTTGGGTATTCGATACGCACAAATACACCTGTTTGGATGATAAATTCAATCCGCGTTTTCGAACATTTCAATGGAAATTGCCACAGACGTTTAATTAAGTAGATCAAGGAGTGATCGATCGATGCTTCGTCATCGGCCATCGAGAACAGTCTCAACTTGGAAGAATCGTGTTTTCTTTCTTTACGTACACGACGCGTCGCGTAAGCGTTTCAGTGTACCACGTCGACTCTCCGATCGAGAAAAGATGGTTTCCAGGGATCGGCAAAAAAAAAAAAAAAAACAATAGACGAGGGTGAAATGAAGCGAGAAAGTTTCCAACTAAGTCATTGTCAGCTCAAGGATACTTTATTGTATTCACGTAGACGGTATTAGATCCGAGCCTTTAACGAGGTGAATGAAAACCGCCGTATATGACGAACGCGACGCGTATACAGTACGTGACAAGTAGAGATGAAAATCGATTTGAAAAAGAAGGAACGAAAGTTGCAAGTTGCGCGCGAGAGATAAGTATGTCCCTAGTAACGAGGTAGACATCGTGGCGGAGTCTTTTTATGGAGTAGCGTGTTTAATTAACGATTTATCCGACGTCACAACGGATAAGTTGGACCGCGTTACAATTGTTATTCAGCTTAGGTAAGTAGCAATGGCGTAACCAGAGGCCGACCCAAACCAACTTGCTAATTTTAACTCGAGTCGAGGATCGATCCCTAATCTTTATGGCTGTACGATCGACCACGAGTCCGCGTCAAATTTGCATCGTGCACTTGACGGTTCAAATATTTTATTTTTAAGGTTTCGAATCGAAACGTGCGGACGACGATAACGCAATCGTGATCTTCGTAATATTTATCATGACCCAAAGGCTATCGCACGAATTGACAAAGTGAATCGGTAGCGTAATCATGGACGTGTTATTAACGAACACCGCCAGTTTTTACACTTCGTGATACGCGGCTGAAGTAAGAGTGAGAGTTGCCCAAGCGCGAAATCAGGACAATCAACAGAAACATACAGAGATACGCGCGCGCACCGAGCTACCATTGACAAAAAGTGATTCCAGACAAGAGACAAAGTTGAAATCACGACCGAGCAGCGATTCACGTGTTACCAAGGCCTAGGTACATCCGGTCTCTGCTTTATCGTACGAGATTATTTCTTCCGGACGCAGGGGATAGAAGTACTACTACTACTACTACCGTTTGACTGCGACCAGACAGTTCTGATAAATCGGAACAGACAGTATATTCGATTTCGTTCCTTTCCATTTCGATCGTGGACGCCGTATCTCTATTTCTGTCACCTCTCTATGGGATCCCTCTCACGTGCCAATGTCAACGCTTCACGATGTGAATCATTCGCAGCGTGCGATGCACGGTCTTCGCTCCCCTCGATGCGCGCATACAAAGTCAATGACGTCGAGAGTTCCTCGCAAGAGAATTACGATCGTCAATCGCGAACCTTTCTCGCCCCGTATAGTCTCCCCTCGTTCTTTTATCGATCTGTTTTCCAGATTTACGTTCAATTACGAGAATTTCGCCGTTCACTTATCGACAAACTCCTATATTAATCACCCGATATCAGTGACTCTCGTAATCGTCGGCGAAGATTAGCAAGATGGGATATCAATTTTCGAACACGATTATTCATCGGTCACGCAAGCCGTAATTACGACCGTTAGGTGACAATCACTGCTAATACAACGCGCTAATAATATTTTCAATCCTCTTCGCTTTCCATCGTGACCATCGAATATACGCGTGTTTGCGTATATATAAATGAAAGTATGAATACAATGCGTCAACAACTTCGCGAATAGAATTCGAAATTCGACCATGAAGGATAAACTTTACAAGAGTTCACGATTCGGCGAATGGAAAATTCGAGAAGGTCTGATGTGAAACAAAAAGGGTCGGTGCAGTAGCACCAGATGTCGTTCAGGAATGCGTCACGGAGTCGAGGCAGGTTTTATAGCCAGACTGCAGGCACCAACCTCGATATATACTTCGTGCTATTATAGTCTGTCCCATAGTATTTATCCCTTCCGCGAAGGATTTTCCCTAAGCCACGCGGGTTGAAACGCAGCGGTGACTCGGTAAGTTACAAATTTTCCGGAATTGCGATCGTTCCATAACTTTTCGTGTCGAGTGTCTTTGAGAAATCATTAGAGATCGTTTTGAAGACTGTATATAGAAAAATCCACCACAAAGGTAGTGTTAATCGGGGTTGTCAACGTCTGTCAAATAGTGAAGTTATCGATGAATAGGAGATGCTGGTTCCATCTGCATGTATACATATGAACACGTAACCTGTTTCGACCTAGCCGAACGAACACGTAGATATTTGTTGTGTATTGTTCGGTTGATAACCGTCGATTTTCACGTTTAACTTTGAATGTAGAAATAACGAGGCGAGGAAACACGCGTTGACGTTTCATTTCCATACTTTTAAAAATCGAACGTGCTCCAACAAGAGAGAGTAAGCCGCGTGGTCAATGGTATCTCATCAGGTGTACTCGGAGATAACGCGTATCGAGCGACCATGAAACACAAAAGATCTAACCTTTATAATCCCTATACTCTACGGTCGTACTCACCGATAAATGCGAAGTTTCCAGGTAATAGGTTTGCGATTACCGATTACCGGTTACCGGCAGTACGAGGAGGGAAACGATTCATCGTAGGCAAAACTCTTCATCATATAACATTTATTTCTGTCTTGCGAGGAGAACCACCGTCGCGACATGAAGACACGTAAACAACGCGGTTTATTTATGTAAATATCTCGGTTCGCATCGCGTTAAGAGTTTATACGGAACGATGAAACTACCAGGTTAACCTTTTGAACCGCAGTCGCCATTGCACGTTCAGTCGACCGTTCGCTTTTTGTTTCTGTTGTTTTTATTACACCTCGAAGTTTCGTACCTAAGTAGAGGTCGAATGGCCGCTGTATTCGGATCTCGACCTCGAGATATAATACGATCGAGGATGAACATTTTCAAATAACTAGTATGATTATGAATAGCTCGTCTACCTTTATAATTCCACGATCGAATACGTTGATGGTGTAACTGCCGGTCAGGTCGACGAAAACAAATGCTGTCTACGGCGTCCACGTGACTTCGGAACTAACACGGCAGACGGTACATTTCACTGTCGTTAAGTTTCGTTATCAAACGGGCTGCATACGGGTCTGTAACAGTACGCCGAACGATTGGACGACAGTTACGTTTTGAAACTGCGCTACCGCCGCTCAACTGATATCCACGCGACTCTGTGTTCTGTATTCTATTCACGTACCGAACGCAACCGATGAGCATGGACAAACTCAGTCAGACTGAACCAAAGTGAATCGAGAGCCACCAAACTTGCGACGGCATCGCGTGGCGCGGGTGGCCAACGAGCGGAGAGGGGAGCTCCGCGGCTTAGCGTTGTCACGGATGGTCTTCCAGCGATGGTGGCGCTCCGAATCGCCGTTGCTTTTCGTACGGGGAATCACGAGTGGGGGATGAGAGAACTAAATTTTTCGCGAATCAGTGGTACTCATGCGGAGTCTCGATCGCATCCTCTCACCCCACCCTCCAGATATCATAACGACGAACAGATTAACGCTGGAATAACAGCGATATTTATGGAATGACTGGTTCTCGTATCGCTGACTTAGGATAGATCGACGATCGAGTAAACGGAATAATAATAACTGGATAGAAAAAAACGTGTATCAAGATTCGGTAGTCGGAGTAGGTGAATGTAAACAACGCAGCTCAACCTCGGCGCTCGACTCTCCAGCGAGTACGCACTCTCAAGTACTCGAGGACGACACTGTTTATCTGGTCATAAACTATGAGATACGGTTGTTTAGCACTAACACGCACGTTTAATTACGTTTCGGAGGCTAATATTTAGCTTCCAGCTTTTTGTCGTTCAATGAATATGATTGAAACGTCAACCGCGCTTTAAAACGAATAAACACAAAAATAATGTTACATCAACACTTGTCATTCTTTGCATCTACCTGTAATATTCTCCCTCGAATTGCGGCAAAAAAACTCGAATCGGCATGGGGTAAGTTTTTTGGGACGTTTGTTACGCATAAATTAATAGTTCGACCAAAATTCGTTTGCTAAGATCGGAGAAAAAATATACAACTAGTAGACGTACCTACTATATCTTAACAACGTCTGTCGAATTGTTGTGCTACCACGGATATAATATTTTGTGGAACAAAAGTTGAAAAAGGCACGCTGTAAACAATAGAAACGAATTATGCTGATGCTGAGAAACATGACTATTAACATCGACATTATTGCCTTTCTCGATAAACGCGCCATGAAAAAGTATCAAACAAACGTACGTTTGTTTCCAAAGACTTATTGAACGACGCGCAACCTAACAAAAATTATCTGCCAAATTATTTGAAAGCACGATGACGTTGGGCGAGCCAACGTATCGGTATCTCAGGATAGTTGAAAGTAGCTAGTAACTAGTACAATTTGCGAAATTGTCTGAACGAGTAACTATATTTTCGTAGTTCTAATGGATGGTTGCGTAACCGTTCAGATGATAAAAAATGTAGCGATTGAAAAAGCCTGCTATTGAAGTAATAATTAAAAATTAGACAGCGAAAAAGCACGCGCTTCCTTGTCTGTAGATTAATGTGAAGATAGGATTACATGGATGGTTACGTGATTGCCTACCCTTTCGCGGCTCGCAACGATGACTGTACGAAAAGATTAATAAATTGTTGCGGAGGTATTACCGACTAGTCTCATCTCATCTAATACATAGTTTCACTGTGCACCTATATCGTGTAAGTGGACGAGATCAAAGCTAACGTGACGTACCGGGCGATCGGAATTTTTGAAATAGATATCGTACTGATACATGTTTGACGATATAGGCAATCGGCCATTAGCCTTGTATTTGTTGGTACGCAAACCCCGCGACAGTCAGTTAACTAGCTACCTCCTGATACCTGTCAATTTGTAATAGGCTTGCGAGATAGAATTCGTCAGGTGAATAATAGCGTCAGTTCCCGGTAATGTTTTTCGCTCGTTTGAACATTATTTTACTGGCAGTCGTATATTTTTTCGTAGCAATTTTCCGTTACTCAACAACGATCGGATCGATTTGGCTATTGATATCGAATTGCAATTCCATGTAAAGTTGTTTCATATTAGGTTCCTTTCACTCGCAACTATCCGCCTCCATCCGCCACTGCGCGTCGTTCTACTCTTCGTATTGCCCATTGCAACGTTTGATCGTTCCTCTGATGACATAACCATTGTGACAGCGTAAAATCTGAAAAAGGTAATCAAATTTTCTTGGAAATATTGGCAGTTGAGATGTATTATTCGCAGACGTGTAGAGTCATTTGTACGGCTATCGGAATTTTATCTGCCGTTCCCTCGTCGTGCCGCGAATCCATTATCCGTGCTGGTATTACTCGGTCACGCAAACCGACCTCCTCTGCACGATAGAACGTGATGTGAACTCATCTCACCGACGGACCGTGAAACCACGTGAGAAAAAAAGAAAAGGAAAAACACGAACTGGAGACGACGTCGATAGGATGTGGTTGAATGATTAGAAGCGCGGATAAAAAATCATCGGGCGGCGCGTAAGTCAGAGCAAATCAGTGGCCTGCGAACAGCGAACGATTATAACGGAGGTGTCATAGGACTTGTAACCAGCGACCGTGTCGCTGTTTTCAGTTCAAATCAACGCTCGATGTTGTTCCATTATTCCCTTCAACAGACCCAACCTCATCTCCGCACGCCCTCGTTGTTCTTCCGTCTGATCTGATACTCCGATCTGGTTGTTAATGGTGAACTGGTAACTGGAAAGAACCATATAATAGCTTCTTACCGTCCAGCTTACTAGGTCACGGGACATCCGTCAATGTTGAACCGACAACCGGTTTTAGAATCCGCCGTAACGTAGTATACGTTTGCCTCCGGCAAATTCTGCCTTCCGTGGACTATTTTCGTTGATAATTACAGCTCGTCTCTTGTAGCGTATGAAATTCGCTCGGGACACGCTTGTACTATACTCATCGTGCGTAATTTCCGATCAATGACATAGAGCAGCGGATATCGCAAGCAATATCGAAGAATAGTAAAAGCGGTTTTTAAATGTATTATTCTACACACGACGATCAGATGATCGTTAAACAAAGACTCGTTACTTTTCTTACTACGAACCCCTAGCCCTGAGTACTCGCGTGGGTCATAGTGACCCGAGTCACTGTGTGTTAGATAGAACGTGTAAAATGCCGCGAGTACTGAAGGGTTAAATATATGCGAGATAAAACTTGCTTACCCGATGAAAAAAAAACCGGAACGATTCAGCTGACCCGATGATCAGCTCGTCCGCAGAGTGAGCCGTTGGCAACGTGCCCATCGTCATTTTTTTTTCACGGTATTTCATCTATCTGTATGCTTTTTACTTCGATTCGAGGAAGCTGTACCCGCTTCTCGTACCCGTATTCCGAAGATCGATATTTGCTACGCATCGTATCGGCGGACAGCAATAACTCGAGTTTTCATACCGGTTGATCGTAAAACTGGGAAAAGCATCGTAAAATTGTTATTGTGTCTTTCTGTGTTCCGAGTAAAGTCTAAGGTTTCAGCGGCTTGAATACACAAGTGTGAAATCAATGAGAACCCCTTAGGAAGATTCTGCAGTCCAGGCAGTTCGTGGATCTTGCAGATATTTCTAGAGTGTCTGGAGTATCGCGAGGTGCCAGACACGTGTTACCCTCTCCTTACTTATTGGTATACCTATGACTGATCCTTGGAACGATGAACCAGCAGCATTGCGCAAGTGTCTCAAAGGTTACGGAAACTCGATAGTATCAAATATTATCCGATAGATTCATAATCCTTTCTACGTGTCTCCTGGTTGTTTCTAAATTTAAACCAGTACCGGCTGATGCACTGTAGGCTGCTATACGCGGAACAAAGTAGTCGCTATTTCCAGCAAATGGGTTACACAGAGACGACGGAGCGGTACAACGTTCACCGTGAGCGACCGAACTCTGAAGATGTCGAGTCAGAATACAATGAAGTTTACTTGTCAATTTACGTATGCTATACGCGTACGTGTAATTCACATGACACGAGATTATGAATCTAAATAGACCACGAACGATGCAAAATCCAAACCACTATTCGAATAGTTAGCCTTATTTCTAGCTCGGAAGAAATATTGTTTGCCGTTTCTTTACGTGTCTCAAAGTATTTGGATGTTTTCGATTCGAACAAAAAAATGTAATGACTTTGGTTTGTGGATCGGCAATCTAGTGTCGGTCTGGTGAGGATTCGATAGTATTATAACATACAGAAGGAAACTTCATTCGTCGATATGTGCCATGGTGCTGCCCTCTGTAGACATTTATCAGGACTAATGATCGTACTGCCGTGTCAGGTGATGGTACTATTATGATACGTTATTCCCTATTACCTTTTCTTCGAATTTACCGACTTTAAAACTTGACGGACAGAATTTTTCTGAGATTCAAATAGTTTTCATATGATGACGTAAATTATTTAGGGTATCATCACAAAATTCAATGGTAATTAAGGAAAGTGTAGAAAAATAAAACAATAGAGGAGAAAACGAATTCAATCGTTTTAGTGTAATTTCATGCAATGGCAAGGCAATGATGAGCGCCATTTGGCATAACTGTGTAACCATTTATTATTTAACCGTACAAAAGTAATGGTTCGTTTTTTCACAAGTTAATCTAGGTTGCGTCGCGTGACATCACAAACACCCGTGCATGTGCATATAATATTTATAGGTCCTACTTGTAGGATTTTATAAAAAATACAAATATCTTGGTAAAAACAGCACCCGTACCTGTTGTTAGGAATGATAAAATCCTATATGAATGATAGATATTGTCTATCATCACATTCCAATAATAATAGATAAAAAATATACACTTTTCACGATGGAGTAGAAACAATTCTAAAACCATATCCCAATATGCTAACTCGATTAACAAAAATTGCTGATGAACGAGACTGAATTTTCAGATAAAAACCTCTGAAGTAAGTCGTTTATTCAAACATTCAACTGCCTGTTAATCTCTTCAAGTCGTACGCCGAATCGGAGTCAGCTAATAAATTTGTCCAACAACGAATTTGTCAAGTAACAGTAATGATTTGATTCACAATTTCGAACGGAGCAGTTCAATTTTCTTAGCTGCACGTTTTTGTAAATCGGGTAGTTTCATGGCTAATCCCATGTTTCCTTGGATTTTAACTTTACCTTGGAAAAATGCTTTTTGTGGATTTAGCTTTCCTGTGATGAAATCAACGATGTCTTTGTCATTTATGGTAATGGTGACGTCAGGTTTAGTCTTCCCATTAAATTCTACCGTTCCTTTTCCAGTCTTTGCGTTGACTATCCATACGGCCTCGGCGCCGTCAGGTCCATCCGTAACTTTAAACGCGTAAACACCACGCATCCTGTTAATCAAGCCATCTTCGTCTTCCTGCATTGCTATCTCCAAAATCTTGAAAAGTTTGCCTGCTTGGAATCTATCGGCGAGATTTGCACTGACGTTATTTCTGTGAATGGAACTTCTTGCGTAAGGAAAACCAAGTCTGTACAGAGCAACGACGACAGCACCTCCCAATCCGATGTTGTGTTGCAAAGCTAGTTTGGCTCCTTGTACTTGACGCTTACCAGCTTCTCCTCTCAGTTGCCAGCAGAGTTCAGTGCACTGAGCTAATCCCGTTGCTCCTAAAGGATGACCCTTGGAAATTAGTCCGCCGCTGGGATTAATCACGTACTTTCCTCCGTAAGTAGTGTTTCCTGAATCGATTAATTCGCCCGCTTTTCCTGGAGGACAGAGTCCGAGTGCCTCGTAAGTGATAAGCTCATTTGCAGAAAAACAATCGTGTAACTCGACAACGTCAACTTGTCTCGGGGTATAAGCAGTGTTCGTGAACAGTTTTAGCGCCGCGTTTTCCGTCATGTCGTAACCGATGAGTTTTATGGCGCTTTTCTCCGTAAACGTAGACGGTAAATCCGTTGACATTTCCATTCCCACGATCTCGACGGCTTGCGCTTCCAAATTATGAAGTCGAACGTAATCTTCGTTGGCTAAAATAACCGCGGCAGCACCATCTGATGTCGGACAACACTGCAACTTGGTCAAAGGACCAAAAACTTTGGGCGACTTCAAAATTTGTTCTAGCGTATATTTCTCTTGGAACTGCGAGTAAGGGTTATTGGTCGAGTGCAAATGATTCTTATAAGCGATCTTAGCGAAATGTTCCGGTTTCGTACCATACTTCTTCATATGTTCAATTCCAGCATTGCCAAATAATTGAGCCGTCACCGGACTAGCATCAAACCCAGCAATGTCAGCCATAAGTTCGACGTGCTTATCCATGGGATTGGTACGATCCATAAACTTCGAGGTCAACGATCCGCGCTCCATTTTCTCAAATCCCAGAGCCAAAACACAGTTAGCGTTACCACTTTCGACGATTTGTTTCGCCATTAGCAAGGCTGTCGATCCGGTCGAACAATTGTTATTGACGTTGTAAATGGGAAACCCCGTCATACCTACTTCGTACAAAGCTCTCTGCCCGCAGGTAGAATCGCCGTACACGTAGCCGACGCAGGCAGCCTGAATTTGGGTGTAGGGAAGTTTAGCATCGGCGAGAGCTTTCGTTACAGCTTCCTTAACCATATCAGGATAATCAATGTCGTCGCGCCGTCCAGGCTTTTCAAACTTTGTCATTCCGACTCCGACGACGTAAACTTTCGGCTTGTAACCCATTTTTGTGCTCTTATTAACAATTTACAAAAACGTATTAAGCGAACAGAAATCTCAGAGAAATTTGACAATTGCAACAAATGCAGTCGTACCACTAAACATTCGACGATACGACAGTTAAAAACACGGAAAAGTGTTAACGATGCACCGATGACAGAGTAAATTTGAAGATCGCTTCGACCACCTCAGAAAACTTCAACTATCCCATTCGTAATATGATTATGCTGAAAAACGTAACGATAGATCAAAGGTTGCTGACGAAACCCGTTTGGCAGCTTTGGTTCTGTCGTGCGCCGTTGTCGTCTGCTTCGAAGAGACGTCTAAACGATATCGGAGATCGCTTAACAAAAACAAATGACTATCTCTCAACAATGATATAAAGGGCTTTCCGTGTGACCTTCGACTTTCCAATCGGTAATCGGTAATTTACGTATAAGATGAGTATTTCCACGATCGTGACAATTGTTGCGATGCATTCTGGGTAGTTTTTCGAGCGAACTTTGAACGGCGTACCGTTAGACATGGTTCTAAACGTGAACTTGAGCGGACTGGAATATTATTAAGGCCCCGCACGTTTATTGTTCTTTATCAAATTTATTCGAGGAACTCGCGGGTGTTCGACCTTCAATTAGTTCGTCATGGTAACTGAAATCAAATCATCAGATCCGTTTGATTGGTTGAATTTAAAAATGCAATTTCTCTATTCAATTCACGCATGTGAATTAACGTGCATTAACGAATGTGACGCACGCGGACGTTCATGTGCATATCGACACCTACGCGCTTTATCCATCGTCATTTTTGATAATCGAAAGCCATACAGTAGACGCATGGAACGTTACCTGTTTGTGATGTTCTTTGTGTCAGATTCCAATCGCCTCGGACGAATGCGTTGCGGTAATTTTTCGCTACGATAAGCGTATATCCATACAGGATGATAAAGGTAAACAAAATTAATTGTCCGACTCTCTGCATTTTTCGATTGTTTATCACCGTTTGTATTCGTACGCGAATAGAAAGGGGATGGTGGGTGAGAACAGCGATTCCGGAAACCTGGTGGATTCTCTCACAGACGCAAAGATCCAAGTTTAGAAACAAACAAAGAAGGAACCGCGGGTTTAAAAGGAGTTCGTTGCCTTTTCGTGATTCATTTGCAGACGACCGGTCGCCTCGAAACACGACGTGAATCTCGTTCGTGCCACGTTAGAATTATGTTGATAAATAGAAAACAAAAAACAAACGCATGTCAGTCAACGAGTACGTCGAGTGTTTAGTTAATTGAAAAAAACAAAAACAAAAAAAGTGTTTGTTCCGCGGAATTTAACTTGGTTGTGTTGTTATCGTCTCGCTCTATACAACATAAGATGTAGGTAGATATCAGTTGCGAGTTTAACCCTGAAAACACGGCACCTCTAGTAGGTATAAGGTGTAAGCAACGAGTGTTGGCGATTAGTATTGTCAGTCAAGTTTCCCCGGAAGGACGAAGATCCCAGTTGCGAAAAATTCGTCGCGCTCTTTGATACACGTTATCAATAATATAATTGTATTTCCTCGATTGTTTTAACGACGTGCGGTTAAAAAGAAGATCAACTCGCTTAACGTATACCGAACGTATAAGATTCGCGTTTGAATCGCGACCGTGATCGCGGAGCGTGTATGCCATTGTAATGAAAGATGTCTCGTAACTCCAGAAGAAATTTGCAGCGCGAAGGGCCACACGTTTCGGGTGGTCCGGTGGACAACAGACCCACGTTAGCGAGGCGAGGGTTAAATCATTTCATCCAAGGTACGTCGGGTTTTCAAGCTTGGGCACGACCACTGCACGCATCGTCACCGGTATTGCCTGGAACAGGCACACGCAGCGTGCCGCCAGTAGGAGGTGCATCGCAGCGATCACGTCCCGCTGACGCGACCATGGAAGTGATGAAAAGTAAGCAGAAAAAATGCGAAGAGCTCGATATCACGGAAATGGAGAACGAGAAGCAGCTAATATTCGAGCAGGCTGACCTCTACGCGCAAGGTTTTCCGCTCTTCGAGGAAATTCGAAGGCAAGGAAAATTGTGTGACGTCACGCTTAAGGTACTTTGGACGTTTATAACCCCACTTTTACGTCGCTTTGTTATTGTTTTGACAATCGAGCAACGCTGTAGGTAGATTGTTGGAATTTGATGAAAACAAAAGAGGTCGTTGCTCTTGGACCGAAAACAAAGGAACAACGTTTAATTGCACGCAGCATATTGTAGAATGTCTAATTGCGAATTTAATCGTAACGGATTATCTGATAATTATGTATACATATGTTTTCTCACGTTGGCTCTCCTATTCTATGGGACAACGTAATTGTACTAACGGAAGAAAATTCTCCGTGTTTAAAATTCGAATGGATGAAATTACTTGATTTCCAGAATTCCTCCCGGCATACTTATACTTTCACCCCGCAGGTAGACGATCAGAGCTTCAGTGCCCACAGAATTGTTCTCGCAGCAACGATACCGTATTTTCATGGAATGTTCTTGAACAACATGATCGAGAGTAAACAAAACGATATAGTTTTGCAAGGCATCGACGCTGTGTAAGTAACAGCAAAACAAATACTTGGAATCTGTAGAATATGAAATATTTCAGTTATTTGGCTGCAAGCCAAATTCGTTGGTTTCTTCGACGTTTATTTGCGCTCGCATATATCGTTGCATCTCGTCTATGTGTAGCAGACTGCACCTTTGTCTGAGGAAAAAGTTGAACTATTTTTATAATCTTATCCGTTGCCAGACAACGAAAGATTTTGCGATGAACTCTCTTTGCCATTTAAATCTAATTCGGTTTCGTCGATTGTTATCATGAATTTTCATTTTTTTCGTAGGGCGTTGGAGGCGGCTATTAATTTTGCTTATAGCGGTCGCATAACGTTGACCAATAACAATGTACAAAGTTTGATGATAGGAGCGTCGTTTCTTCATTTGCATAAACTGAGAGATGCTTGCGAAGAATTTCTGAAAACTAGGTGAGTAACCATTGGTGTAATCAATTTTGCTGACGTTTAACTCTGCCTTTTTACTTTTAAATAGGTTGCATCCCCATAATGTCCTTGGAATCCGAAATTTCGCTGATACGCTCAGTTGCTCGTCTCTTGTGGAGGAAACCGACCGATACATTCAACAATACTTTCACGAAGTTTCACTAGCCGATGAATTTTTAACACAGTCATTTACGTATCTGAGAGATCTCATATGCAAGGACGAACTACAAGTTTCTACCGAAGAACATGTTTTTGAAGCTGTTATAAATTGGGTGAAACACGACAAAGAAAACAGAACGAAACTTTTACCTGAACTTTTGGCTGTGGTCAGATTGCCTTTGCTCACACCTCAATATATGGCTGATCACATCGCGAAGGAAGAATTGGTCAGGAGTTCTCATCAATGCCGGTATTTAAGAGTTATCCGTAAACAGTTTACATTCTCTTTGTTATTTTTAATGGTAACGTTTTGACGAATGTTAATTTTCAGAGACTTGCTTGACGAAGCACGAGATTATCATTTAATGCCCGAGAGGAGATACTTGCTACAAAGTTTTAGATCCCGTCCAAGATGCTGTATTTATGTGATGGGTAATATATTTGCTGTTGGTGGTCTAACAAAGTCTGGTGATTCGTTGAGCACCGTGGAAGTTTATGACCCGTTTCTCGGTAATGATTTAATGAAACTGCAATTCTTCGCTGATATTCATATAATTTATTGATCTGAATTTCCTTATTTTGTTGATACGATAGGAATGTGGGAACCTTCCGAAGCTATGACCATGTTGCGAAGCCGCGTCGGTGTCGCCGTTTATCGAAATAGATTATTTGCTTTTGGTGGATATAACGGTACAGAGCGACTATCGACGGTCGAAGTATACGACCCACGTTTGAAAATGTGGAGCAAAATTGGATCTATGCAGTGCAAACGAAGGTACTAAGTAAAAATGTAATGAAATGGTGTTAATCTGATATGTAGAATCAAAAATGTGGGTAAAATCAAACATTACCTGACTTCATAGCGCTGTAGGTACGACGGCATTGGGCGATTATCTGTATGTATGCGGTGGTTACGACGGAGTAACGTCTCTAAACACAGTCGAAAGATACTCACCTAAAAAGGATAAGTGGAAAATGATCAGTTCAATGAACAAGCATCGTTCTGCCGGAGGAGTAGTTGCATTCCAAGGTCACGTTTACGCATTAGGGGGTCACGATGGTCTCTCCATATTCGACTCGGTAAGTTGGAAATTGAGATTTTATAGCGAAATATATTTATGTCGTACTCTTCGTATCGCGTAGGTTGAAAGATATGATCCGTTGAGCGGACTCTGGACCGAAGTGAAACCAATGATTAAGCGAAGGTGTAGATTGGGAGTCGCAACCCTCAACGGCAAATTGTATGCTTGTGGTGGTTACGACGGGTCGACTTTTCTACAATCGGTCGAAGTCTACGATCCCGTTACCGATATGTGAGTACAATCAGAGATGCAATATTAGTATTCGATTTCTTAGTCGCCATTATGAAATTGTTAAAATTACACTCGTGAATAGGTGGAAATTCGTGGCGCCGATGAACGTAATGAGAAGCCGAGTAGCTTTAGTTGCCAACATGGGTAAACTATGGGCAATCGGTGGCTACGATGGGGTTTCAAATTTATCTACTGTGGAAGTTTACGATCCTAGCTCGGATTCATGGTCATTCGTGGCATCGATGTGCGCCCACGAAGGTGGAGTTGGTGTAGGTGTAATTCCTGCTTGCTAGCCCGAGTTCTCACTGGTATGGGAACCGCAATCAACGCCTGAGCATCTGTTTTAGAGTATGCGGAATTTTCGTCACATTTCATCATAGACTGAAAAACCAACTCGTGATTTATGTTTTCATTAAGTAAATGACAGATCAACGAGACAAAGATTTCGGACGAAACACAAGTCTCGCGTGATTCGGATCTTTGGACTGGTCTGTTATTATTTGTTATTTGACATTGAGGCAGCTTTGGCAGCTATATTTTAATACAGTTCTTAGTTTTATATTTTTTTACCGAAATAAATCTATTCTCGGAGCTCGTCTTGACTACGAATTATATATGATTATTTATGAACAAAGTTTGAGCAAACGTATTTTTCCATGACAATATCGTATACTGCAATTCATATTTTTGGAAGTAAAACTGTTGCGATCTAGTCGAATCTCCTTCGATCTAGGAATACTGATCATTCATTATAGCATATTATTAGGTGAAATAAGGAAATCGAATAAATAAATGAAATATCAACTGTAAAAATATTGTAAAAACTCTAATTTTAGCAAGAGTAAGTCATGAGAAAAATTCGAAGACGATTCAATTCGTAAACGTTGTTTTTGGTTTATATATTTAGCATTTTGAGGATGAAATTAGTTTGGCCAAAAACTTTTAATTGTCAAGACTTCAATCCCGACGAACGCGTTGATCTCATTTTATACTCTGATCGGTTCTATTGATTACTTCTAACCATTTTATGTACCAATACGAATGATAATGAATAAAATTTCCTACGTGAAACATGAATGTTGCATATCTTTTCCAACAAGTGCTTCCATACTTCATCGATACTGACAGAGACGTTTTTTTCATACTCTCAACGACGATTGAAATTGCTGACTGGTCAAGTTTTCATGTTTAATTTGGAGTATGTTTAGAAAATACGGTTCGCTTGGAACAATGTTGCTTCAAAATTTTGTCTAAAAATATTCGGTATTAAATAATCCAATAGTTATGCTCTGTCTCTGCTTGTCATTTATTTACACACAAATATATTATTATGCCTTTTGATTTACATGTAATAACTACAATCTTCTCTTACACGCGCATATCATTAGATTTCCGATAAGAACAGAAACCAAGAGACTTGAAAAACTTTTCCTTTTATCCTTAGTAATTAAACATTATGCAATACAATCACAACCATTGTTGTGTCTTTCTAATGTTCAGTCGAATTTTCAAGAAGCAATGACCCAGAACTGACAACGATGTGTTTGTAATGTAAATCACCACGCGATAACATATCCTCTTTACCGTCCTTCAAAAACTTATTGCCAAAGAAAAGTGGGTTCGTACAAAATCAAAGAAAATCTCTCATTGGGAGAAAATTTCGACAATGTATTGAAAATTATACAAGCAATAGAGCGACATAAATTTTGGAGGTCTCGTCGCGGAATTCACTACTTATCGATCCGGGGAATTGTAATTTTTGAGCAGGAAAACAGTCGTCGGTCGATAGAAGTTTCTCGAAAGTGAAAATTAGAACTTATCGCAACGTAAATTGCTTCTAAAAAGCACCGTCGATAGAGCGCGAGTTGAATCGGACGACGTCAATTACTTGTTTTATGCGAAAACATCGGTTTCCAATAATAAAATTAAAAAGCCGATAGAAAATATGAACAAATCAACATTATAAAAGTGTGGCGTGTTCTTTCATTTCAGTTATGGCATCTTCCATTTGTTTCAAATTGCATTGCTTACGGTAGATCCTCATTATTTACACGCGAAACACTATTAGTGTTCCGCAGCATGTCGTCGAGGACATTGAAAAATTAATATAAAATCATTCCGCGACAATAAAATCGACTAAAATAAAGTCAGTCGATGATCAAATAATGTGACGATTACCATACGATGAAAGAATCAAAATAACTCAATTCCTCCAATGAACAATAATCGAAAATTGTCGCGTACAAATGGATTTTCCATAAGCACTATAATTTAAAACATTCAAACACTCAACGTGGCTGACTCATTCAACGATGTGTAATAACATGTGATCGTAGATTATAGTGTGTAAATAGCACATAATGCGCGTACAACGATTCAACAAACGACTACGAAAGTTATACGAATCAATATTTCAAATGGTTCGTCGTTTAATTTTTCACACAATTTGTTGCTTTTCTTACGCGATCTTGGTACTCTCGATTCTCGATGCGTCGTTCCGCCAACAGACTCTCATTATCAGCTCGCCAGATGACGAATCTGTTATCAAATGGCTGCTGTACAGTGATTCCAGGTATCGCGAGTTAACATTTCGTCGTCGTCGTTCTACTTACATTAAATCTCGTCCGTATAATAAAAATCTATCTAACATAGTTATAATAATAATAGGTAATTTTTCGTCTTCACGCATGTCTAATGTAAACATGACCGTATATTTGTAAATGTTAATCTAAGGTGGTTCCGATTTCAGAAAATAAAAGTTGTAAATACTAGTCACGGAAGATTTTGGCGATCTCTACGCTATGACCAACGGTTCATCGTCAGAAAATCCTCGGATGACAGGGCTATCTTCGTCATCTGTGAGGAAATAAAAAAAAGCACATTTATTATTACAAAGAAGAAGGAAAAATGGTCAAAATCGAATGATATGTTTACACGAAGAAAAATATAGTAAGAAACATTAAATTGAATTTACCCAAGCCATCGATGGTGCCAGGGAACGTAGCCTGTCCTCGCCTGGTGTCGTAATGGCTGTTGGCAAATTGCGTGAAACTGTTCGATAGTCTTCGGTGTCGAACGATAAAATATCCCAAGGCGATGCCCAATGCGATGAATATCAGGCATATGGGTATGGTAAACGATAGAATGTTCGACTTGTTCATGATCACTTGAAGTTCAGCTGTGAACAAATTGGTATCGATCGTTAAAATCAATATTTGTAATAGAAATCGTGTAGATCGATGAGAAAAACCTCTGAACTCACCATCGGGAGTTTCAAGACTTCGTACTTCACTGAGCGAGCTCTCGAAACCGTTTTCTGTGACAAGTTTCACGGCGAACGAATAGATGACGTTTGTCTGAGCGTTTTTATAGATATACGGCGGTTCGTTTACTTTGAATGTTTGTACGTTGGATGAATTTATCGTGCGTTCTCCCTCGGACACTAATACTTCGTAGTGAAATTTCGTTTTATTAACAATACTTTCTGGTAGGCCCTGCTCTTGCCAATAAACTATGTAGTTTTTATTTGAAAGTATAACTTTCAGTTGATGAGGGGGTAATAATGGTGGAGCTAAATAAATAACTGGATCGCTAGGTATCGCGTCATCAGCATCAGTCGATACGAAGATGCTGTATTTTCCACCATACTGTACAGATTGGAATCGGTGCTTTAATGAAGTTTCATTTGTCGGTAGTAGTGTGACTGTATGCGTTTTGTTAAGTGTCATTTCAGTAACGGAAATCTGAAAATGAAAAACGATACATTTATCTCTCTGTGATAGACCATAGGTAAAGCTGAAAAATGGTGTTTGTACAAAGATATTGTTGTTCGTTGGTTACTTGGCTGTATGCAACAATACAGCTGCGCCGCTGAGTAGTCCTGCTCATATTTTTCTGTAGGATAATCGTGAATATATTGAGAAAGCGGTCAATGATTTACCGTGTAACGAATTGCTTCATCCATGATCGGGCAGGTTGAACTCCAAGAAACAATTATTTCATCGGGTTTATCAGACGGCGTGACTCTCAAATGCTTTGGCGCTGCTCTTGCATTGTAATGAGTTGTTACAGTGAACGGCTGACTCAGAGGCCCGGCACCGTAATCACCCAGAACTCCGACCGAAAACATGTAAGTTTCGCAAGCCTCCAAATCACGAATAGCAGTGGTCAAGTTAGTGGTGGTGATCTTAGATTCTGTTAACAAAAATAAGATGCTTAAATTAAAAAGCATAGGTAATCTGGAAAGGCAACGATCTATTGCCTACGTACCCATGAATAAATCTTGCATGTTTAGCGCAAAGTAGACCCCGTATTGCCATTTGATTTTACGCGTATCCTTCGGTGGTTCCCAACTCAGTTTTACTGTTGTACCATGCGATTTAATTAGGTGAGCATCCAAATGTGGAACGGATGGCAGAGGCACGCCTAATGTTGAAACAGATGTCATGACCGATTTTCCAACGTAATTCTCTTTGAATGCGTTCACTTCGAATGTGTATTTGATGCCTGGCGAGAGATTGGTAACGACAATGGAACTATCCAAGGTAACAAGAGTTCTTGAAGCTGGGTACGGCGGAGTACCTTTCGGTGTGACATGATACCCGGTGACATTTACTATTTTATCCCATTTCAATGTTACAGTGGAATTTGTTGCGGCAACGAATCGCAAGTTCTTTATATCATCGATATTAGCAGCACCATTAAAGTTCAGGGTTACTGCTTCTGAATCATCCGATGAGAACTTTGTGTTCCTCGCTTTAACCCAGAAAGTGTAATTTTTACCAGCTTCGAAAGGCATTTGAATGACCAGCGAAGTTTTCTGGAGTTGCGATGGTGTTGGCGGTATTGGCGGGCGGCCATATACTTCATATCCAAACAAGGGACCATTCAGATGTAGCGGCGGTCGCCACGACACTTCTACACGCGTTCCATTCCGTTGTACGACAGTTACATTCCACGGTGGACTTGGTGCTCCTATGCCGGTCATTACGGTATGATACTTTCCTGGTGGAAACACGACATCCTGCCCCTTTAGCCTTACGTAAACCGTTAGGTTGTATTTGGTGTACGGCTGCAGATTAGTAAATTGGTATTGTTGTACCGAATCTTGGATCCAAACGCTAGCATTAGTCCAAGCGACGGGTTCCACTTTCGAGATAGATGGTAAAAATTCAATGGTCACATTGTTCGGTATGGACATCCACCAATACAAGAGTAGGCTGTTAGCGGTAGTGGATTTTTCATCAACTCCCATGACGAGAACTTGATAGACTCGAGAATTGCTGTTAGCGCCGCAATCTTTTTCGTCAAAGCCGTCATAACAATCCTGAGTTCCATCACAGAAAACTGTTTGCGGAAGACAACGCGTCTCGTCGCATGGAATAGAACCGACCGGACACGACGTTGCCGCAACAGTAACACCAGGTATGATGTCTAAGCACCCCAGTTCGTCGCTTCCATCGGGACAGTCTTCGATGCCGTTACAAATGTTTGTAAGAGCGACGCAAGAACCATCGGTACGGCACTTGAACTGATCCTTACGACAAGTGATGGGCACACCAGCGCAATGCAATTCATCCTCGCCATCGAGGCAATCTTTGGTACCATCGCAAACCCAAGCATCTTCTATGCATTTCCCGTTGTTGCATTGGAACTGATGATCTCTACAATTACGAGGTGGCTCCATCGTCGATGTTGGACTAACATCACCATCTGGAATTCCGCATCCGATTTCATCGGAATTGTCACCACAATCATCTACGCTATCGCATTTCCACCAATAGGGGACACATTTTTTGTTGTTGCACAAAAACATCCAATCGCTGCAGGAATTCGTGGGCAAAACGAGATACGGCGGTACTACTGTAGTTTCCGTTGATGCGGGACAATCCTCTTCATCCGAACCGTCCGGGCAGTCGTTATCACCATCGCAAACCCAAGTCTTGTAAATGCATCGTTTATTCGTCTTACAGGTGAACTGCCATTCTTCACAAGTTTCTTTTTCGCACGCGGCCTCGTCCGTGCCACCGGCACAATCAACTTGACCGTCACATTCCCATGCCATCGGAACGCACATTGCATAGGCGGTCATATTGCAACTGATTTCGCCTGCCTTACAAGTCGTGGTTCTCGTGTTCGTGCAATTTTTTTCATCGGACGAATCGCGACAATCGTCTTCCCCGTCGCAGACCCATCTGTGGGAGATGCACATGCCGTTACCACATTTGAATTGAGCACTGGTACAGTTGGTACGGTGGCAGTTTGCTTCGTCGCTGCCATCGGCGCAATCTCTGTCAAAATCGCAGACCCAAAACTTCGGTATACATTTCTCGTCCTCGCACGCAAAATGATCTGGGCCGCAAGTAGCTCGATTGCATCCCACCTCATCCGAATTATCGCCGCAGTCATTTTCCCCATCACATTTCCATAATTCCGGAATGCAAACGTCGTTTGCGCAAGCAAATTGATTCGCAGAACAAGTGCTCTTAACACGTGGACAAGTGGAGTTGGCATAAGGCTCGATATTTCCAGGACAAACACACCTCCCAGCGCTATTCTTTTCCATGCCATCTGGACAAAGACATACGGATTGATTGTTCGGCGCGCCGAGGCAGATGTGACTACAAGTACTGTTGGCGCAGCGGTTTGTTCCAACTTGTACACTGTGCGCGAATACTTTCAGGTCCATTAATCCACCCAATTGTCCTATGATGGTAGTGAGGCCAACTCCGTGGTCTTTGTCGGCCACAAATATCATTGATTGTTTCCAATCGTCCCAATACATATTATCCTTAAAAATAGCAACGGCGAAGGGATGTGACAATCTTCCATCGTTGGAAATAATTTTCTTGAATTTTTTCCCATCCAAATCTGAGGATCCGATGTAATCTAGTTTGGCATCAACCCAGTATATTCTTTCAGCGATATGATCGATGGTAATTCCATTTGGCCATTCGACTGTTTGCTTGTTGAACAATCTTTTCACATTCGAACCATCCAAATTCGCTCGTGATACTGATGCATCCCCTGGAGCCCAGTCAGTCCAGAACATATAACCGTTCATCGGGTGAACCGCGATTCCTCTAGGCTTCTTCAACTTGTCCGGTCCCAATATTGTGCGACGCATTCTTCCCATAATCGATACGTCGGTTCGAATTATTTCGATCCTCATTTTAACGCCATCCACAAAATAGAGCACGTTTGATACCCAGTCCAAAGCCATACCTTCAATCGAACTGAGGTCAGTTTCGACCAAAATTTCAGGATAGTTTGTTCCGTCAGCGAGACATTGTCTGCCGATAGTGTCGTTGACGATGTCAGCCCAATAAAGACAGTTACGTTTCAAATCGAATTCGATAGCGATTACATTTTTCAATCCATGAACCGGTAATGGTTCTAATTTTTGTTCCTTGAGTTCGATTCGCGATATATGATCTCGTTGCGCGACCAGTAAGAATTCTGGAATTTCTTCCATTGGACAGGGAATCTGGAATGATTACGAATAATCAGTAATAATAATGATAATATGAGAAATATCAAAGAACAAGCGATGATTACCTCGTCTGGTTCGAAATTTCTGGATAAACCTCCGGAACAATCATCATCTGCTATTTTACGGTATCCTTTCGTACGATTGTAAAACGCGCCTGGCTTACACGTGTGAGGTATCGCGTAAGGATCATAAACCTTCGTAGAAACTGTTTTATCGCGAATGCAGTGATACGGGGCTGGTGTTCGTACAAATCCAAAGTCGCATTCATAGTCGTTAGCGTCGCAAAGACAGATCTCTAGCTTAACTGGTCTGTCATAATCGAGTCCGGTGTAACAATTCGTGCGTAAAGCTCTTCTCTGAAAAGTTTCTTTCCGTCCGAGTACGCAGGCCATATTTAGTACGTCTTTGCTAGTTGGTGACCAAAATTTGAAATCATCAAGCGTACAATCTCGTTCGAATACATTTCGTAGATCAACTTTTACTATAAGCCATTGATGTTGGCCACTGCCAGAACCAAACATCGTGAAGACCGTCGTATTTTCTCCAGGTTCGGTCATGAGACCATATACTCGTAGCCAGTCTGCATTAAAGTCATAAGATTGCCAAGTTTCACCCTCGTCGGTAGAGTATAAAATATTCCTCGTCTCGCCCCGAGACTTGAAATATTTAACAGCTACTAGAACACCTCCGTGATCGCCCATGTTGAAAAAGTAATAATCTTTCAATACAACCTTCCAAGTCAAACCAGCATCTCGAGATACGAAAACCCCTGGATGACCTTTCATGCTCTTTCCAATCACACCTGTAGCTATAATGATGCCTGGTGCTGATTTGGAACTCATTATCGATACGGTTCGAGTCGCTGGATACAGCTGACTGAATTTCTGACTTAAATGCAATGAACAATTATCGCTACACGGTATGTAAAATCCTTCGTAGTCAACAGTTGGCGGTTGAATGGGATTCCAAGTAACGCCATGATCATATGTTATAACTGATATGAGATGTTCTGGACCAATGACTCCAGCTTTTGGAAAATCTTTCACCTTAGACGCAATATAGATGCCACGAAGACCTTCAACTTTATACAAGTCTGTAAAAGCTTCATCGGCTACCTCGCTAAAAAAAGCAGAACAATTTTTCTATCATAATGGAAATTCTCGTATTGTGTAAGTTTAATAACAATAAAAAGACAACACAAATTTTAATACAATAAATCAAAAAAAAAGTGAACACTCACTTAAGCCAGCTGTCCGTCCAAGTACCATTTGGGAAGAATGTTAGGATATTTTCCAGAGACAAGGTGAACGTCGCTGTTTCGTGATCAATCAATTCGGACACGTACAGATTGACAATATTTTCGATGTGAGAGACAGCAACCAGAATTCGATTGTGCGACACGTCTGCGATGTGGTAATTTTTTCGGTGCAATTCGGAATTGAACTGAGCTTTTACAAACGGTTGGTTTTTGAAGGAAACATATAAATCCAAATTGTTCTAGAAATAGGTAAAATTTGAAAACGTGAATTGACTGCCCGTGTCGGCACACTCATGATTAGTATAAATCATCGACGAGTAACGGTTACCTGTCCATCCTTTTTCGTTGTGAACATGTAGTCTCCTCTAATTTGAAAATCTTCAACGTTTGTTGCTATGATGGAAAAGTTTCGAGGATTTTGGAATAGAGCTGTGCTAGATAAAACTGCATTCATGCCAGATGGTTCGTGTCTTTCAACCAACAGTGCTTTCGGTCGCGTAGAGGTCCAATAAAATGCTTTCACGTATTCTTGAATTACAACCCAGGTCTTTCCCAGATCCTTCGTGAGCCATAACTACAATCATTATATAACTTTTTAAGCAAAAGAGACATTACAAATCCATTCAGTCGGAGTCAATTCTTTTCCACCTCGAAGTGAATTATTCACCTCGCTAAATTATTTATCGAAAATGAATAGAAAAATTTTAGTGTGAATATCAGTTGCTGCCTTGACTTTTGTGTTGTGCAAAACAAGAATGAATACAACCTATAGATATAATGGCAGATTGGTACGATTCTTGGAAATATTTGTCCAGGTAAAAACAGGTATATTACATCATCCTACGTCATGTGATTCCCCGACTTGAAACAAATCGAGTGAAAAACCCAAGCTTCATCTAACTATTTCTTATCGGCTAGTGTTTACGTTTATTCCAAAAAAATTCAATAAATTATTTCCAATCTATAATTTGCATCTAGGATAAATGATGAATGAGGATTAGTTCAATAATTATTTTCTACGATACGATTGACACCAATCGAAGAAATAACTTTCAATTTCTAATTAAAGAACTTGATAATTTAAACATCAATTTCAATAATTTTTGTGAAGAAATTATGTAATACGTTTCGTACTTTTCTCTCAGGATCAACCTTGTCCAATGCTAGAAACGTGAGGGGATCATCTTCATGGAATGAAATATCACTTGGATGGAAGGCCAATTTTTGTTTGGTAATATTTTTGCCATTGTTCGTAGTCGTGAATATCATTTGATTAGCACTGTCCGTAAACACGCACTGTAAATAAAAAAGCAGAACAATGAAAATACCATTAACATTATGATAATTATCACCATTATGATCATCATCGCCATTCCAATCATAATCCTTATTGTATTTGGTGGCTCAGTTTATCAGAAACAATAATTCAGAGATATTTTTCAATCTGATAATCGAAACTGATTAGATTTTGATAAAACATTGAGCAAAATACAGGCATCAGAATTACAATTCAATAATATTAAAATTTCCTCACATAAGTATTGAATTTTTGATGATTGTAGAACTTATCCAGTGTGGCGTACGTCGATTGCGAGCCATCCTGTGTTTCATTCGAAATGTTGAACTGTTCCGTTTTATTTTCGAATGTGTCACCATAATCGTAACTGATATAAACAGCGCTAGACTTAGTTGGCGTTGTTGCACGTGCTGTGGGTGACACGCTATCTCTTGCCAAGCAAATTATCACATTTGATCCTTCGCCAACCCAATGTACCATCAATTGCTGATGAGAATCTTGCAGTGCGTTTACCTGTAACATTTGAACAAATCCTATTTATAAATACAATATAATAAAACCGTCTATGCACCATTATATTGCAGTTCATAACATGTATTTGTGTTATCCGGATTCAGAATATCAAATGTAAAAACTGTGCTGTAAGTGTAAATGTCTTCGGCGGAAATAAAAACGGATATATTAAGATAAGATAAACCAGCCTGAGGTAAAAACACTGTCAAGCATATTATAGAGATACGTGGCGATTTCGTGATTGATGCATATATTTTCCGGGAACAAACAATAGGTATGCTAATTGTACCTCCTATAAAACGGTTGGCAAAGTATACAAAATTTTATTAAATGAAGATATACACGCACATATACATGCATACACAGACACAGACGCTACATTTATTTGTGCTAAATTTATTTCTAGAGGATACTTTGGTATCTGAAATAATACAAAGTCCAAAGCTTGTGATTGTGCTGTAGGTTTCTTGATGGTTTTCACAACATATCTCAACTCCTTATCTTGCCAAGCAAGGAAATGCTCCGGAAATATGAGCAGAAATATGCGAGATACAAGATAGTTCAAGAGTATTCAACATAAATGTCATTAGAGGAGTGAAATTCATAATAACATAAAATATCCATGCCAAACTTATGTTAATATAATAGCCAATATTCATGAAACTCGTTTCTTAACCACTAATTATTATTCAAATTCAAGGACTCGATGCGTAGGAAACAGGTTTTAGTTTCTGGTTTTTTTCTCCAAGATTTACTTTGTCAAATACAATGATGTACGAAGTTGAACTATTTAGTTTATAACTCAACACGAACATTGTTCGTTTTACAATAAAAAGTATTCTATATTGTCAGTGTCAGAATATTCGAAATGAATAAATACAAGCAAAGAATATGTTTTGATTCGTGGTATCATTTACAGGTTTGCACGATTGCATTGTATTATCCTCGAACATTAATAAAATATAATCACATACCTTGTGCAATGATAAAAGACAAGCAAACTTTCTTTGTTCATCGTAGATTAATTGCCAATTATTCGAGTCTAAATTCAAATCAGACGGTCAAGTAATAAATGTTTCCCAACATTGGTTAATTTGAATTGCGTATCGAAAACATCATGTGACGACTGATGTGATATTTGAACGGGAAGTGTGTCACAATGTACTGTGTGAAGTACACCTCGAGAAACTGAGTCATTCTCTTGGCAGTGAGGAGAAATATTATTCCAAATCGTAAACACAACTGAGTTTGTACAAGTACGAGAACACGTATTAAACCCTCTATCTCGACACAATGAACCAGCTTAATATGATCAACAGCGACAGGAATTTGATGTCAATCATAACTAACTGACAGATAAACAGTAAAATCCGCACGTAATATGATTATCATTATAGGAGAATATTATGCTGTTTTTACGACCAGAACCCATTGGTTTTTCGTTATAAATGACACTTCACAGGTTAAATTGGTGAAAGAATAGAAATTTCCTCTAACAGTGGGTAGGAAAGCATTACGCGAGAAATAAACAAACGTTTAATAATAGAATATTGGGGTTTTGTACGAGCTCATCGGAAACGTCACATAGGTGTTCCATAATGCAATGATACGTAAATGCGAAACAAGTACGAATGTGAAAGATACAGTCCGTATTCCGATGCGATTATCCAAGTAGCTTGAGTGATTTGTACGAACCTTAGTTGTGATGTTCGGGTTATTCGTGGAAACATCCCTGCGATCTCTGGTGACTGACGGTGTTTCGAGATCGTCAATGTTACGCGACACCCTATTAATGATTTGGGGGCTTTTGTAAAGCTCGTTTTCGTCGTTATAGGAAACATGAAGAGTTTTTATCCCGTCATAAATTCGCTCACCGTAATTATAATTGATTAACAGAAATAAATGTAAGATTAACGTGAAATGATAAAACGCCGATGTTACCCGAGCGGCCATCTTGTCCACACTGACTTTTAATTGTGCAGCTGTATTGGCTGGGTGGAAGGGGAAAACAAAAGATGATGCGATGCACCAAACAAGTGCCCGACACTCTTGACCACCAATGCTCGTTCGCGTCCGTCAACCAATGATCGCGTTATACGATCTCGACTCTATTGAAAATCGTCCTCCGACGCATGCGTGACAGCGAATGACAGAAGTTGACGAAGCATTTCAGCCAGACTTTTGAGATTACGTATCGCAAGCGAGTTTCCTGCACTCGGGAGTCTGGTCGAAAACTAATTAAATAAAATCAACTACGCAGAGTTTAACGACTCGTAGCCTCGCTACATACGCAATGAAACAACGTTTATATAGGCGTGGAGAAGTCGCTGCTGTAATGTCATATTATTCCGCGAACTTCGTTTTTCCCCCCTACATATGCGTATCAATTATCTTATTTCGGTGCGAGAAGATTATTTCAGCAAAAATGCGAACAACCCGTTTCAATACCTATATAGAAGGGCATTTCGGGGGTAAGCAAAAGAACAACGACCGTAATAAACAGATTTTTCAAAGCCCGCGTACCTACAGAATAAATGAAATTCTGAAAAGTTATCCAATGGATTCGTATTTTCTTTATTTCGAACCTACAACCTTATGACGGATGCACCAAAAAAAAAAAACAACAACAAAAAAACGCTCTGTAACGCCCCGGTTGAGACAACGATGCGCATCTCCGGGGAATTTATCAAGAATTTATCACCGCCCGTACAACGAAAAAGTTTAGAAAACCGCCGGTCGAGTTATCGGATGACTAATAATATTTGATGGTAGGTAGGTACCCGTTTGGTATAATAATAAAAGTGTATGAGATAATGGCGTTAATATCCGGATAACTCTTGCGTTGCCCCCGTCGTATCATCCAGTGTCATCAATCTCATTGAACGTTCAGCTATAGCCTCTTCTTACTAACGCTGTGAGCTCATATTCGGATGTATCCATTGTATCCATCGTAGAATGTGTTTGAATAAAGTGGATTACAATCCGCTCTTAAGTGGCAATCTTACCGCTAGTAACGGATGAAACTATCCAACGCGAACAAGCGCTCGATGTACGCTTGTTGTTTGTACAACGTGAGCAGAGATCGCATTGAACCGTTCTATTCGAAACTCCGTTCGTTGTACGTATATCTCATACCAGCTCGGCCAACTCGTAATAAAATCGTCGAATGCGCAAGTATATTATTTATGAAGAAATCGCGACGAATTTGAATTAAATTCGAATTCTCAGGTCCACGTACAGAGATTTGCGGATCAATGAACTTTTTCCAAGGAGCTTAATGTCGTAGAATGAGATTAGACTTCGACTGAAGGGTTTCAATTAAGAAATTGAGTCCGCCTCCGTGTTTCGCATCTGGTGCATTAACACATCGGATACTTTATACGACACTAAATAATTCAATCAGATCGTGCAATTTTACAATTATGTACGCCGTAGCACCTTATATGAAAAAGCCTGTAGCACGTCGCGTTGCCAGCCGGGAAAAAAATGACGCACAGTTGACAAAGCAATCCTCGAATGCGATTGAAACGTGACACTGTAATTATTTATAAAGAGATTATGTCACCGCTATTGCACAGAAGATTCGTGATCATACGATATACAGCTAATCTATCACTGAATGTTAATATAATTATGATAGTTATTGATTTACACGCCTCGTTAACGTTCGTTAGGTTTTCACAAAAACTCAAGCTTAGTCGATTAGTTTTTCAACAATGGTTTATTAGAAGCATTCACATTGTTGTTCTGTTATTTATTATCCATTTATAATTTGCGGCCGGCAACGGTCGCTGTCCAATTGTTACTCGTTATAAAAACATATCTGGCAGTCACGACAAATGATGAATAAATATTAATAGTTAAAAATGGAAAAACGTGAGAACATTCGCGTAGGTATATTTTTGCGACCCGAGCATCGTGCTCTTGATGTAATGGAAAACTGGCAGAGCCACAAAATACAATTGCGAAAAATTCTGAACAATATTTTGAACGCAATTCGATGATTTCATACACTTATGGGATGTTATTGCATATTTATGTTTACTACAAATCTAAGTTTTCGAACTTTATGAAATCGAAAAAAGGAAATTCATTCGAAAAGTTGTCTCACGCAAGTTCACGCGTTATGATCACGCAGACCTTGGGTAAAATATTCGACTCGCTCGTGATTGAAACTCGACTTTACGCAAAGACGAGCAAATGATACGAGTTGTACGTGCAAGTCGATATTGTTGTAGCGTATAAATAGTTTTTAAATATTCACATAATTACTAGAACAAAGGTTCGTTAAGTATGATTCTTGTAACGAGTAACAAATGTGCTGCCAATGATACAACTATCATATACCTAGGATCGTGTAGTGAATTAAATTTTTGGAACCACTCGGCATGACATAGCTGTGGCTCGATTTGAGTAAGGAAGTTCTAAAAAGGCAGGGAACTTACGACTTGAATACGTCTAATTCATTGAAAATCCTATCTCATTGAATTTCACATGTTAAATAATCAAATTTCAACTTCCTTAGGTATTAATAAAAATTACCCTCTCGTATAAGTAATATCAAACCAAGCACTTGAATATATGTATATAATATAAGTACATACAGAGTGTTCCAAACATATCACACTGTCATAGCTCGGTCAATTCCTAAGTCTGTAGTACTTCTTGCTTCGATGTGCGATGCTTGGAGAACTTTAAAAAGCTAACAAATCATAGGTAAATTTAGATATTTCAAAATGCCCAAGTTGTAGACTTTTTCGATTCGCAATCTGTACCGTGAAATCTGATTTTCGTATTTTAAACATTTCAACGGGACTTGAACCATTCAGCGTGACCTTAACGAAGTGGTAAACGTTTGGAATACGATGTACATTCGAACGAGATGTAAAGGAGAATTTACAAGTTATTTGCAAAAATGGCATTTTTATTAGCCTAATCAATGTAAAGCATATCTAAACGTAATGCGTACGCATATATGTCAGATATAAGCATGGCATAAGTAATCTCTACCTGATAAATTACATGCCTATAAATACATATACGAGTGAAGATGGTGTACGATAATAACGTATGTTGTATTTATTGTATAATTTTTTATTTAATAATGATAATAATATTCCTTCCCAAGCAGTCGTCGAGTCGAAGCCATATTCATTCCATTTGGTAAATCTCGTTCAATGTTGACGACACCTCGTTTTATTATATTTCTGCAGATACTTGTTTACCATCGAAATGCGAAACACAGAGCATTGTTATTATCTGGCTAGTTATGCGAACACGAATGTACCAAATGATTCGACACGCATCGGAATAAAAGTTTGCAAATTGTTGAGGTCAAATCGTTCGTAAAGTTAAAAAATAGTCGATAAAAACTGAATGACAATCTTTCATCACCGTACATGTTAATTGCACGAATACAGCATAGAGCCAAAATATTTAAAGATTTAACCGATCACGAAATGTATTTGCGAACGTTTTCTTCTTCATTTTCTTTCGCTAAAGCGGTCTTATCGACATGCATTCATTATATCCCGTATGTAAGTTTGGTAAATTATTACAAAGGACGCGTTTCATCGATTGGATCCAGACTAGATTTTTGGTTGATCTCTTGAATGTGTAACCAGTTACTTGTCACGTTTTCAGCAAATCATGCTTTCCCTCGAATTTACATAATTAGGATAAACATGTTTTCGTAGAAAAGGCCTCTTTAGGAAAGTGATGGCTAGTACTTGTACAACAATTATTATTAATCTATATATTATATATATAATTATCAATAATTTTCATTTATTATAACTTAGTAATCTTTTTGTTTTCTTTTTAATCATATTATATATATATAAAAACAAGTTGAACAAAATAGTATGTTTTTATTTCTTTATATTTGAAACGTAACTGGATCACTTTCATCGCGGCACTTGCAATACTAGACTTCAGATATGTTAATCGGAACAATGTATTCTCGATCGGTTTGCTGGTTTTTCACTTTCTTCGCAAATCCGAGTTACGCTTCCAAAAGGAGAAAGAACATAAAATTGTAAAAAGGCATCGGAGGCCCTAAAGCTGTCTATCAAGTTTACATAGCGATTCTTACGACTAAAAAATAAGGTAAAATTCGCAAAATATTAAAAAAAAGTAGCAATTAAAAAATATACAAAGCCACTGGTAGGATACGCCGATTTCTAAACGCCCATAAAACGAGAATAGGTTGCTCTTCAATGATCAACATCCGCTGAAAGATAGAACTTTGTCCTCCAATATTTATCATTGTCGCTCGTTTGATAAAGGCTCGTAAGTTATCTGAAGATGACGATAAACTGAGAACGGCTGCGCTTCTCTCTGAGTTAAGCTACGAGATTTGAGGGTAGTATGATTTTTACCTTTTTTCTTTTCTTTTTTTTTTTTAATTATTACAAGTTTTTAATATTTTCACTTCGTGATTTTTTTCGCGACAGTAGTATTTGTAATGTAGGTTGGAAACGTGAACTGTGAAACTATCAAAGGTGCGGTGTTCCACATCATCATGGCTCAAATTCTATGAAAATTATTATACAAAGACGAATCAAAAACGAGAAAAATAGAAAAACATCATGATAAGGAATTAACATCAAATTACTCCTCGTACGATTTAATTTAGCAGAAATTTGTTTAAATTTTCCAACACACGTACTCGAGCAGTCATTAATATAAAATCACTTTAAATAATTTAACGAAGATTAAAAATGATAGTAAATATGAAACAAGATACTAGTTCGAATGTACGAATTCATAGATTTTGCCATGGTGATATGGGACATCGAACATTTTTATACTCTTGTCAGTTTACTGGTATTTGAAAAACTGGAATAATGAACTGAGAAGAACTAAAGTTTTCATCATTTTCCAAAAATCTGTGGTAATATTACCCGACATTGCTTTACATTGATCGTGTATCGTAAGCCTAACGATTTTTGAAAATTGAATATTAATGTTCATTTTTCAAACGTTCGTTGACAGTTTTATGTGTCTAACAATTAACCGTCAGTGTAACTTTTAGCTATTTGTCAGTTACCCAGCTACATGATCTGACAGAGCGTATATAAGTTCATTTGTTGCGTTGGCGCATACCGGCGGCTCAGCACGCTTCACTGCTCCAACTTAGCTGAAAACGAATGAATAACAAAAAGTTCATTAAAAACGATTACACTGAAGGATTAGGTACGAGTCAGTTCTAAATTATAACGTGAACGAACAAATTATTGACGCTTCACCAATAACTAACGCAAACATATTTTTCATACTCGTCTCGGTCTGAATTTATGGACCAGAAATGTAGCAATTTCAAATACTGCAATTGTTCTGGTCATAGCAACAACGCTGTTTCAGAGGAGCATATAGACGTGGAAAATTCAGGTTCAAAAGTATTACTTTAAATATGAGCTAATGCGTAGAGATACAATCTCACCGATATCTATAAACTCCATCCGTTTTCCATTTCCAAATGTTCTTTCAACTTGTACAACATTGAATCTTAGCGATATATCGCCGTGGACATCAGCGAAAGCAAAGGAGAAAAATAAGAAGGATGATAGATTAAAAAAAAAGAGAGAGAGAGACATAGACCAAGATCTAAAAAACTGTATATCACATTAGCAACGATCGACAGAAACCAGAAGTACTTTATCATAAATCTGAAATCAGCATTGCAATCTTTTCAACATGGATGAACAGACATTCCATGATAGTAGCCTCAGAGGGCCACGGTACGTAACTTTATTGATGAGACTTTTAGCGCAACCTATGGCTTATGTACAGAAATTAGTTTATGCAATCGTGACTAATATAATATGCATAATAAGAACTACAAACAAACGATAAATGACAACTAGGAGTTGAGAGGAAAACTCATCAAATGTATTTCAACGTGTCTATCGGTGCGCTCCGAGTTGGTCGTGCACAGCCTAGTGTGCTTCATATGTCGTATAGTTGTTATTGTGCTATGTTTTACACGTATGCATCATATTTTGCGCCAATGGACTTGTCGAATTGGTACCCTTACGGTAAAAGAATAAAAGAAATTTGTAATACGATTGAAAACTCGTATATAAAGTCCACTAAACTTCGAGCACTAGACACAACTGCTGCGTAATCAAAGAATGGTTTCAGGTCATTCCGCATCGACAATTGGAAGAACATTCCTGTCAGGTTTTCAAAGAAATAAGTCAAATGCAAAATGAACGTAAGGTGACAAAATAACGAAATGAAACAATTTCACTTCACGTGCAAGATACAGACAGTAACATACTATTTGTGTGGGGGTGCGACTCACCGCATAAAAATGTTGTTCCAATTGCGTACCGTTTCTCAAGTTCTTTGGTTTCGTTTTTACTTTTTCGCTTTTCTAAAATATGACAAATGAGATGTGATCTGTGGGCTACTTTCCAACTTTCGTGTTTACTGTACGTAAGTAAACGGGATGCGTTCTTTTTGTCAAACGAATTTTTGTTCGAACCGATCGATCTTTCAGCCTGATAATAGATTTAGATGGGATGTACCGCAGACGAGCAATTCAAGACGAAACAATTCATGACGAAAGATAGAGAGTGGCCCCTTTAATGATGATGCATACTACGTTCAGGCTGATCTTATCTTATCTCTCGAAAAAAATTCGAAAACCTGGTGGCTTTTCTTCGAAGTGAACTGTACAAACGTGATGGTAGCAGATCGAAGTACTGCTAAATCGTTTTTTTTATTTTGTAACTGTCGACGTGGTCACGTTGATAATTGGAAAATGCTTCACCAGACTTTACAAATCTAGCAGTATTTCGTAATAATTTCTTCAGCGATACGAAGAGTATGATTGAAAAAAGTTGCGAGCAAGATATAGCATTTGAAACTTGGACGGTCGCCAGTTAGAATGATAATGTACGATGAATAAAGAAGATACGTCGACATTCCACGTTAGACTCTCAGTGGATTTTAATATCTTTTTACTTGCGCTTCAGTGGACATCAGCGAAGACATAGAATTCTGAAATATGAATTTACATTCGGATGGTTCACTTACTTTTTCTTGAGGGTGAAGAAACTACGCCGCTTCGTTTCAGCTTGCATCGGTGCTGGCAAAGTGTGTGCCCTAGATGTACTCGCACCGGATACTCCTTGCGCTGCTTGATTCAATGCCGATACCCACTCGTGCATTTCTGCGTCATCCTTAGCCTGGAAAAGGAAGTCTGATCCGCTTTGGGATCTGAAAATAAAAACAGAAAATATTAGTACGATACATTAGAATTTTTAAATAAGTATCGTCAGCAACATGATTCATCGAGTAAACGTATTCTCATACTTGACTCGGAAGACGTGTTTTTTCTTCGTGTATTCACTGGCGACGAGCACCGTAGCTCCTCTGAGATCCAATGACGGTTCTCCTTTGTACGGTTGGTCAGGTGCAGCCTTGTAAGATTTTTGATCCTTGTAAGCCACCAAGTTTTGTCCACGAACAACCATATATAATTTGTCCCATGATCGATTCGACGCCCTCTTGGTAGTACTTTCCCATTCGTGTTTTCGAGACAATGTTCCTTCGAATTCGTCGTCACCCGGACTTCGTTGTTCTGCACGGAGGAGAAACGACAGATATTAGATTTTTTTTTCATAACATTTTTGTTTCATTTGCATTTAGGTATTGAATTATGAATTTCTTTGAATAGCTCTATTAGCAATATCTTAACTTAACAGTGCCATTACAAATGATTTTCTACATGATTCTTCTCTGCACTCCTCCAACGTTTGCCCCATACAACTGCAATATGAAATCTTAACAACTGGCAGACAAATTTATGTGATTTTACTGATGCGACAGCCATTCTCGATAACGTACCTGAAATTAGTTAGGTCACCGGTGATCATGTTATGATAGCATTTGTAAAATTTGTAGATAACTTTCACGTTGCTGTGAAAATTTGGTTTTATAATCTTAAAGAAACGACCGGGGAGCAAAACCAGTATGAATGAAATTCTCGTCGCGCTGCAAGGAGAAATAATCCAACGCTTACCAGTCAAACTACGTTCGTCGTCGCTTACACCACTCCGATCCAAACTGGGAGACTTGGCTGATTTTTTCCAGCGGAAACTTCGGAACGGCGATTTACTACGGCTTCGTTCCTTGCGCCGCAAAGTACCAGACTCCGAACCACTGCCACCCTTCGGAGCTTTATTTTGCACACAATAAAATTGATCTTCAATAACTACTTACGGTTTACTTAGTTTTCACGATTTGTCGAATGATGTTATGAGTGAAGTCTGTGTCTACCCGAGTCCCAGAAACCAGTGTTTTCTTTTCGTATGCAAACATCCTAATTACGAATCAGTCAAGTTTTACAGGAATATATCAGGCAGCATGCTGGTGCAAATCCATTACAAATCTTGTTGTTGAATATCTACGTCAAGCATCTATGTAAATTGAGTCGGGTCACCGTTAGTTAATCACCGAATTTGTAAAATGATTAATAAAATAATCCTACTTGGTTTTTTCAGATAAAAATTGTGTTTCAAAAAATGGTCAACATTGCATTCTATTTATACAAAATATGATAATTTTGGAAGACTTTTTCTGTGATTACTTTTGAAGATTCTTAATTGTCGTTGCTATTTACCTCTTATAAACGTTCTACAAATTATTTTTAAAAGACCATATGTAATAAAATTATATACTTCTTTTTCATTAGTTCAAAATAAGTGGAATAAAGTAATACCAAGCATCTGTTTTACGTGAGATGGATATATAAAACGATAATTTACCGATACATGAGTCTTTAAGGTGAAACGTTAAGGTATCGTACAAAGATGAACTTTATAAAAACTTCAACTATTATTGGTAAGACCATCATTGAATGACACTTACTTGTAGGAGTCGACGGAGTCGACACTCGAGACTTTGCAGAAGTTGGAGTTATGGGTGGTGTTGATACCTCCGGAGTCGAGTGGCGCACAGGCTTCGGAACATGCACTATACCACACCAATTACATCATGCTTTTCAATATACTCATTGGATGCCATATTTATATAAACTAACTAGTAAATGCAACTTAAAAACTGTCTGCAATCTCTAACCGATATTGAAGCAATATTTTCCAACTTTAATAATATCGAACAACCATGGCTACGAATAATTTGATTCAGAAAACGAGTAAGATTGAAAGATTAATAATTAATAGTGAAAATCATACCAAACGTTGAAAAAAAATATTTTGTTATGGTGAATGAATGAGAGTGAATGATCAGACGCAGACGCATAAGCGACTAGTAACATATTAAAACCACGAAGCTATGAATATGAAAAGTTTGAACAACGACGAACAAAGCAAGGATACACAGAGATACACGTGAAATCCAAGTTAGGTGATTGGTAACCGCCATAATATATCAACAAAAAGTGAATTTGTTCCATTCAAAACTGAACAAAAATTCAAAATGAATGCAATAAATAAGGATTTTGAATATATACTTACGTTTGAAATTTTGCAAATAATTCGGACAACAAATTTAATAACATTGTATTTAGAAGATGAATAATAATACCTATATCAATACGGTTCCTGAATCTGGCGAAGCTCCCGTTACTCATTTAGATAGCCAAGCACCAATGTCTAAATATTGTGGACCAAGGAAATCAAAGCTGCACGCCCCCGTGGTCAAAGTATTCCATAGCTTGTTGTTAATTAATGAATACAAATATGAGAAAATAGACAGTGATTCTTACATAGTACCATGTTTGCACTTACCTAGGTTTTATTGCTTAGGGTAAACGAGTTATAGCAAACAAGTCAGCAGCTAAGAGTTAATGCCAATATACCGCCAATATTATCGTGTAGACAAAGTGCTTAATGGATAATGTGATGTATAACATTTTTCTTCAGAAACAACCGGGAAGACCGAATTCGCATGCTAATATTCTAACAATCGACATGTTTTAGGCATCGACATTTCTTGTAATTCATAACATTTCGTTACGATTCATTGTAAAGGTTTCTAGTGGCCGGATAGCGAAGATTGTATTCTCTTCCACAAGATGGTTTCTTCGAAAAATGTTAACATTTTTTATGTATGCATAAATATGATGCGTTGGAATAAGACAGCCCCACTGTGTAATTATGCTCTCCTTCACCTAATTAAGAAACATGATAACGAAAGCAAATAGATATGCATGGGAAATTGAGCGGATAATGAAATTGGTGCCAAGTTTCTGTGAATGTGCTGAAAGAACCGTGAGATTTTCAAATAGTTGTTAAACAATAGTGATAATAATACATCTGTTTGTGGTGGATTAGTTATGTCAGCATGATGTTACAGTTATATTTTTCCATCACCGCGATGAAAATGTGTACAAATAGTATACATTATTAAAATATTGGTTGGCACGAGTTTGGTATCTCGTTATTATCTTGAGATGAAATTCGTGCAACGGGTCACAGAGCAACGATTGTATATCGAAAATATAATGCGAATTCATAATTCGAGATAATCACATTGTTAACAGACGAAGTAACGATTTGTCAATTTATAAACTCAGTACTCACCTTCTTTGGGTTTTTCTTGGGTTTGTGGAGATCTAGTAGAAGCCTTGCGTAGTGCCACTGTAGTTCGTGCATTCCGTGCAGCATTGAAATGTGTAGGAAATTGAGGAATAAAATGGTTCCAAAGGAAATGGTAATTAGGAATTGGATAATAGGAGAGGAGAAAAAAATAAATAAACGTGCTGTTAGCAATGTCATGCTCCGTTGTAAGATTATTGATTTAAACTAAAAGATCCGTTACTTGTTCATCAGTTTGCAAATTAAGATAATGTTATGTTTGTCAGATGTTTCGGACTCGAAGTTAAAACATAAAGTCATTTCAGAGAATGCTGTTAATTGTACAAAGAGAAAATCTCATCGTGCGTTTCAAATTTTCATTTCTCCAAAAACACTACTCAAATAATGTTAATAAAATGCTCCTTTTGAATTCAAGAAATTGCGGTTGGGTAATCGACAGATATCGTTGCGATATTCTGTTTGAAGTACGGTCGATGATATTTCATTAGACTTGCATAGAACGAAGCTGATCCCATAAATGAAAAATGAAGTGACGTGCACACGAGTGCTGCAACTTTAATTAATATCACGTGTAATTTAATTGGTTGTATCTCAATGTCACAGCACCGATGCACGATATCAGCAATTTAGAAACTAGACAAACTCAAATTTGTTAAGAAACTTCGTCTTACCGTGACTGTCTTCTTCGCCGACCGCGTGTTCCCCGCTTGGCGTACCGTCACCGTCAATTCTAAAAGAAAAAGAAGCATATGATACAGTCAGCCGTTAAAATTAGAGGACTGAAAATGAGAAAGGACATTTTGTGCATTTTAATGAGATAAAATGTGTAACGTAACAGTTTACCTATCACTGGGTGGTTCGTCTGGACTAGTAACGGGTGTTGCCTTGGTCAGTTTTGCAGCTTCGGCAGCAGCAGCTTCCTCTTGTTTGCGTCTCTCTTCTTCTTTTCGTTCTTGTTCTAGTCGATTCAGCTCTTTCAACTCGAACTGAATAATTGCAAAAAAAATAATATGAGTGCCGATGTTACATCAGCATACAAGACAAAACATACAAGAATGAACTTTCATTAAAATATGCTCACGTTAATTAACATGAAATTGCTTGAGAAATGAGCGATTAAACAGAAGTCAGTGTTTTTATTAAGCTCACGATTACATCTATAATTACTTGGAAAAATGTTTAACGTGCAGCTGTATAAACAGGATTGACAAATATGGCAGAAAAAAAGCGTGCATTACTCACATTACAGTCATTTTTCGCCAACATTAATGTTTCTATGGAGCAGGATGAGGATTTGGGAGAAACGGTAGTTTCGACACTCGAGGTAACGGACGGTATTCGACTCTTCGTATTCAAGTTTAAAGTATTGTGAAACTTGTCCTTGGGACTTAAACGAGACTTGTTATGCCTATGTTCTTTGCCAATACTCTCCCCCCTTGATTTCCTGCCATAATCGGGCAACGATTTACATTCTAGCGACATCGAATCTTCAGAATCCCAGTTCATCGACATTCCATAATTAAGGACTTGCATAGCAGCCACGTTGTCATACCAATTCCGCTCAGCTAAAATAAAAGTTAAACTCGGATCTACGGTTTTATTTTTAGGCGAAGTTTTTATGAGATCCTCCGTCAGCTCGTCGATTTGAAGATGTAACTTTCGTATATTTGATATCGAATTCTCAAGATCCAAACTTTCAGCGTCAGCCTCACGAACCGTGTCGAATTTATTATTCGACGTGTCTTTTTCCCAAGATACGCTTTGAACGCTGCACGAACTGGCATTCGACATTTTTCTGACCGCAGTTGAACTCTTATCACTCTTCTCCGAAAGATCCGACGAAGAGTCAGAACCTTCGAATGGCAAATTGACATAAGTATGATCGTGATATTTTTCTTGGCAATGAGAATGGTGAACGAATAAGCTCTCCGAGCCATTAATCTTGAAGGGTAGCAAAGGCAATTCCTCATCGGACGAATCGTCGGAGTTATAATCTACACATTTGGTGAAAAGCTCGTTGTTCACGGTTGGAGATTCGGGTGTTTGAGCACTGATAGTTTTAAGTCTACGCAAATTTTTCCGTTCGTCGAGACCGATGTAATTATCTACGAATACCGGTGAATCGTCACAAGTACTTGGTGAGAATAAATCACATGGGGACACGGGCTGACTACTACTCGTTGAAATTTGCGAGCTCGACTTCCAGTCCGAATTCCAAAGAAAGGATCGCGTTCGTCCTGATTTCTTATCGCTACGCTTCATAGAGTTGGCGTAATGAATCGGAGTTCCGGTGGACGTGAACTCTCGTCTGTAACGACGAACAGGTTTATAGAACTTTTCAGAATGCAATATGATCTCGCGAACGATCGTGCCTTGGGGGCGAAGGAAAAGTTTAAGTTTAGGTTTTTTGTGAGGGATCGTAGACGAGGGATAGTCAAGGAAAAAATTCTGATCACTAGTGAATTCCAACACTGGCAATCCCAGCTCCAACTCCGTACCACATCGCTCTTCAGACTACAAGAGATAGATGCAGACGAGACGTGATACACGCACATGCAAGTGAAGAAACAAGCGTTAAAACAGGATAAAACGATGTTCCAGGTGGAATTATTACATCGGGCCGCGTTGTGCATATTCCAACTATTATGAACGTATGGATTACGTACCAATCACCACAAAATATTTAACGGACAAAATTGCAAACAGTTGATGGCAAACATACAAACAATACCAAAATAACACAGCACCACTATTAAGTATTATTACAATTTAATAAGGGCAGTTAACCACAGTCCAACTACGAGCATTAATAAAATGAGTGTGATGGTACAATAGATGTGCATTGAATGAACGGAAAAGTGATCATTAGAAATCATCAAACACAGAAAGTATCGGCACATTTTTTAAGACATTCGCAGAATGGGCGGTGAGAAAATATCCTGACTTACCGTTGTGAGCCTTTGTAACGCACTGAATCTTTCTTCTTGTGCAGCTGCCGATTTTTCGAATGCTTCGTGTTTTTTGATCAGATTTTCCACGTCGTCGATGGTGTGCTGCAAATTAAAAAGATAAACAATGAAACAAGGGTGATATCAGTGCTAGGATTATCCCAAAGAGGCGAAGTACAATTTCATCGAACATCAGCTGCTAATACAACCAGATACGTATGATGCGCAACGTTTTATATGGCAAATTGAGATGGGTCATCGGAACCTTCAGAAACAGAGCTTATCTAATATATCAGCAAATGTTCTTACTCCGAGCTCTTGACTCATGAGGTATGGTTCCTGCGCGATCAACCATGCCTCTGCGACAGCTGCATCCCTAGCAAACTGGTAGACTTCCAGAACTATGAGAGAAACGACGCGTAATTATAGTTTGTTGCAATATTTATTTTCCTTGCAATAATTACACATGGTTTATAATAAATTACGATGATGGTGTACAATTGAGTAGTGAAATACTCACTGAGTTGCAGATTTTCCCATCGTTCCTCCCAGCGGTGTAACAACGCGTTTCTGTGATTGGTGAGAGCTAGCAGTTTTTCCTTAATCTGTACACTGGCATAATGATTTCTTGCCAACAGATCTTTTCCAAGATCAAGGCAAGCAGTAAGGTTGTCTTCTCTGGTGTCGATTTCAGCTTTCAAGCTTTGATGGTTGTTCATCAGTAGCTCGACGCCGGAAACATCTCTCGGCTTCTCCGAAGTATTCATTTGTCTAACGACGTCGTCCATCCAAATCATCAGAGTTCTGACCATGTTGAAGAACCTGAACAGGTCACCCGTATCTTCCAACTTCGCTTTTCTACCATCGCACAAGGATTGGAGATTTTTCCAAGCAGCGACCACCTCCGCCTCTCGGTTTGTGATCTCTCGAGCTTTGTCACCCGCGTAACTCGCCTGCAATTTGGCAGATTCGTCTTCGATTTGGGCAACCTGCGATTGCAGGGTCGACAAGTCCTGGATGAAGTTTGCATGTTTGCGTTGAAGCGCTGATACGGAACCAGCATCACGACCAAGTTCGTCGGACATAGCATTCTGTTTTTCCAAAATCCTTCCGAGAACATCTTTGCAGTCATGGAAGAATTTGTGAAGCTCGCGGCTAGCAGCTAACATCTGAGTTCGCGTTTCGATCAGCTCCAACAAATCTTGCCAGACTTCGTTCAAGCCATCTTTCCATTCGGCAATCGTGGCTGCGTCGGAATGACCAGTAGCGATAAGTGAATCTGCGATTCCGTTTACTGCTGCTACTCTCTCCGAGCCAATGGTTTCCGTGTCGCGAGCAAACTCCTTGAAACGTTCCCACAACAAAGTGACGTGATCGTAATCTTGTCCTAGCTCATGACTGCCAGCTACCAGTTCTCTCTCTGCGATCCACTGTTCAAGGTCATCTACTTCTCGGTTCAGCATGAACAACTGCAGAGCCTCGTCAAGTTTGGCACGACGTTCGCCTGCCAGATCTTTCAGTCCAGCATACAACTTATCCACTTGTGACTGCTTCACTGCTATTTGATCGCTGAGCGCATGCTGATCATTTATCAATTGCCTGGCAGTGTCTCCCAACTGACGAATGGTTTCGGCGTAATCTTCAACCGCGTGCTCCAACGATTCGTGTTTCTTCATCAAGTTTTGGGCTGAGATCTCATCTTTGCCGCGATCCTCGACCATCATGTACAGTTCTTGTTCGCTCATCCACGATTCGGCTTCCGTGGCGTCGAAGAAATATTGTTGAGCCTTCTCATTCTGAAGTAAATGCTTGTTTCTATCTTCGATCGCGTCCTTCAATTCGCGCCATCTGGCAGTGAGATCTGAGATACGTTTCGCGAATTCTTCGCTATCTTCGTGTCCTTCATCTATCAACTTCTGACCATTATTGCAAACAGACAGAATTCGGGGTTCGTGGTTGTCGATTTCCGTATGAAGAGATTGATTCTTCTTCTTCAACATGTGGACGTTGAATAGGGAATTTCCACACTCGGAGCTTGTAGCTTGGGGCATCTTCTCTGCAATCCACAACTTTTCATCTTCGACGTCTCGTCGGAATTGATAAGCCTCCTTCTTCTTTTCCAAGTGACGTTGTCGATCGACGAGCGGTGCCTTGAGTTGAGCGAACCTTTGTGCAACTTTCTCTTTTTTGCACTTGATTTCTTCCATTTTGTCGTCTGGCACGGTACGTTGAAGATGTTCGGCCTGCTTATCTAGCTCTGTAACTTGACGAGCTTTGACAGCCATCTGTGTTTCGATCATTTGCTGTTTCTGCATCAAAATGTTAACGGACGCAAGATCCGAGCCGGTATCGGTACTCTCGATCTGTTTTTCCAATTCGTTCATCCATGAATCTATATCGTCGCAAGTCTGGTGTATGAGGACTTCTCTGTTGGCGTCAAACAAACGTTCACCCTTGTCTTTGGTCGTAGTTTCTAATTCTTCGAACTGTTCGCACAGCTCTGCAACTTTGGGTTTGATAATTTCTGCCAATTCTGGTTTCAATTGAATCAACTCGTCGGCGGCCTGCTGCAGCTGTTGCAAGCGGTCTTTGTTGCTGGCAATTTCAGCCTCGAAGGCCTGATGCCTCGTCCATTTGCTGTGTACGGTCTTAGCGCTGCGATAAGTCTCGTCTTGCGCGGTAATGTGTTTCTCTTGCACCCATTCGACGAGTTCTTCGCGGTCTTGCAAGAACATTTGCAGTTGGAGTTGATCTTTCAATCGATCCATGACCTGGTTAGCCCTTTCTCGATTAGCATTTCTACGATCGTTTATAGCTTCAGCCTTCTTCTTGACCTTGTCAGCAGCGAAGTGACCTTCGTCTACTAATCTGCCAGCAAATTGAACAACGGAATTGATCTTGTCGTCGTTGGCTTCCATCGTCGTCATGAAAGCTTCGTGGCGTTTTATCATATTTTCAGCCTGCTCGAAGTTCGTCGGAGTCTCATCTTTGGTGAGAATGTGCTCTTGTTGCGACAGTAAAACTTCTGCTTGACGAGCATCTCGATCGAATACTTGTAAATTCAACGAGTTGGACAACAAATTCTGACGGTTGGCCCACATTTGATGGAGTTCCTCCCATCCCATTTTCAAAGCGTTCAAACGTTCGCGCAAGAACATATACTGCGTGTCCCCATCTCCAGCTTCGCTGGTCAGTCGCTCGCCGTACTCCATCATCTTTTGATAGTCGTCGGTATAGTTGTCGATTTCTTCCTTGATATTTTGATGTTGGGTCAACAGCTTCTCGGCATCAGCCAAGCTCGTAGGTGTATCTTCGCTGGCAACATCTGTTTGAGTCTTGGTGAGCCAAGCTTGGAAGTGGTCAAGGTCACGCAAGAATCTATGCAAATCACCGGCTTCTTCGAGTTTGGCATCGCGTTCCTTGAGCATTTGCGTCAACTGTTCCCAAATCGTGTGAATCTGGGTGATTCTCTCACGGATAATCGCTGCCTCTTCCGGATGTTCTTGTTCGATCAGTTGAGCTTCTTTTTCAAGAGCATCTAACTTGGCTTGGATGGCCGCCAAGTCTCGTTCCATACCACTGAGTCTACGCTGCAGCGTCATGACTCCAGTCAAGTCCATTTCCAAGCTATCGGTCTGTTGCAAAATACGTTTCTTGTCTTCGATCCAGGACACAGTTTCTCGGCATTCGATATGGAATGTCTGCACTCCGTGGGCAGAATTAAGAGCTTCACGTTTGCCTTCAGCCTTTTCGCGTAGTTCAGCCCATTTTTGATTCAATTCGTTCTGACGCGCGACAATTTCTCCAGAATTGGGATGTTCGACGTGCAACAACTGTCTGGCCAACTGATTGACAACAGCCACGCGAGATGCGTTCGAGTTCATTTCCTTTTCAAAACCGTCGTAGCGATGTTTCATTATTTCAACGTCTTCAATATCTTTAGCTGGTACCATGGTTTCCAGCATCCTATTCTTTTCCCCGATCCATTGTTCAACACCGTCGGATTCACTGAACAACTTGTAAAGGGACAAAGCATCCAACAATCTCTGCTTGCGTAATTTTGCCAATTCCAACAGTTCTTTGTACCTCGAATCGATCGATGCCAATCGTTCTACGACCTCTCTGGATTGAGAATCATGCTCACCAAGTTGGGAAGCTTGTTGATGTAGCTGTTCAATGGTCGTGGCATAATTTTTCAGCTCATCGGTGACATCCTTGTGTTTCTTCAATAATGATTGTACATTCGCTTCGTCCCTGCCAACGTCTTCCGACGAGACGAGACGTAGCGTATCCAACATCCAAATATCAATGTCATCTGCATCTGCGAAGAGTTGATGATAATTGACAGCTTCTTCGAGACGCTTACGCCTGAACGCAACGAGATCCAACAAATGGTTCCACATGTCCAATATCTCTTGCAATCTCTCTTTGATACGGTCAGAGCCGAAGTGTTGCTGGCGAACGAGATCATCGCCTACCGCAGCAACAGACATCAACTGCGGCTCGTGAGACTGAATTTCGTTTTCGAGAGCTTTATGCTTGGACAACAATAAATTGATGGTAGTCAAATCATGACCAATATCCCCGGTTGAAACGATTTGTTCTTTTTCCTTGATCCAGTTTTCCTCATCAGCCATGTCCCAATAGAACTGCCAAAGGTTGCGAGACTCTTCGAGTCTGGCACGACGCTCGACAGCCAAACGGACCAGCTCAGCGTAAGCATCTTCCAATTGTTGCACGCGCTCGATAATGATGGTAGGATCGCAAGGACGATAACCTTCGCCTTGTTCCAGGAATCTTTGGCTCTGTTGTACGACAGCTTTTACTCTTTCGCCCAATACGTTGATATCTGCTTCGACGAGGGAATGTTTCTGCAACAAGTCTTCGACTCCCATCAAATGTTTTCCGTAATCGTCGGTCAACAATCGCATCTTGATTTCTTCCATGCTGTCCAGAATATATAACATTTCCTGGAAGTTCTGTTGCAACTGAAGCGACAGTTCTAGCCTCAATCTTCGCGCCTTCAACAATTCCAACAAATAGTTCCACAACCTGAGAACATTATCTTTGCGCGCGTTTATTCGATCAATATCATGGTAATTTTCTGCTTCTAGTTCTTGAGACACAGCCATAACCGCTTGAACACGCTCCTCGTATGCGAATATATCTGTTTCGATGGCCTCGTGTTTCTTGGCCGCGGCTTCAACAGCAGCCAAATCAAAGCCAAAGTTATCCTGGGACACCAACCTCTGGTTCTCAGACAACCAGGTCTCTCGCATGCTGGCTTTGCGATTGAATCTAGCAGCCAATTGCTCTAATTTCTCTTGTCGGATAAGCTCTTCCCTGAGTGCTAGTTCCCGCTCGTGTTCGGCCTTTTCCAAGCGTTCCCAAGCTTTGTTGATGTCGGAGATCATTTTACCTTCCTTCGGAGTGTAAGGCTTCTGATTGTTAGCCCGCATTTTCGACTGCAGAGTAAACAACAGTACCTCCAAATTACCCTTTTCAACGAATTTCGGCGGTTTCTCTACAGTACGATAATTTGAGAACTGCGACAGTTGCGATTGCACGCCGACAAGAGAGTTGGCGAAGTGTCTGTCTCCGAGTGCTTTGATAGTGGCTTCGATCCACCGCAGTAAGTCACTTGTCAGGCTTTCGTACTCGTGGATCATTCTATCATTTTCCATGGCAATACCCACGACTTTGCCGATTCTTTTACCTTGAACGGTTTCTTGTTTCATTTTGGAGAAGTAATGGTAGTACGTAACAACATATGTTATGATGGATTTTTCATCAGGATGATCGACGAATATATCTTCAGCATCTAACAATTTTGTAAGGCCTAGTTTATCCTCAGCGACGTTGAACGCATTGTTCAAGTTATAAATGGCATTAGATTTGGACAGTTTCTCGAATTGGATGAGATCCGGACGATGTTTGTGTATTATCGCATTGAATGCAAGACCATCCCGCCACGAGGTCGTAAAGTTCCTAACGTTAACATTATGATAACCTGCAGTTTTCATTTGACACCACAGCAGCAAAGCATCCTTAGCTGACTTAGTTTCTTGATTGTCAGTCTCTTCGATTGTAATATCTTGGATTTGGAAACGTAGAATTATCGTCCAAATCAATCCCAAACTCAATCGTGGATTACCATCGACGATGTCGTGAGATCCCATATTCTCAAGATGCACGCGTTGTTCGCGCAGAAATTGCAACGCCTTGTCTACGTTTTCTAAACAATGAATACGCATTTTTCCCTTCGTTGGTCGAGGCAAGCGTTCACCGGATAATATTTCCAAGAGTTTGATGAGCATTTTTCCATCGCGCAGATCGACGTACAAGTCGCCGATGCGGCACGAACATCTCACCAAGTGAGAGTTGACCCATTTTTGGAAAGTTTTTTTCTGGACAGACTCACGTTCACCTGTAGAAAACAATCAGCGCGTCAATAATGTTGCCACATATTACGGAGCATACATCTTACCTCTTAGATCAACTACAACTTTTTCGTAATATTCTTCTAATGGTTCAGTAAATGATATTGAGTCTTCCTGAGACTGTTCCATTTTAGATTTTCTTAAATATTTTCCTCTAATCACTGCGTATTTATATAATTCTCACCTACTATTTACTTAGAAATTTACGTAACATCAAGAATCCATCTGATTTATAAATCAAATCTTATCGACACTTCCTCATTTCATTATTACCCATATATACCATACTTTGGACACAAAAAAACGTGTTTTCGTTATGACATTGAGAACAAATGTGATAAAAACCTCTCACAGAGTTATTTTTATTCGAAACTTCTGTTTGCATTGGAGAGTAAGCGTGGTTTCGTCATCGCATAAAAAGACATCTGACACTAATTATAAAAGTAGCGTACATAGTAGATACATACAGGGCAACGGTTAAAGAATAAAAACGAAATGAGCAAAAACGACAAATATTAACAGATAAATGTATTGACAGAGATGTCAACAAAAATTTGAGGTCTCGTGAAACTATGAATAGCACTTACAATGGATATAAAGTAGTAATTCAAGGTAGTGTTAACGCCCAGTTTGATAAGAAATGGACTTTATTTGATAAGAAACTAGGCTCGATATTATAAATGTGTATACATTCCTTCACACATCATCTGTTGCCAGAAAATGTACGAAATCATTTTCAAATTAAGAGAAGAAAATAACATATTTGCATTATTCGGAAATTCAGGCCCGCATTCTGATAGCGAAGGTCAAAACTTGACGTATTATCCACGCTTGCTCTCACAAATTGAAACAAATCTGGTAATATATTTATACGAAACACATCACAGGACGTTATAATTGGAAAGAGAATTGGTTAGATAAAAATAATCACGTTTCAATTTACATTTGATTCGATTAACTGCAAAGGAATTTGTCAGCGCGGCGAGGCGTAACGAGTTACTGATTGAGTCGTACAACTTTGCACGATGGTGAACAGGAAGAGTTGTACAATAGAATTTTCTTATCATCGGATATTGCGGTTACCATGGGCAAATCCTATGCCTCGTTATCACACAATGGTATACTAGCGGAAACCGACATCCACGTAAGAATAATCAACCAAACTCTATCATCTATTACAAAGAGTCAAAAATTGTCTGACTACAGATAAACTATGAAATATACATGGATCGTAACAAAAGTTAAAACTTACCAGCTAAAGCCTTGATGCGCGATCGTTCGAACAGTCTCGAACTAGAATTTCCTCCATCGTATTCGTACTCGTCGACTATCTCTTGCTGAAGCGTCGGGTCCCAACCCCCGCGCACCACTGAGATGTCGGTCGTCATAATATCAGTTTGACCAACAGCTCACAACACCCTTACCCTTATGAAGGGCACCCCTACACCAAAGAGAACAAAAATCCATAGTTATACAAGTTTATTACAACCTCGAATGATCGGGAACAATTAATGTAAACAGAAAGAGCATTAGTAATTTCAACTTGGCACTTAGAGCCTGTGATGTAACTTTGAATCGTTTCTTTTCCAGTGACTAACCAGAAGATTTCGACACTAGCGATGATTTCCTAACCTCAAACGACGACATTACTAGGGGGCCGCGCCCTCTTATCACTATCTTCGATCGTGTAATTCGCTACAAATTACACCCGTCACGATTCATTAAATCACACTACCGGCATAAGCTGATGATCGTTAATTTTGGAATTCGATTATTCGTAGAAAATTGATTTAACCTGCATACAGTACCAGTATGTGAGTACGCCGCGGACGTTCGTACACAGTGTCGGTTATTCGGTATCGACAGTCAGGTTGGAACATGTTTTCACGAAGTTAATACATATTCTAAAATTATCAAATCTAATTTCTATCGTTCCATCGCACTGACGAATTCTGGAGAACAAATCTTCACAATTTTCTCGCTAATTTCGTCTAAGTATAGGTTCTCAATTTTAGATCTCAGCATACATTTCCGCACGTTCGTACGAAGCACTTTTGTTTACAGCATCGATACGTGCGTTTCGAGAAAAATATAATTCCGTTGCTAAAAATATCGAAATATCCATGTGCGCGTATACCTAATCATTTATCATTCGATTAACAGTACGTTACTGAATTCGCACTTCGACAGGTGCGATTAAGTAGTTGCAGTTCGAGTCAAGGTTTGGACATGTCATGTTACGTCATCGATACGATCTTCCGCAATGAATTCATGGTTATTAATACGGAGTGACCAATTGTATTTCGTTTTTTTCATAACCATATTCGATCACGCAGTGAAAATATGATTCTATTTCGGAGATGTGGGACTGAACGTGGTTATGTTTCTTACGAAGAAGTAAATATACTTCCTATACATTAACTTCCATATTTCGCACGGCCTATTCCCTACAATCTATCTCATCGGACGTGGTGATTATGCTAACTTTATTAATAGTACTTGTGTGAGATTTCCGAATCTTTGATCAGACTCGATAATCTGAAATCTAAAATAACACGCGCGTTTGAGTGTATAACGACTTCAAGGCTGAAGAGCCCTTTGCGCCTGCATGTCCGCGTACCGCAACACACCAAAGGAACGTGAGTTGCGAGCTCGATGAATTATCACGGAGACTCATCAGTAGTACGGATTTACATTGATATGAATTTCCGATTTTGCAAGCATACCTCACGTGCGATTCAATACAGAAATATCTCGAATATAAAGCTCTTTCAGTCGCAACACTTCGCACGCATATATGAACGTATCCTCGTAAAATCAAGGAAAACCATCGCGAGCTAATAAAAAAAAAATCAACGAGTGATGCGCACATAAAATTGATGACGAAACTGTAATGCGTGATTAACTTGCGGCATCAGGCGTCGTAAAATATTATCTTCGACAGCGCATTCGAGGAAGTTGTTCGCGACTAATAGGATAACTTTGATAACGAACAACGCAAGCCTTAGAAATGAAGTTTAAACGTTTCTAAAAGCGCGAAACTCGCCGCCTCGATTAGAAGTCTGAATTAGAAATTGTGTAGCAAAATTTCTATGCGTCTAAAAACACCCTCCCACCTCTCGGCTAGTGATATTGTCCATTCAACTTTGAAAATAGCAAAAACTTAATTATCCGTCAAGCAAATCGAACTAGATGTATAATTATTTTTCAGACGTGTACGTGAAACAAATCACGAATAGAAAAAATCGAACGACTTTTCAGGCTATTTTTTTAAAATGTCCGCTTGTGTCGTCTGAGTCACATGTTTAGGATTGACTGTGAAACAACACTGTGTCAACGAAACACGATTGTATAGAATGCCTTTTGAAAAGATGACGTTATTCATATGATGTCATTCACGTAAAATATATGGCTTGCGTAATTTGAGAGAACGCAGTGTTAAGGCAACGTTGGAGGAAGGCAGCGCGCAGAGGTTTACGGCAATAACTTGGGGAAATCTATCCACTTGCACCACTATCAGATTCCGGAAAAAAATAAAAATACGTTTCGATACGTGGGAAAATTGAGATGACGAGGAAAAAATGTTCCTGAGAAGTACTTGTTATTAACATTCGTCATTGAAAACGTAACGAAAGACATTCTTGCGTGTCTGGTCTATACTTACGTCGAATTAAGTTCAATTGAATGACGTAAGACGCGATGTACGATTACCAGGGAAAGTGGGCGTTCAAATTTCATTGGAAGTTCAAAGTGAATGAATCGGAATCTTGGAATACAGTTAACGATAGGTTTGCTACCCTGAATCAATATGAAAAGATCCGATCGGAATAAAAGATGAAAGAGTATCGAATCAAATTGATGGTGATAAGTTATTTTTTGTCTGCTCGTTCATTCGATTATCATTAGCGCGAAATCATCGTGATAATTCCGAAGTATAAGTAAAACGGGACAATGTCCATACGTGTACATAAGATGGCTATTGATTTTCTACCAGAGTCGTCGTGACGCCAGGAAAACGCGTTATCTATAGTCGAAACTTTGAAACGCAGGTTGCGAGTGATTTGTAAATAAATTGGAAAAACGGTAAAAATTTAGGAAATAGTAACTACACTATGAATTACGTAACAAACGGTATCAGATACACGAACAAGACACGATAAGAAGTACGATACGAACAAAATAAGCGTTGCCAGTTTTGTCCGTTTCCTATCGTTCGTTGGAAAAATATGTCTAAATAGGTAGATACTTTCAACCAAAGTCCTTATACGTTCGGTTAATCAGTCGGAGAGCAAGCGCACGTAGTTTCCATTACGCAATGGTTACGTACGTCAATGTAATCTCATTTTATCTGTGATTAAACGTCGTCTGTATCTATTATCACATTATCAAAAAGTATTTATGTTTCATAAGAGTGAAAATCGGTAAAGTGTGTGATATATCTGTAAATGTGATTATAACGTTCGTTGATGAGGATGAAACAAAGGGAATACAAAATGAACAAGAGAAAAATATTGGTTTTATGAATAACACAACTCGGGTAATTAGTCGCAGAAGGGAACACCGTGTATTGGTCAAAGACTGCGTCACATCCGCATTTGCACTAATTCACCATTACCGGTGCTGGTCGTGTCGCTAACTATTTACGCGCGTAAGAAAAAAAAGGAAAAAAAACTGCGATTGTTTGCGAGGATAGCACAAAAACGGTATACGAAAGTGAAACGCGTTTTGCCCGTAGGATAGATTTTCTCGGTGATTGTAGGCGCGGCAGTAATCTAACATCAACGAAAAGCAGGAAAACGTTTGCGCGAAGGAAGAAAAGTGCACAGCTAATAAACCTGACCTGGAAAAAAAGGTCAACCGGACGTCCGTAAGTTGTGACCCAATTGAAAGGAAGCTCGAGCGCGAGCGGATGATTATCATCGTTATATACCTTTGCTGAAATTAGGTCGGCAGGGGATCGAACGTACGTTGCGTGGAAGAAAATTGGATAGGCTTTTGTCTCTGTTTCCTATCGTTGCGTTTCCATGCGGTATAAGTATCAGAGATAGAGAATTTCGCGCGTTACGCAAAACATTGCCTAGTTTTCGGCAAAACGGAGCCAGACGTACCAGGAGCGTTCTGGGGAGGGACGCGTCCTACGCCTGCCGACAGGCAACCGGAATTCCGCGCGTTAACGTGGGTTGCCTATTTGCAGGAGCGCAGAGCTAAAATGGTCCGGAATTCGTTCGACTGGATCTCGTACAATGGACATCGCTATGCAATGGGAGCGGAAAATAAACTCCTCGAGGTTGGACCGTTAAGTGTATATCTTCGCGGAAAAATATCTGATAAGACAAACGACTCCATAGAATATTTTAAGGCAGAGTAAGACCGTAGTGTAACAGAAATAACGGGAATGAACGAACAGCGCACCGAGTGCCGGGTGTTACGACATCGGTCAGATTAAAAAGACTTGAAAGGCGAAGCTTTGTTCGATGCTGTGAAAGTTTTGACGACGTCTCAGTAGACAGCAGAGTTGGGATAAGATTAAAAATGGGGACTGAGGAGACGTAGCAGAAAATGTGAAATGAATTCAATTATAAGTACATACAACAGGACGAGAAATCCATAAAAAATTGTATGACCACGAATTTCATTCGTCTCGAATATTATTTTGTGCGTAAATAAAAACTACAAAGAGTCTTCTTATCTATGCTTCGCTATCTCGTTTAAATAGAGTGAGAATGTTACTTTTTAATTTATACCATCGCGAATTGTGATACGATTACTGGTACTGAAATTGAATGGAAAAAAAGTGAAATTCTATCGTTTTTTTCTCACTCGCAAATCGCGCGATAACGTAATCGGCGAATTATATCTGCAATCATTCAATTACGTTGGTATAGGAAGAAGGGCTTGGCTTTTATAAAGAAACTCGATGTTTGCAATATAAAGCCGATAAGATTTCTTTCGGCGTATATCATTTTTAAACGACATGTCATTTCTTTTTTACATTTAACACCGAAAATTCCGAGTATTTGCGTATCTGTGAGTCAATATAAAAAAAGGATGACACGTTTGATACGCTTAAATTGTTCACGTCTTCGTAAAGATTTTCACGTGTCGTACTAAATTTTGTTATTATTGATAAATAATGTGACGATATTTTATTTTTATACGCTGTTCCATATGTGCGAATGAGTGAAAATATTTTTAACTTCAATGTTGTTAGACCCGCCACGTCGTGGATTATGCTTTCGAGAAAAATGTGTGTTTTCATACAAAAATAGTTTTCTCGTGAATCTACCCAGTTTCGAATATTCACGACCGCGAGATGCATGTGTTTCAACAATATTTCCGAGCGCCGTATATCGCGATAAAATTGGAACATGCCATCGGTAGAGTAGTAAACGGGGGGAATAAAACAAAAAAACACTGTGTACGATACCTAAAATCGCTGAAACGCGAACGGGCATCGACAAGAGCACGAAATGTACATAGTGGATTAAGTAACGTGCGCGTACCGAGTGATGATAGTTTCGAACGGATATACAGCGCTATGCGTACGGTTAATTCAGTAATATATTCAGAAAACGTAGGTCGACCTCCACCTGCCGGCTTGACGTAACAGTAAACAGAAGACTGCATTTCGTATATAAATGCTCGAGAGGAACGGAAGTAACGTGGAAAAAAGCCAACGATGTTGATCGTTAAAATAGGTCGCGAATCAGTGACCTATCCAGCGTATTCATCCTGACAGGTGCAAAAAGATGTCGAATCGAAAGCGATGAATGTTTTGTAATCGCATTCAACGCCTTACGAGTAGAAAATAATTGGGGACACGATCGTAGGACTTAATTATCGTTATCTCGCGCGACAGGTAACGCCGCGAACAAGGTGTAACCTTTTATTGGTGAAATAAGAAATAACTTTTTGCTCGCGAGTAGACGCCGTAACTCGCGAACAGGCCTGACATACTTTCGAAATACACGGTGTATTCGAACGCAGCATCGTTGTTAAATAATATCGGAAGATTCTCTGTTCGACGTCGTAATCGAACAGGCCGCATCGTGTCATAAAACGAGCTTTTATTATTAAAATCCGTGAATTACGAGGGCTCGGGTAACCCGAACACCACCATTTTTACCCAGAGATTCCGCCCGTCAGCTCGACGTTCTATTGTTATATATCATATACGAAATCATAACGAAAGAAATAAAGCGAACGGAGCGACTTACCCTGGCAACAAAACACTGTCAAACACCGTTTCACCACAAAACTGGCATACAAAACTGCACAAAATACACGAAAAACCACTGCAAGATCCACTGCGAACGTCTTCACACTCACCCGACCGGCGCGCAACCAACTGTGGCCATACGACGTCGAGCACTCGCGACAGAAACTAGTCCCTCGTGTCGAATCGGCTCGACTCGTCGTATATACGATAGAAAACCACTAAGGTACACGCATTAATCGACGTTACGTTTTACGCGTAACGTTTCCGGTGGTCATTCATTCTCTCGTCGTTTTCCTCGCTACTCAAGTTTATTTATAATACCTGATAATACCACGGGCAAAGGTATAGGTAGATTATAGGTTTGCAGAGTATAGTGACAGAAGGCGTAAGAATACACTACTCGGTATGACATCATCGGCCCCGTTTATACATTTTCTGCCGATGGGCACGCCCCATCCTTCAAATATCCTCGTTATTCGTTGGATTAACTTTTTAACGAATTAATGTTGCATTTGTCGTTACTGTCAAAGATAAATTACCACAACCGCGAAAACAAACGTTCGTTCAGTCAATTTTTTGTTCGGATATCGCTTGGTTTCATTTGTTTCCGGGCGTGAAACGTTGAAGAGGATTCACATAATTCTAATCAATGATATTTTTATTCATCAGTTATCGTATTATATATTGAAACAGTCGAGTTTTTCATAATATTTTCATATAGGTCTTACCATTAAGGGAATGTGAATCGGGAAAAATAATGCCAATTTTACTGGAAAACGACAAAGTGCTTGTTGGAAAGTTGTGATTTGAGATGGATATATTTTTAATAAGTAAACATATCAATGCATCGAAAATACAAATAAAGATGATGGATTCCGATTGCCAGCTCCGACTATCAGAGATTATAAATGAGACATTTTTTCTAGCCGCGTGTCTCACGTTTTCCTTTCCTGACATGAATAGTGAACTATGTCCCCGTTGGCATACCTCGCAAACGCACTGTGGAATAACACAACAATCATTACACGATAGTAATCATATTGGATGGAAGAAGAATGAAGCAGGAATTTATATTACCTTTGATTACCAAACCGCTTTTTACACACTGGACAAATATTGAATTCAGTCATAAGAATGTTTTGCGACTCGTAATGCATTCTTTGCTCCTGTACTTGAAGATGTTCCGCGTAGAGCAGACCTTTCAAAACTTGCGTTCTCCGTCGCTCGTTCAAATGCTTTTGAAGACTAGCTTCAAGGAAATGTTTTATACGACTTATCGGTACATTGTCTGGTAATATTTCCAGTGCCTTCAGAGGTTGAATTTTTGATGCGTGTTCCTCAAGTAGTTCCAATGCTGTTTCCAGGTCAGGTTGTGCTGTCCGTTGAATTTCTGGAGTGCAGCCTGAGTGGAACATTGTTTTGAACAAAAAATTGCATCTATAGCCGTGATTGAGATAAATTACTCACCACCGGTCATTACACCTTCGTTGTTAGGGCTCAGTAACTGTTTAATCAACAATACGTAAACCTCTTCTGCACCATCCTGATGCTTACTCTTGTCAATGTTCTTTTGCTCTGGCAAAAATTTATTGATAAGAAATGTTACGATAAATTAATCACTGAAACGATACCTCGGCTAAACTTACTGATATATTTTTCGTACACGTTGTTGCAATATTGGATGGCTCGTGGAACATCGTTTAATAAATTCACGTAAATAGATATTGCCTGCTGATGTCGACCAAGTCGTCCTAAGATAATGGCACGTTCCTCGAACAGTGAATCGAATGGAAAATGTACTAAAACTGTTTCCGGCGTATAGTCAATCGATTTTTCCAAAAACTGCTGTAATTTCTGGCGAAGATGAAGGGCGTTTTGCTTTTCCACCGAAGTAGCATCCGGACTCATATACGCTAGACATTTCTCTTTATACTGATGTATGAGGTAGTTATGAAATAATGGATTATCATCTTCCCAAAAATGAACAACATGTTCCAAGTATGGTATAGCCACAGATTTGTGACATCGTAGAAGATAGTCTAGAACTTTTGGACGAGGTAGTTGCTCGACTTCCTACAGTAATATGAAGAACTAGTCACTTTCTTTGGACACATAGTTTTGTTTATTTTAAGATTCTTACCTGTACGTCTTCTGTGAATATTCTGAGACCCTGTTCGGGATCCCGATCTAAAACCCAGCTAGAAAATTTCAGTATCAAGTCTATGTAATCCTTTCCCAAATGCTGAAGATATTGAATAGTTCTTTCGGTTCCTTTTAGATTAGAATCACTCTCGTTCGCCTGGTTTTCAAGCAGCTCCAAAGCTTTTTTGTGCTGCCCTTTGGTTTGGTACAATATGATTAATTCTGGATACTTCTGATGCTTTAACAGAGTCCTTTCAGATTCCGCCAAATGACAATGATTTAGACGCAACAAAGGTGCAACCAAAGCGTCGTTGGTCTACAAATATGTTGCTGATGAGAATATTGAAAATGAAATTACACAAAAGGTTTACACGAGATTAGATGCACACCTGTAAATAACATTTCAATAATGTTGTGTCGATTATTTTCAAAAGCTGCTCCGTGGCTACAGCCGTCATATTTTTTGGCCTATCCCCTCTCACTGCATCTTTTTCAATTTCTTTTTTATCACTACCTTCTCTCTTTTCCTTTGTTTGTGTGTCCCCCATTAATTTATGTCTAACTTCAGTCAAAAATTTGATTAAAGCTAAAAGACCTTGTTCCAAATCACGATCTTGCAGCATTGGCAACGCAGTTTCAGGCTCATTTGATTCATTTGCATTTACTGGTTGTGAAACTAGATCCGGAAAGAGTCTAATGACTTCGTACGGATCTGTTCCTAATTTCAAAAATTGTTCCATTGATTCGACGAATTTCTTATTACAGAATAAATGATGTGCATACAACGTTTGTATTTTGTAAGTTTTCTTCGTTTTTTCTTCCTCCGTTACATCCGACAAATTCTGAAATCGTACATTTCAATGACCTTTGAAGGAAATCAAAGGAAACTCCGGTGTCAATCATTGAGAACTCACCGTCAATTTTAAGGCAAGTTGAAATTGATTTTGTTCGAGCAGTGTTTGAATTTGTTGAGTAACATCTACAGCGTTTATGCACCAGACCTGGCTCACAGATGCGACGTACACCAGACCTTGTTTACATCTGTACAATAATCTGGCCTTGTTGAGTTCATTAATCGTCTGTATGTGTAAACAACCCTCCAAGGTATAAACCTCCAGAGTATCGTTGATTATTCCCATTAGGTATGGATCATCCCAAGCTGGAATTAATCAGATTTTTCACTGGCAATGTCATTATCGTCGCTGTCTTTGAATAAATCACGGTTTGTTTGTACCTGTAGCGCTCGGTGAATCGGACCACTTGACAGAATTGTGTTGAAGCAATTCACCTTTTGTATCCATCAGTATCGATTGCGCATCTTTTCCAAGAGCAAACGAGGCTTCGGACAGTCTAGTTACCCCTGGTTCAGGAGACTTTCCAGTGGGAAATAATTGTTGGCTCTTTCCATCCAGGCTCATAAGTATATACGACAGGCCACGAAAACCCAGAACTAGAGTTTCTCCGCACCTTCAAAGTTTCAACAAATAATTTATCCGGTGTTTCCTACACAATGCACAAATAACATTCGACTATCCCGGTTATTATCAAGATTTGGTCTAACCATGAAAGTACTCTGGGCACTTCAGGAACAGTCAGATCTTCGCCAAAACTAATAAACTGATCGAGCTTCCAATAAAACAGCCGTAGTTTCCGTTTTACAGCGACGCACAACCGTACGACTGTATTTTTTTTTCCTGTCATGCTTTCGGTATGTTGAACATCCAAAGTAAACATTGTAGCACCCTGCGTTTTTTGCAGTTGACATAATTGCTTTATCGATGTGGAGTTTAAATCATGAACGCCGATAATATTATCTGTAAAATGAAGTTGTAAACTATATTTTCTTATATACGGTGACGATTCTCGATTTATCTAAGACGACAGATTCACCTGTCAACACGATCAATAGGTTGTACTCTGGAATTACTTCAATTTGTGAGATTGGTTTTTTACTAAAATTTTTTCCGTAGCGTAACAATTGTAACTCTTGTTTGTTATCTGATTTTGGTGGGACATTGTACATTAACAAATGTCCTTGTCTCGTACCAATGAGTAAATTATCATCTGTAAAAATACAACAAAAACAACCAAAAATAGCACTTCGTGATATTGTTATTCATGCGGAAATCAGTAACAAAACAAAAGGCTTAAGGTTATGTCTAGTTGTTCGTACCGTAAGCTGCTATCGATTCAATTTGAACCGTTAATTTCAGTAAAGGTGAAACTTCGTAGGCGTCATGCATTTTTTACGCCACTTTTTCACCGATAAGATTCTTTTACGTAGCTGTAGCGCGAAATCACTGATACCGATTCATTTTCTGATATGAGCTGACACCCATGACACTTGTCAAACTCGCAACACGACAGTACTTTATCGTCTGCTCGAGAATACTTCGATACACTGATGACAATGATTGTCGTTTCAATGCTGAATAATCAGTTCAACATGATTTGATGATAAACATTCGGCGTTACTTCGGCGTTGCACCATGAATGGAAAGTATACTCAACACTCGTGCTCGTTGGAGCATCAATCACTGAGAAATTTGTCGAGAAGAGGTTAGAATCACGTCGAAATAGATTCGAGCTGTCAAATTGATTTGAGTCGTCAACAATTACGGAATATTTATAAACGGCACAATTATCGTGATAGAATTGACGAATTCAACGGGATCCAATTTAGAAGAACGAAATGAATATACATACAATGTTTTATTGACGACTTTAGGAAACGAATGAAACAGGATTTCGATAAATAATTTGAGAATTGTATAGAGTCATTTGGTTTATTTCAATTGTTGTATCTCAACGACGCATCCAGATGGATAGTTATGATGTGTCGTCCTGGGACCATGACCAGACCAAGAGTTCGTGCTTCCGCATGATCCTCTGATAAATATTCGGAACAAGATCCCAAAATGACGTTAGCATCACGATCGGTACACAGAAATGCTCCTGTCAGAACCCGACCATCGGTCATTTTGATTTTCAAATGTTGATTCAACCATCCACGTAATTTTCGCCTAGCTGGTGATTCTTCGACTATCAAAGTCTGCTCCGCACGATTTTTGCAAAAATATAATACGTTACACAAGATTTTGGTTCAGATAGTCGAATAAATTATGTCATAACCTCAATCATGCTCTGTTTACCTCACCATTACCGTGAACGGACTCGCCGCTAACTACGGGTGGATCTATCATATCGTTTACTAATAATGGACAACAGACACAATTATCCTGATAATTCAATCCATGTATCCTTATAAATTACTAACGTTTCTCAAACTCCGTGTTTACTACTGGAGCTCCTCGCATGACGAACTATTTTCACAGCACCGCAGCAAGAACTACAAGGAATACGAGAGGATTAGTATGGAATTTGTCCAAAAGAAGATCATTTCGAAACATCAAGTTTTGTTTTCGGATGTTTCTCCAATTATTCACATAACGTGATAAAAACGGGCGGAAACATAGAATATGAAATGTTCTTTGCTAGTTAAAAAAAATAAAAATCCACTCCAATGTTAGTGATCATTGTACTCCACTTGTACACTGTATTTCAGAGTAAGATTATGATTCTCGCGTGTCTTAAAGAAAAATAGAAAAGAAAAAACGAGCGACATCGCTCTTGAAATTTTTTGTAGAATGTAATTTCTCGAATCCGCCTAATATTCATGAATACTAATTCAAGGTCACTACGGTTAGCTGAGGTATATGCAACCCGCGTTGCAAACGCGCGAATAGTATCCTACATGTTTGGCAGCTCACCTGTCAAGTGACTTCTGAAACATAGAAAATAATAGCGTTTTCTTGATGATAATCGAATATCTTTGTGGTTTCTTAGAAATGTTATAATAGTGGATTTAATCAGATTCACTCGTCGATTCAGTAATTATTGAACTAGTGTCACTAAAGCACTATGCCGCCAAAAGGCAGTAACAAGGTTAGAAACATGTTCAGCCATATTATATTGATGTATATAAGTAATTTCATTGTCATATACCTAACGTACTTTATTTCATATTTTTCATTTAAAAGACTTACGAGAGTAATTTTTTCAGCAATATATCACATTCCTGGTGAATGTGGGAACCACTGGCAATGATTGTGATTCGAGTAATAGGAGCTTTTTGGACAAAGCTAAGGAGCTTATGAAATTGATGGTGGAAAGAAAAGTGAGCTTATATTTCATAAGTGCAAATTACATTTTAATTTACATGTTTGTCAAATTATTTCACAGATATTTCTGCACCCAAACGATGAAATGGGATTAATAGTCATGGGTGCATTGAAAACCAATAACGAATTGATGTTCGACAACATTAACGTGACGAACCCCATGGAACTCTCGTCATGGAAATTAGTCGAGGATATTGAGCGACTGCAGTCCACTGACATCAGCGTTGATTGGGTTCAGGGTTTGCAGGTTGCCTTAGGCTACATGGATAAAGAATGCATGTAAGATATATAAGTATATATATCGGTGAATATTAGAGTAATCGCTGCTAATCGTTTAATTTTAGAAATAATCACACATGGATTATTTCCATTATTTACTTTCATTTTTCAGAGGAGTTGCAAAGAGGATTCTTGTTTTATTAACTGATTTCAAAGAAGAAGAAGAAATTATGGAACAATATAATATTCAAGATATCATTGATGATATAAAACAGCAACAAATGTTTGATTTGCTAGCGATGTAATATAAAAATCGTTTCGATTTGATTCATGCTTGTATATAAAAGTTTAAGAAGTAATAACGTAGAAATTTTTTGCAGAGGTGACCTGACGACAGTGCCTGAAGAATCAAAGAAACAAATGAATTTCAGCGAGACACTTTTTGTTGAACTTTGCCAACAGGTAATTTTCATTTTGTATAAAATAACCATCATATAGTTATTGATACTGCAAATGGTATTAGATAAATTTCGTATATTTTCTCATACCTAGATTAATGGTAAAGTGATGACGTTTGAAGATACCTTGCCAAAATTGAGATTCTTCAAGGAAACCACCAAAGCTATGCCATGGAATGTCGACATGAATTTATTTCTTACGGACATTCCAGTAACACTGTACTTGAGAGTGTGTAACTGATATTTGCAATATGTGAAGCAAATTCGATGCGTTCTTAAATATTATGCGTAATGCAATACGTGACGTTCGGCAGGTAACAGAGACTACTAAGATGGCTCCATGGAAACATGTGACTACTGTTGACGAACGTGAGGAACGTGTTACGCGTACGCACGTTAAGGTTGATAAAACTGCAACGATAATCCCAGCAGAAAATATCATTAACGGATATAAGTTCGGGCGAAAATTTATACCCTTCTCAGGTACTGATTATGCTGCAGTGGAAATGATCATTTTGTACGAGATTCTAATTGTATAACTTATGATCAGGAAACCGAATTAGTGCTAGATACAGTTTACCGTTACAGAGGCAGACGTACAGGCAATGAAATATGAAAGTGGCCCAAAAGGATTCACGATTTTTGGCTTTGCAAAAAGAGATACAATCACGCTCGACTGTCTAGCAGGAAAAGGAAGCTATGTTGTTGTGCCTGGTCAAGACGTAAGTATATTATTTTGTTATTTACTATTTCGATAAGATTAAAACATGTACATTCGATGATCTATAGAGCCAAGTATCTCGTCTACATAGCGACTTGGAATAATTCGCCAAATTTAGCAAGCAATGATATTAGCAAGCAATGTTTATTATACAACTATTTCGAAGCCGAACTGTGTAGGTATATACTTTTGGTACATTGTACCACTATTAATACACTGTTTTAGTGGGCTGCGAGTCTGTTTTATTCTCTGGTGCAGGCAATGGAAAATAAAAATAGAGTTGCCATTGTCAGAAGGATCTATAGACGAAATCTTGCTCCAAAAATGGGGGTACTGATTCCTTACCTGAATGTTCCTGGTGAACCCTGGGTATGTTTTTGCTCATAAAAAATGAATCAATACGAATAAAAATTGTTTGTGCTAATTTTTACGGAAACATATAAATTTCTTATTTTAATGTAGTGTCTAGTGTACATAGAATTAGCATATGCGGAAGATCGGAGGATAGTGCAGGTAAAGCCATTGAAATCTACGATGAAACAATTATCGAATGACGAGGAAGATGCAATTAATAATCTTATCGATTCTATGATGCTTATGGGTGATCAGTATGTAGATTGGACTAAATTGGAGCTTGAGATTTTTTTCATACAGATCTATAAATGATTCATTTTCAGAGACGATGAAAATGAACCATTTGAAGAATTTAAAGTGGGTACTGTACATAACCCTGGTAGACAACACGTGTGGAACGTGCTGGCTCATAGAGCACTACATCCAGATAAGCCTATACCACCAATGGCAGATTATATTGCCAAAATATTGGAGCCTCCAGAATACCTAATATCAAAACGCGATACTGCTTTGGAAGCTATCACGAAATTATTCCCTGTGGAACGCGTGCTGCGAAAAGATAAATCAAAAGAGTACGAGTTTCAGCATACGCTTTCTCAAACACTTTTGTGTCAATGGTTTTTTTCACAAGTTGCATTCTTCTCCGTAGGAAGTTAGATGAACAATCCGGAGTTTCGGATGAAGCGAAGAAAGTCGAAGTTCCAGTTAAAGAAATTCCGCTTCAAAATCAAAACTCAGAAAAATTAGCATCAGAAATCACAGATCCACCTGAGATGGATACAGGCATGGAGGATTTGGTAAGAGTATACTTATTTTTAATTCTACGGAGGATTCTGATATTCTCCTAGCTTTTTTGGTTCTCAATCAGAGTCTTTTTGTGTTTTTGTTTCTAGCTGATGGATATTTAAAATTCTTACCATACGCGTATAACGGTTCCTGTTCACATTGGATTTTGACACCAATGTAAAATGAACGTTTATTGGTAGTTTCCAACACTGTGCTACCTCCAATGACCATAAAGAAATTGTACAAACATTTTTTCTGAATAAAATTTGATACCGTATCTTTCCTTTCTATCATTTTAGAAATTGCTTTACATCGACATTCTAAATGTCGCCAAAAATTGCACTACTTGCAAATAAATGGAAGATTTTCACGATGACATGGAAAATTGGTGGTATTTTCACCATTTTGGCGAACACGATACGTCAATAATAAAAACTGTGATAAATTCTAATAACGAGATATCCATACAAAAGTTCGTTTGTTCATCATATATACATACTTACAAAAAATATATTTTACTATGATTTGTTATTTACTTTTGAAAATATTTAAATATTTTCCACGCGTCATTTCTTTGGCTTCTTCTAATCCTAGTTGATACGCCGTATCGTGGAGTTTCTTTACTTCAGAGATGAGACTGGTGACTGACAAATTTCCCAACTCTGCAAATACATTACGATCCAAAGGTAAATAAAAGATGTTGCGAACAAATATTGAATCCCAATTTTGCGAACAAGTAAAATTATAACGCGTAAGCTTACGGTGTAATTTATTTAGGTCATCCGCTGTCAAGCTCATGGCCCATGTAGGATTCTCGGTGAACGGGGAATTCTGTGCAACGTACTCGTTGACACCTGGAACTTCATCATTCGCTGATATAATCCAACTTTTAATAAGAAAACGCTAATATTATCCCAAAATGGACTCACTTTGCTCTGGCCAGAGGTCCGGTGAGGCTCGATCTAATTTTTCTAAGCTCATAAGACTTTCCTCGACGATTCCTAGTTCTGTAAAAACAGGGTTATCAATATCCCCAAAACCAGATTTCATTGAAAATGTTCAACGAACTTTTTACCTTGTTCGTTTACAACGATGTGGTTCGCGGGTTCTTCGGACGCCATGATGTATGTTATGATTATTCGCAAATTCGAACGCCTTAAAGAAGCGGAAACCGTTCACCTTTTATTATAACGTTCCATTTGATAGTCAATCGTCATTGAGTCGGCTATATACGTTCGACTATTTTCTCACTATTTTTCGTAATTCTCAATTTCTACAAACTTTTCCGTTATCAATGAATTATTCATCCAGATAAAACCCTCTAGTCGTAACTGCCAGATGAGATCCAATCGCCGCGCATGCGCTGGAATCATGTCCATTAAGTTCCCTAGCTGAAAATAATTCTCTAGCGATGCGGTTGAATCGAAAATACAAGACAGAATTATATGATATATTTGTCCGATACATCGAAATCGATGATACTTCTGACGCGATACGTTCGTGCATGTCATTGAGATCACAATAACCCTTATATGCTACATGCTTACACATTGTTGGTATAAATGAGCAGAATTATACAATTAGCATCATGTCTTGTCCAAATTTTATCGGCGGAGCATCAACATAGGTGTATAGGGAGAAGGCGAGTAACGACAGCTGATTGGTTGTCGAGAAGGTGAGAACGACAGCTGATTGGTTGACGAGTACTGACGCGCCGCGTAGTGAGTAAAAGTAACTAACACGCTAGCAGCGATCCTGTACGTGATTCTATTCCGTCGTTCCCCAAGTTCCGTGCTGTTATAGTCTGCTACGTACAATCATCACTTCCGGCCATCTGACGTGTAACGAAAATCAATTTGCATTTCTTCGGCATTCGTGTGTGTTAGGTTAAGTTCGTCCGTTAAATTAATATTTATATTTTTATAACGCGTAGTTAAAATGCTCGATCTTTTCACGATATTTAGTAAAGGCGGCATAGTCCTTTGGTGTTTTCAAAGTACATCGCAGATTTTTACACCAAGTGTAAATGCGATGATACGCAGTGTTATTTTACAGGTGAGTCTGCAAAACTATTGAACGAATTTTCCATAAATTACTATTCATAATAGCAACGAGTATCGTGACATGATAAAACATCAATGCTTGCTATGTCTCTTGCATGTGAATATTTAAGAATTGTCAAGTACGCATTTGTGCAGACGTAACATATGGAAGCTCTTGAAATGTCACAACTTATAGCTCCATGATATTTTTCCAATTGTGACAGTATGTCACGATGGAGCTCTTTAACGAATGAACAATTTTTAGATAACAAGTGAACGTAATGTTGGCAGGAGCGCACGGAAAATCACACGTTCGACCATGACTCGTTGCGGCTACAATACAAGCTCGATAATGAATTTGAGCTTGTTTTCGTCGTGGCTTATCAAAAGATACTACAGTTATCCTATGTGGACAAATTTCTGAACGATGTTCATTTGGAGTTCAGGGATCGCTACAAAAATGAACTTCAAAAGTCGCAATGGTTTCTGGATTTTGACTTCAAGAAGTATTACGATTCCATATTAGTCGCTGCTGAACAATGGAGCAAACATCAGGCTAAACTACCTAAACAGATGCGAACTTTTGACGAGAGTGTGAAGTCCAAAAAAACTGTTGCTAGTATGATCGAGCGGAAAGATGACAAAGATACCAAGAAACAAGGTAACTTTTTTTGAGAGTGTTTGATTTTTGTAAATCATTAGTAATACGCCTAACTTAATCAATAAAGGAAATTTCATCTAGATCTGTTAAATGGATCGAGTTTAACAATTACAATAGAGATTTGATTGGGTAAAGCTTGACTAACTTGGCTTGGGCATAAAGCAGCTTGTTTTTGTAGGTAAAAAGAAGAAGGGTGCTTATTCCAATGATGATAGTCTAACCATAAGTAAGTGGTATTGTTCATATCATGTGTAAGTGTGATGGTAGTTTCGATTAAAATTAGGCAATTTTGAGCTGGGACTGCCAAACTATGAATATAATGCACGTAGGAATCTCGCATAAGATTTTCTGTAGCGCTTATTGTGCGAATTACATTTATGGGGATAGGAATTACGTGATATCAGAATTTGCCGTATGTTCTCAGCGCTTCATCATTATATGAATGCATGCATTTCGAATGCTTGTTCAATCCACCTAATTTTCCAATGTCCATACAAAGATCAGTTTTTTTCCATCTATTTACATGCATATATTTTTCAAATATCTATAGTGAAAATTCAAGAAACTCCTAAAGCCGAACCCGCCAAACCAACACCAATGATAAATGGAGGGATGTTAGACGAAGAGACTTTGCTTGCCAATCGGATCAAACTTGCTCAAAAAATGTCTGGTCCAAAAAAGAAAGCTGATAAGCAGTAAGTTTGTATCGTTGATACTCGAGAAATTGTTAGGATAATTTATTGTTGCACGTTTGAAGAACACTCAAAAATTGCAGAAAAAGTCCAAAGCCTGAGAAAGCTGGAAAGCAGCCACGTATTTGGGGATTGGGTGGGACGAATAAAGACTTGGTCAATTTGGAACGTACGACGGACAAACCATACGAAGGTGATGTCGGTGGGAACATTCAAGCTGATACAACTGTAAGCGATTTATGAGCAATTCGCAATCCACGACTCAATTGGACATTTGAGATTGCTGTTAATAAAAGTCTTTAAATTTATTTCCAGATAATTGGTCAAATGAAAGGTGGAATTCGCGACTTGGAGGTAGAGAGTGATTCAGAGGATGAAGTCTATCAACCGCAAGCTCAGACAGTCAAGTCTAATAGCGAGAAAAAATCTGGCGGCGTATTTGGTATGTTCAAAAGCCTGGTCGGAAACAAATCATTATCGAGCGAAGACATGTTGCCAGCGTTAGAGAAGTTGAAAGATCATTTGATCTCCAAAAACGTTGCTGCTGACATTGCTAACAAATTGTGCGAATCTGTGCGCGTGAAACTGGAAGGAAAAGTATTGGGCACGTTCGAGAGTGTTGCTAGTACAGTGAAAGCTACGCTAACCGAAGCATTGGTACAAATTTTGTCTCCTAAACGACGCGTGGATATATTACGTGACGCATTGGAGGCCAAGCAGAACAATCGGCCCTATGTCATGGCATTTTGTGGCGTGAACGGCGTTGGAAAATCGACGAATTTGGCTAAAATTTGCTTCTGGTTGATTGAAAATAACTTCAAAGTGTTGATCGCTGCTTGCGATACGTTCAGGTAAGTGAGTCGACGATAAGCTTCATAATTCACAACCTAATTCCTTGTTTCTGTATCTATAATAAACTGAGTATCGTGTCATTTCTTTGTAATATTTGCAAATATTCTTATCAATTCAGGGCTGGCGCCGTTGAACAGTTGCGAACTCACACTCGTCACCTGAACGCTCTCCATCCGCCGGAGAAGCACAACAATCAACAAATGGTTCAACTTTACGAGAAAGGATATGGCAAAGATGCAGCTGGTATTGCTATGGAAGCGATTCGTTTTGCTAAGGATTCCAGGATCGACGTTGTTCTGGTGGATACTGCGGGCAGGATGCAGGACAACGAACCCCTAATGAGAGCCTTGACAAAATTGATCAAAGTGAACGAACCAGACTTGGTGTTGTTCGTCGGCGAAGCGCTTGTGGGAAACGAAGCTGTGGATCAGCTGGTGAAATTCAACCAAGCTCTTGCCGATTACAGCAGCAACGTCAATCCTCACATCATCGATGGAATTGTCTTGACTAAATTTGACACGATCGACGACAAGGTGAGTTTCTTTTTTGGAATATTTACAAGGTTTCGAAGAAATCTCATAACGATGAATTTACTTGGAATCGAATAACTTTTCAGGTCGGTGCTGCAATTTCAATGACTTACATAACTGGTCAGCCGATAGTATTCGTGGGAACAGGTCAGACGTACACAGATCTGAAGTCTCTCAACGCCAAAGCCGTCGTTCATGCATTGATGAAATAAGAAAGTACATATATTTGACAAAAACAAATTATCGTGCGATGCAATATATGATTTTACACACTTTCGTGTTTTTAATTAGAACTTATCAAACGATGCATCGTTCCCAGAATTGTATCCACAGATTCTGTGGAATTTGTATGTATACTGATTCGTTTTTTCTCTAACAGTACGGAAATCAATCCGCGAAGTGCTTCGAGGCCAATCAAGGCAGATACGCATTCTTATTGTTAATTCATACGGTGGAACAAGAGCATTGTGATTCGATGAGTATCATAATGATTTTTCGTTATCGCAAATGTTGGGCGAAATTATTATTTATGCATTATGTAGAGATAAAGTAGTTTAAGAGAAAGACCAATTTTTTATGAACACTTTAATAAAAAATCAGTTCTCGCTAGTATTAGCTACGCTGTTTTTTCGCAAACACGAATTTCTGGTGCAGCTACCACGCTCAATTGTCAGATTTCGAGTTGTACGCACACGACGATCAACCGTTGTGACAAATGTTAGAAATCAGTTTCTCCTTGTTGCGTCGTGTGCTTCGGTTCTAGTACCGCCTATAATTATCATTAGATCGCGAGATTATAAATAATTATCACACTGGCTCCAATGGCAGTTGATTACCGACGCGTTCCTTTTGTTCTTTTTGTTTCGACTGAGATTCCTGTTCCTCTTCCTCTAGTTCCCAGAGTGCAGCGTCGTCGAACTTTTGCTTGTCGGATATCGATCCAAATATTGGAAATTTCATGATGTATCCTAAAACAGATGGGAGAATGAATATTTCGAATGATAACGTTTAATTCACTGATGATAATGAAATACCTGTTATTATGCCTGAAACAATAGCTAACAGCCACGTAACGAGTAACGCTAATAACTGATAACCAGCTTGTTGACCGGCACTTCTGTTAAGGCCTTGTTTTACTGGAAAATCAAAACGGATGTTCTCCAATTCTTCCAAACGTATTGGAGCTCTCGCTGGAAAGATCTGTTTTGAAAACGAAAAAACAAGGAATCACGGATGATCTGGAAGTATTGTGTTTCGAGAAGCCAGCGTTCAAATGTGAGTGAATCAAATACTTCTATCGAACAGAAATATAATGGCGAGAAATGCCAAGATTTCTCCTCGAGGAATCATACCTCGTAAAGTGAGTAATCGTAATTTGCCTCCGACGCAAGTCCAGCCATCAGTGCACCAAAAACAGCAGCCAACACGCCAGGCATACCATGCAGATTGTGCACGCCGCAAGTATCATGAATTCCCAAATACTTTTGAAGTAGAGGCTGAACATAGACGAGTTTACATGTTTTAATCGTTTCCCGTTGGATTTATTTCAGAATTGCCCATCGAGTAAGCATGTATCGTCAAGATCTCACCGTCATGAATCTGTATCCAACTACGCTCAACGCTCCCGCGAGTGAACCGATAGCAAGAGCACCGACGGGCTCGCACATCATCGCTACCAAGAGAAAAGAAGCGGAACATTAAAGGTCATGGAAATTTGAAATTCAATGCAAGCTTCTAAATTAAAGTTGCTTTCGATACCTGCAGCTGTACCGATGGCTACGCCACCAGCCAGCGTTGAATTTTGAACGTGAATCATGTTGAACTTCGTATCTCTCGAGACCAGAGCAGAAGTGGCGAAGGCTGTTACGCAACTGGCAGATATCGAGAGTACCGTGTTAATTATTGCTCTTTGTTGATCGTCACCCTCCAAAGTTGCTGAATTAAACGATGGCCAAAACAGCCAAAGGAACACAGTGCCTTTTGACGCAGAAAAAAGAAAATCAATTCTATAAATTGAATTCTGAGAAAATTCAACTTTTGTCAATCTTACCGATCATGGCGAAGATATCAGATTGATAATTGGCTCCTTCCAAGCGATGCTCTTTCGGCTTGTCCTTCAATCCCAATACCCAGCTAACGGCCAAGCCAAAGTAGGCACCGAAAACATGTACGTACATGCTTTCACCGGCGTCCACCGACTATGGAATTTTAAAATAATTTCAAACATCGTCCACCTCGATTAAAATTCCAAGTTGAATCGATAACGCCAATAATTGCCAATGAACGATTAATTCTTACTTGCAAGTGATGTTCAGCAATATGTTTATTTATCGTTTGTACAATCAATTCAAAAATTCCCATGCAGATGAGTTGCATGTAGGTAGTTTTCCCCAAAAGTGCACCCATGGAGATCAATGGTGCTGCTACTGCGACGTCTGCGCTTAACAAACTGCGAATCGACAATCCATTAAATGGGTACCTACATCTCATTTCCCAATACAACAACTCGTCGTCTCACCTACGCAGAGACAAAGGTGCTCTTCCCGATACTTTTGTCATGTGCAATACTCCTTGGCAAATCATCGCAACTTGGACTAGTATTGCTGCTACCAAAAATGTCAGTCCGATACCGCTCTGGCCGTATCTTCGAAGAAAGGTCATGAGGAAGCCGAAACCGATCCATATCATCACGTGGACATCTTGATACACTAAAGATTTCAGATGGGCAGAAGGATAGGTGTTTTTAAAGTCATGCTCTGGACATGCAATTGCAAAGTGAGAAAGACAGAGTAATTTATTAGAACGTAAATTGATACGAATAACGATTGTTCTCGAAGCGTGGATCGCTAACCGATTGCTTCTATTCGTCCTCGTTCATACATGTCGCGATAGTCGGTTAATTACACAGCTCCACAAAAAACAATTATACTTCACACTATACTACATGTTCTCGGTGTATTTTGAACCACTAAATTCGAATCTAACTTCAAAATAGGTCTAGCACACTTCAGTTTTTCCTAGAAGCATAAGAAGTCCCTAAATTGATGCAAAATTGAGTTTTCTAATATAGTGAATTTTTTATTGTACAATGTATTTTGCTTATAACAACCACATTAAAATTACCACCTTAATCTATACATAGTTAAATTCTACATCATACGCCAAAGAGCGTGAGTCAACAAAAATTATTACACCGCAAACATTTTTATGTGTCGAATGGCTTCGTAGTCTATGAAATTATATTGCAAGGTTGCCAGGATCTGGAAGCTTACATACTATCATAGCAGTTTGGGGTCAAAATTTATTAGCTACTGAGATTATGAGTTATAAGATACCAAAAACTAGCAAACATGGTTGTAGAACTATATGATCAGGAAGAGTGGTCGTACTGCACTTTATGTGCTGAGATTGAAGTAATTGTAAAGTCTCAGCTTCTAGAAGAAAACCTCAGTGAACAGGAGTAACGAGGCTCATGTATTTAAAGAGTTCGTCTTACAGAATTGCAATGCTTATAAAGTTACCGTTGCGGCATTGTAAGATCATGAAACCTTATTTTGCCCAATTGTAGGGAGTTTGTACACTTCTAGCGAAAAAGTGAAAGGTGCTGGATTACTTTGAAGTTAGATTCGAGTTCAGTGGTCCAAAATACATCGAAGTGTAGTCTAGTCCGAAGTACAATTTTGTTATGTGTGGAGCTACGTCATTGAATAATCCCTTCATCGATACCCGATTCAACTTACTTATGTAAACCTGTGGCCAGTCTCGCGATTCGTTCTTTAAGCCGTCGTATACGTTGTTAGACCGATGGTAAGCATTCGCTTCGTCTCCGTAATCGAAGATTGCCAAAAATCCACAGAGCAAGAAGCCTTGGAGGAACATCAAGGTCATCCCATGAGCCACACGCAGGGTCATTTTAAACGCGGCGGCGAACGCGCAATTCGTTGTTTTTCGATGCGCGTCCATTTGTATATCTTATCGTTCGAATCTGAATAAAAGCGTTCGCCCCAGTTTTGACATAGAACTAGGAACGGAGCGGATGTATTAATCACATCTAGCTATCGCTCCAACTTTTTTCCCCATGCTTTCTTCTATCATTTCAAACTCCTCTGCTTCTCATATTGTCCTACTCGATTGATCGATTTCCTACGCGTACCGTTTTGACCTGAGATGTCTACAATTTCAGCAATTCTCATATTCAAATATTCTCCGAAATTCGCATAGATGAGAATAAAGCCAAGGTTTTTTGGACTTTGTTCACCTGGTAGCACGCGACATACCGATAAGAAAACTGAAAAATCTAGCTGAATTTGTAAGAATATTTTATTAACCCAGTTGTCAGTTTTTTACGATCGCAACGTGTCAACACTACATCGTCACTCGTCCAATGACATCGTAATCCTAATTAGTTGAATTATACAATTTTTTTTCGTCGATTTTAGATTTTATTCGTCGCGTTCGTTTGCTCTAAACGATTCACTGTCCGATAATTTATTCGGTTCGCGTTTCCTCGCTGCATATAATTTCCTGGCAATGGATTGACAGCTAAGCGGTACATTAGTACGTTGATGCAACGTAGTCGCGATTAAAGCGCGTGGTCGAGTCGTTCGCGTTACGATTAAAATGCCCGCGAGTGTTACAGAAAATCAAATCTGCCTCAAAAACGATATCGAGTAGCCTGATTTCTTTATAAGATTCTATAACCTTGATGACTTGAATTTTATAATTGGTAATTAGATTTCAGTAGTTTCAGACGAAATTACCAAACCCGCCGTCCTGTCTCCACAAATCGAATAATTGATTAAAATTAGCTGGCTGATCTCGCAATATATGTATAGTATATACGGCATCCAAAAAATATTTGGATTTATATTTGTATAAATATGTTGTATACGTATCTATATATATATATATATATAGGCGAAGTCAGTAGAAATACGCAAACTGGTTTTGCGGGTGAAAAAGGAATTCGTCGATCGCGGAGACAATTTCTGCAGCGACGTCGCGAAATTTTGATTTTTCATAGAGGAAAAAGCACGTCTGCTGATGCTGATATTAGCGCCAGTTTCGCATCCCGTTCGATGTCAGTTATGGAATAATTACATTTTCTCGCGTCGACGATACCGGAGCACGTTTGGTCGACGACGACGACGACAAGCCTGACACGGTGATATATTCCTATGTTTACAAATACAGTATTCAGTTGAACTAATTTCTGTGTATCTCCATACATAACTAACGCTATAAATATTTGACGAGCGTGGGTATATTTATACATCGTACGCCTGCATAACCGTAGAGGATCAGATCACATTTCTTTCTCTTATATCCGAATGTTGAGTAATCGTTAATCATTATTACCAGCGAGGGAATAAAATCGGACCAGAATAACCATTGTTTCGAAAACAAAGGCTTGAGAAGGCACGGGTCGATATCTACATAAATTGAGATTCTGACTATCAGAAGTGAAAACGACGATGCTAACGCTCGTGTTTATGTTTTGTTTTTTTTGCCAATTCACGCGCCTCTGTTAATTTTTTGCCACCGCAAAGGAGATAATCGATCAGTCAACAAATTCATACCAATTATAACATATTTCCACGTTCTTTCATCAACTTATATTGATTCGCAGCGTTTTAAACGTATATTTTTAGCGCGATTATCGAAATTGTTACCAAAATGACTGAAATTTTTACAACATTTAACACGGCCAAAAAATAACTTTGTTTTCGAATGGTCGCCATTTTACGATTTCTTTCCTGAGGTAGGGGCTATAACTACATTCTTACCAATTGAGGATCTGTATTTTTCATTTTCTAACATGAAAAATAGAAGAAGAGTTGGAATTGTGTCGGCCAGGAGGAACTAGATTTTCTTTAATTTTGAAAAAAATGTTGTGCAACTTTTTCTTGTATATGTCCAAAACATTGATGAATATGTGGTAAATAAATGAGGGACAAAAATATATTCTACTTTTTTTTTTCATCGATTTACAAAAATCGTCCAGAAATACCCGCTCTTGACCGGACTACCCCCTTAATGAATTCGTGAACCTCGTGTCGTTGGCTTCAGAAGTATCACAGTTTTGCAACGTAAATTCTACGACGACGCTTGGACCCAACGAGACATGTTAATCGATGCGCCGAACACGAGACAGTGTTGGGACGACCTCCCTACGAGAATACGAAGCAAGTGCCAATGAAATTACCAATTTCTCAGCATAACGCTTCGCGATGCAAAGCATCGATGAAAGAAGCTATCATTGATAAGCGCCAACCGTATTCTACAAAATCGAACCACTCGACGAATAAGATCATTAAAACGTTCGGAAACTATCAGAACCATTTCGAATAGTCAGAAAAAGAGATTTCAAAAAACCAAACCAAAAAACCCAGGATATTGGAGCAACGAAAATATCGCGTAATCGTTACGTTACAAGCGCAGTAGCAACATCCACGAGTCCTTAATTCGCTAGTCAGAGAACGGAGAAATGGTTATTTCATCTCTATTTTGATCCTGCATCCTCGATGATATTCATACACGTTCGTCGTGCGACGTGTTTTGTTTTTCGTTTCGTTCTACTATTGGGACAGCTGCAAACATGATAAGTCGTTTACCTATCACCGTTCGCATTTTTGGGCGACCTGATGTCAACGGCATACATATATATATATATATATATATATATATATGGGGCGTTCCAGGTCAAATCGGACGGTTCGAATAATTTGAATTTTGGATTTCCCTCATTTTTTGATATTTTCACGTACCCATCCGACAATTCTTCCCGGTAACGTTAGACATTTTGTTAATCACCCGTTCAAGGGACGCCGTTCTCGGTTTTGGCTCGGTTCCGAGTCAAAAAGCGACTTTTGAACCGGTGATCAAACAAATTTGGAACTTCACCGGAAAGAGCTTTTCGATGGCTATTTGAAAGTATACAAAAATTGAGGATATCAAAAATTCAAATTATGCGAACCGTTCGATTTGGCGTGGAATACCCCGTATATGTATACCTATACGTATGTATATACGTGAATATACGCGTATATATATTTTTCACACCGGCAATTATCGTAATTACTGTCTGGTTTGTACCGCTGGAAAAACGATGCGTCTTACACAACAGCGCGGAGGACGAAAATGCATCGAACCGTTTCGCGATGAACAATAAACACGCACTCAACAGGCACGCGCGTGCTCGCGGCTCATTATCACGTACAGCGACCGCGCGCGATGTCTACGGTTCGACAGATACGCGACTGATCGAGTCGGAGACACTACGAATCTGTTACCGAACGCTAACGATAGCTACGGCCGATAACCCGTATACTTACGACTCGGTACGTCACAATCTTTATTCTCAACGAATTCGCGACGACGCGTCGCGACTTGTACGACGCTGCTCTTTTTTTCCTCCAATTTCGACAACGCGGACGCGAGAACGTGTGCCGTGCGACTCGATTGCTTTGGAATTTCTGATCGAGGTGACGGATGGGGAATGGAAGTTGCGCCGAGCGAGTGCAGGGCAAAGCTAAGCGACGCGTATCACAGTTCGAAGTGGGACATATCGAGAGAGATTCGCGGATACATATTTATTTAAATGGCAGATCGTCGTTCGCCTATTCGAGATGCGAGATGTCGCCGTGGGTCAAGTACGCGTTCTTTTGTTTTATGCAGCGCGCGTCGATGTGTAGTATCGAGCGAGATTTCGAGACGAGATCTTCGAGTAGTAAACGTGGTCCGATGTTTTTCATGACGTCGAAGGCCGCGGCAACATTGGCATCAGTATTCGAGGTTGAGAAAGTCGCGCTGGTTCGATATTAAAAGTTTTTGTTTTTTTCTGCTCTTACGTAATCGATTCGTAGATGGGAGACGAAATCTACGCGCGTTCGCGTCCTCGCCCGTGAATGTTTGATGCGAGGAGGCGTCTCGGACGCATCGATGGATCCGAACTTTTCGCCAATTGTTCCCGAGTAATCGCATCTTCTTTCGCGTTTAGGACGCGTCTCGTGGGAAATATGATAATATATCCACTCGACGATGCTGCGACGCGTTGAATGCCGAGCGAAATAGGACCGTTTCTTTCTCTGTTTCAATTTCCGTCCCGTCTTTATTCTCGTTTCAGTTCCGACTCTCCGCCAGTCGCAGCTATATTAACTCGTTAAATTTTCACGAACTCGATGGTATGCGAGGAAATTGTGAGCAAACTGCACGCCGAGCATACTCCAGTCCACCTTCTTTATCGACCCATTACATTTAAGTCGTAACGGACTCTTCTACCAGACCCCGAAATATAGCGGAGAATACGAACGTTCCGCAGGCGACTGTTTTATCGACAAATTTAACGACATCGAGAAACAAATGCGACGCGACAATTGTCGCCGCGAAGCCCTCTGGACATTTTTGGCGAAACTTTCAAATTTCGAACACCAATTCGTTGCGAACTGTCCTTATCCTCGTCCACGAATGTTAGCTGACCCATTTTTAATTTGTTTCTCCGATCTTCTAGGAATTAAAAAAATAATCGCTGGATCGCTTTCAACGGATCAATAGTTTCAAGCGTAATTAGTATAATTACGCCGGAATGCATTCCGTCGAAGCAGGATCGTTATTTACTACTTAACGATTTACGCCAGTCGAAATTCCATTCGGATGTATTCAAACGTCGTATTTTACAGCCTTAAAAAACGAACCATAACTCAAAATTCCAAAAATAAGCCTTGAACGTATTTTTAAGATTCATCGAATCATGGCATTTCCAGCAAATACCCTCCCAAATTCACGATTTATAATCTCGAGCAATAGTATTTTCCAAAAAAATTCCCCCAAAATTATACGCGTATCTAGAAATGAAGCTGGAGGCAAAGAACCTAGTTGGGAATTATGAACAGGTATTCGAATCCGGAAATTTTCTGTCCCTTCAAAGATGCTTTACGTAGAAGAAAACGCCGTGGTCCAAACGATCCGCTGCACAGCGGAGGGATTAAATTGCAGTCAAACGAAGCTTCCGCCCGTTGAAACGAGTCCGTTACGTCGAAATCGCGATACGTTGATAAGCAATCCTCGTCAGGAGCGGTTAACCCTTCGACTGGACGCGGGGTCACTTTGACCCCAGGATTTTTCTCGTCCAAGTACCTAATTCTCGACGCATTTCCCGTTCTGGACGAATGTTAGGGCGCCTAACGTTTGTTACTCTTGAAAAACAAGTTTCGAAGCATAAGACGAGGATCATTTACTGCAAAAGAACTTCTCTACCACGAAACAACAAAGCAGGCATATGTATCCAACTATAACGATCTGAAAAACTCCGAGGGTCAGATTGACCCCGCATGCAGTTGGAGGTTCGCGACGGAAGTGTGCAGTCGAAGTGTTAAAATGACTAATTAATCACGAGGTCCATTCGTGTCTCGATCGTAGCGTCGATACGTACTTGAATACAATTTGGTAACTTCAGCCGTAGCTATCTGTCCCGGTGTCTGGCCATTGATCACGGTCTTCTTAGGACTAGCTTCCACGCCATATGTTGTTAGTAAACCGATTAGCACCACGACGCAGATTTGCAGCGTACACAACAGGATTACCTGCTTCTTCGTAGCACATGGTACATACATTACCTGGGGAAAAAGGAGAACGTTAGACGAAAAACAACAGCCAAATCCCACGAATTACTCCAGGAGTCGTCTGAACGAAACGGGAAGATTGAAACGAACCTCGCCCATTTTTTTAGCTTCTAATTTCAATAAATCCGTTTTTTGCTATCGCCGCGTTGTTTGCCGTTCTGATCAGCGTTTGTAACGCGCACCGGAACTCGCCGATACGTTCGATGAGAAATAATAACGGGAAAAAGATTAGCGGTTTGTATTGTGTTCTCGCAGTGAAACGATACGATGCAAGCAACGATCGCGTTACAACTAAAAAGCTCTCGTCGTTTGTGAATTACCCCGGGACGGATGTGCTTGTCGTTCGGCGTGGACGCCGCGAAATTTGTTTCGTTACGAAACTAACGAGCCTAAATAGTTTCATCGACGATCCGAGATGTCAAAATACCGAGAACAAGAGACACGGCCGAAAATAGTTGTACGCGAATACGAAGTTGTTTGGCCTTCTAAAACGCAAAATTAACCCGATCCGTTCGAATGACGATGATGATCCGTGTGTAGATATGCGTAGAGCAATAACAACGCGCGTTGTACTCGAAGAATCGCGACGTTCGTCTAGTTTTGCTGCTCGAACGACGTCAAAGAGTAGAAATAACGATTATTTGACCAATCGATGAGATGCAAAGGTCAAATTATTTCTCTGATTCGAACTCGATTCGATTATAGGTAAAACCTTCTCGACTCTGTCGTCAACGGAGTTGAATCAATAATTCACGCAGCTTGAGCAGAAAAAAAATCCCGTCGCGTTTCAATTTTCGTCACGTCGAGGCAAAGTGTCTTCTACTTTGGCAAATATGTTTTTGGTAAACGAAGACACTTGTCGCGGTAAAAAGTTTCGCCAAAGTGACGAGATTCTCGTCTTGTTTTTCGTATTTATGCGAACCTATTTCGTCGGATTAAATGCAATTGCTTTATGACTCGAGCATGCAATTCCAGGGGAATGCGTGGCAGAAATTGTCCAGAAATAACGTCGCCGGAGCGGCGACACGTTGGGACATTTTTCCTGAAACTTGAGCCTCCCGAGTTCAATAATTGCGGAGTACTTATTGCTACGAGTAATTAAGAGAGTTAATTGAAAATACGAAGGCAAACGAAACGAAGATTTATCATCTGCTTCTATCGCGTCGCACTCGTCGCGAAATCTAATCAAGATCAATTTTAGCTCGTTCTACCGACGAATAAAAAACTGTGCCAACTCATCGCGAAGGACATCGAAGTGACACTTTCGAAAATCGTCATTTTTCCAAATACCTCAAAATACTCGACGGTATTTCGAGACTTTTCGAAAAACGTGATTTGTGCAACAAAAAAAAACATTTTTTTTTCGTGCAAATTTCGTTTTTGAAAAGCGAACGAATTTTTCTCACGTCGAGTCAAAAATTAGTTTTACTTACGAGAACGAGTTGGACTGGACGTGAACGTGTTTCCTAAAATTTGCGACGTGGATTCGCCGATTGACCGTCTAGTTGTCGATGGCTCGATAGTCGTCGAACGTCTGAACTCCGGGTACGTATTCGCGTCACGAAAGTTCCTGCTTGTCAATTGTAATGTTTTCTTTCATCCTCCTCTACAAATGAGCCTCAAATGGAATAGGATAACAAATCGATGCGCAGATGTTGAATTGCTAATAACGATACACGCGAGACGTCGCTAGAGATTGGCGCCGGCGACACAAACAGACGAGAACATCGATACTCGTTGCCGAAAACGTTGCCGTAGCGTAGAATCAACATACGTGTGAGAAAAATTCCGACCGGATTTGTCTATTCTTCTCAAATCGACCCCGTCAATTATAATTTTTCCCGCAAGGAAAGAAAGCTTAACGTTTGATGTACCAATTAAATCAGCGCAGCTGCAAGCTCTTCGACTGCTCCAGACCCAAATCGCGGGTGCTCGGCCCAATGTCAGAAATTCAATTATATACTTCGCGATAAACTAATTTTTGGGTTTAAAAAAAGTCGACAGTACGATCATCCCGGATTGTTCGTTGAAAGCTGTACATCAACGCTCATTATGTATCGTCTAGTCTAGACTATTATCAGCATTGTTCACGAAAGAAACAGAAACGGAATGCCGTGAGAATTACCAAGGTATGCGAAATACACGCAACTCGAACACTGAAATGAAACAAAAATATCCTACATTTTCGTACGAAAAACCATTTTAACAACCCAATTTTTCAAAAAAATATAATTACATATAATTGATATTTGAAAAAAAAATGGTGTCATCGTAAGTAATGATTTTTTCTAGAGTGTAGAATTGAAATCTGATTCGATCGATTTTGGCGGAAAACTGGTCCAATGGGAAGCAGATAACAAAATCATGATAGCAATTGGCAGAAAAAATCGTGCGTCGTTTGTTTGGTCGATTGAAATGGATCTATTTTAAATTTCATATTTAATATGATATCGTTCGTATTAGCAGATTCGCAGAGTCGTGTGCGATGATAGGTAAATTCATCATTCTCCAAGTTAGGATAGGCCACACACGGAGACGTGTAGAGATACGAGACCGGATACATTACGATACAGGTACGGAATGATAATAAGTAAATGAGCGGTACCCCAGTCGCGTGAGTTGTCATTCGGCGCACGAAAGCGGTAAAGTGCGAAAACACAGAGAGAAGAGATGGAATTGTAATACAAAGTGAAGATGGAACAGAGTGGGTACAAAAACAAAGATGAGATGGTCTCGGATAGAATGTAGAGCGCAGCCTTGAGACAACATTCGTGTCTCGACGGAACGTGACTTAATATTTGCAGATGTAAATAAACGATAAATATAAAATTGAAATACAACAAAATATAAATTCATACAACCGAGTCTGGAGCCAGCAATAATTCGTGTCGCGATTGATCGTCGTGAGAAATAGTTGGAGTAGGTACATTTGGCAGGGTACATGTGATTGACCAGATCCGGCTTCGATTTTCAAGATGAGCGGTGAACCAAAATTAATCCTTCCCCGACCCAGCAGATTAAATTTTGGAGCAGTATCTTAGCCATAATTCAGTCCGACGTTCCAAGGGTCGGGTCATGTCGGTTTTATTGCCAGTGCTTTGTTGCCTGTAAAGCAGCGTAGACCAGAATTTCGCCAAGGATACGCAGACTCCATTTCCATGCGAGAATAATTATAATTTGTAAAAAGTCAACCCTTCGCCGAGATCACCCCGCAACGCTGAATTATGTCTCGTCGATTTTTCGTTTTCTCCAAAATTCTGTGGGACGGAAAACGATTCGTGCAAAATAAAAATAGGAATCACTGGTTTACCAAATTATTATTAACTCACCACTCGCGCAAAAATGGTCCCAGATATCCAACGTCGCTTGATGTGGAGTTGGGAAAAAAGTGGACTTAAAAAAAAAGGGTCGAGGACGAAAGTCAAATAAACGAACAACCCGTGAACCGTGAATGGAATTAGACTTTTTATTTATTTTGATCACTAATTTTATCATCATCATTGCTCAATCTTACAAAACGAACGTATGATACACGTTACACTTGCTTTACGTTGCATGTTCAATCCTTTCACCGGATGGTGACCGATAATCTCCAAATTTCAACAGTTCTTCGTATCTGACGGATATTTAGTCGCAAATGCTTTCGAGATTGTGCGTGACTATAGCAAAATTAAAAAAAAACAAAAAAAAAACGAGTATTCGAACATTTTATTTTTATTTTTCGCTATCCACAGTTAATTAGATATAAAGAATACTGCAATCGAGTCGCTCACCGCGTCAGAATGCTGATCGCAATCTTTCGCTATTTTCGCCTTCAATTTTCCAAATTTTTCTCTCTCGCGTGAAAAATGAATAAATCGAAGGACAAAAAACAAGAAAATAAAAATTAAAAAAAAGACAGACGTTTTCCAATCACACACATTTACGCACATAGAAAGCACTCTTACATACGTATTTATCAGTAGTCTAGATTATTCATATGCTTGATTATTAATCGTAGAAATTAAATCTTACTTCGACTGTTATTTTCTCTTTGTTTGTTTGATCGACGCGTTTCACTGGCTCGAACAGCGCGGATATTAACAGGAAGGTTACTCGTCATTTTTCTCCTCAGATTTTATAATATTTTCTTCGTATATTTGGAACGCGTCACGATTCGGACATCAGCCAGCGAGAAAATTGCGTATGAAACTCGTGATCGGTGCAATGGAAATAAAATCGTTTGAATAGAGCGATACAGTTAAAAATACTTTGCAACTTATACGTATATACGTCTATACGTCTCGACTTTTAATTCTAATGCACGCGTCGCCTGGAAAAAAAAACCGAACAATCGACACGTCGCGTATAAATAATAAGTCTAGAAACGAAAAGTTCGGATGGAAACGATCGGTATGAAATAATAATAAAATACTAACGGTATTTTAAAATGGCACTGATAAGCGACGACGCTGTGGCGTGCAAAATATTTGGTATTTATCATACAATGCTAGTTTGTCAATCTTACGCTCTACTTACTATTCGTAGAATGGAAATTGAAACACGATTCGTCGATACATATTTCATTCGTCATTCTTCGGACGTCCGTTTATTTAATACGTATAATTTAGGATAATATAAATCAACTCGATATTTTTTCCCATTGTCACGATGAAAGTCTGAAGCTTTTCGTGTCGAATAAAACGAGGAGAAGCGAGCTGCCAGTCCCATCTGGAAGTGGGTGGCATGGCTTCGCTAAAAGTCGAGTTGCAGCCAAATCAATTGAAATGAAATTCGACCTTGAAATTTAGACTTGGATTTTAGATTGTTTTCGACAAATATCGACTTGATTTACATCATTCTCTGATATACGAACGATAAAATCATCTTTCTCTCCATCGTCGTATCTAACAACAAGACTAAGAATCATGTTCCGACACACCTACATTTTGTTGCATCGAGAAAAATTGTTTGGTTGGAAAAAAATGGAAAAAATAAAGAAAAACGAAAACGTAAAAAAAAAAACTATTTTTTCTACCTTTCTAATAGTAAGAGACAACTTTATTTACAGTCTCGCGCGCAGGTTTCACATAAAGAATGAATTTATAAGTAATTATTGATTATTTATCAACGAATAAATACGTTATAGATATATTTAATTGCATCGTGCGAGAAAATGATGGTTCAGTTTCGCATTGATCTTTGTCGCTCTCTCTCTCTCTCGTTTGCTTGCTCATCGCCACTCGGATATTAGAAAAAGATGCTGATTATACCCTAACTCGGGAGGTTTTGTCGCTCACCTACGTAAACATTATCGCGATATTCGTGAAAGTTAGGATGAAAAAGGCGAGGGAACTGATGGCGTTGGTCTCGGATGACGACAAGGCGAATACCGATCCCGATGCCGACCCGACGAACGTCGATTCCAAATGACTTGCTGGCTGCTCGGATGCCATTAATTCCACGCGGTCGGGACACGGCAACTCTTCCGGTCGCAGCTGGAAGAGATGCTTGACGAAGCCAGCTTTTCCATCAACGATTTGAATCTGAAAGCGAAAGAAAAACAATTCATCCGAATATTTTCTCATCGGGTTCAGTCGAGCGTTTTAGCAGCCCAAGAAGACGGAGAAGAATAGGGAAGAAGGATTCTCGAGAAATCACTGGAACACCCCCACCCACCCCATCAGCAACGTTCTCATTCGAGTTCCAAGCTTTTTTCTTCGCGTTTCCAATAACCACGTAGGTTCGCGATAAAAATGAAGCTTTGTTTGCGTGTCCGCATCGATTCGTAGCCCAGTTTATCTCAGGCACTTTGGAATTGAGTGGATAGGCGGTTACCATACGGTTTATAACACTTTTGAATTTACTTCGGAATGTGAATCAGCAATTTCACATCGATAAATCTATATCCAAGCTGTGAAATTGACAAGATCTGCCGAAAAACGGGAGAAGTTTAAGTGAAACGGAAAGGCAATGAAAGATGGGCAGGATATAGCAGTATCTTTGGAAAAGTTACGCCCAAAGCTTTTGAAAACTCGACCGACCATCAACACGATAATTACAAAACTGGAGAACAGGTACAAAAAGGAATGGAAAGGTCGAAAAAAAATCAGCAAAAAGCTGGTAGACGACAAGTTTAGCCGATGGCTGATTACGAAGCAAGAAAAAAGCTCGCCATTTTTGTTCTTCTCAATGGAAAACGGTTTTTATTCTCGGAGTAGCTCGAGAACGTCAGTCGGCTGGGTGGCTTTTGAGGGCGACTTAAAATGATGCGCTCGATGAATCGAGGTGATACAAATGGAAATAGCGTACCGTCGTTTGGGTGTTGGTGTTCGCGCGGCCGTCCTCGAGTTCCTCTTCGTAATCCGCGTCGTAATAATCGTCGGCTTCGTCGCCTTGAGGGTATTCGTCAGCATTTTCAAGATCGTCAACCATATCGTCGTCGGCGAATTCTTCTGCGGGGTGAAAAACGTCGGATTAATTTCGCCGAACGGCGTTGCATCGCTTAGGGTTGGAATATTGCAAAGCTCTCGGAATCAGCTGCGATTACAATCAGTGGCGACGTGATAATCGGCGTACCTTCGTTCAGGGGAAGTTCGATGGCCAAAGCTTGACTCTCCCTTTCGATCGACTCCGTCGACTTGTTCGTTTCGTTGTTCGCTTCCAAAAAACAAGTCAGCTCCTCCAACGATTCCTGTAGCCGCGTGTTCTTCGTCTCGTTCCTCAATCCCCAGATCCAAGCCAGTCGACAGTCGCAGGAGAGTCTATTGCCTGCAATGACGCGTATACGTTTGTGATCAGGAAACGCGAGACGAGGAAATACGAGGGAAAATTCCGAAGCAATGGTGAAAAATCGCCGAGAATCGATTTGTTTTCTCTTATCTTTACGACTTCCCGCGCTCTTAGCAATTTGTCCAGATTTCCCCCTTCGAACTCGAACCGAATTGCAATAAATATTTATTCCCAACTTGAATATTGGATTAAGTCAAATGTATCTTACAAATTTATAATAAATTTATTACATGCTTATAAATTTAATCTAGTTCATTTACCTCCTACTTATTAACGAGAACTATGTATAGGTCAGCTATTACTGGTATTAATAAATAATTAAATAAATAAATAAATAAATAAATTAATTAATTAATGCGCAGGCAAAACGTCGAGTAGGCAGAAAAAATTGTTGCAAATTCGTTTAGTTCGTCGTGTAAATTGTCCTCCGGGAGTGCATATCGCAGCAGCTGCGGTGTGGCGCGTCGACATCTCCGCGAACAGCTTCGTGAATGTCGAGGATGTTCGTGGAGTAGGTAAGGGGAAAAAAATGTTGATCCGGAGTGAAAAATTGAACGAAGTGCCGTGTTTTGTTGGCGTGGCGCGAAGAATCGAAGGGGCAGGTTTCGGGTCGGTTCATTTACATCCATAATTGATCGGCCGATGAGATTGGAAGGGCAGCGTCTCCGGTTTTTAATTAATCGTTTAATAATTAATAACGACACGACGACCGTCGACGAGCGTCGGGTGTGTTCCTGGGCCGTTGGCGTGCATATATGTATACCATTCGGCGGCGCCATTCCCTGCTCCCTGGGGTCTTTAAAAATTTATGTCACGGGTAGCGAATGGATGCGACAAGACCGAAGGGACAGAGAAAGAGACGCTACCACTCCGCGGGAGCCTCGGAAATATCCAGGGTCAAAATGCTACCATTCTTAGGTTTCGTAAAAAACATTGCATTATCGCACCCCGCAGACCGATTCATTTCAAACTTTCGCGGTGCGTGGCAGGTAGAAAATACGCGCAATCCGAACCTCTCCAAACCTTTGAAAAAAAACAAAAAAAAACTAAATAACTAACTAAATAAATAAATGAATAAATAAATAGATAAATGAATAAATAAATTAATAAACGCGAAAAACAGCGTCGACGTTCGAAAAGTAGGATCTTATTGCTGGAAAAATCCAAATCGAGCAATTGAATTCGCGACTTTTCGACACATTCGATCGCTGTGTGCGTCCCGCGCTTTACGCGTCCCTCGGGAGAGGAATATGAAATGCGAATAGGTTTTTTTTGCCGACAACGAGGGTGGAGCGAGATTCACTTTGAAATAATGAGGCGGAGATGCACGAAGGAATTTTACAATCCCGACGAAAATTCGCAGCTGCGGAGGAAAAACGGCGAGTCGTGTGATCCGCAGCGTCTGGTGGCGAGGAAACAGAAATGGTTTCATAATTTATTTAAGAGGTAATTTGAAAAAGCGCGTTGAAAGGCAAGACGTGTTCCGAGCGCGTCGCGTCCTTTCTTATCAATCTCACCTTCCCTTCTCGTTGCCACGTCAAGTAGCGCCGCTAAGTTTACCGGATTTTAAAAAGCTTCGCATGAAAAAAAAAAGTCGCACGTATCAATTGGTGGGCCATCGTCGTGAAAAATTCTTCGGGGGGTCGAAAAACGACGGAGAATGAGGGGGGAAAATGGAAGAATTTCGAGGGAAGTTTGGGGGAAACGCGCCAAATGGACTCTGGCAAGTAGAAGAACGGAACGGAGAAATAAGGGATTTTCTTTTCTTCTCCTTTCTGCACAACGACCTCTGCAAGGTCGAGGCTGTTAGGTTGGAAAAACGCGTGCTCCTTATTTTGTTGAAATTAATCGTAGTAATTGAATTAGCTGCGGGTAATTAATTCCGCGAAAACAAGCGAACGCCGCGGCGCGGAGAGCGAGGGGAGGAAGAAAAATCTGAGACTCACGGCCCTCGGAGGAGAGGCGCGAGGAGCTCGGCTGCGCGGTGGCGAAGGCGAGCGGCAGAAAAACGGGCGAAATTGAAGCTTCGAAGCGTGAAAACTGCGTATCCAACCGTCTGGCCCGAAATTGTCCCATCTCGCTCGTACCTTCGCGGGGAGGAAAGCGAACGACGAAGCGCGTATCCCGTATCCCCAAGAGGGGTTGGTCTACCCTTTCGCGGGTGCCCTAGCGCGACGGTGGTGGACCCGCGTCCCGAGTCCCATGGTAGGTAGGCGTGTCCATGGGATATTAGGTTTTAATCATTTAGGGGATGAAATTTTAGAACGGAGGCGTGGTTGTCTGTCGCTCTGCCGGTAACACCCCGTTCTGTTTTACCTGTAACGAACGCGATCGTCATTTGTCTGGCACGCGGATAGCGGCTACACGGTCGTCGTGATCGTTTCGCCGCGTCGTCCAAAACCGCAAGCTTATCTGCTCGACGCATGAGATTCGCTGAAATTATCCGACGCCCTTTAGTCAAACGTACGATTATCCTGCAGTCACCAATAACGCCCACGTTTTTGACGCGCACCGATTTCCCAACCCTCCAAGTTCCATCGTGGCTCGAAACTGTGAACGACTCCTCGCCGATTAAAAAAGCGAAAAACGAGCTCCGTGATATGACTCTTACATCTGTCTACAGAAATTTGCAATTGCCATGTATAAATAATTCATCGCGCACCGTTATTCGTTCGAATCTCAGTCTCTGACAGACCCTACAGTCTTTTCAAGTAAAAATCACCGGTTTTTTACAGTTACATTTAATTTACGGTTATGCAACTAATCTTTCTCACTAAAGTAGTTCCAGAAGATGTTACCATACAATATTCAAGTCGATATTGAGGATGGATTTTTTTTACGACAAGTTTTTCCATTGGGGTCCGACAGACCCCACTGGCAGATACCTTGCACGAGGGAAGGTGGCAGCTAAGGGTTAACCGAATAATAAATACAATATATACCATGATAAAAATTTAACTTGAATGTTAAAAAGTGCATTGCAGCAGAGGAGCAAAGAAACAAAACATATTTATTGTAATTTAAACGGCCTCATACCGTCAAGTTATACTTATATTACAGTATATATTTGTTCAAGATTCAATAAAATAACATTGCATAATGAATTAATTATAGATAGACATTAGTGACATATTATGGAGCAGGTTTTTCGTTTTGTGCAGCTATTTCTTAACGCGGTCTAGTTTTTTGAATAATTTATTGTACTTCACATTTTTTACACTCCTTGTCACTCCCAAAATTGAGACGAAGTTAATGGCACCTCATAAGTTGAAATCCGTCGAAGGGTTTAGGCTGGAGGGCGAGTCAAAGAATTAGACATACGTACATACATGCACACGTACATGCGCTCGAAACACATTACCCTCCGTCGACAATCGGGTAAAAAGTAACGCGAAGGTGTGAAATGTTGACAAACGACACGGAATGCTGCACGGATTTTATTCACGCGATTATCGTTGTGATTTGCGATTGTTCCCGTAGATTTACAGCGTTGATTTATTACGCCTCGGCTCTCGTAATCAACTAAATCGCGGCGTGTTATTTTCAATTGTGTTGTATCCATTTTCTTCGTATATTTGGCTAATTTTCTGAATTCCGTTCTCGGCGTTGTTGGAATTTCTAGCGATTTGTTCCAACGAAAGGTAGAAGGACCTTATTTCCATCGGATTCGAAGCTCGAGTCGACGAGCAATGTTATGGAAAACGTGTAACGAGGTCGAACAGCATCGGATCTAAATTTGAAGCTGCACGAGAACTGAGATCAGAAACGAATGCTAACGTGAGGAAAAAATAGGGGAGAAAAGTATTTATTTTCAAAACTCGATACAGCGCGAAACGGATTTCTCTGGCAAATATATCGAGTTCCGTTTCGAATATTCGTGGAAAATTTGATCGAAGTAATATTAGGCGCGTTACTCGCGAATGGTTGGTGAAAATTGTGGAAATGGAATTTATACAAATTGGCAATTTTCCATTTCGCTCGCCCTCGCCAACCGTGTTTATTCTACAAACACGCGCGCGCGCGCGCGCGATTCCTCGAGATATATCTAATTCAGCGTTCCAGCCGATGAATATTATTCGCCTTATCTTCCGCAGCTTCGATCGCGAAATTGTTGCAGGCGAAAACTCCGCGATATTTTCCTTATCTCCGCCGCGAGGGGGTGGCAGAGGCAGAAGATACCCAAGTACATATATCATATCCGTGCAGTCGCACTTTCGTACGACTGCGCGTCTCCGACGTTTAATGTCACTCGTCTGATATGGTATTCACCCCCAAAGTCGCGCAGCACTAAAAGCCAAACTCAGTTACCTTAACCCCCCCTCGTATGACCCTCGGCTCCTGATTTTAAGCCGCCCTCAAAACCCCACGAAACCACCCGTCGCGTAATGCAATACTACCGAACTACCCTTGAGCCGGTCCACCCTGTGTTTCACTACGTTTTATTTGTCTACCCTCCCACCGCCGTATCTTTGCATTTAATGCGACGTATATGAACACAAACGTTCGCGCACGCCTCCCCCGTACCTCCGCTCTGTGTACGTACGTATTTCCTCTCTTTCCGCTCTTCCTTTCTCCCTTTGCTTTTCTTTCTTTTTTTCTTTCATTTTTCACTTAGCGGTGGATCAGAGCCGCGTCGGAAGCTGAACAAACAGCCATAAATATCAGAGTACTAATCAGATATAACGAACCAAAAAAACCTGCTCTTACCGTAATATAAGAATAGCGGATGAATTTTCCACTCTCGAGGAAATTGTTCGTTCGTTTCTCCCACTTTTACTATTTACCGAACAAACGTTTCGGGAACATAAAACCAAAAAAAAAAAAACCAATTATTTTTATTCCGGGTAATGGATTTGCACGATCGTCGAAAACAACATTTTATTAGCCATAAATGCTGCAAAAAAAAACAAGAAGAAACGGTCCAGAGTCCTCAGAAATTACGAACAAGCAGTCTATGAATACCAGAATTTTTTCAGCCATAAATCTGAGCGAGCATTAATTTGCGAGAGCAACGCAAATTTTTATAAATTTGAAAATTTGTGTTCTAACAAATTCGCGAGCTCGTGAAACAATTTATTTGGCTAATCACGGTCTGATTGTCGGATTCGTTGGATTACTTTTTGGTGGATTTGAATTTCTGCGTTCGAGTAATCACAATTCTTGGGGGGGAGCACGGATGATATCGGAAAAGATAAGATATGTAGAGATCGTCGAGGGAAGATTGGCGGTTTTTTTGATCCGGTTGGGGGTCGTTCGCGTCTGTTGCTGTAAAGGGACTGGACCCTCGGTTGTTCCAGCTTTTGTTTATATATGAGAAAGAAAGCCCCGGCCACGTTGAAGGAGTATCTCGGATTTCGAGGATTTAGATCGACTGGTGATCTGGTCCACGTGCGTGTTCTAATATACGATATGCAAACATCGCGAAAGGCAAGCGCACGTGCGCGAGGCGAGATCGTCCCCTTAAGCAATTTAATTTTGCGACAAATCTTATCGAGAAATCTCGGAGCGAAAATATCGAGGCAAACAGTTTGCACGCGATAGAGAATCGCGACTGTATCGGGTGCGACGCTCGTAAAAGCGGGTGAAAATGAAATTGGTGAAATCCGTAAGAGATTGGGTTCGAGTAATCATTATCTGAATCCCGGTGGGGAGAGGCTGTCGACATTTTTCCGCATTTAATTACCGCGCAGCGTAGGACGGTAGTTATCCCGCTTAATCCAGACCTCGTTGGTTCTCGTTTTACCGTTTTTTTCGTTTGTTTTTTCGGTCGCGAGCGTATCGATGCGACTCCTTCGACCGCGAGCAGACCGAGGCAACAAACCAACATTTTTCCTCGATTTGGCGCGATATTTTCGTCCCTCGGATATTCGTGGCGCATGAGCGGAATCCTTTCGAAAATCCGTACAAAAAGTGTCCAAGAAGCGTCTTTGTGCGACTTTCCGTTGCGGAGATAATCGGCTTGGAACGTCAGCCAATAACGTCGCGCGTACCATAGACGCCGCGCGTAACGCGCCGCGTCGTTGGCCGCCCACGAAAACTCGATTATCTCGGGAACGAAGGCTCGCGCAAAAAATCTTCTCAGACAAATTCGATTCGGTTTTTCGCGACGAATCTCGCGGTCGGTTCGGATCGGAATCTTTGAGAAGACCCGCTGAATTATGCACGAACGGATCGACTAGGCTGGTTTCTCGGCGCTTCGAGGAAAAGCTAACAACGCGACGCGCGAGTAAAAGCCTCCGCGACCATTCGCCAAGAGCGAGCCGAGAGTTTTTTTTTCTACAAAGCCACGGATCACGTTAATGTACGCTCATTACATCCACGCACTGCTCGCGCGAATCTCTAATAACGTCTCGAACCTCCGCTTTCATCCCTCGCGAGTCCGTAATAACGCGACGCGCCACGTGATTGCTTCACGGACAATAAACTTTGCAGGAAAATTCCACGTTTTGACACGATTTGCATGTAATAAGAGCGTCGCGAAAAAAACGATCGATTTCGCAATAACATTATGCGCGCGAAATTACAGGTCACCATCCCGCATCCGCGTGTCTGCGACGCCCGTATCGTGCGAAGGAACGAGAAGCACGCGGGGTACCAGAAATGCAGCCAATCGCGTCGTTGTTCCCGAAAACTGGAGCCGTCGTCCTTCTCCAGCTGGCTGCCAAAGCCTGGATTTTAGCGGACCCGAATGACCTTGAAAGGTGGAAGGACCACCAGTTTCGTTGATTAAGGGATGGAATTTATTACGCGCAGCCCGGTGACTCGGGGATGCGAAGGGTCGAGGTTTAGAGCATGGTTTGGGAAAAAGAACGGTAACTTTCTCGCGTGCCGAGTATCGCGACTCTGATCGGCCGATAAAATCCACGCTTCGATCCCTAATTTATTCGGCTAACGCCGCCTAATGAAGGAATCACTTGGGCCAAGTGAAAATTCGAGTAGAAACTTTGGACAGGGAGAAGACTTCGTCGAAAGTTTTCCGACGGAATTCTCACGCGGTCGGCGTTTACTCGCGGCAACGATCAACGGATTAGGAGATACGAAGAGAGAGCCGTAAAACAATTTGTAATCAATTCGGTGAGACGTATAAACAGAGATAATTTCGTGTCTCCGTCGCCGCGGCCAATTCCAATTAATTCCCCTTAAGTGTAGCTATGACATTTCATATATTTATCAATTTATCAAAGTGCTCTTAGCCGATTGGCTGGAGGGTCGCGTTTATTTACCAGGATGAATCATCTTCTTATGAAATGGACCGAAGTGGTTGGAAATTCGAACTGCATTCCAGACTCGTTCTCGCGCATCCCTCGTCGCGAGACGATCGGGTTACAAGGAAACGATTCCGGCCAAAAACGGGGCGAGAATATCGTTCGCGTTTCAAAGGGAGAAAAAAAAATGGAGGGAATTCGCGACGAATCGCGTCAACTTGCCATCGATGCGTGCGCCGAGCTTTTCGTGGATTAAAAACGTCGGATCGCTTACTCGCGTTCCATCGCCCATGTGGGTCGTATTCCTCGCTCGTATATTCCGAATTTTAGAGTCTCTCCGCCGATTCGAAAATTCTATTCGCCGATTCGGATATCGACGAGACGACGAAGCTTCGAAATTTCACAGCTCTGTAAGCAATCGCTTCCCCGTTTCGCTGCTCGAACGGTAAATAAGCTAGACGCGAAGGTACGAAAATGTATTACGTAACAAAAAAAGGGGCACGGTGAAAAATGAATTAAGCACGTTTGGGAGTAATAAAATAAAAAGTAACGCCGCGCGCCGCACGTCTGTGCATGTAACTTTAGATAACAAATTTTTTGCTATCTTTGTCCTTCGTCGCATGTTTTTTAATGCACGGGTAATCTCCGCCATTTTGTTGTTACAATAATTAGAGGTGGAAATTCGGTGTTAAAAAAAAAATATCGCACCACATTTTTCGAGAAAGTACGTTTTTGACGCCATTTTCAGATAGCTTGCATATACCGATGCACGGAGGGATGATTGCATGAATGGCTGTGAAATAAAACGAAGGCTGAAGCGATCAGCGATGCAACGCCACGACCGTTGTCCGAAAATCGGTGTGTTATCAGACCTGAGGGATGTTTGGGTTTCATTATAAAGCTGGAGCGACCCTCGAATCAAAAGTTGATGGAATATCGTCCGATGTTTTGTATCAAGAGTTCGAAACGCTGGAAGCGAAGAGGCTATATACATTCGAAATACAGCAACCGGTTTACTCTACAATTACACTACCCTTCGAGGCTATAAATTTTCATACATACATATTCAAACCTGCCCTTATGAAATAATCATACAAATATTGAGCCGGAGATTTGTACAGGCGGTATCAAAAGTAGCGCGAATCCCAGCGAATCGACTACGAAGTTCCAGTCAAAAGATCAGTGCCAAGCTGCGAATCGGAGAAGGAAGGTTGAAAAAAACATAGAACGACCGCGTTAGTGTTTTCCAACGAAGAATACCAAATTTTTGTAATTTTCCCCTGGTAATCGGGTTCTGCGATGAAAATAAGAACGATACCCGTTTTTGCTAGGGATGAAACGAATTTACCCCTATTTTTCGAACGACTAGCGTCGCGGAAGCTGCGATGCAAATTTTGCAGCTCGTAAAGTCGAACGAAAATCTGGAAACAATGGCTGCCGAGTCGGTGATGCAGTCTGGCAAATATCCGGCGTGTTTGTCCGTTTAATGCTTTCGCGTTACCCCCAACCCTCCGAAAATTTGAAACGTGTTTGGTTACACCCTTGCGTGTCTGGACCTAAGCTTCGGTCATAGAGAGACCACGGGGAGTCCTATTATATCAAGTACCAAACACAGTGATGTATGCACGTTAATATACGCCTAGGTACCGGTCTCCCTCGTCGAAATATACTCCTGCCTCCGAGCCATTGTAAATTAAACTCCATTGAAAGTCGATAATGTAATTTGCGATTTGTCGTTTATCTTCGGAGAACTTCGTAGACGGACACTGATTCGCCGATTGGCGGCAAAAAAATATTCAGTCAGACGTCTATTCCGACTGGAATCGAGATCCATCATCGATACTCTCTGCCGCGTTATTGCTACGCGTGATGCATATTCATAACTCACGATTCATCCGGCCTCGCAATTTGCTCGCTAGTTACTCCATCCAACTTCCTCGAATTATTCCTGCTTATTTATTATCAATTTGTATCGATAATTCGCGCGAAGAGCGGAAGTTGGATTCGTTCGTTCGAAAAGGTGTGCCAAGGGCGCTCGATAACCGGACGCGATTCTAGGCCAATAGCCAATGAATTCTCGACCCTTTGCCGCGTTACTTTTCCTTTTTCTATCCCCATCTCTATTCAACTCCGCAACATTTCCGCGAAAAAGTGGCGCTTATCGGCGTAAATCTACATCCCATCGGCAGGTAGCGAAAAATCGTGTCGCGAATTTTCCACGCCGCGATAAAAAATGTATCGGCGAATGAAAAAATAAAGGGCAGTTTCCCGTTGCCTCGATTCGGGATTCCCCCGTCGTCGTCGTCGTGTCGTCCGCTGGCAAACAAACGGATACGCTAATAAAAATAAAAAAAACGCGAATGCGGCGAGATTTATTGCAGGAGCAATCGTCGATTCCACGGCTCTCTCCCGGCCCCTCGGAAGGTTCATCGTTCGTCCCTTCGGTGTTCGCCGACGAGGTTTACACAAGGATAACGCGCGTTATGGGATTACCCACGTCAAAACATTACGTCGCAACGAATCGCCTAAGACAAACAAGAGAAAGCAGAAACGAAAGGGTTTGAAACCGGATTCGCGAGTCGAATCGTGCGTCCGTTGTTACGCGCAGCAGCAACGAATTCGACTCTTCGGGAAGGTGGAGAAAAAATCGTGCCGGGCATAATAAATGAGGCTGGGTCGAAAGCGATTAGCGATTTAATCCGGAAAAACGTTTCTGAATCCTCCGGAACGGCAGATGTGTTCTCTCCGCCTCGGTGTACCTAAGTGAGAACGTCCAACAGCCCCGGTCACGTGACGGCGCCCATTGAACGGCGCCCGTTGGTAGGTGAAAAAGAGGCGAGAGCAGAGAAGAGAAAGGGTAAAAAAAAATCTGACGTTTTTCTTTCGTTCCTCCTGTTGTTTTAGCAGCGAAACAATGCCGAGGCGAAGCGAAGCGTGATTCGCACGCCACATGTCGCGCGAAGCTTCATCGGCAAATGTCCCGGTGATCGAGCCCCGAGAATTCACCGTGGGAATTGAAATTTCGGTGACATTTGATTTCCAAACATAGCTTTTCCCATATATTTTTACGCCAAAGACCGGATTTCACACATCGGGAGCGGAAATTTCACACAAACGGAAAGAAGTCCCGTCCGTGCGCCTAGATACACACGGTCGGGGTGGAAAAAATCACACTTTTCAGCTCGGACTGGTTCTTTTTTTTTTTTCGTTAGTCTTCTGTTTACTCTACTTTTTCTCCTCCCTTTTACGATCACTTCGCGCTGTACTTGCGGGGGTGACCTACCCTCCGTGTTTCGCCACGGGCCGCGGAAAAACAAATGAGGATGGAAAAACGGAAAAAAGGAGAAAAAGCGACTATCGCGGGCCTGGCTGAAAATAAATAGACGGAGTCACGGGCAAAGGGTGGCTTCTTCGCTGTCCGATGCGGTCGACCTCGCTCGTTCGAAGGGCGTCGAGCGATTTATATACGCGTGGGAGTGTCGAGTCTCGCTCAACGCGTCGTCACCCGGCTCATCGCGATATCCTTTTTTCATCCCATAGATAATAATATAATAGATCTCTAAATATAGAGATTACTCGGAGGGGACGCGCGCCTCGATCCCTCGTGTGAAAATCATTCTCAAGGTCACAGCTTTTTCGCTTCAATCGATCCCGCGCGAGATGGGCGAACGAAATCGAAACTTGCATCCTTTGGCAGAAAAGTTCCACTCGTTATTGGATTCCATCCAGCTTGGAATCGCGTCTCCAGG